>OY829913.1:230905438-231535032 GCA_963691935.1 Nephrotoma guestfalica | reverse complement strand
TATAACAGGGGACTCACTGTGTGGGAAACCCCAGTGCAGAACGTACATTGGTCTCAGCAAAATTTTACTGTAATGCACGCCACAGTTCAAACCTTTTAAGTTTGTGGTTTAACTGCTGGTGGCAAATTTTAAAGCACCTAGATCTACCTAAATTAGTATAACAGACAAAACTATTAATTAATTTATTGGTTAAAATGTAATTTTATTTTTTTGTTGACGTTCAAAACTTCACTACTAAAATAACACAAAAACAATATTATTTTGTGGGAAACGTCAAATTTAATATTAATCTGGGTCGTAACAATTTATAAGCGCATTTTTAATACCATACTCAAAAATTCTAAGCTCCTCTAACTATAGGATTTGGTTTGTCGCCATCAACATACGAGTAACACCAAATGCAACGTAATACCATATTCAATTTTTTTTTTGTTATTGCTATTGTTAGCTGTATGCATTTCGTTCCAACAAGTCGTTTAGCGACAATATCATAACAACATTGTATCATAGATCTATAGACTACATATCTACATAGGAGTGTATTAAATGCATTAATAAAACAATAAATGTTTTGTATGCCTTCGATACAACCCTCTTCCCTCCCAAAACACAAATGTTAGCAATATTCATATGTATGTAGTGTACTTCTATTTGCTAAATTAACCTAACAGGAAAATATTTACCGGCCAAACCAACATAAATATATAGAAAATATGTATACAATTCTGTGACAGTAACTTGGTATGGGGAAAATTATTTTTATCACTTTTGCCATGGCGAGCATGTCATACAACATAGAGCACTAAAAAGGGCGAATCAATAAATATTACTTCACCATACAGGTATGAAATTGTGTTGTGTTTTGTTTCTAAAATAGTATATTTAACAAAGTTTCTGAGTCCTGATAAAAAATTATAGACTTTTTCGTCTCACATCTAATATATTTTTAAATTCCCATAAACATCTTGTCTTGTTCTTCTCGATTTCGTGGTGTCGTTCTTTTAAATATTTGGAGTAGTGAAATGAGTAGACAGAAAACGTGAACATTTTTCATCACATTGATATACTCGTACCTTGCAAAACTAATTATTATTAAATTACCCAATAAACATTTTTTGGCGATAACAAAAATATTATATTTTGATCATTATTACTATTATCGTATTACTCTGTTAGTTATTATTGCATTTTCTTATTGTTTTAGACATTCTTTGATGTATGTAGTTTTATTTATAATGCAAGACATGCTTACTCGTTTACATATACGTATTATTTTAATAATAGCAACAATAAATCCGAAAATAAATTGGAATTAAAATATACTGATTTTGTTTAGTTAATTTTAAAATTAGAAAATTAAAAATACAATTTTTTTAATTTTTCTATTAAAAATGTATTATTATTTTTTAACTACATATTAAAAAGCAATGCCAAACAATAACTTTATAATCCATATGGTTTTATTCAGGGATGTGAACCGGGAAAAATCTTTTGTGTAATTTTGCGAATAAAATTATTACTTATTGTAATTATTTTAGAAATTTCAATATAAACACTATGCGCTGTTAATAGTGTATTAGTCAGTGAGCTTACAATGGTCGCTATTATTCAGGAGGGTGAAGTTTACAACACGGTCTAGTAGACGAGTGTCGTAAATCGTACGATTGAATAACAGCCAATACATTTACGTTTTAATTATTTGAAATTATATAGGGTGTTATCCGAAAGGTTTCCAATTTTATTTGCCGCCATTTCGGCGTCTATTAATTTTGTCAGTTCGTACTAGATAGTCGTGAAGTACACACACATTAATCATGGAAAGATATTCGATTAGATAAGTCGATCATCAACTACATCAACCTTTTTTTTACATCTCATTTTCACTAAAGTGGACATGTAAACAAACAAAACAACTTGGCAGTAGATAATCCAATAGAGAAAATATTTCTAAAGAAATCTATTATGCGAGTACATGTATGATTTTAAGTTTTAAACAAGAATTAAATGAAAACAAAATTTTAAAATTTAAAAAAAAAGTTTAAAGCAAAACAAACTAAACAAAACATAGAAATCAAATTTTAATTATCATTAAATATTTTAAAAATAGTTCCTCAGGATTTTTTTGAAGTTATCCTTTGATAATGTTTTTCATACGTAATTCCAACCATTAAATAAACGAACTGTAAACTTTAAATCTATTTTCTTTTATTTAATAAAATTTTATAGGCAAAAAAGTAATAAATCTTTCGGGTGAACACTCTGTACTTGAGATAACCTACGGCTGTGTTATTTTCATATTTGAAATTGTATCTAGTAGCCTTTGTTATATATTAATTTCAGATAAGAGAAGCCTACTAGATAAAATTTCAAAAAAAATAAAAATAAATGAAACCGGCGTATCCAACACACTGACATTTAACTAAAAAAAATTAAGCCGCACACATCTCATGTCCTGCTTTTTAAATAGATTTTTTTATCAGCCGCTTCATTTCTTTTTGCCGTAACACAATTTTTTCTTGTTTACGAAACAAAAAGTAAAGCTTATTGCGGCCCAAATTTCACTTTCTTGAGCTCACTCCAAGCAAACAGTAAAATTTTTGATTGCTTTTTCTAGTTACACATAAACACGATTATCGTCATTTGGTGATAATTAGGGTCAAACAGAAGTTTGCGGCAACATAGACAGAGAAGATCAATTACATCTTAGAAGACCCTCCGAGGATAGATTCCAGAAAATTAAACGAGTACTAATTAATCGCTACTTCGTTTCCGAGGAGCGTAAATTAGATACAATACTCGGCACTATTGAATTAGGCGATCAAAACCTATCGGACATGTGACACCGAATTAAATCGTTGGCCAGCTCCCTGATTACATACAAACATCATTCATCCCGCAACAGTTCGATTTATTGCGACACGCGATCTAATAACTCAAAAATACACATGCCAAGTAGCAATATCCATCTCGAACATATGCTCAAACAAATTCATGATAGTTAGTCAAATATTTAACACACACAGCGACAACCTTCGCGTTTACAATCGCCCTAGAGAGGAACTCAACCCCCCCCCCCCCATTATGTTTTGCAATCTCTATCAACACTGGGAAGTTTCATTCGCAACAGAAACCGACAAACGCCATGATATCAATTTCCACACAACTGATGTTGGTATCACGCAAAATTTGGCCAATATGAAACGGTTATAAAAACGGGAAACATCAAATTCTGAATTTAATCTGACAAAGAAGATTTTTCGATTATTTTTATAAGGAAAAGAGAAGTCAACGATTGCGAACGATGTTACCATCTTCAATTGGATCTCGAATCTTGTACGTAAAAGCCAGTTATCCCGGGCTATCAGAATATAACGATATAACGTTGATCGCTTGTGTCATAAACGAGCCTAAAATAGCAATGACACAAGGCAAAGAAAAAATAAGTACAAACAGCAGTAAAGCTGCATACTCAATGTTTACTAATTTTTTCATAGTAAAATTTGGGATTACGATACGGGTTTAAGTTGGCCAAATACAATATTACAGTTACACTCTAAACGAAAAACATAAAAATAAAAACGTTACGTAAAGTTACGGAAACACCAAACCTAACACCAATTCTAAGTCTACTATTTACGTCGTAAAACGAGTTTGAATTTTGGGGTTACAATAAAAAAAGTTGTGTCAAAATTTAGTATGGACCTTTACCTCTGTTTATATTACTTTACTCTATGCACAAGGTTAGCGCATTTGTATTAGTGTAAAAACTCCGGTCTCCGTATAATGTATATTGTCGTTTAGAGTTTAATGAAAACCATCTTTACTACTGGCCAGTGGCATCATTAATATTTTTACTAATGACATAACTTTATGTCGACGACTTCTCTTTTACTATTGTTTTTAATATTCGGAGTACAAATAAGTTTTGAGTTTTTTTTGTAACTTAGAAGATTTATTCAGAGAAATTGGCACACTGTATTTTATTCAAAGTATTGTCCATTAGCTTCGACTTTTTCCCAATTTTCAGGCTGCATACCGATTAAAGCAATCCAAGAATCAACCCAATTTATTCCTTCTTTGTAAGCAGTGAGCCAGGCCATGAGTCATCGATCGGAACAAGTAGTAGTCGGAAGGAAAAATGTTTGGTGAATACGGTGGGTGGTGGGGTAGGACATCCCATTGAAGCACCTCAAAGTTTCCTTGACGACTATTGCAACATGTGATCGAGCGTTGCCGTGCTGAAAGATCACATTTTCATGTCTTTTGGCATATTATGGGCATTTAAGCTTAAATGCTCAGCTTAATTGCATCAATTGTTGTTGATAACGTTCTCGAGTGATGGGCTGGAGTAGCTCATAGTAGATCACTTCAAACTAATCCATGATCGGGCTTACCCCACGATTTTCTGCACTTTGGGTTGTCGCAGTGGATCCACTTTTCGTCCCTTGTCACGATTTGATGCAAAAAACCCTTCCGATTTTGTCTTTGGGGTAGTCGTTCGCATGTGGAAAAACGGCGTTCAACGTTTCTTAGCTTGAGTTGTTTTTGCACCACACCCATAGTCTTGAGATGGTTTTGAATGTTGCGGTTGTTGAGTGCCTCTCAAAGTTTCAGCGAGCTCTTCTTTAGTTTGGCTTGAATCATCAATCAAATAACGCCACCACCTCAGCGTCTTCAAACTTTACTGGTCTCCATTCCCGTTCTTTGTCACTGGTGTCAAAATCGCCACTTTTAAAACGGCAGAACCAGTACTCACATGTTTTTATCGATGGAGCATCTTCTCCATATGCTTCACACAGCAATCGATGTCCATCAGCTGCGATTTTCTTCAAATTAAAACAAAAAAGCAGCGCTTCTCGCAAATTATGTTTTGTTGGCAAAAAGGTTAACATGGTTAGAGCACAAAAATATGTTGTTTACAGTTCAGCGAAATACGGGTGTGAAGTATTCCAGACTTTCCATAGACGTTAAGTATGTATGAGTATCACACTGTTACTTCAAATTCAAATAGGAAAAAAAAATAATCGTATTGAAAAATTTAGTAGAATCATATAAGTTTTTTTAGAAAATGACTCAAACCTCAATTTAAATTCAATCACGTATTGTGTAGAAATTATCGAGATTTTTATTAAAATAGATTAGAACTTTAACACGATTAGAATAAATATTTTAATAAAACAAGAAAAAGGTTTTAATTCAAACTTGAGTTAAACTCAATGACATAAGAACACCTCGAATATAAATGAAATGGTTTATTTAGGTGACTCAATGACCAACCTCATATACTGTAGGCCGGATTGACCGATAATGGCAATCCAAATTTGAGTAAAAATGACATCAGTACACCGAGAATATAAAAATTCGTAGCAATAAACCCGAAGTCGTGTATTATTAGCAGTAGGTGGTTCTAGTTAGGTGACGCAATGACCAACTTGATATATTAGCCAGCTCTGAATCACAATATCTGTGAATGGCCGATAATGGCCATCCAGATTTGAGTGAAAATGACATCAGTACACCGAGAATATCAAATTTCGAAGCAATAAACCAGAAGTCGTGCATTATTAACACTAGGTGGTTTTGTTTAGGTGACTCAATGATCAACCTCGTGTACTAGTCAGACCTGAATCATGATCTCTGAGAATGGCCGATAATGGCCATCCAAATTTGAGTAAAAATACCTAGTTCTAAAGTGCACGACTTCGGACATATTGCTACGAATTATGATATTCTAGGTATACTGATTTCATTTTTATTCAAATTTAGATGGCGAATATTAGCCATTTCCGAAGTTTGTTATTCAGGTCAATGTCACCTATCTGTAGTCAGGAGAATGTTTGGTTTTTTATACTAAATTTTGATGACCATTGACGCGGCCATATCTGGAGATTGTGATCAATTCTCGCTAATTTGTGAAGATTAAGCACCTACCTAAGCTCATCTTGTTTTAATAATGCACTGCTTAAAATTTATTGCTGTGAATTTGAGGACGATAAGTCATTTTTCACTACTGTAAAAGGACATTCTTATTTGCTTCTAAACGTAGAAAATTCTTAAGTTGATTTGGTATATTTTTTTAATCTCTGGAAAAATTTCTGGAATTTTTGTTAATTCATATGAAAATCAAACAATTCTTATTAGAAATTGGTAAATGGTTTGAGTAGTTATAAGTTACAATATTTTTCTGCCATTTTAATTAAGACAATTTGATGTACGTGTAATAAATGTACTGATAAAATTTGCTCGATTTCGTTAAACTTATCCTGATGTGCTTGTCTTTTAAATATCGTCAATTCAATGAATATATATCTGCCTCATATTTCTATCTCACTTTTATTTTATATTAATGTTTTGAATTAAAATTATGTACAAATTTCGTAAATTATTTAAAAGCGTGTTCTATGCTTTCTAACCTAATTAAAATAATGTAAAATCAAACATAATATTTTACTTTTCATTGACAATTTCGCAAATTAAAAATCATAACAGTGTACTCCACACAACTACATAGAAAGTCTTTAAAATTTCACATGGAATTAGCAGAAGTCCAATTGGATTTGTATACGTATATGATTTTAATCTATGAAAAAATCTAGGGAAATGATGACACTTTAACATGAATATAGTTACAAGATGGCTCGATGCGATTTAATACTAGTTACGCTATCTTTTTGTGAGCACATTAAAATAGGAGAGAAAATTAAAATCCACGTCTAAAGGAAATTACGATGAAAATGAACGTACCTCTACTTCGATCGATTATGAGAGGCTGACAACCGTCGACATAGCCTTACGTCATTGTTTTAGCTAATGAGCCAGTAGTAAAGATGGCTTTTAGCTTATGAGCCAGTAATAAATTTGGCTTCGGGTTCGAATCCCGATAGGGACAGGATGCAAAGGAAATTTGCATCAACAGATTACGATTTGTGATGAAATGGAACACATCTATGATCCCTGCCCGGAGTGCAAAACTTATGGGCCGACCCATCTTCCATGCCAGTATAGGCTAGCATTGAGCTATGCAATGTGCAGATGGTGTCAAAATCGGACCTATAACCGTACATCCTCGAATTGGCCGACACTGCAAGCAAACCGCGAAAGAGTTGGGAGAGCCTTGGCCCCAGATCAGATTGCAGGGATAATAAAAAAAAAAACATGGTGAAAAGATCATTTGTATACCGTTTTCACAATATTGATAGACAATTTTCTGATCTATTCGAATATACGAAAGAGATCCTATGAATAATTTTGGGATAGGCGATATAACGGTAAACGTAAAAATGTCTCTAGACAAGTTAAACATCATCATAATTAGATCTTGTTCAGCACCCTCATAGGGTTTTGACTGATCTATCTGACCATGTAGGTGAGACCCGTGAACATCTCTAGGATCGGTGAAATATAATTTGAAATTTATTTAAGTTCACGGAACTCCTAAGTAGCCTGTATGGCACAGTAAATATCATCATAAATTAACCATGTTCATTTTGACGTTAGAAATTTGTCTCTATCCTAAAATACATTTAAAAAACTATCTCTAGGAGCAGTAACAGGAAAATTGTAAAATAGATTGAAATCAAAACCCACAATTGTTTAAAATTCGTTGGACAAGTCAAAAATAATCATAATTAAATCTCGTTCACCACGAACGTTGGGGTTCTGTCATATAGGTGAGCCCCCGTGGACATCTCTTGGGTCGAAGATATAAAAGAAGAAACATTGTTTAAAAGAGCATTCGTTAAATTTAAAAAAACTTTAGTAAATTATATCTCAATTTTCTCGTATTTATCTCAGAATATTAGAAAATTGTTTGATCCTTACAGCGACACTATGAGGGACTCAAATTATATAAAAATGTTTAAATTTCACAATACAATTGGGATATTTTTAAATTTGACAGTCTAGATTTTTGGAATTATTTCTGGTATGTATTTCACAATATACATAGCTTTTACAAATACACAGCAAAAAATAGTTAAAACCCTTAGCTTTCAAAAACTCTAACTATTTGTCATGATTGACGTATTACGTGGTCAAAAAATGTGCTGCATTGGAAACGTGTTATTGCTTGTGCGACATTCCGTGTAATTGTGTCGAATTAGAACGAATGCTTTTTAGATGTAGTGTACCAGCAGCCTCATAGTGGGTAAGTTTCACTATTCTCTACTGTATCTAAACAAAATATTTGCAATCGGTCACTTTCGCACTCGGTCTACGGAAGTTTTGTAGCGTACCCAAATTTTCATATATTTTGAAAATACGAGGCGTCTGAACATCACAATTGAACGTGAAGCCCAAAACTTACTTATATCATCCGAGATTGATTTCTTCTTGCTTAGTATTTTCTGCAGGAATAATCCTAACTATATCAATTCAACAAAATTCGATAATTATAAACTTTTAGTTTAATCAAATATCTATAAATTAAATTGCATTTGATTACTCAGAGGTTTTTTGTTTAGCAAAGCTTTATTTTTGTAAAATTGAACAAAAACTATTTTGAAAGAACATTTTAATAAAACCATTATTACATTTTATATGCATAATTTTGCTTTACGGTTTTCTTTCAATAAAATAATTCTTTGCAAATTTATTTACCTATTTTACAATTTTTATAACATAATTACAGTTTAAAAGTAATAACATCATTAAATTATACCTTAAACTATAATAGCAAGTATAAAGTTTGTACTTTGTATATAATTATTTATTCTGTCGATTGTCGATAATACAATAATGGCAGCAATGTGCAATGGCGTATAAAAAATTGCAACTTCCAATTGAATTTTAACGAAATCTGGGTTTAGTGTTACAATGTAACGTACCATCAGTTTTAAATATTGCCAATGGTTTTTTTTTCTTGAACTTCTCTACATACAATAGCAATTATCATGAAATAAACAAATTTTACAAAATAGTAATCGTCTAAAAGTTATTAATTTGCTTATTATTAGAGCATTTAGAACCTTCGTCTATTGCAGTACTACTAGGAACAAGCTGGTCCAAAATATTCAGCGGTGGGCCAATTATTGCTAAACCCTTTGGATGAAGCTCCCAATTAATTATCAAGTTATTTAAACTGATGATGTACGATATGGGAAACGCTGAACTCCGTGAACAACTAAGAGAAATATAGAAATTTACGGCTAAGTTGAAAGACGAATGAAAGAAAGACAATGAAGAACTCAAAAAGGGGCACAAACACGTGCAGCACTTGCAATGACACCTAAAACTGCAATCGATGATGCCATTAATTCATTCCAGAAGGATGAATAAGAATTAGAAATATAAATAATTCCCCTCTTAAACCGGAATAATAGAGCAAGCAAGAAACAGAAAGCTTAAACTCTTCAGAAATGGTAGAAACTTTACCATCAACTTCAGAAGAGGCTCCTAGAAGCCAATTAATAATTAAGGGACAACTAGTTCCAGAACAAGAACCAGTTAAATTAACCTCGTTAGAATATCAAATTTTAACTATACAATCGACTATGAAATTGGTTACGATAGTCGAGCATAAACTCGCATTTTTAAATAATGGTGTCTGGAAAATTAATGTTGCAGACTCTGATACCTACAGAATTGTAGCTATAAAGTTTAATTTAGAGGGGCATCAATGATTAAGCTACTCCGTCAAGAATGATTGTTAGATCATAGTTATGGCGACTGCCTGAGCAAAAGAGGATATTATTGAGGAAAAATTTCGTTAAAAAAGAAAAAAAATATACTGGCAATACTTAACTTCACGAGAGTTAAAATAGAGCCATTGACAAAAATAGAGCTCTAATACTATAGTTGATAAACATCACGCGCAGGTATGTCCGGCTAGTAAAGATATTGCCGCAAATTAATTGCAAAAAACGACATACCGCCAACTACAGGGGATGTGCAGTAGCTAAGGAGCTGCAACGATTAAGAAAGAAATCGCGAAAACAAAATCCAGGAATACCGGAAAAAATGAAATAAATTTTCATCGAAGAGGAACCAAAACCTCATTCAAGTAAAACCAGGGAACAAAAACAATATGTACTCGCAAGTCGCAAGCATCTCCTCTAAGCAATACTAGATATGCAAGAATCTCTAAATGAAATGGCATGCATACTCTACTAAAATGATGCAAGTAACCATAAATAAAACATTAAGAATAGGAGCAACCTGGAATGTAAATAGGCTAATGCAACATATTCCAGAACTAGACATTTTTTAAATACCGAAAAAATAGGTCTATAGGTTAGGCCCATTTTACTACAACTTCATTTCTTAAAATAGATCTTAAAATTGAAAAGGAATTTATGCAAGGAGTCACCTGAAAAGTTTATATACATCACAATAAAGAATATAGTGTATCGTCAATGAAGCAAAAAATTGATTTTGAAGCAAAAAATAACTACTGGGGATCGAGAGTGTACCTAAGTGGTCTTACTGGGAAAATGATACTGAGTATTCCATTTGGAAAACGACAAAAAGATTAAAACGACCTAAACTTCAAATTCCATAAGTTGTAAATGACGATGGAACATGGTCTATAGGTGTAAAGCAAAAAGTTTTTTTGTTTGAGACCCACCTCGAGAGCACGTATCTCCTCTACATATACAAAAGCAGATGAAAACATACCACCTGTAAATAAAGTGGATAACTAGAATATATCTCTAGAATATATCTTAAACACATTTCAAATCAATCAATAGAACAGAAGATGTCGATGAAAATTAGAAAGTGTGTTCTTCGACAGAGTATAACATAAAGGCTTGGAATATAAATTGTATAGAGACTTACAAAATCAGTTCGGCTAAATTAGATGGCGAATACTCGGAAATAAAGAAATTATCAGCAGGAGCACCACAAGATAGCGTTGCCAACTTTTTATGTTCTATATACCTCGGTCCTGCCGGATGGGTGATACGGCCATCTTACCAGTCGCTGTAAGTGAAGTATCTGGACAAAAAGATGGCGAATAAAACTTAATAACACAAAATCTGTTAATGTAAACTTCATCAACAAAAGGTGTATTGGATACCAGTGAAATTGAACTCTCATAAAATTCACAATTCAAATCCGGCAAAATATCTATATATGACGCGAAACTAAAATGGGAAGACTGTGTCAAAAAGAAAAGTTGAATTTGTTCTTATCGAGAAATTCTGACCTTTCTTTACATAATAAATTGGTACTGTACTAGCAAACTCTAGAACACGTGTGGACTACCGTATTCAGCTCTGGGGCTGTACAAAGAAAACGAATGTTAATATTATTCAGTCATTTCAAAGCACCCTCCTACGCGGAATACTTGCACCATGGTAATTATTGCATTTACAAAATTTAAATTATAAATGCACTAACACACAAGTCTCGCATTTCATCGCACAAAATCGACTCCTGAAGATGGATTTCATCAGTAAATAAATAAGAAAACGCGCGAGAAAACACTTACTAGTACAACTTATTAGATTACATCAAAATGCTGAGAAACGTCGTATGTTGGATGACACAAACCCAGTAAGGCGGCCGCGAAGGAAGAAACCAGTTGATCTACTGGACCGAATCTCGATCGGCTAAAACCATAACACAACTGTTAAGGGAATATGTCGAAGGGCTGCAACCCTCCAAACGAGAATTATATTCAAATTATGCAATATAAATTACTACTTTATTTGTAAATCAGTTGATGCTAATGTTATTACTAATATCGGCATCATATAATTTGGCCTGATATTTTTAAATTAAGTAGTTCTCTAGATCGTATAATAGTAAATTATTGAACGTCCATATAATGATGACTGTTATGCACGAGGATGAATTTCTCGTACATCTTCCGAGTGAATAACAGATATTACATGGAAGTAGTATATTATACTCGTATGTCGTCCACGCCAAATAGCTACTGTTGAGATCTTTATATTTTAACGATGTTGACGTCTAAATTTAATTATTGAAAATGATACTAGCGGACAACTGTAAGTTGTTTTATTGCCTCACTTGAAATTTTAACTTAGTAGTCTTTTCTTAAAAACTACAAATAGGCACAGATAAGGATACATAGATTATTCATTGGGAACTCATTTAATTTTCTGTTCAAAATGAAATCCGAGAAACAGTAGCACAAATCGCTCACAAAACAGCTGTACAAGGTGAAATAATTTGCCAACTGTTATAACGGGTTAACTGCACGAAATTGTTTTTCGGTAAAAATAATTGTTCCAAGATCTACGTGTTATCTCGTAGACTTTAGCAAAGGACACTAACTAAAATTACAAAAAACTGAAATAAAATGAATGAATTACCTTGGTTCTCACATAACCACTTTGCGAATAATCGCAAAGGGAAATTTTTGGTTTGTTTCATATGTATTGTTTATTTTACATCGGTATGTGTAGTATTTACACGTTGTCAAATTGACAGCTGAAAATTAAATATTTACTAGTCAAAATTTTTTATTTGTGTTACTTGTGTGCTTAAAAATTAAAACTAAATAATGGAAAATGATATTGATGACGTTGTTGCTATAGCTTTAGGCATAGTAATATGTGCAAGTGCTGCGGAACATTTCAAAAATGAAGCAGACAATAAAAAACAGGTTCGAAAAATGTGGGTTCGACCGATATTCACGGAAAATCAAAGGTGACTTTATGGCGATCAAAATTTATTGGAAGAAATGCGCTTACATGACCACGAATCGTTTTTTAATTTTACCAGAATGACGCCGGAATCATTCAAGAATTTGTTAAATTTAGTTGGGCCAAACATATGTAAACATAATACAACGTATAGGTCATTTTTAAACCCATCAACTAGACTGGCACTATCTTTAAGGTTTATATAACTATATTTGATAAATATTTATATTTTATATATTTACATAGATTGTATTGATTAAGATGGATTGTTATTTATAAAATATATTTTATAAATAACAATCCATCTTAATCAATACAAATGTTTTGTAGGTGTCTAGCGGCGTTAGTCAAAGATTAATTTCATACAATTTTCGGATTGGTAAAAGTACGGCATGCAACATCATTTCAGAAAACTTAACTGCTATTTACGAAACACTAAAGGACATAGTGCTCCCGGAGATTAAAGCGCCAGAATGGGTCGAAATAGCAAACGGATTCAATAGACGGTGGAATTTTTCAAACTGTATTGAAACAATAGACGGAAAGCACATCCGCATTATTGTAATTAAATAACTAACATTTTCAATTAATGTTTATTACATAGATTTCTAATTCATAAATGTTCTATTACAGGCTCCTCCCGATTCCGGTTCAGAATACCGTAATTACAAAAATTATTTTTCAATAATTCTAATGGCAATATGCGATTACAGATATCGCTTTGTAGCAATCGCTATAGGTGCTCAAAGTGACGGAGGTGTATTTCGTAATTCTATAATGGGAAAACGGTTTTTAAATAATAATATGGACGTACCGGAGGATAACGAAATTGTAGACGGTCCCAAATTGCCATACTATTTAGTTGGAGACGAAGCCTTCGGGCTTAAATCATGGCTCATCACACCATATCCTGGTAAATCCAGTAACAAATTAAGATACGAAAAACGAATCGGCAGTCGAGAGCCAGACTAGTAATTGAGAATACGTTTGGCATATACACTTCCCGGTGGAGGATATTTAGGACGTGTTTAGAGACCTCCGTAAATACTGCCGATAAAATAATACTTACAACGGCGTGTTTACATAATTTCTGCCTTATAGAGGAAGAAAATAAGTACTGTCCGAAAACCTTTGTGGATCGCGACAATGCAGACAAAACCCATACAATGCCTGGGGACTGGAGAAACAACACAACAATTTTACCTCAAATAGGAAGACAAGGTAGCTATAATTCTACGTCAGCCGCTACGGAAATTCGAGATATTCTAACGGAGCATTTTATGACCAATGGTTCAGTACCATGGTAGTGAAATTATGTAGAATAAAAGAAAATACATTAAATTTTTAACTTATTTATTCGTTTTTCTTTATTTGACTTCATGCATATGATGCATAAAAAATGATTGAACTTCGTATTTTTCCTCCTCAGCTAGCCCCCGCAAACATATTGCCACCTGGTTTCCAAATAACTGTTCCATATCAACTGGGGGTAGAACATTATTTGGTCTACTAGATACAATCGTTACGAGTTTGTTTAACGGTTCTAAGAAGTCAGTGAGCTTGATTGTTCACTTATCTTTCGCTTTCGTTTTTGGTAAGGCGAATTATTGCCATCATCTTAAAAATGAAATTCAAATACCAATAAAATACACATACCATATGGAAAAAATAATAATAATGGCGAATAATAGAGGCGATACTGAGCCTGAAAGTGGTGGTTGTGGAATGTTCTCCGATGTTAATAAATCTAAACTGCTCTTTTGTCTAAAAATTTAAATATTGGCAATTATTCAACATAAAATATCACTATACACAATAATTTTGGTACCTGCGTTTGAGTAGAACTCCGTCTAACCTTCTCAGTTGTTCAATATGTTTCAGCTCCGGGATACGTTTTAAGCCAGAACCGCTCGAAGTTATTTTTTCTTTGCTGTTTTTAAATTTAATATAATTATTTTTTACATTTCTATATATTATAATATTTAAATTATTTTGAATTTTTAAGTTGTTGAATTTTAGTTGAACTTCCTTATGCACATCGTCCCAAAGTTTATTTATAGTTGCTGGTGTTCGATTTCGAATTGGTAACGTGTAATCGAACAACGGCGGGCGGTCGAAAACTAATTCCAATAAATGGCTTTCGAATTCAAATCGGCTGGTTCCTTTTAACATATTCTTTACTTGTGTATTGTTCTCATACCCTTTGGTGGCAACAACTTTTTTATGTATTTTTTGTTGTATAATATCTGCTGCTTCAACACAACTAAAATTAACATTTTCCAGGTCCTCATCGAGCACTTCATAATTTTCGTACTCTTGAAAATCCATCGTACAATATTCTGGAATAGTTTAGATAAACGGTAAAAAATCAAACAATAAATTTGCGTCTATGTACTTACATCAAAGATTCACTTTTGAATTTTTATTAGCAAACTGTCAGATATACGTTTAATGTAGGGTTGAAAATTTCCCAACGAAAAATAAGGGAAATATTTTCAAAATACAAATTAGCAAAGCAAAAAGATGTAACATCGACTACTTTTTAATGCAAATCGCTTTGTAAATTTTGTATGTGTGTGTAAATTTTTTCATATACGGATATGATTTTTTTTCAATTTATACTGTCGGTGTGAATACAAAATAAAATGAAATGCGAATAATCGCAAAGCGATTTATGTGAGAACGGACAGTTAGTAGTGAATAATGTATATCAATATACTTGAAGAAACAAATGTATAATGAGTATTTTGTACAATAGTCGTGGACAAAAATTATTTCACCGAAGCGTTTATATTTTATTTTATTATATTAGCTCATCGTGACAAACTTTTTCAAATATTCCTTCGATATCCTACAAGATAGGATTTAGTTACATTATGAAATTATAGGAAGAAAACTAACTGATTATGGACGATGTAACGAAATTCGGGTCTTCTTTACTTTTTTTAGGTATCATCATGATTTGAAATATGTTCTATTTTTGATGATTATACCCTCGTTCACGAGATCGCTTTAAAAATGTATGCAGCCATTTTAAAAATTTATCTGATAATTAATTCTCTAAATATTTTACCTGTAATCCTTCTGGTTTCTTTTGAAAATGGCGTTGTTTAAAAAAACTAACTATATTTTCCAGTTAACTTGGCTTCTCCGTGTTGGGTACACTGTTATGATTTTTAATTTGTGAAATAAAGAAAATTAAAATAGTTTGGCTATGGACCAATTCTCAGGTAAATGGTTTGGTACGGTAAACTGAAATTTTAGTACAAATCATTTTTCATGTCGTACCAATTCTCTAGTAAATAAAATTAGGTAAATGCGGCTTAAAGGAATAAATGGTTCCTAGGAATATCCAAAAATTGGTATGTAGTACACGAACGAATTGCCTATACGAATAAATTTAATATTTATGTTTTTTTCTGCTTTGTTGCGCAATATACATAAAAAAATTATTGGGAAAATAAATAAAAGTTTTAACAAATAAAACTGTGTTCATAAATAATACTGTTAAAAATGGCATTTACTCTAAATTGAGCAGCCAATGTTTGATTTTCAGTTATGAAAAACAGTTTACAAAAAAAAGCAGAACACATTTCAGAATAAATAAAACAAATTTAAACAATTTTAATTGAAAATATTGAAATAAAATAAAAAAATAGAGGCATACATTTATAATTTGAATTAGCGATAATTCATAAACAAGCACATCAAGATAATTTAACGAAATCTAGAAAATATTAACGATATATTTTTTAAACCTATGTTAAATCGACTCGGAAAAGGAAGCGGAAAAAAATAATGTAACAGGAATTTTATGTCGCAAGAATCGGCCCCAATATAACCTTAAATTTATAATCTAAATTTTTAACCTAGCCAAATAATCGATTTTGAAATAGTCGATTTTGCAATTACATAGTCCTAGAGATTTTTAAAACTTATTTTATGAATCAAATTGGAATTTGTCTACTTCTACATGCGAATGAAAGTTACAATAACATTCATACTTGAGTAAAAAATACCATCAGTATTACCTAAATGATTAAAATTCGCAGCAAAAAACCTGAAATCATGTATTGTTACCCCAACCGATGAGTAGATAGTTAAAATTTGGTGTATGAATGGCAAATTATGTACTACGCAGACATGACGATCTCCGAGAATGGCCGATAATGACCATCAAAATATAATTTCAGATCAATCTAGTTTATTAGAAGTTAAAAATTAGTATAAGATACCTGAGTTCGTGCATGATTATGATGTACTAGCCATACCTGAATCATGATCACTAGGAATGGCCGATAATGGCCCCATATTTGTGTTGAAATAACGTCAGTACACCTAGAAGTTGAACATTTTAAACACCAACTGGGTTTAGTTTGGTGACCGCATGGCTTAGTATTGGTGCATAGTACACTTCATGATTTTTTATTCAAAAGTATTTAATTAAAATATAAATTAAACGATTTTCTTTTAACTGTAACATGTAAAGTTTCGAGCTTAGAAAATATTTAATATAACCGACATCTTTAATCGTTAATTTTTATTCAGAACATGTAAATTTATAAAATTGAGATAAAAATATAAGCCAGATATAGCATTGAAGAAATTTGTATGGATACTTTAAAGTAATTTTTCAATTTCAAGCATTTTTAATTATTTAATTTGTAGGATTTTTAAGTCAAATTAAAACAACAATAATGAAAGGAAATTAATTCAATACATATTTTAATGAAAATAATGTAAATTTATTTGTTAACATAACCTGTCTCTTTCTAGTAAAATAAATATAAAACGAAGACAACCACCATTTAACCAAAGTTACGAACCATTCTAAAATAATTAAATATTGTTCAATAAGAATGGTCAAACAAACCCAATATGCAATGTCAACGGAATTCCGTTCACATTCGCCTGCAAACCACACTCTCTCTATGGAAAGAACCATGTAAAATACACGTAAATCCATACTACTCGGATGGCGTTATAATATTAAATGCTAAGTGTAAACTATACACAGCGTCTTTAAATTTAAATTTCGCAGCAGATGGGAAACCAAATCGTCTTCCGGTATATATAAATATTTACCTGTATCCATTTTTTCTTTAATTAATGTTCTAGTAAACATCATATTATTAATTGTATTATTGTCAAGACGGTTTGTTTTTCTTATTTTTTATAGAATTTAGAGTGGATCAATACAATATTTAACTTTGATCCAATTTTGAACAGCGTCTTCAGAACCCATCTTTGTCAACAAATGTTTATTTCCAATTAAGCTACGCCACTGTTCATTAAGTGTTTCAATTGAGACATCCGGTTTTTTTTAAAAGGATAATTGTTGAACAAAGGTTGAATTGTCGACATAGTTCCGACTACAATTACAGCTTCATTAAAAAACTTTAGAATTTTTAATTTGCTGTCATCAACCTGAAAAGATTTTTTATTTGGCAGCAAAGCTCCATATAAAAAGAAATAATGTTGTTTTTAACGGTTGCGATTTTGACACTTTAACATCAGTTTTATCAACTTTTAAGTTAATATTGTCCAAAATGATAAAAGAAGCGAAATATGCTCGTTTGGATATCGTGGGCAGAATCAGTGTTATCCATTACTTCGAAGCTATATGTCAAATAAAATAATGCTTTAAGGCCATTGCTCAAAAAATTCTTAAAACCACCGCCTCAAGTGAACGCCAACGAGTTTTGCAAAATTTTAAAATTTTGTGATTTTGAATATTAAAATCCGCTTGGAACGCTGAATATTCGTTTAGTCGTATGGGACTGTGTGAAAAGTGATTATAAACGTTTCTAATGTTTCTTTCGATAGTCTCGTTAAAATGTTTTAAGGCGTGGTTTACGCAAAGAGAAATGGAGTGACATGTACATCCCAAAAAACAACGTCTTTTTGTACTTTTTTAATTTCCGCCTTTACACCATTAAAATTATCTGCCATAACTGATGCGTTATCAGTGGCAAATCCTATTATATTTTTAAAATTTATATTAAATTTATGAAAATGTTCTTGGACTTTTTTAATTTTATCAAGCCGAAAAAATTATCAATAATTTTTTGAGATGGTGGATCGAAATACCTGCAAATTAATGCCAGGCATTTTTCTGTTGTTAGATTGGTAGCTTGATCTATAATACGTGAACATTTTTGTTGTCGAAGAATTTTGCTGATTTTTTCTGCGGCATACATATTCTGCGCCCAATTATTGTGTTTACGTATTCTGTGGATTACGTGCGACCACATTTGTTGTGCTTTTATACAATAGTATTAGGCGAAATAGTTTGGATCAATTTTGGTAGTGAATCCGTAAGCTTAAATGGTAAACCGTGTTGTATACAATAAACGACGCATATCATTTCAACTTGTTTTTGTTCATGGCTTGTTGTCCTAAAAAAGAAACATCTAAAGGACGTATTTCTGTAGACGTTTTCAATTGTTCCCGGTGATTTTTGCAAAATTTATCATGGTGCTTAATATGCGTTAAATTATTCACCATGGTTTTGACACATAATTTACAAAACGCTTGTCCATGTACATTTTTGAGCCAAGGATATTGTGTTTCCCATTCGGGTTTATATTTTCGCACGTACCGCTTTTTTTTGGCGTGAACTCCGACAACAAATCGGAATTATTTGATTCTGAATCAGATTTAGTTAGTATTGCCGCAGACTCTGTAGACTTTTCTTTCCGTACCGGACTAAAATACAGATAAATACATTTTCGAAATTAATTAGAAATGAACTGTAAAATAAACCTAAGAATATCTTCGGTAAATCAATGTTTATTACTAAACTTGCACATTTTTTGCTATTGGCTTAAACAATTTTTTCATTTAGCCGTAATTCCAAAAATCGTATGTAAATAAAAATATGTATAAGCTGCGGCGTTAATCAATAGGCGGCTTACCCGAAAATCGAACAAAAATATAGCGATATGATTAGGTTTGAAATTGTAAGAATTGAAAAATTTGCAGAATTAAGTTTGTAATTGCAATTTGCACCTAAATAAAAATACAATTTAAATTTATACTGCATAATGAACCAAACCGCACATTGCACAAAAACCATTTAACCACATATTTTATTTTATTTTATTTTACCAATTTATTTTTACCGTTTCCTCTCTTATAAATAGATTTAATAATATAAACATATGAATTGAATATGTCTCGCAAATAATTATGTAGTTTAAAATATGTAAACTAACACAAATGACAAAAACACTAAAATACGTAAATTAACACAAACCAACTACCTAAATATACTTTAGTGAAAGCTGCCGCAATGTGCATTGCTCCAATACCGTTGGTTATGTTTATTTTTGAGAATTCATTAAACTGCATTCGTATAACCAATGACCCCACACCCACTAGACTAATTCAATAATTCAGTAAGTGCGGTTTAAAATGCAACTGGAAAATATAACCAGAATTAAAAGGTACGTACCGAAATTCTTGTGTCGGATAAATGTTTCTACATTTGATACAATTGTATCAAAGTGGTAACACTGATGCAGATACAAAACAAACCAAACTAACAAACCAAAAAATCTTAAATAGTTCGCGAATCAGAAAGAGAAAGATATTTTAATTTTTACTCAAAATTTATATTTTTGTGTCGTTGTAAAGTTGTAGTACGGAATTTAGTATGGAATTAAACCAATTTCTCCACACAGTGGAAAAATTGCATACAGGCCACTTTCCACTGTGTGGAAAAAATTGTTTTAATTCCATACTAAATTCCGTACTATAAAATATCAAAGACACAAAACTATCATTTTTGAGCAAAAATAATTTTCTTTCTCTTCCTGATTCGCTAACTTTATTTTTTTGCTTTGTTATGCTTTTCTCTTCAGTTTAATGTAGCACTTGAAGGGAATAACACGTATATTGTGTTTTCCGTGATTTTTTATTGTGTCAACTTGTGTTGTAGGTATTTAATTAAATTAATTTTTATATTATTGAATATATAATATTTGTATGTGCTCGTGATCTATACTTTTGGATGCAGAAAATGGTAACAAAATAATTTTTAAATGGCGTCTTTATTTACGATATTTATTTAAAATATTTTTTATATTTTATCTTAAAATTTTACCTGCAATTTTTCCACTGTGTAGAAAAAATAGTTTTGATTCCATACTAAATTCCGTACTACTACACAATATCAAAGACAATAAATTATATTTTGGACCAAAATAATTGTCTTTTTCTTTCAGTTTCGCGGTAATATTATTTATTTTTTATAAGTTTTGTTTGTATCTTTCATGTTCAGTTTCATGTGACAATTGTTATGTTGTGTTTTGTTCTAATGATGTTTAATTATTACAGTGACATTAATTTTATTTAGTTTACATGTAAAAGAATGGTAACAAAATCAGCTTTGCAATGGCGTCGCCATTTACATATCAATGCAAATTTTTTACGTATTATGTTCTTGTTTTATTTTTTTAAGATGCTGTGTGAAAATCTAACAAGTGACGAATATTTAATTTTGAAATAATACAGAAATATGTATTGAATATTTGAATAAAAAATATAAAAATTAGAACAAATAGTTCTTTTTAATTTCAATAGAAAATTATAATTAATCACATATAAAAGTGCTGTGGAAAGCTGCTCTATTTGCATGCAATAAAGTGTGTTAAATTAGTGCGGAAATGTATATGGAATATACAGTTTTAAGTTGAACGCAGTATCCCAGTATGTAATTTTGCCATTGTGTGGAAAACAGCTCCAATTCCACATTAAATTCCATACTACAAATTATCAAAAAAACAAAAAACCGATTATGAGTAAAAATAATTTTCTTTCTTTTTCTGATTTGCAAACTTTTTTGATGTTCTATTAGATTAGGTTTATCCCAATATGCAATGCCGATGGAATACCATTTACATTCGCGTGCGAAAACTATGTATACTCTTTATATGGAAAGAACTATGTAAATTACACGGAAATTCATACAAGTTCCAGTGTGGGTGTGAATCCCGACTAAAAAATTTCGATTTTGGTCCGATTTTCGATTTGGGTTCTGCTAGCTTTAGATTAAATGACCTGAAGTTTGGTCAAGAACTAGTGGAGCCAAAAATTTTTTAATGGAGCATTTGATTAGGCCATAATGAGCCTAAAATTATTTGTATGTTAATTGATCTTGTTTTGGGTTCTAATTCCGGTTTTGGTCCGATTTTCGATTTGGGTTCTGCTAGCTTTAGATTAAATGACCTGAAGTTTGGTCAAGAACTAGTGGAGTCCAAAATTTTTTAATGGGGCATTTGATTAGGCCATAATGAGCCTAAAATTATTTGTATGCTAATTGATCTTGTTTTGGGTTCTAATTCCGGTTTTGGTCCGATTTTCGATTTGGGTTCTGCTAGCTTTAGATTAAATGACCTGAAGTTTGGTCAAGAACTAGTGGAGCCCAAAATTTTTTAATGGAGCATTTGATTAGGCCATAATGAGCCTAAAATTATTTGCATGTTAATTGATCTTGTTTTGGGTTCTAATTTCGGTTTTGGTCCGATTTTCGATTTGGGTTCTGCTAGCTTTAGATTAAATGACCTGAAGTTTGGTCAAGAACTAGTGGAGCCCAAAATTTTTTAATGGAGCATTTGATTAGGCCATAATGAGCCTAAAATTATTTGTATGTTAATTGATCTTGTTTTGGGTTCTAATTCCGGTTTTGGTCCGATTTTCGATTTGGGTTCTGTCTGCTAGCTTTAGATTAAATGACCTGAAGTTTGGTCAAGAACTAGTGGAGTCCAAAATTTTTTAATGGGGCATTTGATTAGGCCATAATGAGCCTAAAATTATTTGTATGTTAATTGATCTTGTTTTGGGTTCTAATTCCGGTTTTGGTCCGATTTTCGATTTGGGTTCTGCTAGCTTTAGATTAAATGACCTGAAGTTTGGTCAAGAACTAGTGGAGCCCAAAATTTTTTAATGGAGCATTTGATTAGGCCATAATGAGCCTAACATTATTTGTATGTTAATTGATCTTGTTTCGGGTTCTAATTTCGGTTTTGGTCCGATTTTCGATTTGGGTTCTGCTAGCTTTAGATTAAATGACCTGAAGTTTGGTCAAGAACTAGTGGAGCCCAAAATTTTTTAATGGAGCATTTGATTAGACCATAATGAGCCTAAAATTATTTGTATGTTAATTGATCTTGTTTTGGGTTCTAATTCCGGTTTTGGTCCGATTTTCGATTTGGGTTCTGCTAGATTTAGATTAAATGACCTGAAGTTTGGTCAAGAACTAGTGGAGCCCAAAATTTTTTAATGGAGCATTTGATTAGGCCATAATGAGCCTAACATTATTTGTATGTTAATTGATCTTGTTTTGGGTTCTAATTTCGGTTTTGGTCCGATTTTCGATTTGGGTTCTGCTAGCTTTAGATTAAATGACCTGAAGTTTGGTCAAGAACTAGTGGAGCCCAAAATTTTTTAATGGAGCATTTGATTAGGCCATAATGAGCCTAACATTATTTGTATGTTAATTGATCTTGTTTTGGGTTCTAATTTCGGTTTTGGTCCGATTTTTCGATTTGGGTTCTGCTAGCTTTAGATTAAATGACCTGAAGTTTGGTCAAGAACCAGTGGAGCCAAAAATTTTTTAATGGGGCATTTGATTAGGCCATAATGAGCCTAAAATTATTTGTATGTTAATTGATCTTGTTTTGGGTTCTAATTCCGTTTTTGGTCCGATTTTCGATTTGGGTTCTGCTAGCTTTAGATTAAATGACCTGAAGTTTGGTCAAGAACTAGTGGAGTCCAAAATTTTTTAATGGGGCATTTGATTAGGCCATAATGAGCCTAAAATTATTTGTATGTTAATTGATCTTGTTTTGGGTTCTAATTCCGGTTTTGGTCCGATTTTCGATTTGGGTTCTGCTAGCTTTAGATTAAATGACCTGAAGTTTGGTCAAGAACTAGTGGAGTCCAAAATTTTTAATGGGGCATTTGATTAGGCCATAATGAGCCTAAAATTATTTGTATGTTAATTGATCTTGTTTTGGGTTCTAATTTCGGTTTTGGTCCGATTTTCGATTTGGGTTTTGCTAGCTTTAGATTAAATGACCTGAAGTTTGGTCAAGAACTAGTGGAGCCCAAAATTGTTTAATGGATCATTTGATTAGGCCATAATGAGCCTAAAATTATTTGTATGTTAATTGATCTTGTTTTGGGTTCTAATTCCGGTTTTGGTCCGATTTTCGATTTGGGTTCTGCTAGCTTTAGATTAAATGACCTGAAGTTTGGTCAAGAACTAGTGGAGTCCAAAATTTTTTAATGGGGCATTTGATTAGGCCATAATGAGCCTAAAATTATTTGTATGTTAATTGATCTTGTTTTGGGTTCTAATTCCGGTTTTGGTCCGATTTTCGATTTGGGTTCTGCTAGCTTTAGATTAAATGACCTGAAGTTTGGTCAAGAACTAGTGGAGCCCAAAATTTTTTAATGGAGCATTTGATTAGGCCATAATGAGCCTAACATTATTTGTATGTTAATTGATCTTGTTTTGGGTTCTAATTTCGGTTTTGGTCCGATTTTCGATTTGGGTTCTGCTAGCTTTAGATTAAATGACCTGAAGTTTGGTCAAGAACTAGTGGAGCCCAAAATTTTTTAATGGAGCATTTGATTAGACCATAATGGGCCTAAAATTATTTGTATGTTAATTGATCTTGTTTTGGGTTCTAATTTCGGTTTTGGTCCGATTTTCGATTTCGGTTCTGCTAGCTTTAGATTAAATGACCTGAAGTTTGGTCAAGAACTAGTGAAGCCCAAAATTTTTTAATGGGGCATTTGATTAGGCCATAATGAGCCTAAAATTATTTGTATGTTAATTGATCTTGTTTTGGGTTCTAATTTCGGTTTTGGTCCGATTTTCGAATTGGGTTCTGCTAGCTTTAGATTAAATGACCTGAAGTTTGGTCAAGAACTAGTGGAGCCCAAAATTGTTTAATGGATCATTTGATTAGGCCATAATGATCCTAAAATTATTTGTATAATATTTGATCTTGTTTTGGGTTCTAATTTCGGATTTGGTCCAATTTTCGATTTGGGTTCTGCTAGCTTTAGATTAAATGACCTGAAGTTTGGCCAAGAACTAGTGGAGCCCAAAATTGTTTAATGGATCATTTGATTAGGCCATAATGAGCCTAAAACTATTTGTGTGTTAATTGATCTTGTTTTGGGTTCTAATTTCGGTTTTGGTCCGATTTTCGATTTGGGTTCTGCTAGCTTTAGATTAAATGACCTGAAGTTTGGTCAAGAACTAGTGAAGCCCAAAATTTTTTAATGGGGCATTTGATTAGGCCATAATGAGCCTAAAATTATTTGTATGTTAATTGATCTTGTTTTGGGTTCTAATTTCGGTTTTGGTCCGATTTTCGATTTGGGTTCTGCTAGCTTTAGATTAAATGACCTGAAGTTTGGTCAAGAACTAGTGGAGTCCAAAATTTTTTAATGGAGCTTTTGATTAGGCCATAATGAGCGTAAAATTATTTGCATGTTAATTGGTCTTGTTTTGGGTTCTAATTGCGGTTTTGGTCCCATTTTCGATTTGGGTTCTGCTAGCTTTAGATTAAATGACCTGAAGTTTGGTCAAGAACTAGAAGAGCCAAAAATTTTTTAATGGGGCTTTTGATTAGGCAATAATGAGCTTAAAATTATTTGCATGTTAATTGATCTTGTTTTGGGTTCTAATTTCGGTTTTGGTCCGATTTTCGATTTCGGTTCTGCTAGCTTTAGATTAAATGACCTGAAGTTTGGTCAAGAACTAGTGGAGCCCAAAATTGTTTAATGGGACATTTGATTAGGCCATAATGAGCCTAAAATTATTTGCATGTTAATTGATCTTGTTTTGGGTTCTAATTTCGGTTTTGGTCCCAATTTCGATTTGGGTTCTGCTAGCTCTGAAATGATAAAGCCTTATGCCTTTTCTAGAATGAGCAGAATAATAAAATTTACATAGGGCATTTAATTAGCCTAAAATTAACCTTTAATTTTCCAATTGTTTTTAAAATATTTTTTGATATGGGTTCTGCTAACTTTTTCTAAAGCTAGCAGAACCCATCGGTTTTGTTGTAAGAGGAATTTTTTAGTAGAGCATTTAATTAGCCTATTATTAGCCTATAATTATTCATACTATCTTGTAATGTTCTGCTGTATGGGTTCTGCTAGCTTAAGGGACGTCAATAATAGGCATATTGTTACTGCCGGCTTTAATTAAATAGAGCATACATTTATTGGTCCAATTCGTTACAGTTTTTATCCGTATGCTAAATTCTAAAGCGCTTGAGTAATTTTCCTTGTATGTAGGTAATGATAATGATTCGTTGATGATTTTTGCGGATGTTGTTGGTGGGCTAATAAACGTAACAAGCAATACACATAGATAAAGATTACTGCAAGAGAGAAATGCGTTTGTGTGTACAGCAAATAAATAATTTTAGTAACCAAACGATTGATTAGTAATAATCAAGAGGCCACCGTGTGCTTACCAGTAAAAAAAAAAAAAATACAGAAAATTAAATTAACGTGGATACATTTTTTTTGTTGAATTAACGATCAACAATAAAACCCTATAGTACATACAACATATATAAAACTTAACGTTTACACATCAAAATTGTGCCCCGGTAAGAAAATCCTCTAATTATGAATAGTAGTGATTAAATAGGTTAGTGAAAGTGACAATTTTATTTATGAATAATCATATTCCCGATAGAAATTGGGTAACAATAAAAAAAGGAATATTTTCACCACATATATATATACATAAATATACCAGGATATATGCGTGGTAGGCAGAATCAATCCGAGATTGCGTAATATTCGTATAGCAAAGACACAACATAGATGCTTACAGTTGTTTAGCTTGTTAACGGGTGAGTTTCCAAAAATCCACTATGTTATTTCCTTATGTAGCTAACTTGTGTTACATTCTACATAATTAGGGCCTCATTGAACTTGAATGAGTATATACTACGTCTACAAAACCAAGGCAAGGTCGTTTAGGGTCGTAACCTGAGAAAACAGCAACTACAAGGAAAGTGTGTAAACGGGCACTTACGGTCACGATTATTAAAGTGTGATCTTATTCTTAAATTTCTCTGATAATTAGTGATAAAAAAAAACAAATTTTAACGTAACGTAATTTAATGTATTTGTGGTTGGTCAGTGTGTCAGTGATAAGGAAATTGTATTAATAAGTTTCAGTCAAATTCATCTTACATGGGGAAACCAAAGAGTACTCGGAGGAAACTTCATGGGTGAGTTTTTTTTTATATAACATCTTTATAAATAAATTGTTTCTCACATACTTTACCACAACTATTTAAGGAAAATATTTAAATTATTTAAAGCTATACTATTTCAAGATGTTTCATAATTTTATTTATTGTGCAAAATATAATTAATACAATCATGAAATAACTGTTTTCTTGAGAGTTGGTGATGAGGTACTACTGCGTAGGGACCGGATGATGTAACACGAAATTTTTGTGGTGTCTCAAAAGAAATATGTAACGGCAAAGAACCGCCCACTTGTCCACTGAGACCTATCCAATGACAACGTGTTAGCCGTATACAGAGGCACGTAACAATATCGAACTTATCAAATTTAAGAAATGTAATTATTTACCAATTCTTTATAGTAGATCTTTAATTGTTTCTTGAATTGATGAATATTCATTACGGTTTTCAAGGATTCAGGTAATTTATTGTAAATTAAAGAACCAAAAAATCGGATTGATCTGCGTTCAAATTTGTTTGTTATAGATGCGCATGAATTGTGTTACAATTACTAAATTCCAAATTAGATAAGGTAGAAGAAAGATTTAATGTCCTGGCAAAATTAATTTGGATTCAATTTCATATAATTGATAAAAATGATGAAAATCGTAAAGGGAGCTTCTGGTCAGCTCTCACACTTTTGTTTTGCATGATTTGGAGAGGCTTTAATTTGCTCCAACTTGCCGTTCCGTAAGCAATAATTCCATAAAGAATTCTGGGATAAATAAATGCAAAGTACATAAGTCTTGAAATCCACAAAATCCAGCTTGTGATCAATAGTATCAAAAGCTTTTTTTAGATCAAGAAAGAGAGCGGCAACATACTCCTTCCGATCCAAAGCATTATAACTCATACCTGTCATTTCAATAAGAGCCAGATCAGTACCCACACCTTCTCTAAATCCATACTGGTAAGCATAGAAAAAGTTAGATGCCTTTAAGAAACTCTTGAATTGGGAATTTATAACTTTTTCAATGATTTTATCAAATACAGATAGAGTAGAAATAGGTCTGTAGTTAGAAATTAGATTTTCTCTCTACTTTTAAATACTGGGACAACTTTGGCAATTGATTAGGATATTCACCGATTTGAAAAATTGTATATAATAATTTCCCTATAATTTTAGAGAAGGATACATTACGCTTCAGAACTTGATTGAGAATATTATCTTGTTAAAGTAAAGTGTTTCACACATTAGCACATCGACAACATTGGACTAAACAGGTAATAAAATTCCCGACCAAATGGCACAGTGGTTAAAGCTTTGGCGTTTGGATCGGGAGGTACCGGGGTCGAATCCCGATAGGGGCAGGATGCAAAAGGAAATTTTCATCAACAGATTGTAATCTGTGATTAAAAGGAACACAACTACGACCCCCTATCGGCGTGCAAAACTCATGGGCCGACCCATCTTCCATGTCCAGTACTATAGGCTGGCATGGAGCTATGCAATGCGCAGATGGTAACTTAAAAAATCGGTCCTATAGCAGTACGTCTTCGATTTGGCAGGGATGCGTAAAGTAAGACGGGAAAATCAACCGCGAAAGAGCAGGGAGTGCTTCGGCCCCAGAAAAGATTGCATCGATTAAAAAAAAAAAAAAAAAAAAAGGTAATAAAATTGAATTTCAATCATCATGTTCAAATTTACGATGATGTATGCTTTTGATACTGACGATTTTCATGTGTTTATTTAAAGATGGCCGAGTGCGAAATGTAAATACATAGGCGGATTTATTAAATTTAAATTAAAAAATTATAATGTATATTGTATAGTAAAAATTAGACAAAAATTTTCTTAATTTCAAAATGAAACCTCAACGTAATAAGTACTATGGAAATATGCTCTAGAAGCATGCAGAAAAGTGTTCAATTAGTATGGAAAAGTATATGAAATAAACCCGAGTTTCCGACGAAATTTAAGCTTTTTTCCAATTTGATTTTTTTCTCGTTTTAGACGGGATTCACCTCCACACTAGAATTTTTGTGACACTGCTTTGGCGAGTAGTATGGATTTCTGTGTATTTTACATGGTCCTTTCCATAGAAAGAGCATGGTTTTTGCACACGAATGCAAACGGAATTCCGTCAAGGGGAATATTGATCAAATTTCAATAAAAACTGAAATCGTAACCTGAAATTATTCGTTTTGGCATTTATGCAGTTTGAAAATTTTGCGTGAAAATAAAATGAACAAATAAATTAGACATAATTTTTTTTATAATGTTTTTCGTTCGTTTTGATTGTAATTAAACTATATAACTATAACTCACCCACACACACACACACACACAGTACAAACAAGAACAACCTGTCATAAGGAAAACGAGACGGAAACTATTTGCCTAAGATTTGAAGAAACTTGTCGAAAACAAAAGGGATTATAACGAAACGAAAACTATGTGTTGCTGTAGAAGAAAAGGTTTAGCTCAATTTTACAATTATAAATTGGTGCGTAAGCTTCTAAATGATTTTTATGGTACAAAAAAGGAATTGGCCTGTTGCAAGCAATAACCAAACGTAAATCAACAGATCTTAAAATCGTCGATAAAAGCCATTCAGTCGGAGTAAAATTTATCAAATCGTATTTCACAGCAAATGATGTATAAATGAAAATCTTTTATTTTTTAACTATGACTGGGAGTTCTCGTAGTGGTGTTTCCCTACAAGTCATTTTCCAAGATATTTACAGAGAAAAGTTTTACGTGAAGTTAAATTGCTATTCGCAGAGTTGGTATGAGAACATTCCGTTAAATATTCCCAAACCTATTTATGTATTAATTTGACATTTTACAATCAATCATCATAAATCGATTTGTAATGTGGATTGTAATTTTAAATAACGCTATTTAGAAAAAACAATGAAATTGCAAAATTATCAATATAATTTCTTGTTTAAAATTTTAAATTAGAATTCGGTTTAAAAGTGTAATGCATACATTGATAATCTCACCAGATATTTTCATTGCAAATGCAATAGAAATTATATATTTTCCTTGTCAATTCCTATTATGGTATAAATATAATTGGATTATAAATTGATATCAAAATGTTTAATATTTTGCAAACCCTAATATATTTTCTTTTTATTTGTTTCATTTCAGGTAAGTCTGGCCATTTTGATGACTCGTTTATGATTTAACTGAAATTGAAGTTTGTAAGTACAAATTTTTTGTAATTGGGCAGTTTTTACTACAATATTTTTGTGTGCCGATGGTATGCATACCATCTTCGTTCATAATAACAATTAATTTGGAAGCATCAGCTCTGCCTGTACACGTAAGGTGATAGTCCTCGATCACAATTTTAGAACATCAATCAAAACTAAACAATTGGTTGCAATTGAGCTTATAAACTAAGGTTACAACGCTATTTAGTTGCTTGTGGTTTATTATTTGGAATCAAATTTTGTCAGCATATAGAAAATATTTGTTCTGAAGTTTTGCAGAAAAAAACGAAAACTAACATAATTTTAGTGAATAATGAGAGTGTATCATATCTAAATAAAATGCAAGTTTTTGTATAAGAATAGTGGATTTAGTGAGATCATAGATAATTATGTATGTTGATCTTGTAAGGTTTACATATAATATCGGATAATTATCGGCTATTTATTTTTTTTATATGACACACTGATATGTGCTTTAAATACGAATGTTGCCAGATTTTGACTAAACGGGATACTTTTTGTTGGTTAGTTTTGGTCAATTTGGTCATGATTCAATTGTACCATATTTTGTTTCGATCACTTGAGACTCGTGAGACACTCTGTATGTAATTCACGAAGTTTTGTAATTTTTAAATAGGTTGTGAAATAACCACTTTTTTCGTTTCAGCTCACGACAGCAAAGGTTTTCAGCGGCGAACAGTTTACAGTTTTGAATATTTGAAATTTCTGTTACATAATTTTTACATTTTCCTAATCTGGGCCAGTATATTGATACGAATTTTGGATGTTCGAGTAGGTTCGCAAAGGGGTTTAAATTAAAACAGTTGGCGTACAGTTTCTTCTTCATTAATATCTCTACCACTTGAATCTAATTCCAAACTTATTGGCTTTATACTGCTTCCACAATTTCACTATACACACACAATTATTTTGTTATATACCGGTTTATTGCTGATGTAATCCACTATTTAACAGCATTTGTTGATGTAATTATTGTTTCTTTATTCGTTACACATATTTTTGTTTTCGAATACTTCAAGTTATCTATGTAACACAAATTTCGTTATTCAAAAATATTATCCTTAAAGAGTAACTCCAAGAATTACTGCTATAGTTATTCAAATATTCACCACCCACTGGAGTGCTATTTCGCAACCCAACATCAAATATATATTGGGGGAAATACTGGATATTTCTGCAATTAAAATAATAAGAGCGAAATAAAATTACCTATTGGGGCTACCATAGGACCAGCAAATCTCTGGTCGACAACACTTTCTTGCTTTGTATATATTTTATCCAACAATAAACATTTGGTAATTCGCTGGCAATGTCTTTTACATTTTTTATTTTTTTAAATTCAATAAAATTCCAAATGGCATGATCAGGAGAGCGTCCTCGGACGATTGCAATCAGCATATACCAACCAGTATTTCAATTACCGAAGAAGAATTCATAAACCAGAACCGCAAATATCGCAGTGTTATACATTTCGTTTAAGATATAGAATCGTTTAAGATATAGTACTGGTATCCAGTCCATCCACCTTATTTTATGTTTTATGTATGGAACACAGCCTTGCGTGCGAAGGGTCTTGGTTTCAGGAAAATTCGATTAGGGGGTCCCCTAGTGAGACCAGAGTTTCTATCTCTTATTTTTGTTTCTCAGCTTAAACGACTTTGATTCAAATTGTTGAAAGGTTTTTCGAGAACCAGGAATCTACATATTATCTATTGCGATGCATTCTGATTTCCGAAAAATTTGTTTAGAAGGTCATCCTGTTCGGGCCAGATCCCGGCTTTAATTTTTTTGTTGGCTCGTACGATTTTGATAAAATTTGTGAAAGGGGGTTTTTAATTGCCAGGAATCTATTGTGATGATTCCTCCTTTATGTAATAATCGTTTAGGGGGTCCTGCGATGAGGCATTGGCCCCTTACTTTAATATTTGTCGGCTCGCCCGATTTGTAAATTTTTATAAAATTGGTAAGATTGAGGGAGGGCGTTTTCGTGGGCCAGGAGGTGTTTGCAATGAGTGCTGATTTCGGGAAAATCCGTTCAGAGGGTAGTCTCGTGAGTCCCGGGTTCCTTGCTTTTATTTTTATTATTCTCGTACGATTTCTATAAAAATTGCTAGATTGTTTTCGGGCACCAAAACTGATTGTGACGGGTTCTGATTTCGGGGGCTCCCCAAAGAGGACCGGGTTCCATTATTTAATTATTTTTGGTTCGTATGATTTCGAAAAAAGTTGCTGAAGAGGATTTTAAATTCCAGGAACCAAATTCAATGGGTTCTGATTTCGGGAAAACTCGTTTGAGATGCCTCCGGGCGGGTCCGGAATTAAATTCGTTTAGGAGGTCCTATGGTGATAACCGCGTCCCATTTAAAAAATGTATCCGAAGATTTTGATAAATATTGGTTGAGAGGTGTTTTCGTAAAAATCGTTTAGGGGGTCCTGCGATGAGGCATTGGTCCCTTGCTTTAATATTTTTCGGCTCGCCCGTTTTGTAAATTTTTATAAAATTGGTAAGATTGAGGGAGGGCGTTTTCGTGGGCCAGGAGGTGTTTGCAATGAGTGCTGATTTCGGGAAAATCCGTTCAGAGGGTAGTCACGTGAGTCCCGGGTTTCTTGCTTTTATTTTTATTATTCTCGTGCGATTTCTATAAAAATTGCTAGATTGTTTTCGGGCACCAACAACTGATTGTGACGGGTTCTGATTTCGGGGGCCCCCCAAAGAGGACCAGGTTCCATTATTTAATTATTTTTGGTTCGTATGATTTCGAAAAAAGTTTTAAATTCCAGGAACCAAATTCAATGGGTTCTGATTTCGGGAAAACTCGTTTGAGATGCCTCCGGGCGGGTCCGGAATTAAATTCGTTTAGGAGGTCCTATGGTGATAACCGCGTCCCATTTAAAAAATGTATCCGAAGATTTTGATAAATATTGGTTGAGAGGTGTTTTCGAGTGTCAGGAATCGATTACAATGAGTTCTGATTTTGGTATAATCCGTTTAGGAGTCCTCCGAATTGCTGTTGTAAGATTTTTCTTTATTTTTCGTCATATTGCAAAACGTTGCGTGATTTTGCTTGATATTGCATTTTGTTGTGAAATGTTTTGTAACGTTTAATTATCTTGTGCCATGTTGGCTTCTGGCCTTGTTTTAATATTTTATTTGGCTTGAACGATTTTGATGAAATTTGGTGGGACAGTTTTCGAATGCAAGGAAACGATTTAGGAGTGTTCTCCAGATAAATTTTCATATTGCATGATGTTGCACCATGTTTTGAGATGTTGTGCTGGTTGCGTTACAGTGACATTTGTGTAATGTTGATTGTTATGAGTAACAATAATGATTTGTAGCATTAGCTATCTAATTAATGTATTAATTTTGGTCACCCCACACTTTCTTCCGCCTCAAACGATTTTGATGTCGTCTAGATAGGCCCGGATTTTTTTAATAAATGTTTTTCAGCTCGCACGACATTTATAAAAATTTATTGAGAGGGTGATTTCGAATACCAGAAACCGATTGCGATGGGTCCTAATTTCGGGAAAATTTATTTAACTGGTCACGGAGGCTGGATTCCTACTATTTAATTTTTTGGCGATGTGTCTTGCTTTCTGACAACATCGTTTTGGAATCGAACGGTTGGTGGGCCCATTTCCATTTTTTAATTTTTCTTCGGCTTAGACCAATTTTATGAAAATCGGTGATCAAGGATTTCGAATCTCTTTCACGGAGGACCGTTTTCGAGCATCAGAAACCAATTATAATGGGCCCTGATTTCGGGAAAACTAATTTTGGGGTTATTCGGTCGGGCCAAGTTTCATTATTAATTTTTTTTTGGTACAATGGAGATTTGAAATGCCAGGAATCGATTTCAATGAATTCTAATTCCAAAATTCGTTTAAGAGGATTCCGCCGTCTGGTGGGGTAGGTCAAATTAAAAAAAAATTATTTTTGGAAATTGATGAGGGGTTTTTTGAGTGTCAGGAATTGATTCAAATAGGTCCTTATTTATGAAAGTTCTCGGTGGAGCTTGTGCCTTGTTTTAACATTTTATTTGACTTCAACGATTTTGATAAAATTTGTCGGGACAAGCGTTTCGAATGGAAAGAAACGATTACAAGGAGTTCTGAGTTCTAGATAAATCATTTAGGAGTCCTCTAGATTGGCCGTCATGTTGCACTATGTTGCATGATGTTGCATGATGCTGCACAATGTTGCGTTAGTTGTGGGATGTTGCACTTTGCCAGAGATGCTGCACCACTTTGCGTCATATTGCTTCTTGTAGCTGAGATGTTCCACTCGTTTACTGAGATATTTCAGCTATTTACTGTCTGTCTGGCCTACTGAGAAAAAAGGTTTAAAGCTTTTAGTTATGGGAATAATTATTATCTGTGGTCTTATTCTGGCAATTTCCTGGGAATAGGGAAAGGATTTATATAGCCCTTATCTATAAATCAGTTTTTTCTGACCTCTTGAGGCCTCATGCAAATGTTTGTAAATTGGGAAAAAATGTCTATAGCGAAATTGGCAGAGACAATTATTCCCAATTTTATTTGGTTTTTAAATTAGTTATCACTAACTTTTTACCTTAATAAGCAAGAAAAAAATAATTTAATTGTAGTTGTAAATTCTTTACCCAATTCCCTAATATTCCCTACTCAATATTTTCGTTAGCCCCATCGGAGTCCGCTAAACAAATTTTCCCGATCTATTGCATTCCCCAATTTCAAAAATTTCCCCCAAAAACCCAATTTCAGAAATTTTGAATAGAGTCGATTGAGCTGAAACAAATTAAGCGGTAATATGTTGTGCCCAAGATTTGATTTTTTTGATTTCTAAGGCGGGAAAATAAACCTACCGAAATTTTTGTAAAAACTGTCTTATGTAATCAAAATCATAATTCCCACATTCTTCCCATTTTGGGCATCTTCCCAGAAAATCAACAAATTTTGAAAATTTAATTGTCCACACATTTTCCAAAAAAAAACTAAAAAAAACGATCTGAATTAATTTTGTTACGTTTTTTATCTTTTTTCGTAAATGCTCTATACTTGTGCAGTACACAGGCCGAATTTGTATTGAAGAAAATTTTTTTGCGCGTGCTCATCTTGAATGGACTAAACAGGATTGGAGGATTTTGTCTTATTTAACCCAGTTTTCGCTTTCCTCGATTAGCCAACTTTTATTCTCTATTTTAATTATACTTACTTGTAGTGATTCTTTTTTAGCTTAAAAGTGTTTTAGGTTTCAACATAGTGGTTTAGTTCACATAAAAATAAGAAGTTAAAAATATGACTCAAACAGGGTCATATTTTTAACTTCTTATTTAATGACACATTAAAACACCGAATCCAGAATTTTTTTACTACCGAGGATAGAAGTATTTATTAATTTAAGGTTGCTATGGGCAATAAGAAATTTAAAATTAGGTTGGTTTTTAAAATTTTCCAAATGCCTTGAAGTTACACGAGTTACCATGTTGCTGAGGCACCTTAACGTTCCCAACATCTTCTAATTTCAAATTGAAAATATATGAATACGTCATATTCTTGATACTCGAACTAAATATTATTTGCATTGCATTTGCATTTCTTTGACACATTATGGTTCATTCACGCATGTTTCGTTCTATGGAATTTTAACGTACAAAAAATATAAAGGAGCTAAATTTTTTTCGGTTACTTCAAGAGATGTTGTAATATATATTAAAATACTATTTAATAACTTAAAATAAGAAAAATATTTTTTGTTATTGTCAAAAAATGGTTTTAAAGACAACAGAATATCTGTACAAATTTCAACACTAAATATCTGTGTTGAATTCTGTGTTGAAATTGAATAAAAATATGAAATATAAAAATATATCGGAATCGAAAGTGTAAAATTGTTTCAGTCTATTTAAAATTATAACTTATGAGGTAACCCTAAATCCCCTCCATGAAATTTCGGTTTGGTTGATTCGCTGGTTTAGAAATTATATCGATTTTACGAAAAAACTGTTTAGTGGCCATTTTTTGCTTAATTCCTCCGGACTGTAATGTGTTAACAAACCTTCAGCTTAATTTAGTTCATAATGTTTAATTATTCTTAACAATAACCAACCAAATCCAATCTACTCGTTTATGTACATAATAGCAATTTAGTTTAGCTAACAAGGATAATTTTGTTCGAGGAGGATAATTTTGTTATAGGAGTTGTAAAGTTAAGTAGCAAATTAACATAGCTCGATGCACTTGAGTGCAAATCTAACTTTTATGGCGCTAAAAAGTCTGGTAATGCTAAATCTAGCAGAGAAAGTGGTAACTTGGCGACACTGGTAATAAGTAATACTCTTTAGTGTAACTATATCCTTGGCACTTGGCAGTTAAAATAATTTCAATGGATAAAGGCAAAATACAAAAAAGTTTAAAAAATGCTTAAAATTGGATTAAAAGTTTAAATGAAAAAAAAAGAAAGTTTGACGGCAAAATTGTATTCGGCACCTATTTAATGTTAAACGGAAATGAATACAGAAATTGGTAACGGTATAGGTCTGATTCGTTTCTTCAGTGTATACGAAGTAGACGCTTTAATTCTTAAATGTTGAGATGTTTTGGTGATAACTAGAACATTTGGACATTTTATTTTAGTACGTTTAGTAGCATGTGTCAACATTATTTAAATTAATTTTATTTTTATTGTGGTAAATAAATTATTTTACAGTTCAATTGCAATAATTGTTAAATTTGTAACCGAATCAAATTTTCTCAATCGAGTTCAAGAAACTTCCTACTCCTTCCTTTCCTAATCATATGTTTGTATTTTAAAATGAAATATTCTTATTGAATTCACACTATTCGAAAGAATTTCTGTTTCTGAAAATTAATGATTAGAAACTAATGTTCACGCCTTGATAAGTAAATAAGAACTAGTAATCAGGTAGATGAGTAACTTTGTTATGAAAAGGAGCTCTATGAATTTTTTTTTATTGAAACTTATTTATTTCAACTGGTGTGATGCTCTATGTACGAGTAAAAGAAGTATAAGGCACATTTTGAATGCCAAAATGCTATAATTACAAAACAATGAATAGGTGAAAAACCGTAGTAATAATGTATACAATTTTCCAAAACGTAGTTCGCACCAAAATTCAATTATTAACAAAACTAGAAAAAAAAAATTGTAATTGTATATTATTTCGTTGTATAATGTGTTTCCATTTGGTTCCAACCACTGCTTTTCATTTGACGTCATCCGACAAAATCCATCATACAAACATTTTCTATATATTTTCTTTTCGTCGTTTTTCTTTTCTTTTTTTTTCTGATATTAATGAAAATATTGTAAATTTCATTGAACTTGTGTGTGAAAAACAATAACAATTCTCTTGTGTTAACAAGTGATATTTGCGTTTTCGCTTTGACGTATACGGGTACGTATCCAAAGAGGAAACTCACATAAGGATGTTGTTAAGAAAATGATCAAAATTATAATTAATTTAATGATGATGATAATTATTAATATTAATAATATTAATTATGGAAATTCTTTTGTTTTTTGAATGATTGTTTTTATATGGAAAGAGACAACTAGAATTTTTTTTTCCGTTTTGTACTTGTTTTGTGTTTATTTAGTTTTGTCAATTAAATTTTTCATTCAAGAGAAATTTTAATTTTCTTTTATATCGTGTGTTTTTATGTATTGTATACCTATTTTGAATTGTGTTTTGTTCTAAAAAATTTCACGTCTGCGTACTTTAATATGCCTCTCTGCCAAAACAACAAACACAAAACAAAAATATAACGAACGAACGAGAACTAAAAATAAAACAAAATTTTGTATTAAAAATCAGTATACACAAGCATGGAAGGAAAATGTTGAATTTTTTGTTGTTGTTGCTTGTTTCAAGAAAATTGTGAATGACAGAAAATTAATTTACCATCATTGTTCATCATGCCACAGAATCTATCTTCTTTTATTTTTTAGTTTTGTTTTTTTTACTTTTTTACCTTGGAGGAGTTAAAAAATCAACATTTTTTTTATGTTTCACTTAAGAGTATTATGGTGTTTGATTCTCCTGCGCTCTTTAAACTGTTTTTGAATGTGAACTGAGCGTTTTGGTTTCAGTGCACATTTTTCGCTTGCTGAGTTATATTGTGATTAATTTTTTACTAGTGAAAAATAAAAGTTCTGTTTTAAATGAAAAATTATAAATGAAAATTCACTTTAAAACAAAAATAATAATAATAATAAATTTTACATTTTTATTCTTTCTTTCTTGCAAATTAAATTTATAATTTTTCAAATTCCTTTTTACTCAATAATCAAGTAGCATATAAAAAAAATAGTTAAATTTTAAATTTCCGTGTGTTACTTATACGAAATAGTGGTTTTTCCTTCTTACTTATACAAATTATATTGATTTCAATATTTATTTATGTGTATATGATTTTAATGTTTAATAAAAGAAAATTTTGGAATATAACGGAAATATAAGTGGAATCGATAAAAGTGTGTTTTAAAAATTAAATAAAAAAGTTTAAAAAATATATAAAACAAAAATAAAATGAAAGGAAAAAGGAAGAATGAAAATAGAAAAAGAAAAGTGGAATAAAGTGTTTGTTTCCTTATTTAAAAAAAAAAATTAAATTGTATAATTGTTAAAACATAAAAAAATGTAAATAATTAAACAAAAATACAACAAAAAGGGAAAATAATATTTTTGTTTGTTGAATGGTAATTCAAAACTTTTCACTTTTTTGTGTTATTTTTGGGTTTTTACGAAATGGGAAAATATATTAATAAAAAACCCAAATTTATTAAAATTATATTAAGATATAAATACATATTTTGTGATACAATTTTATATTCACCACATACTAAACTACTTATTTTTTTTATGTTCATCATAATATAAATCTATGTAATGAACTGACTTGACCATAGAACATGAAAAATCGTAAAATACTTACTTATTCTATTTTATGCGATAATTGAAATTTTTGCTACGAAAATCAATTTGTTGATGTTTAGGAAATATTGAATATAGTTCGTACATATAATTTTTGTTTTATATACATACAAATATAATGTACAGACTGTACGAGAAGAGCTTTTGCTTATCATTAAATATTTATGGTTAGTATTAACGGACAACTAAACATATTTTATAAACGAGTTCTTGATATTGATATGGTCACAAATCTAATTTCGTCACTTTTGTGTACGGACTGGGTAAACGTGTCTCGGATCCAAATGAGAAATTACGCTACCATAAAAAGGTTAAACAAAATGCTTATCTTATTTCTTAGGATAAATTCAGATATTCTTGAAATATGATATTTGTCTTTTATGCATCAAAATAGTTATTGTACTTACCCGTGCATTCTTAAATTTTTAATGCCTTCGTGAATATTCATTACCGGCGTTATTGTATACGCTACCGGCATTTTCTCGCCTACTGGGAATGGCGTTATTAAAGCTTTTCCCGTTTTGCCTATATATTAAATATAATTTGATCAATTATAGCGATTGGTCGATAACTAAAAACGATAATATTTTTTTTTTGTAATCATTAGCCCAGGGGTTAATTTTATTTACTTTTTATGTACCGAGTATATAAGTACTACACGTCGATTAATGTTTTGGCTCGTGTTTATCAAAATACATACCCGTATAGACGAAAGCGATTAAATTATGTATTTTATGGTAAGCATAATTTAACTCGGTTGAATGTGAAGTGTTTATATCAAATTTGCGAAATTATGCTTTTCTTCCATTAGAAGCAAATATTTTTACAACATTATACAAGCTTAACGATAATTTCCTTTTGTTGGGTTTTTTTTTTAAACAGGAGCTAAAGATGAAACTAAGTTGTGGAAAATAAATGTAAAATGTTAAAAGAGAAATGAGGGTATATGTCGTGTCTAGATAATCGGTTTTTGGTGTGATGATTCAGTATGCTAATTCAAGCATTAATTTGATGGTGTAAAAATTTAAATTTTTTTTGTTTCTGTTTATGCTGTTTTCTTGTTCAATTAATGTATTTGCAACTAGGTTAAAGAATGACTAGCTTTATGTTTTAGAAGCATTTTTAATAAATGTTTGGTTAGATTTTGTGAAAATTGCTTTAGTGGCCTGTATAATTATCGACTATATGAATAAGAATTTCTCATAATCCGTTTGAAATAATATGCTGATTCTTTTCTAGCAATAAACACCAAATACCTAATACTCTATAGATATACGAGTAGAAGAGGCGTGTGTATCGAATTGAACATAATAATGTTATTATTTCTTTTGCCAACAACTTTTCGGGATTCGTACAACAAAAACTCGTATTTACATTTGGTGTTTTATATTTGGAATTATTTTGGCCGTGGGATAATAACATTACAAAAAAAAATATTTATTTGCGGTCGAACAAAAAAACCAACTTGTATAAAATGTTAAGTGGAATTCTTCGAGTGGATTTTTTTTTGTAAAAACTTTTTTTATAATTAAATTTAACCAAACTCTGACATTTTGAAATTGAATTTTGTATCAAATTGGTAATTTTTGATAAATTTTAATATTTGTGAGCTTTGTCCTATTTTGTTTCCATATTCGAATTTGAGAACACAACTAGTATCTTAAATTGAAAAAATTCAAAATTTCGATATTTTTAGTTTGTATATGGAATTGATTGATCGGGACTGTAGGGCGATATACTGGATAAGTTTCCCGAATAATTCCTGGCCTATTCCCTCACGCTATTTACATATAAAAAGAGAGAAGGATAAGAAAGGTATTTTGTTTAGGACGGAATGACCTGGTTTAGGTTTGGGTTGAAATGTTGTGAACTAGAACTACAGAAAATTTTGCTAGTCCTTAGTACAATAATAGTGGATTATGTTTCAATCGAGTGAAGAAATGACCATCAAAGGCTAAAGGGCAAGGGTGGTAACTGGACAAGAACAGTACTTTACGTTTACTCCCGAGTACATACGATATTTTTGCTACGACTTCAATTTTAGTAAAACAATTATGTTTTTATGAACAATTTTGTTCTTACATAAATGTACCGAGAAATTATATTGCTCTATAGACTTTTTATTGAAAATCCGTTAAAAATAATTTTGTCTGACATTATTCGATTTTTATAATTAGATAACCAGTAATAAAATACATGATTATGTACGAATGTTTGTTTTATGACATAATGAGGAATTTTAAGCAGATAAAATAGAGCTTTTGGTTCCAGGAGTAGTAGAACGCATTTTAGAGTTTCTGTACTTCGAAAATACCAGTTGTTTTTCACCGCTTAATAAAGGTTCAAATTAATCTGATTGCCGAATCCCGGAAAATATTTTTTGTTAATTTTAGAAGGGAGCAAAGGAGAGAGAGGAGGTTAGCGACAAAATACCAAGAAAATAAATTTCGTGAGGATGTAGATATATAGTTAGAGCACGGATCAGTTAAAAATATGTCTCACCAACCTCCTTTTGTTATTGTTAGTTTTGTTAGTATTTTTAGATTATTTAACTTCCTTATCAAAGTAATATATTTCTAGCCACAATATTTTTAACTTTGAGTAAATTTTTTAAACATGACTTGTTCTTCTTTCAGACATGACATGTTCTTCTTTAATCTAAATGCAACAATTTAAATTATGAGGTCGAACTTCGGTGTGCGAACCTGGTTTCCGTTTGGTAGGAATTTTTAACGTTAACCGTTGTTTCACCATCTTTCATGTTTGGGTATAATCCAAATGTGTATTTTCGATTATTTGTGTAACTTGAGTATGTGTATTGTGTAGTATTTAAATATTTGCTCTTTAATTATTTTGAATATATCAGTTGTCCATAAATTATCTATAAGTATCTGTAATTGAGCTCTTAGGTCATATATAAACTATTTTTAACTCAATCAGTATTCTTACCAGGGGATCTTAAGTTATTCGAGATTATAACAAAATCGAGATATTATATTTCAGTAGGTTTTATTACCAAAATTATGGTAACATTGGTTTTCAACTATTAAGATATTTGATTCATTTACATACTTCTATGCAATATTTTATATGTATGTATTTGTCATTTGAAAATGAACTCACTTGAACATGGATTCGTGGTTACCTGAGTTTGAAGCGTTTTTATTTTTTAACAGCCATTCTTCTCTAAATAATTAGTTCCGTTGCCCGCTGGGATTCTTTCATCTGTAGTTGACTCTAAGTGCGCTTTAGTATTTCTTTGACTTCCCTTATTCAGTTCATATTAAACTGCTTTGTTGGAGATGACGATGATTATTATCTTTCTATTTAATTAACAGCCATTTTTACAATTCTTGTAAAAATTCAGTAGGAACTTCGAATCCAGACAAAAGACGGTTTATACAAAACTTGTAACTCAAATTAAATGATTTTTTACATGAAATGTTTTCTGGGTGGATTATAGAATTTGCTATTTTAATGAATTGAATCCATTTCTGTGTGGGCAATTTAGAAATTAAAGAAAAGATGATTCGTGTAGAAGTTGCATTGGTACAAATCTCAAAGTAAATCAAATTTTACATAAAACATTTCTGGATAACTTGTAATTTTTCTTACAAAAGATGCATTCGTACAAATCGTGTAACAAATTAAATTATGTTTTGCATAAAACATTTTTGGATGAATTTTAATTTTGTTTTAGGAATTTTAGCGTCACACTATTTTTGTTTGATGAATTCACATAAAAGACAAAAATAGTTTTTTTTTGACACACCATTTTTGGATGAATCATTTGGTATTAGTTATCGCGCCACAAGCCATATTTGTATGAGGAATTTCAAATTCATACAAAAGTTGCGTAAATACGAATCGCTTTAGTAAATTAAATGATTTTTAAATATCATTTTTCCATGGATTAATTATATTTTAACGCAATGCGTCCATTCTAAACCAAGGTTTGCGAGACCTAGACAAACTAACATTGGAATACAGCTTTCAACACGAGCTTTGGGACGTATATTGAATATATATAATATATTATATACCAAGGTTGAGAAGTGTACTATTATAGGATAGCACGAGCAATAAGTTTATAACCCGAGAAGCGGAGTGTCGAGAGTTATATAAAGCGAGGGCTATAATAGTAGTTCTCAAGTACCACCTAAGTGGGTTTCTAACGATAAGAAAATAAATTTGATAAGCAAAATACTTGTTCTTTAATAATATTAACGATATCGAAGAAGTGCGAATTTCAAACACCGATGATGTTGGGTATCATTTTGTTCGTGTTTTGGGAACAATTATATATTGAAAGTTCTAATATTAATTAAAATCGATTTTTTCCGATATTTGAATAATTCTTAAATTTTTTCATAATTTACGAGTGGTTAATAATAAAATATTATTAATCTCTAGCCTAAAAACTAAACATCCCAGCGTACTAAGACATATCTTATTGAAGAAACCGTATTACCAAACCATAAAATATAGAAACGAAATGTGTTTAAGAAATCTAATCAACACATCCGAAATTCAATGGAATATTTTGATCTAAAAAATTCTTAACGCACGTGGGCTTTTTACTATTATAATTCGATTGATATTCTCGGGCGAACTAAATTTCAAATCCTTAGGAATTTTGACGTGGAGTATTATGCATAATACTCGATGCAATGAATAACGATATATTACAAACCGACAGCAGTGCTATTTAAACGCTATTTCGTATTTTTTTTTAAAGCCTCGAGTAACGCAATTTAGTACTTTAATTCAAATCGGAGAAGATGAACACGGAACTCTTATACATTTTGTTAAACTTAATAAAAACTTAATTTCTAGTTTCAAGTATTTAAGATCTAATTACAAAATCCAATTCTGAAGAAGAAGCTGAAGAAATTTAAAATTATGTTTCCGTATACAAAAAATACATATTTTGAATTGAGTAATAAATGCGGAACATTCAGCCTTTGCTATGCAGAGTACAAATATATTTATTAAGCAAACATGTTAGCATTTTTTTTCCAAGTCATTCCAAATTATGTAATAATTCGCGATTTCATACAAATTACGCTCATATTCTAGCCTGTACGGTACCGCATTATAAGTGTTTCGTAGTTTCGTTTTGATTTTAGTACTCGTAAACAGCTCGGAAACAATACGAATACCATGGAATTAGGTTTAACAATTTGAAGAGAGAATTGAGCGTTTCATTTATATAAAATTTATGCATAGATTAAGCGCTGCTGGTACTACTGGGCTTCCTAGTGTGCTTCTTTATTATCTTGTCGTACAACATCGACTTCCTTAGCGTAATGTTAAACAATTTCAATTTCACGCAACCATTACCAGGTTTGATAGTAGACCAAAAAATATTTAATTACAATGGTGATGTGAGCTGTGTCACTCGTGCACCATTAAATGAATTTGGTGGTTTCCATTGTCATATTTAATTTGAAATTATAAATCCCACAGTCAGTCATATCTTAATCTCTGTTTTTTGTAATAAATACGCTTTATCTTTAGCATTCGGAATCTTTTCCTAGCCATATTCAAAGATATAACGAACAAAGAGATAACCAATTTTCAAATGTTTCCCACAAACTTTATAACAACGAAATTAAAACGAAATGTAGGAAGGAAGAGCAAAACTTAAACTAGAAAAATAAATAATTTAAACCGCCAATGTAACATTGTCAGAAGTGATTGTGTGATTTGTGTTTTTGATGTGTTCCAAAAGTGCGCTAATCTGAGTATCTCCATTTAACATTAAAATCACAAGTAATTTGATAGATTAGGTTGCACTGCTTCTAGAAAGAGACCGCACTCTTTGGTTTTGAAAACGGAATACTATTCAAGTTGGAAGCCACAGGACCAACAATTTTGGATTTGCAATTCGGAAATAAATGTTTTAAGTTTTCAAAAGAAAATTGTAATGTTAGGTAATCACAAATAATATGAAATTTCAACATTAACATTTGGATTGATATCGGAAAATATTTTCATGTGTAACTCATTTTATTGGCTAGTGATTTTATTTAGTAAATCATTTTGCAAAAGTTTTAAATTAAAATTTTTAACATTTTTGGGTGAGAATTCTGAAGTTAAGAAATTAAGTTAGATACCTAAACCAGGTATTTTTATGGAACCAATCAAATGAAATACTACCGGCTGGTTCATGAATCAATACAAGCTATACGAATAAAATTTTATTTAATGGTTCGTAACGGTAATCCAAGAAAACATTAATTTTGTTTTCTTGGATAGCCGTCATAATGTGTACCACTTACCGCAAATAAAATAAAGGACGAAAATCTAAAAAATTTAATCTGTTTTTTCTCTAAATATTTGACCGTTAGATTAGCAACTATCGATCTTATTGGAGATGGAGCTTACAAATTTTATTATCAAAATAAAAAATGGAATTTCTCAAAACAAATTTTAAAGTAGCCAAAACCTGTCAAATTTCTATCTCAATTTCTTTTTATATTTCTCTAGCTTTCTTTGATGAGATTGGTAACATGTTTATTGTACACATTCGTAAACAATGATGTAACATAAACAGCAACCAAGAGGTATCTTTGTGGGATCGTGCCATTAATAAATTTTTATTTGAAATCTACTGATTTTATAATATGGGAAACTGGCTTTTCCAACACTAAATATCAAAATATTTCCCAAAAATTATAATAAACCGTGTAAGTCGTGCATGGTCGTTATTTTATTAATTTTAGTTTGGATCGGGATCGAGCTCGGATTTTTTTTTATTAGAACACTATAGTGTCTCAGAAAATTTTCGATTCGTGTGAAATTACTTATGACACTTACAGCAGTTTGTAGTAGTTGCAGTTGCATTGCTAAATTGTACTAAACTTCTCACATATTTCGCCAAACACATAACTATTGCACAAACTTTATAAATTTTTTTATTATTAATTTTAAAAAAAATTATACTCGCGTAACATTAATTAGGTAACAATTTTGTACTATTTATCACAAACATTCTGAGAAAGTCATCTCATCAGCATCGCTTTTTAGAACTCACAACTAGACTGTCATTTTATAGTAGTTAAAATTTTAGTCCATTAAGAACAACATATCATTTGTCATTTGATGAATCTAAGTGTAGGTTAAAATCTGTTTCCGTGTCTGTCGCTTGCAGGCACATACTAGTTTACTATCTTCTTAATCGTTCTTTGTTTAACGGGACACATATAGCTACTCACCGAGCGTCATGTAAACTAATAATACTTAAAATGTAAAATTCATTGAAGTCATGTAAATTAAACTAATAATAATAGTTTTAAAATGAATTAAAACCTCTATCGATTATAAACCTGGCGTTATAAAATAGAAGCTTTTAAATTTTCTGAGATTACTCAAGATTAAATAAAGCCTGGGTTTACTTTAAAATCGGTAACGTGTCCGTCCGTCCGCCTCGCGCTTAAAATATTGTCACAAAATTTCTTGAATGCACGGACCTGAGTGGACAATATAAGTACCAGCGTTTGCTTAAACGGAGCACTTAAGGAAATTTTAGTCGCAAACCTTTCTTGCAAGTCATGCAACTATAAGTAGGTCTACGTCTTTCGTTTGGTTCCATTTATCTTGTCAAGTTGCTATGGATGCTTTTCGAATATTTTTTTTGAGCTTACTCAGGATATTCGGCCTGATTTGATTGTCTATAATTTAAACGTTTCCATAACTGATGTCTTGCCGTTTCCTTATTTTGTAACCATATGTTATGGATGCAACGTATAATCTTTCGTATATCTTAGCCGAGGTATTTTGTTTCTAATCTCACCTTTTTTTTGTTAGCCTATTCAACACAAAGACAACTTTTTTACTACACTCTGCAACTCTAACATGCAAGGTTTCACCGAGCCTTTCATTAAAATCACTTCCTAACCACTTTACCGATGACATCATCTGCTTTCGCCTTCCATCAACAGCCACCAAAAGTGGTTTCTCAATGTCAAATAAACCTTTGAGATGGATCATTACGGTTTTGGAGGAAGATAGATCGATTTTGTTGCAGTCATGAATTACCGGCAAAGAGCATGACCTTGTCGTCCACCAATGCTACTTATTGGACATCACTCTGCCTGCTACTGTTGAAACTGTATTCCAGTCCTAAGATTGAGCCTTGTGGACAACCTTTGTTTAAGGTTTTGAAAAGCGCGCCATGATTTGATACAACGGTAGCTGATCTGTCAGAGAAGTAGCTGTTAATGATCGCATTAAGGTTAAATGGATAGGACATTCTTCTCAGGTATTTCATTATAGTAGGTTACCACCACAGATTATCAAAAGTTATCAGTTAATCATTTTCACCATAGCGTGCTCCGTGGACCTATTTTCTCTGAACTGGAACTGTTTCTCGCTGTATAGTCCGCTACCCTGGAATATTTTCAACATTCTTCCGATAATTAATTTCTCATGTAATTTATCTAAGACCGGCAGAAACATGATTGGTCGGTATGCTTTCGGAATAGAGTGATCCGTATCATCGCGCTTTTTAATGATTATTACTTTACCATTTTTCCAGCATCTTGGAAAAATTGCTTTATCCAGAAAAGCGTTCAGAAAGATTATAATACTTGTTCCAATTATTGGCTTAATTATTACCTCGATGTTGCTTTACCTTTTTCAAGGACATGATGACAATCGTAGCTTCTTTACTGCTTAAGTGTTCCGCCCAATTCATGTTTGGTGATAAGTAGCGTTGAGCACGGTATATTGTTTGCTAACTTGCGTCTGTTTCCTTGCAATCATTAGGCAAGAGAGTGTTTAGTAGACATTTAGTGGAGTCTCCCCAACATGTTGTGGCCTGACCACCACCGTATACCAATGTACTAAGTACATCAATGTTTATAAGTTTTCCTGTGCTGAAATTATACACGAATCCCCATGGTTCTGGATTACCAAGCTGAGCTTCGGCTTGATAAATAAATGCTTTTAATGTATTCATTACGACACGACACATAGTGTCGTCTCTTTTGCGCACGCAACACAGGATTTAATTCTTATGATAAAATTTTCGGAGGTTATGAACTCTAGTACGTTTGATGGTAAAATCGTGTGATCACCACCTCCGTTTAGATGTTTTAGCACGTTTTCGAGACAAGCATTTGTCGCAGATACTAGTTATTGCTTTGGTCGTTACTCGCTCTACTCTGCCAATATCATCATCAGATGATACGTTTAATTGGTTGGCTATCCCTTGCCATGCTATTCCTAGTAGACTGGAAAATCTGTCCCAGTTAGCGTGCTTGAGTGAGTCTTATAATCAGTGAACAGGATTGTTCTGTGATAAATTGTGGTCTAGTTTTCCTCCACTATCCATAGTTGCTTACTCTTCTCAAAAGTCCGCCCGTTACTATTGTAAGGTCAATATTCTTTCTCTCAGAATCAAAACAGTGTTCAAATATTTGATCTTCCTCTCTGCAAAATTTCGAATGTGCCCAAATACATGACATTTCAAGCAACTTGTGACCTTAATACAATTTTGCACTCTGCTTGGGGACCAACTAATATATACTCTGCGGTGTTTATTAAAATATTTCGTGCGGTCGGTGTCAATTACATGACCCAATTGACCATCGCGGCATTTTTTGGCAATCTCTTACAGCAATATTGCTTTCTGCATGGGTTTATTGTTTCCCGCAACTTACTCTTTTCTTCGCTATTGCTAGCAAAGGTAGACTTCGCACTAGCAACTGGTTTTACGAGTAACAATGCTTGACGGTTGCCACTGAGACTTTGTAATGTTTTTAACACATGTTTTGATTACAAGGGGCTGTGGTTTTCTTTCGATTATTATCTGCGCCTATGTAGCTCTACTTTATTTTTGGGTGCAATTTGATAGCAACTCAATAACTCTTTTCGTTCCTCTAGAAGACCTTTAAGATTGGTTAGCTCTAGGCACATTGTGTGGCCAGCGTCACGAATTGAGCTCCAGCACTCAACAATATTCTTTCTGTCCTCCTTGAAATTTTGTAAGTGTTTTATTTTCAATTTTAAATTCGCTTTTAATATTAAGATGCGTCGTAATATAATTCGATATAAATCGAGTATTAAACGACACTAATACTTGTTCCTCGAGGCAATCCCAACGTAAGGGTACAAAATATGTTTCTCGAATTCAAAATAATTTTGGTGAAAAGAGATCGAGACGATCACAGGTTCTAATTAAATGGTAACTTAAGTTAAAATTTGAATTTTTCGGAAAATACTTCAGTAAATAATTAATTAATCAAGTAATTTTGAAATAACAAAAATTTTTCGGAACATCGACCCTAATATTAAGGGTGAAATTTCAAATTGCCTTACATTAAAAATCTTGTTGAAAAATTAAAACATTTATTTCAGAATTTCAGAAATTGAATAATATTTTGTTTTCAAAACAAAAAAAATATCCGGTTCCTTTTGAGGAGCAGGGTAACGCTAACCTAATATACCATGTTTCATGTGATTGCAATGTTACTTATATGAGACAAACTAGCAAATACTTACAAAAACGTTCTTAGAAATTCAAAACTTACGCCAAGAACTCGAAATTCATATCAGATTTGCGCCATGAAAAATACAAAACTGGCAATTACTTTAGACAATGTTAAATTGTTGTAAAGAACTAAATTTTAGAAAACAATCTTTTTTTATGATGTTGCTTATCAAGTCCAGTACATTGGCAATTCATATGGCTAATCTGTTTTTTTTTGTCTTCACACATATCGATTTTATAAACGGTCTTTAAATCTGGTTTTATTAGTAAAGAGAAACGGATTTTAATCGGGAAACAACCCAGCTAAATTCTGTTTGCATAGTTAGCGGCTTCTATTGAACATCGCTAAAATTCTAATGGTGTTAGGCTTTTGAAAATGGAATCGAAAAGATTCAGAAAGCTAAAGGTATAAAAATTAACAATTATTTCAAGCTACATAAATTTTTTCATTATTTGCACTTCCCGTATTTTTCACCAACAATTGATATAAATGTGAGTGTTTTGCATTTGCCTTTGTCAAATACAATAACAAATTTCTGTAACAAATTTCTTCTGAATTTTGGAATTTTCTAAACGTGTTTATTTACAGACGTACTATACGAGTACTGTTGTATAAGTTATATTCCCAAATAAAACACATTTTATGCTATTTCCGTGACCTAAATTCTTCCGTTTTCCCAGTAACAAAAAATTAATTCTACAGATATTAGAATCATCAAAAAAATTAAATACAACTTTCATCTCATTAATAAATAACGTATACATGTAACCGTACAGCTTATCTTTCGTAAAAATGCCCTGGTCATTCTAATATACTGAAAGATTTCCATTGAGATTTAAAACCAACTTGTTTGAAGAAAACCCATTTGTATTTTCTAAGTAATTTCTATAAAAATCTAGTTTATCTAACAGGAGAAAAAAAAATCAATTTTCTATTATAGAACATCACATAACAACACACTCATCTAATTATACCCCCGCAAAATCAGTCATACAATAAAAGACATGGAAATGTGTAAAATTTAGTGATCATTTAGGAAGATTAGATATCTAGTAAGACAAAAATAAACCGTTGGTGGCAACAAGGGGGTATTTTCTTTTATTTTCTTTCTGCTCTCCTTATACTTTCTTCTAAATAAGCCGATTATCAAATAACATTTTCTCTGATGATAATTATCCTAGAATGAGACATTTATTACAGAAAATAAATTTTATTAAAAAAAAACATTTTCATCAGCTCGTTTCATTGCGTTGGTAAAAATAGAAATCTAAGATGATTAAGTATATTTTCTTATTGATTGAATTTTGTGCTCTTTTCCGAATTATTTTGGAAATATATGGATTTAGATGGGCCTATTTACCCTGTTATCTACATGTCCATAACCACTAGACTAATGTACCATTTTCGTGTTGTATTGAGAATTGTAAACATTTAATTTGCGGTTCTGTTATCAGAATTTTAATTAGGTTCGATAAAACAGTCGATAAAATCGTATTTCCACAACGTGTTACAAATGCCGTGAAGTTATTTCATTCATAAAAATGTAATAAATCAAAATTCTCTTACATACGAGTATATACAGTTTCTATTTTTAAACTACACATTTTTTACAGTTGAGTAGTTAAATTGTTTACAAATAACAAATTGATGGATTTATATCGGAAAATAAATAAACATAATGACGTTGTTGAATATACTAAAATTTAAAAGTGTGCGGTGGCCTTGTGGTTTTATTCTTAGTTGCAACGAAAAGTTGAGATTCTATTGTTGCGGAACATTTTTTGATTTCCATGTTTATACAGGGCAGTGAAATTTATGTGATTCGCCTAAAGCTAAGCTACCCAGAATTAATTAAAGTCTCGTTATTTTGTGACGGGTGGATATTTTGTAATATTTTCCAAAAACTCTAAAAAAGGTTTTAACTTCACAGTTTTGAGTTTAACATTAGTTAAGTCAAGTGCAACGAACCGAAATGACCTTAATTTAAATTTGTTTCAACTAAATATTTTATTTTTAATTTTTCACAAGACATGTTTAATATACAATTTCCCAGTTTGATTTCAAATTTACGAAATTGTTTATTATTTCATAGATTTCAATAGTGATTGTGACGAAAACAAAGTAATGTCGAAGAATGTGAATTTCTATCAAAGAAAGAAGATCGTAAGAAATTTTTTCCAATATTTTATTTATGTACAGTTGTATCCTAAATCATTGAACTGAAATATCCTTTTATCATGACAAACATTTGTTGACCTTTTATTTGACAAACACACCCCCGTGAAACAAGCTAAACGATTTTAAGAAAATTAAACAACATTCTATTTAGATTTATTTATAACTTTTTTGGTTCGATATACTACATGTCCAAAGCTAACTTAAACCGGACATTTCAAGTTGAATTTAACCTAGTACAATTAACAAAAATTTCAATAAATTTAGTTCACTGATCGGTTTGAACAGAAACGTTCTAACCCGTTTATACTTTTTAATGTTTTGGAAATCTGATAAGAGTCAGGTTCTAGATTTTTGTAGCACAAGATACGAATCAACCTCACCAATTAAATATCAGAACTATTTTTCTAGAAGGCGTAATTCTATATTCAATATTTTATAATTTTAGTATGTATAACCTTCTCAATTCTCAAACTGTGTGGAAGCTCTGTAAGCATAAATTTACATGCTGTATAAGATAGCGGAAATTTCTCAGCGGAAAATAAGAGATTTCGCTACGCGCCGCAAGTGGCAGCACAATCACAAAAGAGAATTTTTTTTGTTATATAATTACCAGCGGAAATTTATTATTCATTTTGTATCTCTTTTTTCACTAAATAAAACATCCCACTGGAATAAAATATTATAAGTGATCCTTAAAATGACAAATTGATTGATCTCCGAAGTAAAGGAACTCGGTAAATCAAATCTGGAAATTTAACAATATTCCGTCTTTCCGCCATACTAAAAGAATGACGATGAAATTTGGATAAAAGTATTGATCAGGGGTCCAAAACTTAGGAAAAATTCTAGGATCTTTTCATGCTGGACTAAACTAGGCCATTTCATAACCAATACTTTTGAAAATTTAAATGTTTTTATCAATTTATTATCAGTTTTTGGCCAATATCTCAAAAACTTCCACTAGTAACCAATACTTTAGATTGTTTTTCTAATAGCTTAGGTCATACTGAGACTACCAGGAAAATTTGGGGAAAATTAGATTGAATCGATTAGAATTTTCACTATAATTTTATGATTTTCTGCGGCTGTAAAATATTGGTTACTAGTGGAAGTTTTTGAGATATCGGCCAAAAACTGAAAATAACTTATATGGCCGCAGAAAATAAAAAATTATAGTGAAAATTCTAATCCATCAATTTTCCCCAAATTTTCCTGGTAGTCTCAGTATGACCTAAGCTATTAGATAAACAACCGAAAGTATTGGTTACTAGTGGAAGTTTTTGAGATATCGGCCAAAAACTGAAAATAACCTATATGGCCGCAGAAAACCAAAAAATTATAGTGAAAATTCTAATCCATCAATTTTCCCCAAATGTTCCTGGTAGTCTCAGTATGACCTAAGCTATTAGAAAACAACCGAAAGTATTGGTTATTAGTGGAAGTTTTTGAGATATTGACCAAAAACTGATAGTAAATTGATAAAAAAATTTAAATTTTCAAAAGTATTGGTTATGAAATGTCCTAATTTAGTCCAGCATGAACAGATCCTAGAATTTTTTCCTAAGTTTTGGACCCCTGATCAATACTTTTATCCAAATTTCATCGTCATTCTTTTAGTATGGCGGAAAGACGGAATATTGTTAAATTTCCAGATTTGATTTACCGAGTTCCTTTACTTCGGAGATCAATCAATTTGTCATTTTAAGGATCACTTTTAATACTTTATTCCGCTGGGGTGTTTTATTTAGTGAAAAAAGAGATACAAAATGAATAATAAATTTCCGCTGGTAATTATATAACAAAATAAATTCTCTTTTGTGATTGTGCTGCCACTTGCGGCGAGTAGCGAAATCTTTTATTTTCCGCTGAGAAATTTCCGCTATCTTATACAGCATTAAATTTACCGATATATACGAAAATGGCACTCACAAAACGTAAATCGGTTTTATAAACGTAAATTACAATATGTTCTGCATGCAAGTTTATAGTGACACATTTATTGGCGTCAAGTTACATATCTTTGTTTTGGAGGTATGGAAAACAAATTAGCACCATAGGCGGGATGTATACCATCACACTTTTCGACTTTAGACTAATTTTATGTCTTTTGTGTTGACGTTTTTAGGGTTAAATAATTTACTGTTTCATCTTTCCAATTCTGATTTTTCTGTTGTAGTCTCAGCAAGCTCGAATAAAACTTCATTTTATTCCTGTTATATTGAAATTTTTACTGGTGAAAGGTTTGTCGAAGTGTGGAACAAGAACGGAGAATATATTTATACTGAGAGGTTGAAATCGCGATACTTTTTGTGTAATTATTTGAGTGAAACCGCATATCATTTTGCTTTAGAAAAATGAGACATAAACTAAGTCGAAAATTGTGATGGTACAACATACCGCCCCTGATCTTTTCGGTGTACCCTGTTTTCGGTGTCATCGTCGAACCAACACCTACCTGTGGTATATTTTTATAGAATTTTTGTACATACTTTGTACTCCTGTACATAATTTCTCAAAAGTATTGCACAATACTTTCGTGTGGGCTGTGCATTTGTATACTTTTTGCATTTGTGTACTTTAATCTATTTCTTATCAAGAAATAATAAATTCGGATGAGATGTTAGTTTCCCAGGCCCTTAAGCGCCTATTCCATGGAAAAAATTTACTAACAGTATTTCTTTTACTGAAAAAACGAAAACAAGAAAAATCTCAAAATTCTATAAGAGTGACAAAGAAAAGAAATGTCTTTTATGTCATTTTTATAGCAAAATTTTATGGTTTAATTTTGACAATTACATTTTTTCCTCCCCTAAAATTTTCATAAAAGTTATAATTCGTACATCATTTATAATTAAATATTATATTTTTTTTTAATATAACCAATATTGATTTGGATTATTTAGATCCACTAAACATTATGGATCTGAATAATGTCCAAAATAAGTTAAAAAAGAAACCAAAATATTGGGTACGCCCTTATTATTTAGAACGGGATCGAACCGGGGATACAATTTTATTTTAAAAAAGTTGCGGCATGATCCGAAATTATTTTATAATTATACTCGTATGAGTGTGCACGAATTTGTCGAGTTAATGGCGATGGTTGGGCTCCTAATTTCAAAAGAAACTGTGGTGAGAGTACCCTTGAACCCTATTTTAAGATTGGCAGTGCCCAGTATTTAGATTTTTTTTTATGTATTTTAACACCATAAAAAACCGTTAAACACTTAAACGTTAATAAAGCTAAACTCGAAATAAAAAAACAAAGTAAGATTTGACTATAAAAATAGCGAACGATTTATTTTGTATGAGTGTGAGAAAAATTTCTCATGTTTACATACATTTTTTGTAGATGTGTTAACAATGCTGCCATAAAAAATACTTCAGTTTACATTTTTTTATAGCACATTATGGCAGCACACTAACACCATGACAATTATTTTGTCAGTAAAATTTTACTGACAACATTTTTTGTTTCGTACACAACCAGTAAATACATATTTTTTTCCGCTTTAATTTTTTACTGACAGTAAATTGTTTTCATGGAATAGGCGCTTTATGTATATTTTTGTTTTTCACGAAACAGGGTGCTCCTGTAATTATTCTGAAAATTTTTGACTGTGTTCGTTGGGCAATGTCAATAATCAAATTTGAGGTTGCTTGCCATAATTGACATCCATACGACCAAATTAGTTTAATAATTGTGTTATACAGGAGAAGTTTGTATTCTAGTTCAATGGTTGAATATTTCCCCATCAACCAGTACACTTTATAAATTTTTATTTTGATATGGTCTCGTTTCATTTCAATATATTTTTGGCAAGTTAACCATCGGTCTAGATCAGGGGTGCCCAGAAATCATGGAAGAGATGGCCAACAATTTACAAGAACAAAAATGACTGGACGCACTGAAAAAAAAAAATAAATTAACGAGTATAAATTATGCTAGAATTTTTTATTCAAATTAAGTCGCGAACATTATACGAGTATTCTAGTGTAGTATTACTAATTCTTAGTTCGCTTTTCAAATTAATGTCAGTTAGTCTATTTCTGTAGGAATGTTTTGCAAATTTTAATCCCGAGAAAAATTGTTCACAATTATACGTTGTTCCAAATAACGTAATAATTAATTAGTCGAATTACTCGATTCCGTTCCTCCGAATTCCATAAATGCTTTAATTTCATATCGGACGATAAAAAATCTCTTCAAGCAATTCCCTCGGCTAATCCATCTAACATTCGTGTAGTAAATTACATCGGATTCTTCAGCTTCTTCAATCATAGTCTAAAATTCTTTGAACTTTCTATGGCGAAGTGCACTTTTCCGAATATAATTGACAGATTTTATTACAAAATTGATGATCGGTTCCATATTAAGAGTGTTCCCACATAAATTTTCAATATGCGATAAGCAGTGTATATCAACTACTTGGAAATTTGGGTTCACGAAGGAGCCTTGTTACGGCACTGGATTTTGTACCGCGCATAGATGGTGCATCATCCGTAGTTACTCCGACCAGATTTTGTAAGTCAGCTTTGAACAACTGCAATTGCCTAATAATGGCTTCAAAAATATTTTCCCCAGTAGTTGAATCTTTCATTGAAATCAAATTTAGTCAATCATACGACTTTCTCGATAAGTTGAGTTATTTAAAAAGTTTCACTTTGTCTGGGACTAATACACCCGCAACTGCAACTAAGCATTCTTTTACGAATTCACCATCTGGATGTGGCTTTAATTTTTAGGCAATTTGTTGGGAAACCAAAATGCTGGCTAATTTTATATTTTCACATTCGTCATTGACACGTTTAAAAAACTTTGTTGATTTAGTTTTCCTTTTCGTAATTTATTGACCACATGATGCCGTTGTTGGATTGACAACTGGTTATACTTTTGCTTGTCCCTATTCAAATAATGCTCCTTAATATTGAGGCCTTAAGGAAGAAAGCTGCATCACATATCAAACATGTAACACCGACCTCCTTTGGTTCAACAAAAAAGTCATTAGTCCAGGATTTCTTAAATGAGCGATTTTCATCTTTCAATCTACGTTTTCTACCATTTTTTACCTATAGAAAGGATAAACATGCATTTTTTGTATTTAATTTTAATTTAATATTCTTACCGTGTCAAATTTAATGAACATAATATCCCAAATGTCGCCAAATGTGATTCACAAAATATCTTCGTTATTTTCAAATTCCGTTTTCCTTATTTCTTCCATTTCATAACCTGTCAAACATTGGTGTTTCATTTTTTATGCTATGAACACAATGAACCTAAAACCGCTGAATATCCGCTGAATAAAATCAATGACCAAAACACAATTACTAAGAACTAAGCAAACCCAATATACAAATATATTTGAGTATGAATTTAGTACGTATAACCAAAATATTGTACTTTATTGTGGTATTTTCTGCTATTTTTATAATTTTTTTACTGGCCGCACCAAATCTAGCACCTAGTCTAGATGGACGCTTAGATATCTTGCTCCAATTGATTGAGGGATTTGTCTTCGGTTCATTGCGACAGGCGGACAAGTAACCTATTTAATATGAATGTTACGTGGGTCGATTTCTCTTCATTTCTTCATCTTCATTTCTTTAGCCATATTTCGATGTTATAAATATGTTGTTGCAGAGTTTCGGACGCCGTTTGTGGTTTTGTATGGCCACATACGATTGCCTTATCATCTGCTGAAGTGAAAATTAAATATACCGTGGGCCAAGCACACTATATCTTATGGTACTCCAGCCAGAATGTTTTTCTCGCTCGATTTAGAGGTATTACATTTGACAAAATATCTGCGCGATTCGACAAATACGACTTCATAAGTTGATAAATTTTTGACAATTTAAGATTAATTTTAAGAAGCAGACCCTCGTGCCAAACTTTATTGAATGTTTGGGAAACCTCCAAGAAGACGGCGGAGCAGTATTTTTTTCTTCGTGTGCTGACTTTATTTATGTAGCTACCCGGTGCACTTGCGCAATGGTTCCGTGCTCGGCTCTGAAACAAAATTGATGATTAGGGATGATATTTCGTAGTTCCGGTTTAATATTTTCGATAACAGTTTTTTCGAATACTTTCGAGATGATTGGTAATAGGCTTATTGGTCTATATGGCGAGACGGAATCAGTTCGGAATCATTTTTATAGTTGACAATTTCCAGCACTCAGGAATATATCCTGATTCGTAAATTGAATTGAATAGTTGAGCCAGTCGTCCAAAGGCACACTCAGGCAGTTGTTTAAGCATTTCACCTATAATTCGATTGTAACGAGGGGTTTTCTTTAATTGAATTTGATGTACAATAATAAACTTTACTAGTGGTTTCTTTAACATAAATTTTGTGATTTGTGTACTTGAACAACTAAACTTTTCACTTCATTTAAATACGTATAAAGATTTTACCGATTTTTTTTGGTATTACACATGATTTCAAAAGTCCTTTACGATAGCTAAAATTAGCTTGGACTTTTCTAATTCCAACAATAACTATCTCGACAAAATCAGTTGGTACCTTCTCAAAATAGTTGATAAGCCGAGTACCATGAAGGATGAATTATTGCTTTCAAGCCCTCGCACAAATCGTTACTCCTTGAATTGGTACATTACTCGCGACCTTTGCAGTTTTACTGTAACCCCAACTATTTCCTATAGACTGGTAATAACGATATGGTGCGAAAGAGAAAGAGCAAATTCTAAACTTAATAAATAATTATGCACTATCTGTTGATAACCGAAAACTATCATTTTTACTATTCGACAATTTATTTTTCTTATTTTCTATATTTTAATTTTATTACAACATCGACGAAAATTTTACTGTTTTTTAATACCAAATTTTAGTGCACCGCAATTTCTGCTTGTTAAGCAATTTCTGTAAAGTTGTAGCACTACTAAAATGCTTAAGGTTTGGGAATCGGCCCCTAATTTAAATTTAAAGAATTTATTACGTGTGTGTGAGTTCAACCTCTGACAATATCTTAAAGTAAAGTAAAAATTATTAGAATTTTGAAATTTAACTTGTTTTTGGGAAGAAATATATACATACACAAGCTATTGAAACCGACGCTGTTTCTACTTAAACGTAATTTATATGTGAGATACAGCGCATTTGTAAATAAACTTTTATTGCACCATACAATAATTAGTCAATTTCGGAATTTTGAACACTAACGGTGTAAATAAATTTGATTAATCTTCTAATTCGTTTGTTTGCTTTTAATCTGTGCAATCTGTTCTGGAGCCGAAGCACTCCCAACTAGGCAGTAATCAAAACGAGGAAGTATGATACTTCGTATCATTTAAACAATTTTTGTAATTTTTTCATTTTGCGCCCTTCAATATTGGTTTGTTTTAACAAAGATGGTCGATTTCAATCTTAATTCGGAAAATTTTAAAGCTGTCGCGTCTTCAAACTATCGGTCTCATGATGTTTTTCTATTATTCTATTTTTCCATTATCATTTCGATAATTTATGAAGATGTTCTGTCAAAAACAACTGAATAGCAACATATATTATTTTAGCATTAGATGATATTAATGGGCTTTGATTTCCTTTCACTTTCTCTCACTTTTTTCCTCCGCAAATTAAAATACAGTAATTAAATCCGCTTATTACGAATTTCTTTTATGGTGTTAGGCTAAAATGCTTCGTGATTTTACCTGACATAAATCGTATAGGAAAATATATTTACTGTGTACTGTAAAATAATAGTTTTATTTTACGTGTGAATTATCTACTCTCTCAATAGTAAGTAGATTTCGGCTGGGTTCAAACCCGCACTTTTCAGATTGCAGTCCATATTCCTTGAAAACTGGAGGGTGTAATAGATCCATCATACCAAATTTCTAAAGCGAAAAATTTTACCTACCGGGTTTGTAATAAAAATTGTCTTGTATAATCAAAAATCGATATCCTTGATTAGGGTAGGGTCAACAAGGTCAACTCTTGTTAAAAATTTATTCTTGATTGCAAAACTTGATAAAAGCTCCTACGGAAGCTGCCACTACTGGTACGTATATAATGTCCATTACATTTCGCCTAGATCTCCCATTTAATGGAAAAAGCTTTAGCATGAAGTTTTATTTCGAATAGTTAATCCGCATAGTCTGTAGATATGCGGAATTTTGGTGAAATAAAGTTTTTTTCATCAATATTCGTCTTTTCCGGTAAAATTTAAAATATGATCTGAATTTATTTTGTTTGAAATTTAATTTACAATCTTTATATTTTAATTGTTTCTTCGCAAATGCAACCTTTCAAAATATTTGCAAAAAACATAAAAGTTCCTATGGAAGTCACCACTTCCAGTAGACTGATCGCGGCCAAATCTCACTGGGATCTCCCAATTTATGGAGCTTAAGTATGAAGTTTCATCTCGATCAATCAATCCATTATGTGCGGTACAGGGACCAAATTTTTACTGAAAACAGCTTTTTGACAAAATCCTCATTTCCGCTTATATTTTAGAAAGCGGATTTGGACCGGTATTGTTGCAAAATTAATTTAGAATCTGTCATTTTATGGCCGTTTTTATCGTAATTGATATGCTTTTAAAAAAATATGCAAGAAACAAAAACGCTCCTTTTGTAACTGTCACTTCCGGTGGAAAAACGAAAAGCTCCGATGGAAGGTGTCACTCACTTGCGGTGGACCGATCACTCGGTCTATCTGGGCTGTACATGGGCCGTTGTTTAATATTCTTGTTGAAAAATAGTTTTTGCAAAAATCGTTATGTCCGCTTAAATTTTGGAAACTGCTCTAGAACGGTATTGTTGCAAATTTTATTTAGAATCTTTTAGTGCATAATCGTTTTGCACGTAAATGATATACTTTTCAAAATATTTGCCCAAAACGAAAAAGCTCCTTTGGAAGCTGTCATTTACTGTGCACAGATTTTGATCACAAACCACTGGGATCTTCAAATTTGTAGAAAAAGCTTGTTGAGAAACAGTACTTGAGAAAACTGATTTGGAGCGGTGTTGTTACAAGTTTAGTTTAGAATCTTTCTTTGTAAAGCGTTTTTCGGTGGACCTTTTTCGGCTAAAATTCACTGGGATATGCCAATTTAAAAAAAAGTTTAAGTATGAAGATCCCGATCGGAAAAATCGTTTGGGCTGTAGAGAGAACTGAGATGTTTAGTCTTGCCGCACACACGTAAATATATACAGAGCTCTTTTAGAAATCACTTTTTGATTGCGGTGATTTAGCGATAGGTAAATCTGCAAAAATTTCGAGGTCGAAAATTTTCATGATTACCATATTTTATTTCACTAAGTAAAAGAAAGAAACAGAACAAACATTTTCAACGCGATACGCGATAGTACATACTCAAGTTCAAGTTTACGTGAAATCGCATTTACGTAAATAGAGTTTATAAATCAACGGATTACTGTAATTAACGATGAAATTATGTACTTCAAATTTCTTATTTTCTCTCCCGTCCAAAGCGTCAATTAACTGCTTCACAAACTACGTCAAACAAAGATTAAACATCACATCTTCTCTTCATACAAAATTCATTTGAGACACTTTGGATAATTATTTTCATTTTACAATGGATGCTGAAATTTAAAAATCGCAGTAAATTCCATGCCCAATCTAAAATCCAACACTTAGGCAAAAAAAAATTCCAAAAATCATTTTCATACTAAACTACTTTGCTACTAAAAAAATGAACAATAATATGGCCATCTGCTGTATTTATTTATTTATAAACAAAATTTTAATGAATTTCACACCCCATTTTGAGCAAAGAAGCTCATTTGTATAAAGTGCGAAGTTCAGAACAACCTCCAAACTTTTCATCTAGCTGCTCCCTTCGTGTCAGCCAACTGTTTCCTATTTTGAATCATACTGTAACGGTCCTCCTGAAGCGGGGATGCGTCATTCAATTGACGAGCACCTAATTCAGCATACAAACACAACGGTCTACCACATCCATATTTCCGCCGCTTCCAATTTAAACTCCTATTTCCAAACATGTTTTCATGCAACTCTCACTAAGATCAGTTGAAACTATTTACATTCCAAAACCCTTTGTAGAATTTATAGAATAAAATAAAAATGAAATTTAGAATAGCCAAACATGTGAAAAACAGCTGACTGCTCGACCAAAAAATTTTGTCGTTATTATTTCGTTTGTACAAGGTTATCCAATTCAAGCTTGATAAAGTAAACTTAAAAAAACACACAAAATATTCGGAATGTATTGTAATTTTTATTTCATTTTACAGATTGATCCTTGCCATTTTTAGTTAAACAAGATATCATTCAAATGTCCTCCACGGGACTTCTTACAGGCCTTGATTCTTTTGCGGTAATTTTCAATGACTTTTCGGCACATTTCGGGCGGTATCTCGGCCATTACCTTACGAATATTAGTTTTCAATTCGTCAAGAGTTTGAGGATTGTTTGCGTAAACACGATCTTTCGCGTAGCCCCACAAAAAGAAATCCAAAGGCGTTAAATCACAGGATCTTGGAGGCCAATTGACATCAGCCAATCGCGAAATCAAACGTCCAGGAAATTTCTCTTGCAAAAGATCTCGATTTGCTCGTGTTACGTGACTGGTTGCTCCATCCTGCTGGAACCACATATCGTCAAGATCATAATCTTCGATTTTCGTAAAAAAATAATCGGTTAACATGCGGCCATAGCGCTCAGAATTGACGGTAACGGTTCGTCCATAGTTGTTCTCAAAAAAATACGGCCCAATCACACCACCAGACCACAATGCGCACCAAACAGTGACTTTTTCCGGGTGTAATGGCTTCTCTACAATCAATTGTGGATTTTCTGAGCCCCAAATTCTACAGTTTTGCTTATTAACGTATCCACCAAGCGAAAAATGAGCTTCATCACTGAAGAAAATTTTGTTCGAAAAATCAGCATCGACGGCCTGTTTTTCCAACACCCAATTTGCGTATGTTCTTCGTTGTCCATGGTCAGCAGGCTTTAGCTCTTGTGTCAAATGGACTTTATACGGATGAAGATGCAAATCCAGATGCAAAATGCGACATAATGAGCCATAAGATAGGCCTAAATGTTGAGCTCGACGAGGAATTGACAAATTTGGATCTTCTTCCACACTTTCAGCTACAGAAGCGATATTTTCAGCATTGCGAATGTTTCGATGATGCACAGACCTTACAATATCAGTAACAGATCCAGTTTGTTCAAATTTATTCACTGTATTCAATATGGTTTGCTTTGTAGGACGATTATGACGACCATCATCTGCTCGTAAAGCGCGAAATGTGGATACGGCAGAATCACTATTTTTATAATAAGATTTAATAATTTTAACGTGTTGGTCGATTGTTAAATGCTCCATATTCTTAAATGGCAGAATGTCAACTAAATAAATGACAGCGTACTTGACGTTTATCTTTGACAGATGTCGGTATACAGATTTCTACTTTATCAACCTCGAATTGGATAACCCGTTATTAATGCGTATACAATACGAGCCGCCCAAAAAGTTATTGCTAATTAATTTTACCAATTTAAATTTATTTTATTAAAAAAGCCTTAAAAGAAATTTCACTAATCAGGGGTGGGATGTTGTAACATAACATTTTTCGATAGTTAGCGAAGATTGTGCTACTTTTTTCTAGAATCAATGTATCGCTTTCAAATTGTTCTTTTTGTTGTTTCGCAATCGCAGTCTACTTAGTAGAAATAAAATAACTAGTAGATGGAGGTTGCAATAGTAGGAACAACGTAACAGAAAAATGATAAAACATTCAAACTTATCGTATCTTCCGATAGTGACGTCAATTTCGATAGTATCGAAAAGTGACTTTACAACATCACCCACCGATTTACCACCTCTCGATCCAAAAGTTTCAGGACGAAAGTACCGCCACTGTACCATTTTCACATAAATTGTCTTGTTAGGCTATGGGCTAATATGAAAATTACTTAAAAAACGCGATAAAACGGTATATTTAAGGTTATATTTTTTGTTCAGTCGCGTAGTTCGTCAAAAAGAGGTGTCGAGTTGTATTGTATCGATAAAAACTTTCGGTGGATCGAGGCATAACATCGTGCTAATGAATCAACGATTAACTATTAATCAAAGCTAAATTAAAATGTTCATATTTTCACAGGAAAAACATTAAATTACCTGTAAGAAGGCAGCCTAATTATGTACAATCTGTGTATTTCATATTTTACGGAAATTATATATTTTGGAAATTCCTAAATATGTTTGTATATTCTATTTTATCGATTTTGAATTAATTTGACTAGTAAAAAAATGTACTCCTATAATTTATCGATTAAAGTTTATGTGTGTGGATGATGAGTGTATTACACGCATTAAAGACTTAACATGAACATACATAACACATAATATGAAGTTATTATGCTCGTCTACTACAAAATACCATTGATGCTTAACAAAGTAATTTGCACAATGGGTGATATTTTTATTTTTAATTTAAATTTTTATTGCCAAGACATTAATGAAATTATTTTAATGGAGTTCTTTATTATGGATTTGTGGTTTCAGCAAATCGACAACAAATAAAAAATCGTTAAATCTACTTATATTGTGCGCTGTTGTACATAGATTGAATGTTTCTGATTTGTAATTTTGTATACAATTTAAAAATAAAATTGTTTCTGATGAAAACAAATCAATAAAAAATCGGAACCTAAACAATTTGATTCATCTCCACAGTAAGTTGTTTGCACGGCAATAATCAAAATAACAACCTAGACAATTTTAAATGGGAAGCTTTTATTATTTATGACTGCATTTACAAAAGGTTAACGATCCTGTCGTATTTTTATACGAAAGGTAACCTGGTTTATATTTTATTTTGACCGACACATTTTCAAGAAATAAAAAGTAACTTTACCTGACGTAAAAGTTGTCTTATCACCCACTATTTTGTAATTCAATGCCCAGTATGTCGTGAATTTTGTACCAGTCCAAAGTATTTTTTTCAAAATAAATTATGTAAAATGTTAAATTGAATAACTTTCCTTTTGTTATACAAATTTGTTTTTATATATTTAAGTAAATGTACCTACGTAGGTACACAAACATAAAAATACAGAACTCTAAATTCAATTAAACAAAACGGTATTGTTTACACGGAAAATGTATAAAATGAGAAAAACAATACAAATTCCTATTCAAAAGTTTTCAATTTACGTAAAATAACATGACGGTGGGTATGTAATAATCTTTAACAAAAGAATGTTTGTATTTTATACATGCCATTATTACCTAGGCACATAGGGTACATATTCATTTCACATTTAGTTGTGCTTTGTTTTGAATTCACTTCACCACTCTTCATATAAATAAAATGTTACAATGAAACGACAAAAATTGTCAACCCAATAAACATAAATTCAATTGTTAGGAGAATTGTAGACGTTTTAATGTCAAGGGGAATATTGTGCTGCTTATTATGGGATTTGTATCGGTATCGAATAGCACATAATATTTTCCGCACTTTTTAAAAGTTAATAGTCGGTACTAAAGTATACGGCCGGCCCTTAGGTTATCGAGTAGAAATTGCCACTAATATATCATTAACGGAGGTCCCGATGACTTTTGGATGAAATTGATTTGCCGGAAGTGGCTTTGATAGCATCTCTTCACCCCAGGTTTTGGACAGGAAGAACAGACAGTTTCTGTATTGGTGGTCGTCTTTGTTCGTTTTCTGAAATTTAAGCAGAATGACGATTTTAGATAAAAAAATTTTTTTTCGGGTTTTAGAGGAAAAGGAAATTCGGGTCAAAGCCGGATGTAGGCCACAACATATATATACACTAATAATAATACTCTTTAATCTCCTACACTCCCTTATTTGGGAGAAACGCGGATTTTTCTTACCTGTGTGCTGTTTGGGATTTTTGTGCTCATACTTTCTTAGTAGCTATTTTAAAGTGTTTTGCTATCTCAATGGTACACTGAGTCTCAGTTGCATATAATTATAATTTAAAATAGATAAATAAAATAAAAGCATTCCTTAAAATTTTTTTTTAGTTTTCAAACGATAAAAATCAGGGTTCTAAAATTTACTCACGAATCAGTAGTCACTTCGAGTGTCTACATAGATAAACGCCGTATAATGATGGGCAAATAAATAAATAAATACACACAATACAAAGTAATATGGAGAGGCGCAATTAGACGGTCGAATTCGAAAAGCCTGCAATTGCAAGTAAAATATTACTTTATGTCAATTTACTGTGGGGGCTCGTTAGTCTGAGCGAATGACAGAGAGTATAAACATAATCGAACCAAACAGAATTGGAGGAATGAGAATGAAGTGTTAAATAGTGTTTCGATTTGAGGGGTCTTAAACTACATTTTAGTTGGATTCCATAATTCTAAAGCGGATTCAATATTTGTCAAGCCATAGCGATTCCTTTTTTCGAAATTATTTCCATTGGAGCTTAGGTGGTGGAATAAGGAAAATGCCTAGCGTGACCGGCTGTTATTCTTCAAAAATGTTCGTCAATTGTTTATTTGGGTAAGAGCTGAGTGTAACTTCTGTGTGGATTTACCGTTAGTTTTTATTCCAGTTAAATTAAATGTGTTCAACCAGATCAATGGTGTGTAGGTAAATGACTGGTCTTGCTTCAGCTTAGTATAGATATCGCCTAATTTTAACCTGAACGGTTTTCTTTACTGAAAATTAAATTCTTTGTGCAAACCATTTATTGTGTTCATTGCGTCAAAAGCCGTTGTAACCTTTATAAAAGCTATTTGAGTAGGTTTTATTCTTCCTTTCGATTATCGAATTTTTTCTTTTTATTAATAGCTTTGCAAAGTCATCGGGGCTAGTTGATAACAAAGAAAATCGAAGATTTCGGCAGCAATGAAATTAGAATCAGGAGATTTTCTGGCTTTTACCTCTTGGTGTAGTTGGAAGTATTTTGTTTCTTTCTAATAAAACTTCATTAGTTAATTTTTCGGTGGTTTCCAATATCCTTTTATCGCTTGGTTCAAATATTTTATTAAAGTGTTCGTCAAATATTTGAGTCTTAGCACGAATATTTAAGTTCATATTCCATTTGGTATTTTTATTGAATTATCCTGCTTAACTGTTCATTTAGGTTTTCGGTGCTCAACAGAAACATTAATCGGTAATAATATTATTAATTTAAGTAAAACATTTATTCATTTTCTGAAATACTGGTATTGATTAATTTTTAAATTCTTTTATTGTTCTTCTTAATTTCGGAGAGTGGGATTATTCATCATTAGATGCATCATAAGAGACTAGATCGTTCTTTATGTTCTGCCTTTACTTCTCTGATTTCGCTGGGGTAGTACTTCCTTTTATTCTTGTTTTCCTTTATTAATTCATCCGAATCTCCCTCAAATGTTAGAACTTAAGTCCTGATTTTCACCCATTTCCGCATAATTTACAGTTACGTTCTTGATTAAAAATAAATAAGCAGACCGCGTATTTGATTACATTTAGTTGGTTGGTAAATAAGTCAAATTTCTAGAGGATGCCGCTTATAACCGTATATATCCTTAAAATAATCGGTTTGCTTCGGTGGTCAGTAAATACTAACGAAATTAACATAACTATTTTCGTGTGATTTTGTACGTGTGATATTAATTCCGCATAATGCCGATTTTTTAAAAATTATAACAGTATTTCGTTTTTGTTGAGAAGTGTTTAGCGATGATTAGCAAAATGAATGTATGATAGCTTCAATTTAAGTAAATAAGACTTTATACAATATTATAAATTTTTATCTACGCGCATAGTTCATTGGAACTCCGGTAAAAATTAAAAAAAATTAGGACGGTTGCTGATGCCTGATACCGATTTTTTGGCTATATTTCATTTCAAAGCCATATTAACATATTAGCAGGGCCATCTATGATTTAAAGAGTCCTAACCAGTCCTAAAATAACCAATTTTTGAATTAAAGTTTATGAATAAAAAAATTAAATTTTCAATTCAAAAACACTTATTAGAAAATCAGCCAATATTATGAATATGTAATTAATGAAAATCAATTAAAGAGAGCATAATTTTAATGATTTTCTCTAGAATTGAACTTTGTGCTTAGTTGCGTGGATTAGTAAAAGAGTATATGTAAATTAATTTGATCCTGTAATTTTTTTCGTAATAAAACTAAAAATTGTACATGAAAAAACTACCAATTGTTTATTAAATTCATTATTGAAATTGAAAATTCAAACTGATCATTTAAGTTTTCATTTACATATATTTATTTCAAAAAAAATTTAATTTACATTGATTTACATTTTTTGAAGCTTACGATAAAAATCCCTTATGGCTCTCAAATATAGGGGCATAATTATTGGTCACCATGCGGCCAACGAAACTCTTGGTGAGCTTGCTTTTCAATTTGCAACTATTACAAATAATTGCACCTATTACAATTTATTTTATTGATAGAAATGTAGTACCTCCTACAATTTTCTCTTGGCAACCATCTTTATAGCGCCCCAAAGTACTGTGGTATTTGCCACTCTTCTTTGATCACTCTGACCATATCTCATACTTTACATCTATTTAATTTATATAAGCTGCATTTTATTATTATCGAATACAGCGGGACTGGGGTGTAAATTGGCTTTCGCTATTTGCTTGTATAATTACAGAGGGATGGTACTTCTTCGTTCTGAGTTTGGCCTTTTTCAAAAATTTATGGCAAATTGTTACATTCGCAGTAATTTTCCGACGGGGCCTTATTCTTGAAATTTGTGGAAATTTCCACATTCGGAATATAATTTGCTTTACAATTCTTTATATTACTCGATATTTGTGCCGACTACTTTAGTCGTTTTTTAAATTTCGTTACATGTTTCTTAATGTTTGTGTTCCTATCAAGGGAAACATTCCGAGTGGGTAAATCGATTCGAAATTATTCTCTTAGTAAAATAAATAATAGAAAACTGGCAAATAAATTTGACAAAATGATTAAAGTAACCGGCGAAACATTCGAATAATATAAAGAATTGTAAAGCGGTTACATGTTTTCCATTCAGATTTTCCGTTTTTATAAAAACATTACAATTAGTTCATCACAAACCTTTTACCAACTGTTTCATCCAAAACGTAGGAAACTGGTTTCTAGTATTCTAAACTGCTAGTTTTCTGAGTAGTAAAAGCACTAATGTCAGCTGTTGGGACAAGTAATATTTTTTAAAACACCAAACATGCCGATTGTTGTTTGTTTAATTTATGAGCTTTTTTACGAGACACTTATATTGGTGATGTTCCTCCGATCTTTTAGTTGCTGCTGTAATGTTTAACCTTTTTTTTCTAAATTGAATTGCAACATGCACAACAAATCCAAAGTAAAAATTAATTTGTACTGTCAACTCTTACTCTCTTAACCACATAATATAAATTAGAAGAATGCATTATCCTTTTACCAATTTTATAATAAAACAGAAAAGTGCAACAAAATTTTCTTGATATTTTTAGGTATACTTACGACAGTTAGTACCTACCAAAAAAAAAAAAATCTTTAATCCATTTTGTGCGTATTTGCAGATAAGTACTGACGAAACACTATAACTTACACATAAAGGGTGTTTCCTTAGAGGTTCACAATTTTAAATTAAAATATTGTAGAACAAAGATAAACATTTTGGATATCAGTGAAACTAGCTTTATTGGATAGATAATTTTATGCCATTATTGCTTGAATATGATTTCAGCCATATGACCGCCGCCATCTCATTCAACCAAAAGTGAGCTTCATCGCTGAACAAAATTTTGTTTGGAAAATCAACATCAATATCAATTTGTGCTTCAGCCCATTGGTCGAACTGGCGGCGTGTGTGATGGTCAAATGGCTTTAATTCCTGCACAAATTGAATTTTGTAAGCACGTAAATCAAGATCCTTAAATAAAATTTTCCATAAAGTGGATCGACACATCTCCAGTTGCTGAGAACGACGTCGAACTGATTGATTTGGGTTTTCCTCAATGCTACGCTGTACAGCGTCTATCGCTTGTTCGGTACGCACTGTTTGACGTCTTACTGGATACTATCATTTCAAGTATACGTAGTGCAAAAACGATTCATAGTTAACCGAATTTCCCGCTCTGATGGACGATTATGACGACCGTAAAATGGACGGGATGCACGATGAATTTGGCAAACAGAACCATTATTTTGATAAAAAATTTCAACAATTCGCAAACGTTGCTCTGTCGTGAGTCTTTTCATTTTGAAATGGAAAATCAAACTAATGACAAAGCAAATGTCATCTATCAAATCGGTTGACAAACAAAACAGTGTTGCCAACTTTTGTTTCGCAATTTTTTCATAACCTTCCAGGGAGCTGTTTAATGAAATGCGATTTTAATGAAATTTGAATAGAGAATTGATTTCGATCAAATTTTTTGATTTATATCAGGAATATAATTTTTTTGTCGCATTTCTTATTAGTTTGTAATAATTGATTAATTAAATTTTAATTTATTTGTTGTTACTACGTACTTCTAAAGTATTTTGTTTGTTTGTCTTTAGGTTATTTTAGGGACCTAAACATCCTTGTGCTTTTTAACTATTTTGCACTCAGTTCTTACAGCTTCATTATTTGCTGTTTTTCATCTGCTATTCTAGTTGAATTTTTTGTTTTGGAGTATGAACAATCTTCTTAGTTTTAAAAACTGTAATCTTACTTCCACACCTGTGCTTATACGGATGGAGAAGGCAAATGTGTAACTAATTGCTTATGTTGGATTCCTTCAATGCATTAATTGCTTTACATAACTCATGAAGCAGTTATTGAATTGCCGAACAATAGTTTTGACTATGTTTACTCTTGTTTTGAAAGGCCATATTAGTAACGTAATACATCTCAACATATACGTAACGTAAAACATCTCAACAATTTTTATCGACCTTGGTTACTATTTTCTTATTTACTTATTCGAGTATTTTTATCCTACTATACGTTTTGTGAATGGTTAAAGTATAGCAACTGCTGGTTCCTCTAGAATCTGTGGGATCGACCATTGAAATTGTAAATTTTCATTAGGTAATTAACTCTTTCACGCAGAAAACTATCCCAGGTGTAAAACAAATGTTTTAATGAGTATAACAGCTCTATTTAATCATAATTAAAGTGATTTTCATGATCAGGCATTCACTTTGCATCCATAATTCCAGAAATATCAAGGCACAAGTGTCCCAATATGCTTCAAACGACAATCATGTTCTAATTAAAATACATAACGGTTTACTATAACTTATCTCCGGTTTTAAAAAAATAAGGAAAAATAATTTAACTTTAGCAATGAATGGTACTTGTGGAAATTTTAACAATGGTACTTTTGGCCGTAAACACAGAGAACTGACAAATTTAGCATATATTTTAGTGAAATTTTCAATATATTTTAGCATAGCGTTTTTCCGAATTATCTACTTTCACCATAAGATGTTATGAGTGTGCTGTGGATCGACGGAGTTCAATAATTAATATTATTGATGGCATTGGTGGTGAAAGATTGGTCACAAGATGGCAGATCTCTTTTATCGATCCAATTTGAAAATGATATGCCTTCGAAACTGCAGGTTTCCTGTTTTCAATAGATGTTGAAGCATTGGGAATTCGCGTATGTGTGTTTCCGTGGCACTGAGTTGTGTGCTATGATATGATCGCACAAAGTTGTAATATATTGTTTCCGATGATGTAGCTTATACTTATATGACATATGTCATCATATCTCATGGACTGATTTGAATTAAATTCAAATATCATGCAATTAGTAAATGAATTTATAAAATTTCAGTAATAAAATTTCTTTGCTATGTATTTATTACAAGTAAAAAATTTACATTGAGGCACTTTGGGACGACGGTGTAACAATATATGATAAATGCAGAAAATATATATGGGACAAATATGTGTGTTTACGTGAAAGGGAACAGGAAACGGAAAATGACGAATTCCCGGCTTGTTAGACAGAATGATGGAGTTGTACGAGAATGAACATTGTTGACCACGTCGTTATATCCATTTCAAGATGTCAGGTCGAAGTGGAAATAATGTAAACAAATTATTCTTTTACTTAACTTTATCATTTTCAGTTTTGAATCTTAAGAGGTTTTTTCGATTCTAGGTACTTAGAATTTCTACTCAAAAGCTGCTCTAGAGTTAGAGTTTCTTAATTGTTCAAATTATGTAAGCCACAACCAATTTGCGATGGCTATGTGAAATCATTTTTAAGGAATTTTTTATTTCCTCATCAATTGCCGCCATTTACCGAGTATATTTATACTAATCGAATTCAACATATACGGGTGTATCTCTTGTACGTGGGCTGTAAGGCCCCACGTTTACTTCATATATGGGTTAGTTGTATAACCGAAAACGAAACGGACTGAACCGAAATACGAAATAGCACTGAGAATATGACGAATCGGTAAATTTTCGAGTTCCGGGCAACCATTCACCAATCCATCAACTTTAAACGTGCAGATTTAAACTGCAGTCAAATTTTACAAATAGAAAAATATAGCTGAAACGATCAGTTTCCGATGAGATTTAAATCATATGTTTGCACATACATAAATCAGCTCCTCTTTATCATTTTTTAGAAATTTTTCTCTGCATTTTCATTATCATTTTTCATATTATGAAATGTATCAACATTTGTTTTGGATTTTGTTCGTGTTTGACATATAACAAATATACACAAAATCAATAAAGTACATATGTTCACAATCCGAAGAAGCTACAATACGAAAATTTAGTTATTGTGAATTAGCGGAAGAGCGGAAACGACAAGTATGTAATTCAATTAATACAATTCATCCGTTCGTTTTCGTTCAGTTTCTTCTACATAACTATTCTACTTTGTTTTCATGTAATCAATCGTCTCGTTTCGCTTTTGTTCGTTACGTTTTCTGCGTTATAACTAGCTCATTACTCTACATGGCCTTATCTTTTTTGATGAGTAGCCCGATCTTGTATTCTTTAAACAAAATTTGAATGAAATGGCCAATTTTGAGTGAATAACTTTTTAACTAATCGTTAAATATTTCCATAGTATAAAATATATTTAATCAAGTTCGCCTTATTTCTGACTGAGAAAACAGTATAGAAACCAAACAGACAATTCATCGATAAAAAAATATCAACATAAAAAAAAAAAATTTTTAGGAAAAACAGGAGGAAGCAAAGGCTGCTAGACGTATTTTGATTTTAAAGTGAACCATATCTATCAAGAAAGATTATTTATGTAGTTTTGTTTTTTAATCACCCAGTAAAATCAAAGGCCTGCTACAATTAAATTTGAAATTTTATGGATATTTTATTGATTTTTTTAATCGATAAAATTTGCGCTTGGTTCCTACCCAGGTTTCATATAAAATATTTAACTGGCGAACAACTAACTGGCCGTTAGCCATTTTTGTGTGCAATCGGCCATTAATAAATGCTAAGCTAATGGAATTTTTACAAACTTGTCCAAAAACCCTCTTAATTATTCCAAGAATTACTAATTACTATTCTAAGTATTTTAGAAGCCTATAGTATTGAATTCAGCAATTGTTGAACTGTTTAGATCAACCGGATTCTTCTCAGAAGGTTGCGTGATTTTCCAATGGGTCTGACAGGATGTTCCATAAGGCATTTAACATTTTTAGTCAAGTGGAACAACTACACGGTCAAGATCCTTTATTTATACCGTCAAATACATATATCGGTATCGAAACGCATTTCTATTTTATACATCAGTACACTAGATTACTTACAATATATTCGAATATTTAGCATTTATGAATTCATATAGTTTTAACTTTAAGCCAAAAACACCACAGCGTTTATTTTTGAAATAATAATTTTATAAACCTCAACAGACTTAAAACATTTTCACCAAGTAGGTAATGTAGACAAAGTTAATATAAGTGGAAAAAATTATGATGAGTTTATATCCTGCCATATTTACAACCTTCACATATATTAACACCTACGTTACGAGTTTCTAACATCATCAACCTATAATTTTTCCGTAACATTTTTCGTTTGTTTATTTTTCTGGTTTTTAGACAAACAAGTATGTTTTCCTCTCATAAATCACGTATATGATAAATCAAAAGAAATTATTCTTTAACGTAAATTTTAAAATTTTATGGTAAAATGCATTATACATCTAAGATTACAAATATTTTACACATAATAACAGCAACAACAAAAACCCAGAAGATTTTGGTAAAAAGCTTCTATAATATGTAATGTTGTTTATGTTTATGAAGTGCAAAGAAAATTTTTTTCTTCCTGCTCTGAATAATGTATGTTGTGTTTGTGTGTAAAATGTAAATTAACTTAAAGGTAAAATAATTTTTTAAAACTTAAGCAATCTTCTAACTTCCTTACAATATTTACATAATACATGTTTAGTTTTTCGTATACGTGTTCCTAATGCTAAAACGCCCGTACTTATATGTACGAGTATTAGAAAGAAATGCTATTATTCTTGTATACTATACTTAAAGCTACTCGCTTAGTACTGTAGGTTAACAATGCAATTCACTCTATATGTGCATAGTAATTTTCCAACAAAAACTTATTGTTTCTATCGTCTTTTGTTGTTTTTTTGTACGATGATAGAATGTAAAATGTTAAGAACCATTTTCTTCAATAAGTTGTTTATGGCGGATGCAACTAAAGATAAAAGTGGGGTAAAAGTATATGCGAATGTTTTAAAAGTTAAACTAGCATACAGTTTTGAAGTATCAAAATTTAATTAAAAGTTTCTTTAATTATAATAAAACAGAAAATGTTCGCTTACTAATTATTTTGACGGAGAAGATGAAGTATCCTTTTCAATAACGAGTTTAATTTAAAACAACCTGCAACGTATAGAAAAGTACACAAAAACATTTTTTATTTATAAAACTAGCCCGCACGACAACAAGTAATTCAATAGTCCGGCCAAGGAACTGTTCTTTAAATTATTTCAAAAATATAAAGGCTTCCTCTATCATATTATGTTACCTACATGCACAGTTCACTTTACGTTACCCCTACATCTGAGTTCAAAGGAGTGTATCTCGGATTTAAAACATACAGTCCATAATGGCGTTGATACTGATTCATACATCCTCGTGAAATCCCAATATACTTTTTTGTTCTATAAACTTTATGAAAATTAGATAAACAACAACAATTGAAAAAAGGAAAATTAATTTTACCGGGCAAGTGGTGCATTGGTTAAAGCTTCGCCACTTGCACCGGGAGGTACTGAGTTCGAATCCTAGCAGAGGCTTGAATGCAAAGCAAATTTTCGTCATCCATTACGATCGTTGATGTTGATAAACAACTACGATCCTGTGTTGGAGTGCCGAATTCGGCGCCGGCCCACCGTTCATCTCAGTGTACAGGTTGACATAGTTTGGAATGTGCAGCAATGTGGTAACTGAAATTGTGTGAGTAAGGTGGTGTGTGCGTAAATGAAAATGGAGTTATTAATTGATCTTCAATGGACATTAAATCCACTTGAGAATTTATACTTTCTTAAAAAACCTGGAGTAATTATTTTCATGTAGCATTTTTTTGACATATTCATGAAAATACCGAAATCAGTTATATTACAACAAAGTTAAATAAAAATTCACATGAGAAAAAATTTGTTTTGCGGGGAAATACATAAAAAAAATTATAATGACCAGAAAATATTTAATACAGGTTTTGTACAGTATTACTTGTAATATTAAAATAATTTGCTCTTTGCTAAAGTATTTTCTTACACGGTAGACTTGAAAATGATATTTGGTCGGGGACAGGCAAGATCTCCGTAAGCATTAGTACCTACGTCGTTTGAAATATTTCAAACTGTTTCTCGTTTTCATCTGACCACCCGAGTCATTCTGGTTTGTGGACAAAATCGGTACACATATCACGAACAGATTAGATTTCCCTGATCAATGAACGGAAGTTCAAAACTTTCTGATACGGGTTAAATACTTAAGTTTGTACAATCAACTTCAATGTTATCTTTGTAAATGCTCAATGCCAAAGAACCTTCATATTGATCTAATTGTTTCATTTGATGACCTGACCAACTGAAATAAATCTGCTCAGTATGTTAGATGTGGAAAGTGTATAAAAATGAAAGATTTTGGACTCTTTGGATTTTAAGCGTTTAAATTTTACTTAACCGTCCTTTTTGCCCCACTAATTTTTTTCTGGATAAATTTTGACGAAACGTGTTGGGTTGCATGATACATTTTTAACGCTCAGTATAAAAACACTTTATTTTTACTCTCAGCCCGGAAATGTTGAATAGTAGTCTTTTCGGGCCTAGGAGTAAAACTATGGCAGTTTTTAGGAAGAATAAAAATGTTATATAACCAAAATTAGTGTGGTCTTCGCCTTTCGGAGATGAAATCTGGGTTAACTTCAATGCTATTCGACTTTGTCTCAGATTTAAGATTTGACTTAAACATAAACCCTTATTACTTATTTATAGTGTTTGGAAATAAACCTTCAGTGATAAAAAATGCTTCTGGAAAATTTCCCAAAACAAACAAAAAAAATTATTCCGAAAATAAATGCTACTTGCTTAAACTATTTTGCTCTACAAATAATATCAGTACACGAAGATTGAGCGATGTAAAATCAATTTAATACTTTAAGCCCGAAGCACACGAGATTCATGTCATGCACACAACATCTCGTTCCGCTCCGTTTCACAAAAAAAATTGTAAATGCTTGGGGACTATGTTTATGGCTTTCGCACAAAAGTCGAAACGAATCGTATGTGTCCTGGGCTTTATGTGTTCCTGATCCATTGGCACTGTCAACCTTCACTTAATGTAGAAGAGTTACCCTAGGTAACCCGGGGTTAAATTGATAAATCGACCAATCGTAAAGATTCTCGTATTCCCTTGTAATGAACTTCGTCAAACAACTGCGCTCGCCATGTTGTGAAATGCTTTTTGTGAAATTTGTTTTAAGAAAATGTTGTATGTTTAATCCCTCAATAAGCAGCTTTAGCTATTCCGTGAACTCTTGCTTTGGTTCAAACTCATTAGAGTTTATTGAGTCTGAGCCAAAGAAAAAGCTCACGGAATAGCTAAAACTCTCTAAGTAATGCAGTAAAATTAGAGCTGAATTTTGAAACTTGCAAATTTCGGTTATAGATCTTGCAACCCAGTTTTACTAAATCCTATTGTTCGTAATTCCCTTGTGCATCTTGAAATTTTTCTATGTTTTCCAATATTTCTGTGTCTAAATCAGCGTTATCTGTAGAATTTCGTTTGGTAAATTCGTTAAACTCCATTTCGAGGCCATTATGAAAAATTCTTCTTCAACTAAAACTTGGGATGTTTAAATTGGATTTTGTAAGTGTTCAACATTTTTCTTTCGTATAGCTTTAAACACTAAAATATCTTCTCCAATCTTTCTGAGTGAACGAACCGTACAAGTCTTGATGAATCGTGGAGAATTCCATCAATAGTTTAGGCATCTCAAATGGTTACTATTTCTCAAATTTCAGTAACGATTTTTTTTATTGAATTGGCGAATTGTGATATTTTCTAACTAATCGGTACCTCACTATCGGAACATTCTTAAGAACTATTGCAATTGACTTCGGCCTTTGGTTGCCGACCAAATTAGCATGCATTTATGGAACAATTTTATTTAGAGACTCTGTGTAATTGCCAATTATTGTTAATGTTGTGTTCATACCTGACGGTTTGGCTTCATAATTTATTTGTTATTCCGATAGGTCAATTTTCACGAGGGTCGGGGCACATAAGATTCGTTTCGTTCTTCTTCAATTTTTTCACACGAAAAATTTAAGGGCGGTTCGAACCGTATCTTATGTGCCCTGGGCATAAATGGTCAATTAGAGAGCTGGTGGAAGACCTTTTAATTCCACTTTATATAAATAACGTTTACACTGGTAAATGATCCAACCTGCAGTCGTAATATAAATTCACATTCCGAAAGGTACCATTAATTATGGTTACCGATCCAGGCGAGTCGCAGTTTACTTACTACAAGGCTAACTACAACATCAATGTGATGTCTCAAAAATAAGTTTTTATGTATGGGGTTATATTAACTGTAGAATAATTTTTACATTCTACAAACTTATAGAAAACTACACCCGGATAATTCAATCAAATACCCAGGTAACGAGAAGAGATCCTAACTCTTTAGAGTAAGCATTTAATGTTCTTCTGCCATTTTGTTCAATTTAAAGCCTCATGTGTACTACATAACATGGTTCTGATAAAAATTTCTTGCACAGGTCTAAATTATGCCTATGTTTGAAAGCACCTTTGGCTGTTAAATTAGAACTGTGTCCGCATTGCAATTGGCTCGCGTTTATTTTTTTGTCTCCTACTACGCTCGAACACTAGACCGTTGGAATGATAACATTTGATGGTGCACAACTTAACCACTTGACCACCAAAAGTTATACCTGTGTAGAGTAGAATTCATAACATTTTATTGCTTGTATTTATTTACTTACTACCACTTGTATAACCAAAACAAAAATCATTATGCTAAAATTTTTTTGGCGGATGTTTAGATATCCGTTTCTTATTCAGTTTGTGTATCAAACTCTTATATACCGGAATTGTCATCAATATACGATTTACTAAATACAAAAATCGAAAGTGTAAATTATAACACTTTTGGTGAATGCACTCGTGCCTTAAGCATTATTTGTGGCAATTTGAAACACATTATGACACATATCATTTTTATATCATCTTTAAACACATATCATCTTTATAAAGGGTGTTTTTTTAGGAGGTTTGTTTTTCCGATAGATGTCGTTTTATTTTATGACAGTTGTTTTGACAGCTCAAAGTGGCATTTCTACTCAGTATTGTTTGGCAAATCATTATGAATAGGTTAACTCCAGAACAACGTTTTCAAATCGTGGAAATTTATTTTCAAAATCAGTGTTCAATTAAAAATGTTTATAGAGCACTTCGTGAATTTTATGGTGCACATAATCGTCCGTCAGAGACCACCATAAAGAACGTAATTACCAAATTTCGGTCTACATTCACTCTTTTGGATGCCAAGCCACCGACAAGAATGAGAAGAGTTCGTACAGAAGAAAATATTGCTGTCGTTGAGGCCAGTGTCGAAGAAAACGACAATTTATCGATTCGTCGTCGTGCTCAGCAAATTGGACTTTGTCCATCGACTTTATGGAAAATTTTACGTAAAGATTTGGGTTTGGTGCCATACAAAATTCAATTGGTGCAAGAATTAAAGCCACACGACCATCGTTTGCGCCGTGAATTCAGTGATTGGTCGTTAAATCAATTGAACGAAGATCCATTTTTTTACCGTAAAATTCTCTTCAGTGGTGAGGCGCATTTTTGGTTAAATGGATACGTCAACAAACAAAATTGTCGCATTTGGAGCAAAGATAATCCACACGCCGTTCAAGAATTACCAATGCATCCTGATAAATGTACTGTTTGGTGCGGTCTATGGGCTGGTGGGATCATCGGTCCATATTTCTTTAAAAATGAGGAAGGACGACGCGTTACCGTGAATGAAAATCGATACAGAACCATGTTAAATGAGTTTTTGTTGTCAAATCTTGAAGATATGGATATGGATGAAATGTGGTTTCAACAAGATGGTGCCACTTGCCATACAGCACGTGAAACAATCGACTTATTGAAAGAAACTTTCAACGACAACATTATTTCGAGAAATGGTCCGGTGAATTGGCCTCCGCGTTCGTGCGATTTGACGCCACTCGATTACTTTTTGTGGGAATACGTGAAGTCATTGGTTTATGTGGATAAACCTCAATCGATTGACGCTTTGGAAACCAATATTCAACGTGTCATTGCTGACATACGCCCTCAAATGCTTGAAAAAGTGCTGGAAAATTGGACCTCCAGAATGACATTTGTGAAAAATAGTCGTGGTAGCCATATGCCAGAAATTGTGTTTAAATGTTAAATGCCAAAAAATTATCTACCAAATAAAAAAAAATTTTGGTCATTTCATAATTTTATATGTGTTTTATTCAAAAAAAAAATCGGCAACCTCTTAAAAAAACACCCTTTACATACTGCCTTCCATCGGATGTCGACGTTAATATGTAACACATAGTACGCAAAGCGATTGCAATTAAATTTAGGTTTCAATGCAACAATTCAATTGGTCGGTTCAATTTTGACAAATAAGGTGGGCAACAAAACAAATTTTGTTTGGCCGGACGGTTGCATTAGCAAACCAAGTCCATAAATGAATTCATCCAAACTGAGGTTAAGATTTGCGTTTTTAGATTTCTAGCGTGATCAAAATCACTGAGATTATTTTAATATACTGTAAAAATCTTACATTTGTGTTTTAATTTTTATAATAAAAAAAACATTAGTTTTAAACAGAATACTATTTTACACCTCCATATATTTAAATTTCACATTTTTTATTATTTTATACATGAATAAATAATTTTTGTTATAAGTTAGTCATATAATTGACTGAGTCAGTTATATAGTACGTGAAACGTCGTTTAACAAAGATAACCACAATTTCCAATTCTTCCCATCAAAATATGTGGCATATAGATGTCATCGTTCGCACTTAACGAGCAAGAAATAACCAGAAGGAGGTGGCCTCTCAGCGATTGAGAAATTAATTTCAAATGAACGGATTAATCTAATCTAAACGTTACATATATTTCACCAGATTTACTATTGCCATCTAATATTATTTGCAGCGTTACCATTGTAGAAATCAACAACAACGCCATGTGGTGAATTTCTAATAACTAATGAATCTTCAGAAATAAGTGCCTCTTCATAGATGCCATATTAATTTTTTATTTGAGTCAAATGTCAAGATAAATGATTGTCATATTAGAATTTTATATCTGATTAATTAATTATTAAATAATTTACATAATATGCTTAATGCAAATGAATCATTATCAACATTCATTATTAACGATTTCCTCCAACCTACTAGTATATCGAAGTAATTCTGAAGTGCAATTAAATACCAACATCGTTTATGTAAATGCAGACAAATGTAGGCAAACACATATTCTTCTGTAATGGAATAGATTTATATGTCCCCCCTAAACCTAACCGAGATTATCGAAAAAGAAAAATTTGTGATCCGCAAGTTATATCAAACATGTTCGCTTAATTTTTCTAATCAGTCTATAAACAAGTAGAGAACGATAAATTCAGAAAACCAAGTGAATCACATATCCATGAGTAAACTCCACAAATTGCGGCAGAAGATACCTCTAGAAACTTTGTAGCTGGATGTGGTCCGGATAGTATGCCATTCTGTGCAATTGTGCTCTACTTTCAATCAATTATTGAAAAAATAATTTCTCCTCGGAAGTGGAACATAAGAAGAATGACGCCAATATGCAATGTCCATCCCGTTTGTTCGGATCTGGGCGGTAACCAGTAAAAAACTTGCAACTGGGTGTTTTAACGTGTCGTACGTAATACATTATTTCCTTTCTAAGTTACCTGTATTTTCAAGCCTACTACTATAGTACTTATGTCTTTTATCTGTAATATTTAAAACTGGAACACGAAATGATAATTCATTGAGGACGGTGAGCACGATACATATGACTAAGCTAACATGAAAACCAACCATAAGGAAGGAGTGCACTAATAGTACGATTAAATAAATTGAAAATTACGAACAGCATTCCTATTATGAATACGAAATGTCAAGTTTAATTGTTATTAAAACACATTAAATATATTCAAATAAATTAGTTTATCAAAATTTATTTAAAAAGCTCAATATAAAAAATTTATCGTTTTTTTTATTTAAATACAAAAAATTAAAATAGCAGGCTAATTTTAATATTACATTTTCGGGAAATCCGTTAGTTTTATACCATGGAGGGTTTTATGACTTCGTAAAAAGAACGCTTGTACATATTAGGTTCCGGCAATCTTTTTGTGACCTGGTTTAAATCATACTTGGCAACCGCTCTCAATATATCGAAAGAGGGAACAAAAGATCTGATTTAATTGCTCAATCTCAAAAGGATTAATAAAAAAACGCTAATTTTGGAATATTGCGAATGTTTGGAATGAATAGAACTGTCTGGACTAAATACTGTACGATTTTGAAACAGATACTAAAGATAATATGATGTATGGGCCTATTTGCATTTGTGCTCTTTAAACTGTTACTTTGTAGCTGTTTATCACATGCAAAAAACAACTAATCAGCAAGAGAGAATGCAGAAGAGAGATTTAAGGAATACAAAATGTAAATAGGACCTTATAGGATATTTGAGGATATTTGACTAGGATATTTGACTTTGCCTTTGTACTAATTCTAATTGGGAAAACTAATTTCTAATTAGTGAATTTTATAATATTGTTTTCGGTTTACAGTAACATTTCTTTAGCCCTATCTACTAGCATTCATGAAAAATAATATTAGGCAACACTGTTTCATAAGTAAACATGGTATATCTGAAAAACAATCGGGTTGAGTTTGCGATAAATTTTTTAAAGTTTGCCAAATTAAAATTAAAAATTAATTTTTTTTTAAATTAGATAATTTAGATTTAAAAGTAATTCTTCGTATAACAAAAAAAATCCACCATAAAATCCCTCATTTCTTGTAATAGCGTTGTCCGTATAGTTCTGTATAATAACGGAACAGTTCAGAACTTCACAGAACATCGATATTACAAGAAAACTATACAACTTTTTTGACGGATTTTTTTGTTATACGAAGAATTACTATTAAATCTAAACTATTTAATTTAACAAAAATTAAATTTTTAATTTTAATTTGAAAAAATTTGAAAAAGGTTATCGCAAACTCAACCCGATTGTTTTTCAGAAAAACGCAGCCGCTCCGGTATCAAAATATGCAGAAAATAATAATATAAATTACGTATACATTCTAAACAATTGCACGTGCATTAAATTAATATTACAAAACTGTGGACACATTATCACTTCATAATATGTAAAACATACAAAACACTAATTACACATACAAAAAAAAAAAAATATTTTGAAATGACGAGTGAAACAAAAACACACCGACCGCGTCTGGAATCCAACTATCTTTTTCGCGATCGCGAAACAAATTATCATAAGGAATAAAATAAAAACAGAGTTTTTCACGAAAATCTTAGAATTAACAACATTTTAATTAAACACTATTTCACGAAGAGAAAATAAACAAAAAATTTACGTTATTAAAAATCCCATAATGAGGATCTAGCAATCGTCGCCACGGGTTCTCCTGTCAACTTATCGCTATCATATGAAAATGAAACTGACCGTTTTCATAAAATATTTTTAGTTTTGAAATGGAAATACGATCTTGTCATAAACTTCCAGATATCATTGCTAAATACAAGAAACCTTGTTGCTTGTTTCCGGAACCAATCCGATTCTGTTTGTTACTGAATTCCAGGTATTTGAGGTTTTGTAGATTTACGGTAGGAAATTTTCGTATGAATAGTTTAATTTGAGTTTAATAGTTTTCTTTTCATAAGAAACTAAATCTATTTAATAATACCAAAATCAATGGAAGAACCATGAAATCCGAACGAAAATACATTTATTTATATTGAAATAAGCCTACAAATTTGACTTGAAAAAATACAAAATTAAATAAATCCGCGTTGGATTTGAAATATAAAAGTAAAGTAACGAGAAAAATTACTGAGGGTCAAACCTCAATTTTATTGAAACTCTTACACATCATCTTCACTGGTTCATTATCGCCATAGTTGGTTCTGTGTCTGTCTAAGTGGATGAAGTCATGATCACTTAGTTGTCTACCAGGAACCTTTATACATGTACTTTTTAGCAATTCGCGTCTATTTTCTAGAGTTGTAAAGTTATATGCCTTGCATCTGGTTAAATATGGTGGTTGTCGCTGTATGTTGGCGTGGTATGACGTAGATCATGATCATGAACCCATCCGTCTTTCCAGGTCAAGTAGCGTATACACTTCTTTTGAATTTTCTCAATACTTTGGATATGATCTTCGTAGAACGGACATCACACATTTACAGCATATTCCAGCTGGGATCGAACGTAAGCACAATACAGGACCTGAACTGTTTCCACATTAAAAATATCACCCGTCCAACGTTTGACAAAACCGAGCATGGAGTTCGCTCTAGCGATGCACAGCTCAATGTGCTTAGTAAAGCTCGTGTTTTCAACGAAAGTAACCCCTAGGTCTTTACTTTCAACTACTACCTGAAGGAGTACACCATTTATCTTGTAGCCTTGTGTAACAGGTTTGGCTTTTCGGTCAAATGATAGAGATTTTCACTTTATAATATTGAGACTCAGAGGATTAAACTCGCACTATAACGCTAGTTTGTCAATATCTTCTTGTAGTTTATTGACGCACTGTCGACTGACTCGATGCCTTTGTAGATTTTGAGGTCATCTGCGAACATTAGGATATAGAAATGCTTTATTACTTCAGTAATACCATTAATAAAGATTGTGACAATCCATGGACCAACGTGAGAGCCTTGTGGTACACCAGAGGTTATTTGTATTCTATTCGCCGTTTTACCTCCTATTTCAATAGATTGGATTCGATTACTCAAATAAGATTTGAACCAGGCTACAAACTGGCTGAAAAATCCGAACTTGAAAATGTGTTCCAAAGTTTTACAATGGCTGATGGAGTCGAAAGCTTTTGCAAAGTCGGTGTATATGTATTACGTCAACTTGTTTGTTCTTCTCAATTTATTTAATAGAATAGCTCTATGAGATTTGTAGATACTGATCTTTTAGGCATAAAACCATAATGATATTGCGATAAATACCGCGGAAGTACTGCTTTGAATGAGTTGCATATTACTAGTTCAAATAATTTAGGTATAAATAGTTAGGCGAAAATAGGCGTCTAGTTATTCTATCCAGCTATTTTCCACTTTTGTGGAAAGTTGCCAATTTTAATGACTGATTGAAAAAAATGCTTAGAGGAATTACCAAATTTTTAGAATTTTTTCTAAAAATAAATAAAATAAATATGAAAGTATTAAATTCGCTAGTGGTTGCTCCTCTGCTTTATAAACAGTTTGGAAAAACTCAGCAAACATGTTAGTTCTGTGGATCACAAGGATTTTGATCATTAAATTCCATCCAGGCTGGGTAACCATTACCATCAGTTTCGGGTTTGGTTTTAAAAAATTTCCAAAAGTGTCTGGGATCGCCTTTTATTTTATCCTTTATATTGCGAATATAACTTCTGTATCTCAGTTCAAAATTAGATTCAAAATTTGGGCTAAATGCAGTAAATTTTTGTTTATATCCTGGGAACATAATTTGAGCTTTTCCATATAAGCCTTGTCTTTTTTATTTTTAAGACTGATCAGTTGATCGTCATACCATGGATGATATTTGTTCGGTTGGCTCATAGAGACGGAAATGAATAAATAAATTCCTTTCAATAGATGTGCGTGAAATTTTTCCACCTTTACATCTATGTCATTGCTGTTAAACTCGGCATTCCAATTTATTTGATCAAAGTATTATTGTAAGTTATTCGAATTGGCCTTTCTGAAGTTGGTTGGTTTCCAATATTATTTCTATTACTTTATGGTGAATATCATTAATTACGAAAGGTGTTGGTGATTCTTTTGTTTTTAATAAAACTGGTTCATTAGTAAAAATATGGTCCAAGCTTCGGTTTCGTCCATTTTTTATTTCGCAGATTTGGCTCAAATTTGAAACAAATATGGTGTTGACGAATAGGTACTCATAATCTGAATTCACGTTTACAGCATAATTTCGTTGGTTTCTTCATCATAAGTCCAATTAATATTTGAAAAATTGAAATGTCCAGTTATTAAAATTCCATAATTGTGTCGCAGTACTTGGTATACGATGATCTAGACGAATGAGGTGGAATATACGCCACGTAAATTCGTTACTGACTTATTATTGATGACACTTTTAACACATAATTGCTCGATCGATGGATTCGTTAAATCTACCAATTCATTAGGTAGCGATCTACATTTTGAAAGTAAAATGTCTGATTAACAGTTGTGGATGTGACAAGGTTGGGGTGCCATGATTACGTTCCGAATTTGTGATAATTATAGGTTCGAGCTTTCATTAAAAGTGAGTGTAGTCAGTCTATCATTAGCCACTGGTGAAAAATATTTAAATGACTGTGTGCGGTATACTATGGAACAGCTCAAGTGGTTATGAATTGATTCTAATACATATTACCTTTGGTGGTTGGTTAGTCCTTGTGCTTCGTGGATCATTATCACTTTACTAGATTCTGGTACCTTAAGCTGGGAGATTAATTGTTTATCAGCTTTTGTAAAAGTTAGATAGAATGCGTTATCTAAGGTATCGACGATAATGTTGACGGCAGGTTTATACATTTGATTGAAATTTGCACGGTGTTTTTACTACTAATACTAGGGTAATATTCTGTTAGGGCGGAAGTAATATCAGCTGGGCATCTATACGTCACATTCGAGTATTCCGTCTTTGTTACGAATGCACTTGCATCGGAAAATTGCATGTTGACATGATGTAATCTGTCAATATATGGTATTTGGTATTTATCAGCCAGAAGATATACTTTACAATATTTACTAAGGATAACTAGAAAACTGTATTATAGGTCCGATTTCCATTTAATAGATACGAGGCAATAGTTTTGTAATGTAATTTGATTTTATTAAAATCCACGTTTTCGTGCTTGCAATGAGATGTTACCTTTGATTTAATATCAGTAAGTCCTCCTGATTTACCACATCCAGGTACACCTTGAATATTTGTAACATCCGGCATCTCTATGTTTCCCTTACGATAGATGTTGTTTATCGAGTTGTAAGTCTGGTGATCTAACATAATTTCCGTGCCCGATAAACCAGAATATATCTGTTTGGGGTAATAAATGTATTAGTGTCTTTACACAGTCGCATCAGATTGTTCCCATTCTTCAAGATATTGTCTGGTAACGTTATTAAATATAAATATCTTCAATTAACGTAACGAAGACGACGTATTTGTTCCTAAATTTATCTAAGAATAAATAAATTCGAAAAATGATCAAAGTTGGCTTGAATTTTTTATAAGAAAATACAAATAAACAAAAATTTCACGGCAAAATTTTTCCCGACCACTATTCATTATAGAGCAGTTTGGTGCTGAAAAAATTATTGCTCGAAATAATTAACACCACTATAACTATCACCCCTCATTAGCTATGGAAAATTTTGACGCGGTTTTAATCGAGTAGTTTGGAAAATATTTTTTAACCCGTTAAAAATTCCGATCGTTTATCAAGATTCAAAATAATTCACGTGACTACTGATACTAAACTTAATTCTAATTTATTCGCACGGCCTCAAGTTGCTAAAAAATAAAAATAACAAGTGTCGTTATTTGTATAATGTGGGGCAATATTTTGTATTTTCAATATTATGCTTTTAGATTATATATAATAAATTACCATCTAATTAAACTATTCAACAAACAAAAACATTATTTTTAAATCGCCCAGAATAATTTTTATGTTAATGAGCCAATATGCATAAATAAAATATTCTAATCATCTTGTGTTTTATGTGCGCATATCGATTCATACAAATTTAATTTTTATACAAATCGCTATAATTATTTAAAATTAAATCATTCATTTTCAGGAGGACACAAAGAATTATATAGTTTTAGAGTGAACAATACAATAGTTAAAAACAATAATCTCATAAAAAGACCAAACACATTTAGTTGTCATCAAATAATAATATCCAAAGGGTATTTTTTATAATAATTGAAATTGGTAGCAGATAAATAAATACGAGTAAATGAAGTGTTTGTGCAAATAGTTTCAGTTTTGAAAAAAAATGTTTGTGAAAATAAAGTGAAATTTTAACTAAAAGTTAAATAAAGTATTTAAAAGTTTATAATTGTAGTTTTAAGTTATTTTTTAATCAATTTTAAGTGAAAGGTAAAATATATAATTTGGAAAACATAACAACAAAAAATTTAAATGTTAATTGCGGGGGCAATTTGGCCCCCAAAATCATGCTGTTGATATCCTTGCGAGAGGTAAACTATATGCACGTTTTTTATTGAACTACTTAATTTAATTTTGCTAATTAATTCACGATAAGATATATAAAAGAGTATTTGTGTTTTGATTTTCATATACGCAACAAAAAATAAAGAACGAGAAGTATTAAGTATTTTATACAAGATTAAATTCTCTTTTCTTGGCTGGAAAAATTATAATTCTGCAGGAAATAGAACATTAACCATACAAAAAACTGAAAGGAAAATTATTTAAATGTTGAATTTTATTTTATTTTTCAAAAATACAAATTTAAAAGAATATAATTTAAATATAAATAATAAAAAAAAAATTCAATTGTGGTTGTGAATAGTACAAAGAACATGAAAAATGCAAAGAAGTCAAAGGATTATACGACGCTCCTAGCCTTTTTATATTATAAACATGTTTATATGTTTGCGCCCCTCTAAATAATTTTTATCTAATTTAATCGCATATTTATGCTGCTGTTTTTGTATTATCTCGTCTCAGAGCTTTTGAATTGTGACTTTATTTTATTTTGTTCTACTTGTTGTGTTCTACTTAAAGATTTTGTTTTGTGTGGTGTGATCTTAGATAGCGTTCTGATGAATGTGTGCAAAGTATACGATATTTCATAAATGTTATACATAAAGCTAAACGAGGAAATTTATGAGATAACAAATGACTGTGTCATAATAAGAATATAACCATAACCTCTTAAATTTAACTTTCTAGCTATCATGACTTTATAGTAATCTTTATATGAGAATTCAAGAAGTACGAGTATACAGTTATAATGAACTTTTTTACTTGCAAATTGCTTACGATCTTTTCAAATGTAAAAAAAAAAAAATATTTTTAAAGTATTTCATGTTATCCAGTCAATCGAAACTCAGTTATGAACAATATTCTCGCAAATTTCTGAAGGAATTTAAATTTTTGAACATTTGGTTTTGTCTCTGGAGCAGTTGTTTGCACGTGAAAAACGGCGTCCGACGTCTCTTGGCTTGAGTTCATATAGAATCCAATTTCCTGCTTTTTGCACCATACCCATGGTCTTGAGACGGGTGTGAACCGCTTGTTGAGTCACTCCTAAAGTTTCAGTGAGCTACTCTTGAGTTTGTCATGAATGTTGATCTAATAACGCCTCCAACTTAGCGTCTTCAAACTTTACTGGTCTCCCTTGTCGTTCTTTGTCTCGTGTAAAAATCGCTACTATTAAAATGGCGGAACCAGTACTAATATGTTTTTATTGATGGAACATGTTCCCAATATGCTTCACACACCAATCGATGTCCATCTGCTGCAATTTTCTTCACATTAAAGCAAAAACGCAGTGCTTCCCGTTGACATGGTTGGAGCACAAAAAATATGTTGTCTGCACGTCAGCGAAATGACACATACTGATTTTTAGAGGAGAATGATGACGTTTTAATATGAATATAGTTACAAGATGGCCCGATACAATTTAATACTAGTTACGCCATAAACCCCTCTAAACTTATTTGTATCCCCCAATATAATCCGTCTAAAGCCAATCTCTTCTGAAAATGATATTTTAACAATGTCGTGTAACGATATTCGAAATGTGTGATCAATCCATTACCATTGTGGTATTTCAATATTTGCCGGCCTTTGAGATGTCAGTTTCAATAGATCAACGTTAGAAATCGAATTTGCCTAGAAGATTCCACATACCGTTCTTAATCATTTATTAATGAGCACTTGACATTTCTTCGGAAAAACTTGTGTTAGTCTCCAAGTTTCGCAGATTTTTCGTTGGAATTAAAAGTATTAAATGTGGTGCGTCTTGGAATTAACGCATATCATGATTTGTTGATACGTGATGTGTTATCGTCTTTAGTGTCGTCGCCTCCACATCGGAAGAGGCGGTAATATTATTTTCAATTGTTGTAGTGGAGCCAGGATTTGGGATCCTATTCGCAGCAGCGAATGGTTTTACTCATATTTGTCTTCACTTCGGCATTCTGTGCATTCTGTTCCAATTGCATGTCAATAACAGTCAGGACAAACATACACAAGTCATCTGGATAGGTTGAGATCGTTTAGCTTCTTGATTTTAATTTTTAGCTTCATGCCAGCCTGTAGTACTGGCATGGAAGATGGGCTTATGAATTGTGCATTCTGACAGAGGGTCATAGTTGTGTTAATTTCCATCACCGATCGTAATCAGATGATGGATAATCCCTCTTGCTTCCTACCTCTATTAGAATTCGAATACGGTACCTCCGAATACAAAGCCAAAGCTTTCACCACTGTGACGTTTGGTCGGTAGAAAGGATATTGATGTTAGAAGGCACTTTTGTCCTACTCCTCAGTTTATTGTAAAATTGGAGCTTCTTTTCCTTTGGATAAACTTAAAATAACTTAAAATCGTTATGCCACATGATCACATCAGAATGAGAAAAATGTATCTGTAATCAGCGCCACAATGGTAATTTGGAGTAACAATATGCTTCAGCTAAATTTGTGACATTTTCGAAATCCTTTCCATGGACATGTCACACTTATATATTCCATAAGAAACCAACAATTAGACACAAGCGTCAAAACGTTGGATTATTAACTAAAGCGCTAATAAAATTGTTACTTTTTCCAAGACCTTTCGAATGATATGTTACATAGTTATATTGGAATGAGAACAATTGTAACAGCTTACACCAGCACTACAACGGTAGTTTTGAATACTATATTGCAACAGAAAAATTTACGGCATTATTCAAGACCTTTTCAATCATATACGATACTTATATATTCTATGATAATTTAACAATTAGCTATCAGCGCCAAAACGGTAGATTTGTGGACTAAAGCGCTGATTACAAAATTGAAGCCTTTTCCAAGATCTTTGAAATGATATGTTGCATGATTATATGGGAATAATAAAAGTTGTAACTGCCTCCAACACCACAATGGTTTTAAGTACTAAGGTGTTCAGAACAATTTGCGGAATTCTTCAGGACCTCTTCAACCATATACGAAAATAAGCACTAAAATTTGGGAATTTATGAAACGATATACTACACGAGTATATGGGAAAATTGCTTTTCAATTCTCCGAATTAAAAATAAAAGAAAATTTATAAACGGCATAAGCCATTCTTGAGATATTATTGGTAAACACATCCATCCAAACACCTAGGCGGACGGACACATTAAGTTATTGAAATCTTGATAAAAATTACGGAAAATGATTCAGGTCCTACATCATTTTTCCCGACGCTTTGAAGGTCCCTGATCCCAAAAATGCAAATGAAAAGTTTCCTCGTCCATCTAGAAGGATGAAAGTCTGTACCGATTGGATCTCAAGAACGGTTTATGCAACTCAGTTTATTTAGCCGATAATTTGAAAGGTCTTGGATCAGGCAACATTATCGATATAACTTTATAGTTCATAAATCCACCGTTTTGGCGCTAACAGCTAATTTTTCATTCATTATATAATATACGAGTATGTTCGTCGTATATTGTCCAAAAGGTCTTGAAAAATGCCGTAAATGTTTCGGAACACTCTTAATGCTCAAACCTACCGTTATGGCGCTGGAAACAGTTGCGTATCATTTCAAAGCTTGGAAAAAGCAACAATTTTGTAATCAGCACTTAAGTTCGCAATTCCACCGTTTTGGTGCTGGTAGCTAATTATTCGATTATCATATAATATTTACGTGTCGTATAACATTGAAAAAGTCTTGAAGAATCTCGTAATTTTTTATGAAGCATGATATTATTCAAAACTACCGCTGTAGTGCTGGAAGCAGCTATAATTTTTCTCATTCCCATTTAATCATGTAACATATCATTTGAAATGTCTTGGAAAAAGCAACAATCTTGTTATTAGTGGTACCTAATTCTTGATTTATTATATAATATGTAAGTGTGACATGTCAATAGAAAGGTCTTGAAGAATGTTGCAAATTTGGGTGAAACATTTTAAAGGGCTTTTCAATTTTGGCGGGTCGATACTCAGAATGTCCATCGTTGCGTCTGCTGTTTGGTACGCAGTCCCGTTCTGCTGAACACACATGCCGTCTAGGTCCATATCGTTCAATTTGGGCCAAAAGAAATCAGTTAGCATCGTTCTGTAGCAGTCGCCGTTGATGATGCCCTCATCAACGTCGTTTTCAAAAAAGTACGGATCAATGATGCCGCCGGCCCAAAATCTGCGTAAGTACAAGTAACTTTTTGTGGTTGCATTGCCACCTGGTGAACCTCGGGTGGGTTGGCGTCGTCCCATATACGGCAATTTTGCTTGTTAACATAGCCATTCATCCAAACATGCGCCTCGTCGCTAAAGATGATTTTTCGGCTAAAATTGGGGTCACCTTCAAAACGCTTCGAAGCCCAGTCAGCGAACAAACGGCGTTGTCTATGGTCATTAACTTTGATCTTGTGCAGGTGTAGGCCCAAGTCCCGACATAAAATTCACCAAGTTGAAGTCTGCGAAAGGCCGAGTTCTTGTGCACGGCGAGGAATTGACTGCCTCGAGTTCTTCTATACACTTTCACGGACCGCGGCAATGTTCTCGGCCGATCAAGAGTTCTTTGATGTACGAGTGTTGGCAGATTGTCTACCGAACCGGTTATCTCGAATTTGGCCACCAAACATTGGAGAGTCGGCGTGGAAGGACCACCGCGTCTGCCATAAAACGCGTTTGTACTAATGAACACTCATTTTGATAATAAAGTGTTATTATTTAGACGTGCACGATTGAGCATCGTTTGTCTTGGTGATTTGGCATCAGTGACTGAAAAAAACACCAGATTAGACAGACGCCACCAAAACAACATGGCCAACGCAGGCTGCCAATATCAACCCGCCCAAATTCAAAAATCCTATCCTATCTAAAATCCTATTCCTAAATTACCATTGTGACCCTGATTACAGACATATTTTTTCTCATTCTGATGTGGTCATGTGGCATAACGTTTTTAAGTTTTTGGAGGAAGGACAATTTTTTTATCAGCAATTAATTTCCCAAACTAAGCGTTTTCGCGCTTCAGTGAGAAGGTCTTGAAGAATGTCACAAAATAAGTTGAAGTTCGTTAGTACTCTAAAACTACCGTTGTGACGCTGCAACCAGTTACAGTTACCCCATTCCAATAAAACCATTTGACATAAAAATCATTCATGGTTTTAGCGAGTAGCACCTTAGTTCACAAATTAATCGATTTGGCGCTGGGGACAATTAATCCTTTGGTATAAAATTTATAATCATACATAATTTAACATGATATTTTTACAACCAAATTTTTACAAAATCAATGTTTTGTGAAAAAAATGTTAATGAAAATTTTCAATTTTCATTCTATGTGAATTTTCCGGGTTGGTGCAATGGTAATTGTAATATCAGAAAAGTTTTTCTTTATATACATACGAGTACATAGGAGCCGTTTATTTTAATAGTAGCATAAGTCATTTTTTTTAAATCGAGATATTTAAGGGTTTGCGTTTAAAAATATTGATACCAACTTTCGAGAAGAAATACTTGTATTTGTTATTTCAGGATACTTATATTATTGATTGGATTCTTTTTTTAAATGATGTAATACCGTTAAATTGTAACTAATATTATCATTTTTTGAAAAAATTACTTGCCACTTTCAAAATAAACGGTTCATATATTTCTTACCAAATTTTAAGCAAATCATAACTGTTTTAATTTTTCGATTCATCGAATACCATGGGAAACTGTTAAACCTGGTTTAATTTTCAAAATCAATGATGATCGTTTATTAAGAGCATGTTTTCCTGAGTCATTTTGCGACCAATTTTCTTTCCAGTGAGTTTTTCTGGTTTGTCAATTTCCATTTTTTATGCCTTTTTGGGATTAGGGAACTTCAAAACGTCAAGAAAAAATATTTTGGACCAGGGTCATTTTTATCATTGTTGACGTAATTTCAATAACTTGGTCTTGCAGACCGAAGTTAATAGCTTAATTTTGCAAAAGTGCTGTACGCAATACAGCTTTAAAATTTATAAGCTGACTGAACAGATAAGTTAACTACTGTTTAATGTAAATATGAACGTCAAAAAACTTTTTTTTTGTTAAATTAATAAACCACGACTTTTGCAATCTTATCATGTCACAACTGTACATTCTTGTTTAGTATCGTATTTTTATATTCGCAACGCATTGATGCTTCTCTAGTCATCAGTGTGAGACTGAAAGAATTTTTTTTATTTTTTTTTATATTTATTTATTACAACTGATTTACAAATCATCTAGTAATTGATCTTTCATAATTTATATTCTTGTTTGGAGGGTTGTAGCCCTTTGGCTAGTCCCTTTTACAATTTTATTATATTTTTAGTCGATCCTGATTGGATCTTGTAGATCATGCGGTTTCTTCCTTCGCAACCGTCTTACTAGGTTTGAATCATCCAACATACGACGTATCTCAGCATTTTGGTGTAGACTAATACGTTGCATGTGTTTTCTCGCGTGTTTGTTTATTTCATCACTAACGAAATCCATCTTCAGATCTCTATGGAGGTTGTCATTTCTTATGTACCACGGTGCATTAACTATTCCACGAAGGACTTTGCTTTGGAATGACTGGATGATATTGACATTGGTTTTCTTTGTACAGCCCCAGAGCTGAATACCGTAAGTCCACACAGGTTTTAGGATTTGCCGGTATAGTAGCAATTTATTATGTAGAGTTAGCTCAGAATTTCTTCCTAAGAGCCAATCCATCTTTCTGTATTTGATGTTTAACTCTTCTTTTTTCTTTTTCACATGCTCTTTCCATTTTAGTTTCGCGTCTAGAGTCATGCCTAGATATTTTGCCGTATTTGCATAGGGAATTTGCTGGGAGTTCAGTTCTACTGGTATCCAGTTGACCTTCTTGTTGGTAAAGTTTACGTGAACAGATTTTGTTTCATTAAGTTTTATTCGCCATCTCTTGGTCCAGGTACTGGCAATATTAGTAGCTCTTTGCAATTTGCTTGTAGATCCTTCTATGCAATTAGCAACTGCTAAGATGGCCGTATCATCCGCAAACGTCGCTATGTTAGTATCCTCTATCGTTGGCAGGTCCGAGGTGTATAGAACATATAAAGTTGGTCCCCGAACGCTACCTTGTGGTACCCCTGCTGATATTTTCTTTATTTCTGAGTATTCGCCATCTAATTTAACTCGAAAGTGTCGATTAGATATGTAAGATTTTAGAATTTCATAAAACTGCTTTGGTAAGTCTCTTTGTAATTTATATTCCGCACCTTTATGCCATACTCTGTCAAAGACCTGTGCTACATCCAAGAAGACGCTTGAACATACTTTCTTTTTTTCAAGTACGTCTTCAATTATGTTTGTAATTCGGTGTACTTGTTCTATTGTTGAATGATTTTCTCTGAAGCCAAATTGATGTGGAGGAACAAGATTTCTTTCTGCTATTATTGGTTTTAGTGTCTTTAGGAGTAGTTTTTCGAACAATTTTGAAATTGTTGGGAGTAAGAAAATCGGCCTATACGAATTTTTGCCATTTAGTGTTTTGTTTGGTTAAAGTATATCATAATTACTTCGCTACTTTCCATTGACTCGGAACGTGTTTAAGTCTGAACACTGCATTAATTATTTGGAGTAGTTTACGTAGACCTTTGTCAGGAAGAGCTTTTACTATTTGTCCTGTAATTAAGTCATATCCTGGAGATTTCTTTGTATTTAGGTTGAGATTGATTTCCTCTTTTAATTCTTGTAGTGTGACAGGAGATATATTGCAGTTATCCATTTTATATACTGGTGGTATGTTTTCCTCTGCAGTTTGTCTAGGTAGTGGCTGAAACGTGTTCTCGAGGTGGGTTGCAAACAACGAATCTTTTTGCTTTGCACTTATAGCCCATGTGCCATCTTCATTTTTTACTGGTGGAATTTGTAGTTTAGGTCGTTTTAAACTTTTTGTCACTTTCCAAAGGGAGTACTCGGTATCTTTTTCCCCAGTAAGGCCACTCAAGTATTTATTAATGGATTCGTTTTTGATTTCTTTAATTAGCAACTTTAGTTTATTAGATAAAAAATTAAGAGTTGTTTTATATTCTGGCGCTCGACTTCTTTGCCAGGGCTTTATTGCTTTTCGTTTTGCTGCAACCAGTTCCCTAACTTCTAGAGGATAAGTAGCATTTCGGCGCATTTCCTTTGAACTTGAGGGGGTACTACTCCACGCCGCTTCTTGTATACTGTTGTTGAGTTGTTCTAGTTCTTCTTCTAGCTCTATCGGGTTTTTAATTGGCACCTGAAGATTAATATTATCCTCAATAAGTTTGTGGAATTTCTCCCAGCAGGTTTTTTTGTCCGTTAGCGAAGGTGGACTAGTTTTTTAACAATCGTTGCATTGATTGTCATAATAACAGGCGTATGATCCGACATAATATCCTCGCTACTTTCTTGGTATATGTAGTTTTCGTCTATACCTTTGACGATAAAGAAGTCAATGATATCGGGTATTTTGTTTCTATCCGTAGGCCAATAAGTTGGTTGATCTCCAGAATGAAAATCGCAATTACATAGTCTTCCTGCAGCAAACAGCTCTCTTCCTTTTTTAGAGGTTACTCTTGATCCCCAGTACTTGTTTTTTGCATTAAAATCACCTCCGATTATGAAACTTGATCCAAGTGATTTAAATAACGTGCAATAGTCTTCTTTAATTAAATTATATCTTGGGGGGCAATATATTGACGATACACTATATTCTTTGTTGTTATTTATAAATACTTTTAAGGTGACTACTTGCATAAATTCCTCTTCAATTTTAAGATCTATAAAGTGTTTGATGTTTTCTTTTATAACCACCGACGATCCTCCCCTTGCCCTTCCTGCTGGATGAATGGCGTGGTAACAATTGTATCCATATATTTTAAGATATGAAGTTGAAGTAAAATGGGTTTCCGATACTAGGCATATATCTATTTTTTCAGTATTTAGGAAAATTTCTAATTCTGGGATATGTTGCATTAGCCCATTTGCATTCCAGGTTACTATTCTTAATGTTTTATTTGTTGTTGTTTGCATCATTTTAATAGAGCATGGATTTCATTTCATTTAGAGAGTCTTGCTTATCTAACCTGTTGCTTAGAGCTTGAAGGAATTTCTCTTGTTTAGCTAGACGAATGTTAAGAGCTTCCATGCTTCTTAGTATCTTTTGGAGCACTGCTGTACTTTCAGTAGTGTCCTCCGAAATAACTGGTTTTGTCATGACTACTTGCGAGTACAGTTTTGGTTTTCGTTCTCCCGTTTTACTAGCATGAGGTTTAGGTTCCTCTTTGGTGAAAGTTTGATAATTTTTTACCGACATTCCAGGACTTTGTTTTCGCGTTTTATTTCTTATTCTTTGTAGCTCCTTCGCTATTTCACATCCCCGGTAGCTTGCGGGATGTGACTTATTGCAATTGACACATTTTGCCGCAATATTTTTACTAACCTGGCATACCTTGGCATGATGCTTTCCGGCACATTTCACGCATCTAGTCTCTCTTTGGCAATATTTCTGCGTATGATTAAACCCTTGACATTTTTTGCACTGCGGTATTAATTCGTTATTTTTTTCAAGTATTGCCTTGATATTATACACATCTTCCACTTTTTGTTTGTTATTAAAAGTGAGCATAAATAGTGGAAGTCCTCTTTTGTTAACTTGAACTCTTTGTTCAGTTTCGATTTTTTCTTTCTTAATAATGTTTACGGCATTTTCTATTTGATAACCCTTTTGCTTGAGATCCTCAATAATTTCCTCTTTTGCACAGGTTAGGTGAAGACCTCTAGCCATAACTTTAATTGGGCGATCATTCTTATCCTCATAGGTAAACCACTGATGCCCCTCGGAATTAAGCTTTGTAGCCAAAGCTCTATAAGTTTCAGCCTCCAACATTAATTTTCCAGACGCCGTTGTTTAGAGATACGAGTTTGTACTGAAAGAATAAAACAACCTATCCTGAGATTGTTTAAGCGGTTGTTATAAATTTTTAATGCTCTCCGAAATTTGTTAAATTTTAAAATGATGAAAATTAATTTTTTTTTCATACATGAACAACAGATTTAACAAATTTAAACAAACCCCTTTTCTAATTTAATTTAAACTTAATTCAAATTATTAGGCAGCTTAAAGCAAAGCTTATAATGACAAGTTCAAAAACGGTTTGTACCTTCGATTTACCTTAAATCGTTATCCCAAATAGAACAAAAAGGCATGAAAAATTGATTTACTTTTTCAGGGGCTAATACCAAATTGTTGTAAGATATCGATTAATGGCATATTTTAAGACGAAATGTTGCGCGTGACTTTTTTCCAAAATAAAATTGAAAGTATAAAACTTTTTCCTTATAAATACACATTGGAATTTGATACCATACTCCTATAAACATTTTAAATTGTCCTTCATGACAAAACGAAGTATTTCAATTAAAATGATAAAACTTTGTTTTTATTTTGTTTGGTATCATACACATGATAAGTGTGATACACGAAATTATTATGTACAAGTCTACAACAAATATAGTGATATAATTTATAGTGATTTTTTTTTTTTGCTGTATACGTACCAGTATATTCTTGCTTGAAGTTTATAATCCCCACGCTAAGTATGGGGTGTACGATTATTCTTTATATAAAATATGTCTTACATTTTTTATAAAGATACAACGAGTAGAGGGAACGGTATAGTTGAAAAAAACATTGAATATTTTTCAAGACGTGATCAGAATAATGTTATCATTACATTTATATTGCTTTAAAGATAATAAATTTATTTTTCTATCTTTTATTGACGAGAAAAATGTTATTTAAATATTATTGATGGCCTATAGATATTCTATTTCGGTTTATAGACAGATAAGTGGAACCGGGATTGGTCTAATTTCCGATCAATCATCATGCTTCTCATTATGAGCATTTCTAGTCTCTTACTAAAATTCATCATTTCCATTCGCTCGCGTAGCATGATATTTCCACATACAATTGAGTACGCTGCATGTATCTTAGATTTAAAATATTTTAGACAAATATATTTTCCAGATTCAGCTATGTTCACTTAATTATTACTAACTAATCTACATTGCTTCTCATTTTTATTAATGTGTGTGTGTGTGTGTGTGTATATATCAAATCAATATTAATTAAATTAAATTTTTCGCTGTTTGTAAAACCTGGTATCGTCAGATTCGCTACATATATATGTAAGGGTATGTTGCGGTATTTTAGGATAAACACGGAGGATAATTTATTTTAGATTGTAATTTTGACAAAATATTATAACATTGCCTTAGACAGATATATACGTACATGCAATGTGTATAAGAAAACTCATTACCGATAAAAAGAAAAATTCGTTTACGAAATTTACCACCTGGTGTTGCCAAAAGAAGAACAAGAGCAACGAAATAAAAACAATACAAATAATGGGTTCCTTCTCGCTAAAAAATAAAAAATTATGTGCGGTTGATTTATTGATTTTCAGTACACGTTGCTTTCTTTTGTTTCATCTTAAATCCTAAACATTTTTCGAATGATTTATTAATCGATGTTTGCATTTAGTTAATTGTTATATTAACAATTTTCTATTTTTTTTATATAGTTAATAATATATATATTATTATATTTTTTACTTACGTACGTAGATTATATTACTCGCTTTATATAAGCTGAGGTAAATGAAAAACTTCTCGTAAATCGTGTTTTATAGCTTGTCTACAGTATCTCGAGTAGTTAACCTACATAATTTTTTTACATGGGAAAATTCAGTAGCACGTATACTCGTACAATTTTAGACGGGAAATAATTTTGTCTGCCCTATTTGTTATACGATTAATTAAATTGATCTCATCATTTTTACGATTCGTGCAATTGATTTATGTTTATTGCAGTGAGTATTTTCAACAAACTATTCGAATACTAATAAATGTTTTTAAATCTTTGATAATTATATTGTTAATCTGATATTTAAATCCATTCTACAAATATATTGATCCCGACCTGAATTGCAGATAAACATAAAAAAAAAATGTACAGATAAATGTTACAGAATCCTAAATAAATAAAACCATTTTCCATATAATATCATACATGTTGTGGGGATAAACAAAATTATTGCGCAATGCGAACATTTTTTTGTTGCTGTGAGATTATGTTATTTGTTGCAGTATGGGGATATCAACGAAACGTGTGGGGAAATCAAAACTATTTAAGACTTTAAATATATATCGTGTTATATCACCAGCAAGCAGAATCCCTTCAATGTAATATTAAAATAGCTTGCTTAATACACCAAATTTTTTAATAGAAAAAAAATGTATTTGATTTTCTTGTTAAACCCCAATCCCATCTAATTTTATTTAAATAATTATTGATTTCTTGTAGATATAAATTTAATCCTGGTCTCTAGTGTTACCAACCAGTCTTTATTGTATTAATTGTCTTTATTGTATACATATAACAAAATAAATTTTAATTTTTCTGTTGAGATAAACTGTGAAAGTTTATCTATTTCACACACCACTAATATTAAAACGATAATTAACGAACGAACGGTCGTTAACGAATTTTATAAAATGTCATTCAGGCTACTGTTAAAATCAAAATAATTTACGACACAATTTGTAGTGAAATACATATAAATTAAACGTCTGTCATGCATACAAATGTTTAAATAACTACATCCAAGCACCCAACAGAAAAGTCACTAACTAGTGGCTCATCAGCGACAAGCAAATATGAAACGTATATAACAATTTATCAGCTATTGGAATTAATTTTCGTTTGTGATATATCTGGGATGAACCGTTTATGACTTGACTGAGGGGAATCGTATATAAAAAGTCGTACACGAATCTTATGTGACATGTCTCAGATGAGTTGTATGTGATAATTCTGAAATAAATGTTTGTATTTTTGGACAAATACAATAAAGATATTTCATTTAAATGCGGACTGATATTCCAAATTTATTATTTATTTATTAAACTGGCCCTTACAATTATCTTTCTTGGCAAATGTGTAGGTTTCCAAATAGCTGCAGTTTGTTGCATTTTTGATTAATATAAAAAAAATTAGAAAATCTGTTTTGTTAAAATTTACGTAATAAAACAATTACAAAATGTTTACTTACCAATTCGATAAACAAAATCTTAACACCGTATAAAAGAAATAAAAACATTAATTGCGATGGCGTTACGACAAAGAGCGTACGTGAAATGAAATGCTAATTTTTAGGTGTTCGATTTAATTTTTACAGATTTTTCAACAATAACGAATTTGTCCTTTGCTTTTTATGACCTTGCGCCATTTCTCAGATAACATAAGAATGCCGTCGCGAACGAAACTTGTTGGCTTCGACGCGATAAACTCCAGCGTTTTCAACGGTTTCTTCACTAAGACACGTGGTGCATTGACCGAAACAAATGGTAGTCGAGAGGTTAAGTCTGATGAATATGTTGCGTGCGGAAGAATTTCCCATCCCAAGTTCAAGATGATTTGCCTGCTTCCATCACCAGTAAACGGCCCTTTCTGATCAAGTTCTTCGCTCAGTTGCTCGGCATTGTCGGCTGTAGCGTTCTGCAGTAACCGTCTGACAAGTTTTCAGGAGTTTGTAATAAACTATACTCTTCATGTCTCACCAGATACATAAGAGAACCTTCTTTAATTGGTTCTTCTGTTTCGGCGTCGATGTACTGGGTTGTCCGAGATCTATCCATGACTTTTTACGTTTGGAGTCTCGTAAAAGATATGCTTTTCGTCACCTGTTATACAATTTTCCACAAGAAGTCTTTTTTTTTGTTGCCGGGCAAGCAGTGAAAGACTCGTGTTCATACGTTGACCTAGGTTGTGTTCGGTCAACACATGTGTGACCCACCTTCCAAGTTTTTCAATTTTTCCCATTTGGTGCAAGCAAACTCTTGGAAATAGCTGCTTGGGTGACTCCTAGCTGATCAGGAATCTCTTGTTGCTAGTAGAGCTGGTAATTTCGCATCTTCAAACTATCTGAGTGGTCCGTAGATCGTCCACTTAGATCGAAATAACCACTTCTAAAACATTTGTACAAATAATTACACTTTTCATAAGACACAACGTCGGCACTTGGAATACTACAAATTGATTCCGGCGCTTTAGAAGCATTTTTTCCTTGTTATAATTCGTATAGAATGCAGTGCCGAATGTGCTGTTTATAAGTTGTCATCGAAAATTCTGTTATTCTGAGAGGCTATGTAACTTAGGCTTTTTGTTCGGCGTTCTGAAACCATGCGTCCGATCCCGTAAATACCACAAAATACCGTGAACATATTTGTATTTTAAATTTAATTTTAATCTGTAAAAGTTAAATCATACACCTAATATACGACAGGCCTCAAATTGTCGAACGTGAACAGTTTAGGACAAGTGATTTGAGAAATTATTGTGGCGTGTTATTTATTAGCCATTTAGAAAACATTTTTTTTTGCTAAAAGAGAGAAAAATTAAGAAATAGAAACGTAAGTCTTTCGTGAAATATTATTCACATGCACATTGATAAATTTTCAAGTGGGTAGATGTGTGTTCATCCATCTGTGATGATCACGGTCAATAAAAAAGAAAATAAGTATATCCAGTCCGGATAGACAAGGATTTGTATTGTCGCGTAAACGGACAAGGTGCTTAGTAAACGTTTGAAATGATTTTGATGAGAATATCTACCGAAGTCAGTATTTCTTCTTTGAGTTTATAGTACAGTTTGTGTTAACACATTTATAAAAAATTGGTTAGTTAGCAGGGGTGGGCGATTACGCGTCGTCTACTAAATTTTACGTTATTGCGAAGACAACTCGTCGACGACGTAGATAACTCGTCGACAACGTCGACTACTGGAGAACAATTTGACAATGATCAACATATTTTTAACTTCTGTTAACATATTTCCTAGTAACTTATACTGTGCACCTCACACCATTTTTTACGGTAATGTGTGCCTAAATTTCCAATTAACTAATATGAGCCTGTTTTTGTTAACTTTCATCTTTCAAACTTCAAACTAAAATCAGATTTGTCAACAGCAGATTAATAATATTGTTGAAATTGATAAATCTTAATCTTAATTGTTTTGCGCCATCCTTGAAGGCTTCTACTATGAACCTACCATTAATTTTGTTAATCGGAAAGTTAGAAATACTTCGAAAATTGATAAAGCAGAAATTAAATTAACGAATTAGAATAAAATTCGCCATTTTAAATTTCCAACTAACTGTAATTGATGGTTAATTCATACTAGTCGTTCAGAGATGGCACTAAGCAAATCACGTCTGACGTTTAATTAAAATTTGCTTAATGAAGTAAAATTTATCAATTTCCAAATTGTTCCGAATCGGCTATTGATAAATTTGAAATATCAGGCATGTTTTTGTTTCTGAACTTCAGAGATACATATCAATAATTTGTAATAATCATTTTAGTTAGTCGGAAATTTAGAAAAAAATTGGCTTCAGGCGCACTACTTTAGTCACTAATTTAGTCGAAAAAATTGGTATCAGGAACAAAGTAGTACAGGTTTTAATTGTGTGGGCATGACGTCGTTTTTTTGTGATAAGCCTGGGTTATGTTTTTAATTTAATTCGAGTTCGCGAACAGGTAGGTAACACTTTTTAATGCATATGGTAGATAACACAGTCCTCTATGTATCACAAAAAATATACATCATAAAAGTTAGATGTTTTTTTTTATTATATTCTTGTTTTATACAGTTCTGTTATTATACCGAATTGTTGAGAAAAATAATATTACAAGAAAATTATCAAACTTTTTCGATGGTTTTTTGTGTTATGCAATTTCATCTAACATAGTTAATTTACAAAAAATAAAATTTAATTCTTAATTTAACAAAATTTAACTTAAGCTATCGCGATCCCGAACAACCGTTTTTCACAAAAAAAAGGTTTCTAACTAAATTAGTGGTTTAGTTCATGCTAGTCATTGGTAGATGTCTCTAATATTCAGAAATCAAATTATGTTTGATATTCAGTTCTAAACTGCAAAATTGGTTCAGATTTTTCAATCTCCAATTAGAAATATTTTGGTGGTTAACAATATTAGTTTATTTAGCAAATTTAAATTAAAACCCTGGCGCGGTTTGTTTTATGTCGTCTATAAACAGCTGGTATGAGCCAACCAAGTTCGCTTGTAAACCATAATTAAAAATTCACTGTGCCATGCCACAAATGGGGAACAAAATTATATTTTGATGGCCTCTACTGACATTTGACCGAACTAAAAAAAATATGGAATTGAATTAAACTAAAAATGTTTTGTTCGCTGAACTGACAAATATTTTTTTCATGCATAAATTAGCTGATGTACTATTTCTTCCTTAAATATAGTGAGCCAATTACATATGAACCCGGTACATTAGGGCTGAGACCGAACTGGATGATGGAAATGGGTGCTAAATTAAAATTTTCATTTGTGGTGGAATTGTAAGTGTGTTATCATACTGATGCTTATCATGAAGATGTTGGCCAGGTTGACCATATACCCACTATAACGAACGTTTAACGGCGGCTGTTGTAAAATCTCATTATTTTACGCTCAATGATGATAATAAGTTTAGGTCAACCTATGAGTCGCCACTAACGTATTATTTATATTTAAATACTAACTAATAATTTACGTGTTTTCGTATCAAATTATAAACTTATTTTGCTCCAAATAAAGAAAAAATAATGATAACATTTAGATTTTAATATCATTTCTTAGGTTGTTGGCGTTGTTTACATTGTCGACTTCAGGAACGCAGTAAATCTTTATGTAATCTACGTGATATATTACGTATCGACAACTGCGTAGATTACGTTGGATAATCTACCTCGCCCAACCCTGTTAGTTAGTGAAAAAATTTGAGTGATTCATGCAAAATTAGTTGACACAATGCTACGCACAAACCTTTTTAGAAAATTTCAAATTGTGGTTGTTTAGGGTAGCAAAATAAAACTACGATAAAATTAAATGATTTGTGAGTGATTTGCTAAAAAATATTGTGAGTTTTAATTCAATTATTAAAATAAAATTTTCGGAAAATAATTTTTATGTTGTGGATGATACGAGTTATACAATATTTGTTGTCAGAGCCGTACTCAAAGCGTTTTATTGGGTTTAGGGTTTAGTTATGTGGAAAGGAACTGGCGCGATAAAATTTTGTTCTGTTTTAAATACGTCATATTTAAAAACATGTTTATTTATTATATACAGGGTGGGTCATCTAACTCTTATAGATTCCGATTTTGGCAAAAAAATCATCTTTTCGGATGAGGCGCATTTCCATCTTTGCGTGACTGTGGTGGTGGCATCATTGGGTGACGGTGGCATCACTGGGCCATTTTTATTTGAAAATGAGCAAGGAGTCGCCGTTACTGTCAATGGTGAGCGCTACCGCGCAATGATAAACCATTTTTGTTCCCGGCACTTGAAGAGGAGAACATAGGCAACATTTGGTTTCAACAAGACGGCGCTCCGTGCTACACAGCACACGAATTGATCGTTTGCACACTCACTGTCTTCGAAGATCGAATTAGCAGCCGAAACTGATGTGATTTGGTCGCCTTGGAGCTGTGATTTGATGCCGTTGGAGTATTATCTTTGGGGTGCCATCAAAGATAAGTGTTACGCCGATAAACCAGCAACGATTGACGCTCTCAAGAACAATATTCGCATTGCCATTAAAGATTAATGCCGCATACCATCAAAAATGATAATATAATAGTATTCCATAATTAATCGGAAGGATTGTTCTTTACAATGAAAAAATAAATTTGAAAAAATATCGACAACGTTTTGTTTTATTGCATTTTAAAAAAAAACAATTTATTTGGCCCACCCTATACATATATCTAGGTATATTTTCGGTTTATTAGTTAATATTTAATAATAATTTTATCATTAGCATTAAACATACATATTATGTATGATAATGGTAGAGTTAATTTATGTGTTTTGTGATACATAGAATAAATCGATTTTACGAAATGCCAGCAATTAACTAAAACTACTGCATTAATAAAACAGTCAGTTTGATATTTCGTTATAAATGCATTATGCTCGGATATACAAAATAAAATAATTTAACATGCAAATACAGTTTTATTTATTGAAAAATTTGTGTGGCTATTAATTTTGCAGAAATATCTTTTTGTCTGAAAACCTATTTGTTTGTTATATGTGTTGATTTGTATTTTGTGTGTCTATCCATTTTTTGTACATTACCTTATACCTTGCTTGTATGCAGCCAATTAAAGAAATTTAACGGAATTTGTTAAATAGTACATCGCCTATGAAAAGTTCCCGGTCTGACTTTTTAAATTCTACCAACCTGCAAACGGCATGTGTCAAAATTGCATTACATTTCAACCATTATTTTACAAGTTTCAGTTGTTTTAGTGACGCTTTTTTTTTAATTTCAAAACAATGAAGAAAAAGAATTTTATACCGCCAATCGTAGAGATGTCAGCAGTTTTTCATCCACATTTTCTAATAGATTACACAATATTCTACCGTTATAGTGATTGTCATCCAATTATACAAGTGAAAACAAATGAAAACATGAATTCTATTATAGGCATAGCAAAACCAGAAAATTAGAATTGGATGCCATCACATTCTAAAATGTGGGTGAGAACCTGTGAACATCTTTACGATCGGCTTATACCGCCCAAAGAAAATTTTTTGTCCAGCAGATAAATTCCGGTTAGCTGATAAATTACTCATGTGGGTTTTATTAGTCTTAAAACGGTATTGGTATAAAAATTCAGCCATCCCGATTCCTGTCGAGGGAGGGACTATCAAAAAATGATAATGAAAATAAATAAAATATGACGTTACATTTTTGATTTTCCACTAACATTGAAAATTTATTTTTAACATATTCATAGAACGAAAGAAAACACTATTACTTGAGAAATCTATATAATAGTTATAACAGTCAGTTCCCATTCTCACAAAATTGTTAAAAATTGAGTTGAATAAAAACGTCAAACTTTTTATCTGCTTCAAGAGTTGATAAAATTTTTATATGAGAAACATTTGGCTAATACAAAATAGTTGTAAAGTTAAAAAAATATATCACGAATAAACTTTTAACTTTTTATGCGGCATTTAAACCAATTGAAACACACACTAACTCGAACATGTTTGGTGTCCATGGTTACTTGCTACTTTTCAATATTGTTAGATTTAAACTGTTCCTATTTTTTAATCGTTTCCATGGTTTTGGTTGGATAAAATTTCTCTATGAACTAATGACCCAACAAATTTAAGTTTTATGGTAGTTAACGGAGGCGAAACGATAATCGTACGCATTATTCAATGAAACTGAATCTTCGAAGAATATTCTGGAATTAGAAAGAGTATTAATACATATACAAACAACAAACAGCTTACGTCACTGCATCAGCAGCTCGCTCTAACTATAGACTCACCCACTACGAGTAGAGTATCAGCCTATAATCGTATCTTTAATATAGAAACAACTGTTGCTAACACTGTTGTAGGTTTTACCTCAATTTTACAGACATGAGCTTCAATATCAAAGCAACAGTTAAATTATAGTCAACATGTTTTTGTTCAATGTTGTCAAACTGTTTTTATTTTAACAAATTTAGTCAAGAAAATTTTCTTTAATTATTTAACACGGCGTCTACACTATGCAAATTTGCTGATATTTTCTCTCATGAAATTAAATTTATCAATGTATGTGTAAGTATATTATACAGATTTTGCAATTCTCAGCAAATTATCAGGAGGCTATTTCACGAAAAAATTATCATGAAATTTGTACGAAATGTCAAATTAAAATGCACTTTTAAGGTTATGTCTTTCATTTTTTTCCTACTGTTGAGACGTAGGTTTATAGTTGAATAAAACAAAAAAAAATTTAATGGCATTTAATACTGAAAATACCGTAAAATTAATTAATATGTACAGAAATTACGAATGCTTATGGAAAATAAGCTGTAAACAATATAAACTTAAATTTAAATGTAATATACATATATAAATATAAAGTTTATATATTTTTTATAAATTTTTTGACAGTCACCGAATTTTATTTGACAATTGAAGAAAATTATCATGAGAGTAAAATGCCCAGTTATGATAATTTTTTAACAAATATTTATCAATACATTGAAAAAAACACACACATACATAAAATTTCATGAGAGAAAATATCAGCAAATTTGCATAGTGTAGACGCCGTGTAAAAGACAGTAAAATATCACCAATATCTTGCTTTGCGACGATAATTGGTTCCAAAAAAATTCGTCGCAAGCAAAATGTCGCAATTCGAAATAACTTTTTGTATGGAAGTGTGCAAAAATATTGAAGATCGTATACTTCTTCCAATGCTAAATCCAAACGGGCATTTTATCAAAAACAAAGCAATTTCCAATTTCTAATAAATTTCTTTATTTATACAGACAATTAAAACGTAAGAATTCATTAAAATTAAAATAAAACGTCACAATTCAATATTTTTTCATTGCTGTTAGAACCTAGATTGATAATTAATGTTTATGACGAATCAGCATCTAGCGTTATTGGAGATTCTGTATCGGACGATGCAGGAATTGTTCGAAGTGTAGACGTAGATGCTGATGGCTGCAAATATTTTTCCAAAGTTTGCTGGATCGTTTTCTTTTTTTTGTTCCAAATAAATATCCTTGTAGCAACTGCCGGAATCAGTTAAGGATCGTGCAACTTTTCGTCAGAATCATTTTGTGTAAAAATAGAAGCGACTTCGTCAAGTAGGGCCATAGTTTTGCTAATTTGTTTTGAAGTAAGCATTTTTGGCTCAGGAGTTTCCATTCAATTTTCTATCGAATTTTCTTTATACGTCAATTCTAAATCTAATTCCATTAAATCATTATTAGTCATGTCTTCATTTTGCGTTGAAATAAGCTCTTTCACACCAGCTTCGTCCATTTTCTCAAATTCTTTTTCTTTTACCAGGTTAACAATTTTTGTACAAACTGCAGATATATACCAACATCTGCAATATGACTAGCGTTAGGGGTTTTACGAACACATTCTAGCCATATCTTCCGCCATACACCATTCATACAAGTGGGTGTGACTTCATTCCACGATTCTGAAATATTGTTGATTGCATCCAGTACGTTAAATGTTTTCCAAAATTTTGAAATTGTGCTATTTTTATGTGACTCATCGATAACGTTTAAAAGCTGCTTGCACGTTCTTCTCAGATAGTTGAACGTTGAAATTACCCCTTGATCCATTGGTTGGATAACTGACGTAGTGTTTGGTGGCAAAAATAAAAATGTTAAACAATGTAAATGGGATGGCTGGGAGCATTATCAACAATATTCAAATTATTTTTAGATAATACGATTTTATTTCATGAATAGCACATTCACCAACCTAGTCTTTAACCATTGCAGACGTCATCCAAGCTTTCTTGTTTGATCGCCAATGTGCGGGAAGGCTTTTTTTTATTTACGCCTTTCATTACTCTAGGATTTTCTTATTTGTAAAAGAAACGGTTTAAATTTGAAATCTCCTTCCGCGTTTCCGCCTAAATGAAGAGTGAGTCTGTTTTTACTCGTCTTACGTTTCAGTCCTGAAACTGATTTTTCTGCTTTAGAAATATATGTTCTGCTCGGAAGCCTTTCCCAAAACAATCCCGTCTCGTCAACGTTAAAAACTTGCTTAGAGATTAGTCCTTTGCTATGAATAATGGCTTTTAAAGTATCGGGGAATTCCGCAGCTGCAACAGTATCGGCACTACTAGTAAAACAATTTTCCAAGTATTGTCCGAAAAATGACCACTAAATGGCTTATGACCCTTAGAGACAAAAATCAATCTGATGGCTTACAAATGTTCAGTCATTTGGGCGTCTAATCCTTGCCGGATATTGGTCGAAAATCATAGTCAATTATGTCTAGGTAAATCCGACCAACTTCAGTAGGTCAAATATACTAATCATTAGTTGGTCAAATTGGACTGCATAGAATTTAGTTGTTCAGACCAACTATTGTAAGTCATAATTGACCAACATAGGCAAGACCATTCCTGATGGTAAATTATAAGCGAAAACTGTCCGATAATAGTAATTCAACTTTGACCAACAGATGAGAACCAATTCCAATGGTCATTTGTCAATACAGAAAGGCACCAATACATCGATATTAACCAACGGAGGCGATTGTTAAATGGGTTTAAAAAAGTGTTTATAAATTACATCTAGGTGAGGTTACCAAGACGTTGGAAGTTTAATTAATTTAAAAAAATATTTTTTTCTTTAATTTAAAAAATTCGGTAAAGGAGTTTAACCTTTAACAAGGTTGTTACTTTTTGGAAATAATGTAATCGTTCGTATTTTGAGTGACTTAATTTTGAAGGAAATATACTCTTGACTAACGGATGACTGAAAATTTCTGGCCATGGAACAAAGGAAAATATAAAGTCAAATCGTATAGCGGTGTTTATTATGACACATTTAGAAATACTGGCCATTGCGATAAAGCTACGTTGCTCTACTAATTTTAGATCAACATTTACCTAATCACACTATTATAGTATGCCATCTGCGCGAGCTCCATATATATCAGCTAGTAACCTGAAATGGACGATGTACCTATGTCGGCCCCGAAATCTGCACTCCACCAAAGGGCCTTAGCTGTCTTTATTAAATCATTGATCGTAGTTGATGAGAAAATTTCATCCAATTTTTAATTTCCTGGCTCTGGTGAGATTCGAACCCACAACCAAGTACCGAAATTTTTTATCCACTACACGACTTTATTCGTTCACCACCAATGGAACATAGTTCTGCAAAAAATTAAATTCTACTGCAATTGTTCTTATACAATAAATTCCCACGGTCTTCAGCTGAGATGCATAACTAAAAGATCAGTTCGTGGGTGGCACAAGATTTATGTTAGCAAAGAGTAAAAGACACACCGTATCAGTGTTTTTTTCTCCAAAAAAGTATACGTGATTTGAATTTACTTTCTGCCTGTATGGCTTACAATCTTACAATCAACGTATCTGTTTGGCATACTCGCTACATGTTTCGGGCAAAGATTGGTGTTACGTGGCAAGAAACTTTTCCTTCACAGTATCAATATGAAATTTTAAACTTAATACTTTTAACAGTGTTAAACAATTTTCTTTCAAATTTTGTTTTTTACTCTTACATAAAATTTGCGAACTTCACTCTAAGAATTTCACTGAATCAATTTTGAATTTATGGTTTATTAAAGCATATAGTTAGTTACCTTTGGCAATATTAATTGCGCCTGTCCAGGTTATTCGTGGATTACATGGACTTCAATCAGTTTTCCACAATATTTCTGGTGACTTTCTTGCCCTCAACTTCTAATTTTAGAAAAAGCACCTAGAATTTTAAGCATAAGGAAAAATAAGACTTTAAAATTTATTTACAATAAACTGTAAGGAATATTTATCATTTGTTCAGAAAATGATTTCAGCAACGGTAGTGCAGCAACGGTTTTAAGAGGTAGTTGTGGTACAGTAAATGAGGGATCCTCTTCAATTGCTTTATTTGTCGTTCTTCTTATAAAACTGGGCGATTCTGGCAAGATTTCCGAAAAATTTCTCAATGAACTGTCCATGGTTAATTCTGTAATTTGAATATTCCGCCAGTCATACATATCCCTATCACTGATTATATCTGTAAATAAATAGTTTTAAATGAAATATGGGGAGGGGGGGTCGAATTCTGATCGCGGTGGAATCCCAAAATCATTGTAAGTAGTTACTGGACTCCCCATTTGTGCCGGAATAAAATTAAATGTCTCGATTAGTCCAAATGATTAAATTTTTTATTCTGAATATTACTGTGGGCTACTTATGATTCCGAATTGGAAGAAATTTCGTAAATCCGTTTCATTTTTGCATCGTTATCAGTAACTAATAATTAAAATGTATGTTATCTTACGAAAAATCATATTGACATATCATATTAACAGATATACATATTGAAACAATCACACTTATTGCAGCCCTTTCCTCTTACTTATTGAAATACCGAAATCGTTGACGAAATAAACTTATTACGCAACATCTACTGTCAGTCAGTTTCGGCCGACGAATGGAAGTCCTATGTATTTGTTGAGACAGAATTATTATCTATAAAATTTCGTTCATTTTCAGGCAAGGATTAGACAAACAATTGACCAACATTTGACCTATTTCGTCTTCTAATAGTCGAATGGTCGAATGGTATCCAGATAGCTGGGCTTCTTTTTAATAATTCAGTAAAATGTTTTCTTCGATGATTAAACTTACCTTACGTAATTATTTTTTCAAACAATTTTTAATTTGTTAATGAAAACTAATTCTTATTTTTGTTACACCAATAACTTTAATATTTTTAAAAATAACAGATTTTAATTTTTTTTTGATATTTTTCTTACACAACAACGACACTTTACTTCCCAAATTTTAACCCCAAACTAATTAAAAGCGTATTTTTTACACAGAATAAAAAACACCAATGGAATGACGGTAAAAGACAATAATAAAACAAGAAAAAAGAAATTTTAAATTTTTTAGAGAGAAAGCAAAAATTTTAGTTTTGCAAGTACCAAATATAGTCATTATCGACCCTTAACGTTTCGCACAAAAGTAGTCAATTTCGAGTATTATTTGGATAATATGCTTTTGTTTTACGTAGTTCAGTCATTTTCATACCACATTCTATTTTTAAATTCATTTCTAAGTCAACTTCGACTGATTTTTGGCAAAATAAGTGTTTCGGTTAAGGGCATTTACGTTTCTTCCCTGATTTTTAATTTATTTTGACCCTAAAAGAGACGAAAATGTCTCAATGGACGGAAAATGTTTTACGGGCTAGTTGCTTCATCTTTTAATTTTACATTATGAAGGTTTTGGCGTACTTTAAATCTCTCGAACCAGCCTTGGCTCGGAAAACTTTGGTTACCTTTCATCAGCATTCTTATTCTCCATATCATTTGGCATTGATTGTTTTTCCAGATCTTCATATAATTTAACAACTTACGAAAACAGGTTCCAAAATAAAAAATGTTCCTAATAAATTTTATTTTTCATTACGTACGAGTATCTACGAAAACCTTTAAAAAACACACTTTCGTTTCAAAAACTTTTATCAAACTGAAACCAAATGCAAATTTCTTAATTTCTTAGCTGAAATTTCCCTTTTTATATATGTAATTTTTTTCTTAGATATTAAAGGCGTGTTTACACTGCATATTTCAATCATATTGTATAGATTTTTTACGATTCAATGTGAAATGACGCAAACCAATTTTTTTCGACGCAATGTGAAACGACGCAAACTGAAACGTCGCAAAACGAGGTATTGAAAGTTGATTCAAATCCCAGTTTAATATAAACCTTAGTTAAAATTTAAAGGTATTCTCAGAAAATCTTCAAGTAATGAAACACAAACTATTAAAGTAAGAATGGGTTTCATTCATACGACAATTCAGTAAACATATAGAGTTTTATATAAAATTTTATAAATGTTCAGATTTTGTTAGATAAATCAGTTTTCACATACAATTTTTATGTGGTTTAATTTGACAACTTTTATGCTTTTCTATTTCTCAGTCACTTAGCGGAAATTGCGATTTCTGAGTTTAAAAAGCTCTTATAAAAGCTGTTTCTCAGCAAACCGACATTCGGTTTAATACTAGAAAATTTATGAGTCTGAGAACTGACTAGCCGAAAAAAATAATGAAGTCATTTCTCAGACTCATTTATCATTAAACCAAAATTCGTATGCAGGACCTGTAAATATATTTAGCTCGCTCTTTATAAAACTTGAAATATTTATCACAATTACTAACATCTTTAAAACATAGTAAAACCCATCATAATTTATCCCATTCACTATAGACTCCAGAATTGGCTGGAATGTTGTTTGAAACCCGTCAAAAATGCAGAATTTCTAAATATAATTTTTAATAGAACGAATCTCAAAAATATATGTTTTACCTTCACAAAAATGTCAGCTAGAATCTGTAGATATTTCGACGGTATAACATTTAGAATTAGGCCAGTTTTATAATTTTCTTTTAAAAATAAATTCCAACAGAAAAAAGAATAAAATTTTACAGTGAATTTTTTTGATAATTTTTAGCACAAACTTCACAAGTAGTCTTAACGCCAGAATCGGGGTGTAAATTTCTAGAGCGTAACAAACAAAAATTAAACTGCCTACTTTGTTTTACATAATTTTTGCATTTTCTAAGTATTCGACTTCTATAAATGTGAAATTCTATTACTGTTCATTCATTCAACACGTTTCAATATACGACAAGTGTAATATTTTAACCGTTTGCTATCACTAAAATGTGCGAAAACTTCAAAACTGTCAATTTTTGAAGACGGATTTTAGGATGTGGGTCAGAAATCAATTTTAAGATCCTTTGATGCAAAATTCAAAGAAAAATTTTGTAAAACATTTTAAAATACATTTTTGGTACGAACATAAAAATGAACATCGTAAATGAATCCACCCTAGTTGCCTCTGCGGGTTATCCGTCAAATTTTCAGTAACATTTTGCACGAACTGTACGTTGAGTAAAGAAAATAACAAAATGAAATTAACATTATGTACAATAGCCAAGGCAGGCCCATAATAAAGTTGTATTACACAAACACAAAAGTGGGTGGAAGGGAAGGATGTTACATATTGAACCGAATTATACTAAATACAACTTTACATTTCTATTAATTGTGATCCATTTCGCTAAAGATTAATTCTGCTCATGACTTTTCGACGAACACTGCAAAAATTAATTTCCCATACCACCATATTTAAATATCGTCATTTGTTTTACGCTAAAATTTTGACATTTTTTCCACAACGGAAATATAATTTATAAAATATAACAGTCTTGCTTTGTTTATAAATTGAAGTCATAAAAATTATTTTTGTGTCGGAACCAAATTCCTATCCAATTTTCCAGTTCTAATTAATATCTAGACGAGAAAAATAAATAGAAAGAAATTTGATATCTATTATCACTTTACAAAATTACAACGGCATGATAATTCTCTTCTGTAATGTTGCTTTAAGTATCATGTTTTAAAAACCCGTTTCCTAGCATCGTCGATTCGTTATTTTCTTTTATACCCGAACAGAAATGTAGGAGTATGTTTTTGTGTATATGTAAGAATATCTTAAATGTGTAGGCTGTAGTGTGTCATAGTTTTTCGTTGAAATGTTTTTCATTAATATGTAAGCATAAAAAGCCGTAAGGAAAATGGGGAGCGTGAATAAAAATAAAGGCTGCATATTCTTATCGTGTACGTATATTTTATCTTCTATCTACAAAGACAAAAGGCATGCAAATAAATTTAAATTTGTATATTTTCTAAAAATATATTTTATTACTATTTATATACATTTTTATCGGTACACAAATTTATAAGATCAAAATTATTGTTATTGTCATTTTAGATTTATATTAAGATTTAGAAAGACAGTGAGTAAAAAATGAAAAACTCTTTATGCATAAACGAACGAGATAAAAATATACGATGGTTCTAAAACCACAAAAAACTTAAGACATAGTGTTTTGTCTGAGTTTCGATTATCATTTGTTTTTGTTTTCCACAACATTTGACATGATATAATAATATTATACAATGTGTACATACACACATACTCGTATTGTGTAAAGATTGATCAAGTTGTGCGAATAATAACAGCATATAATATTTAATTTGCTGCGAATAAATGTTATATTACCTGGAAATTCTAACTCCAAATCGTTATATTACCTTTTCTCAAATGACAACACAAATCTTAAACTGCAACATATAACTTTAGTATGAATATAGCTATACCAGCATAGACAATGTTTCTACTCTGTATCTGAATGCTTAAAATTCTTTCGAATGCTTGCAATTTCACTCATGCGGAAAAACAATTAGTTTTATCACAGACGTTCAACGAAGAATTTAAAGCAAAATAAATAAAAGCGCGGAGAAAAAGCAACTTAAATGTTAAATCGTTTTCTTTCTTGCATGAATATAAAAAATTAGCGCTTGTTTCGTGCTTGATTTAATTATAATAAAACTATAGCAATTTTTTATTTCAGTCTGCTGTAACCACGACTTTCCCGCTTTTTCTTAAATGTAAGATTTTATGCGATAATGCAAATTAATTTGGTACACAATTAAAAACCACAAAAATACATAATATTATATTAGCAAATCCTATATAGTTCTTTGGTTAACAAACCTTCGTTAATTACTTCTGCTTGAGTTTAATTGATGACATATTGATAAGTGTGCTTATAATGAATGACCTTGAAACTAAACTTGCACTGAAGATTAAGCAATTAACCCTTTCAGTCGTAAATTAAAACGGTTGATGTCAAAAATATTTTATTTGTTTATGTTGATAATAGGGCACATCCAAATCTAATTTACAGAAGAAAAAAATTCAAAAGCTCGCTTTATTAAACTTTTAGCCGATGTCCTATATATGGAACAAACCTAATCAAAAACAAAAAGTTTAATATTGATGCGCTATGAGAAAATAGATTGTGGGATTTTCATAAAATAAACATTAAATTATAAAAAAAATAACATTTCAACTTTGTTAATGATTACAACCTAAAATACAACAACGAAATATTATAACATTAATTTAAACAAACTTGAATTATATAAAATCAAACTTATCTTATTTGCCTTTGGGTTGAATTATTATCACTTTAATTTAAAATTATTATTTAATATTTTATTGCACTAGGCTATTAATCTAATTTCATTTTTTATTTTTTTTTTTTTGTTAACTTACAACTTGATTCACTTTTATAACACTATATTTATTTTTTGTTTGTATTTTTTTTAATATAAACAGAAACATAAACATATGATCGAGATTATTCCCGTTTCACTAATTGCCAAAAATAAGATCAAAACAATCGTGTTATTTTCATGATGACAAAATGTACTAGAATAAATTTATTCAGCAATGAGTTGATTTCGATCTATGAAAAGAATTGCGCGGGACATTTTAGTACAAGTGAGAGTTTGAAAAATGTCGAATCATGGAGAGGGAATTTTTGAAGGAGAACATAGAAGTTACTTGGCACCTCCAAATCAAAAATTCTTTCTATTCTTTTGGCGACTACGAAACCATTCACATCGAACACAAAACCAACAAGCGATAACCAGCGAAGCGGAGTTTGATGTTATTTTTGGCGATTAGCTGTTACCCAAAACCCAAAGGTAAATTCATTTCTTTTGTTTTTAAAGAAAACATTGTGTGATTGGGAATAAACCTAAAAAGTAAAACATAAATTTATCTTGTGATTTTTATTTAATAAAATTGTTAACAAATACCTTAACTGCCATTTATTATAAAATTCTAATAAATGAGCAAATTTTCCATGGTCCTTCGAGCCGGATCAACCGGTCTGAGACATTAAACATAAAAGATAATTTATTTTCAATTTTGTAATATTTTATTGGGAAAATTAGCGAATTTTATTGGAAAATTGAAGATAAACATATAGCGTGTGTGAATTTCAACAATTGAACATTGAGTGAAAACCGCGGTTTAGTGAAATTATAAAAATTATAAAATTATATAAAATAAAATAAAGTGAACAGTTTGAATTAAAACATTAGTGAAATTTATAAGTATTTATTTAAGAACCCATTTATTTAAAGACAATATCGAAACGGTGACTTAGAAAAGTGATATTAAATACAGTGAACTTCCTGATTATCGATATTTTGACGCTTGCGTTCCTAAAAAATAAAGATAAAAACTTTCAATTAGTGTTTATAAAAATTTTCCGGTTTTGGTGTTAAATAAAACATTTTTGTAATGGCGGATACGCGATCGCTGCAACGAAAACTAAACCGCTTAGCCCAAATAGAAACTTTCGCTAAAGGAAATCTCTCGCAGGTGCCCATAGAACGTATTAAAGCGCAAATAAGGCTTCTTACCGAAGAATGGACTAATTATCAAGTTGCCGAGAAAAATTACAAGGATATTCCGGAAGTTATCGAATTACAAGATACTCTTGAGAAGAAATACTACGAAATCAAGGGTATACTTATGGAAGCGGAATTGTCGTTTGATAGAAAGGCACCACACAATGATCTAGATACTAGTTTACAGGAACTCATGGCAAATCAACGCTCATTTTTAACCGAGATGTCTAATTTGAACAGCAAAGGCGATACCGATGTCCGTCTCCCACGCGTGAATGTACCGTACTTTTCCGGAATATATTCTGAATTTGCCTCATTTCGTGATTTATTTGAAGCTTCCATTAACAGTAACCCAAAAATATCAAAGGTACACAAGCTGCAATATTTGAAAGGTCTATTGAAAGGAGAAGCTGCTGCCTTAGTAAGACACGTTTCCATAACTGAAGCAAATTATATGAGGCTTGGGAAATTATCCGGAACCGTTATGACAAGAAAAAACACGTGACGGCCATGTTGCTTAAACAATTTATTGATCAACCCTCAATAACACAGGTTTCCGCAAAATCTCTACACAATATGCGAGATGTGTCCGATGAGGTATTACGAGGACTCAAGGTTCTGGGAGAGCAAGCGGAATCACGTGATCCATGGCTGATTCATATATTAATTAACAAGTTAGATCCTATTACGAAACGCGATTGGGCCCAACATAGCTTTGGAGTTGAATTTCCAACCATCAAACAATTTCTCGATTTCCTCGACAAGCAAAGCGACACTCTAGAAAGTTGTGAAACTAGCAGACGCGTTAATCATCGACGGCCATTAAACGCAAATATAAATGTAATGCATGCAGACACCCAATCCATCAGCTGTTTGAAATGTTGTAAGAGTCATTACCTCCGAAATTGTGAGGAATTTTTGCAGATGTCAATGACTGATAGAAGAAACTTCGTAGCTGAAAATAAACTGTGTTTCATATGTATGTTCAAAAATTATCATTCGCAAAATTGCCGGTCAAGACATCGATGCAACATATGTCGCGCGAAACATCATACAACTCTACATCAAGATGTAAAATCACCAACGAACACTAATTCTTTTAGCACGGAAAATATTTCTAGCGCAAAATCTGAAGAGTCAAACGCAGAATCTGTAACGGTAGCACACGCGACGACAACCAAGAGATTCACAGCTTTACTACCCACGGCTATAATTAGAGTTCGTGATTCTTCAAATAAATATCAAAGATGTCGTGTGTTATTAGATTCCGGAGCGCAGGCATCCTTCATATCAGAATCGTGTGCCCAGAGACTTGCTTTACCACGTAAACTTGCCAAGATTTTAATTAAAGGACTCACATCAGGTACTGAAACGACAAAAGGTATGATACCGATAAGAGCAGAATCATTATATTCTAAAGTAGAAGCAATTGATATCGATATGCTGATTTTACCTAAATTAACCAATTGTTTACCTTTTTGTGAAATAAATGACATCAATTTCCAAAAAATTATCGAACTTCGTTTGGCAGATCCATATTTCAATAAACCCGGGGCGGTGGACATGATTATTGGTGCAGACCGATTTTTTAATATATTGCGAGAAGGTCGCCTCGATAATCTAGAAGATAATTTAATCGCACAAAATACAATATTTGGATGGATTTTATCAGGTGAAGCGACTAAAAATAAAATAGATACAGCGAAGATTAGCGTTCCTATTGGCCTAAACATCGATGAAACCCTTAAACAATTTTGGGAGATGGAAGAAATTCCCAACTGTAATCCATTTTCCAAAGAAGAAGTCGAATGTGAAGATCATTTTAAATCAAATTTTTTGCGACATAGAAGCGGTAAATATATTGTGAAATTGCCGTTCAAAAATGAATCTATACCTTTGGGGAACTCACTTAATATCGCCAAAAAACGATTTTTTAATTTAGAGGAAAGACTTAATCGCGATCCTAAATTAAAATCGGACTATGCTCAAATTATAAGTGAATACCTTACGTTAGGTCATTTGACAGAGATTCCGTGTAAAGCATTAAAGCAAATATCTACAACCAGCTACTATTTACCGCATCATGGCGTAACGAAGAATGAGAGTACAACAACGAAATTGCGACTCGTATTTGATGGTTCCAGCAAGACCACCAATGGCACATCAGTCAATGACTTACTCATGGTCGGACCAACAATACAACCAACATTATGGATGACTTTGTTAAGATTTCGTTACAACAAAATTGCACTAACAGCCGACATCGAAAAAATGTACAGGAAAGTCATCGTAGCCGAGGAACACCAAGATTATCAGCGAATCCTATGGCGAAATAATGAGAATGAGCCTTTAACGCATTACAAGTTAACAACAGTGACCTTTGGGATAGCTAGTTCAGCTTTCTTAGCTATCAGATCTCTACAACAGACGGCGATTGATTTTCGAGACGAATATCCGTTAATTGCTGATGAAATCACAACCAAATTTTATATTGATGATTATCTTTCCAGCGCCGATACCATCGAGAAAGCGAAATACTTGAAAGAAAATATAAATTTCGTACTGCAATTAAGAGGATTTAATTTGCGAAAATGGAGATCAAACTTTGCTGAACTGTTGGATCAAACTTCATGCCAGAGCGAAGAAGCGAAGTTTTCCATTGAAGAGGCAAATTCACCCACCAAAATATTAGGTCTTCAGTGGGATCCTAAATGTGATCAACTATCTTTCAAAGTTAATTTACCTGAAGAAACAATTCCGACAAAGCGAACATTAATTTCTAGCGCATCAAGAATTTTCGATCCACTTGGATTATTATCTCCATCTATTATAATGGCGAAAATTCTATATCAAAAACTATGGTTAAGGAAATCAGAATGGGATGATAAACTACCAGATGACATCGCTCTCGTGTGGAATCAATGGAAAGCTGAGCTTCCGCAAATTGAACAGCTCAAAATATCGCGACATCTAAATCGAAAGGATATGCAGATCCATGGCTTTTGTGATGCGAGTGAACGAGCTTATTCAGCAGTATTGTATAGCCGGTTCAAGGATGAAAATGGAAAAATACAAGTTGAGCTCGTAACATCAAAAACAAAAGTAGCTCCTATCAAGCAAATTTCGCTACCTAGATTAGAACTATGCGGTGCTCATCTTTTGGCTAAATTAATAAATGCAGTAAGGCAAACGCTCCCCGATAATATACCTCTGTATGGTTGGACAGATTCTACAATTGTACTAGCATGGTTATCAGATCATCCAACTAAATGGAAAACTTTTGTCGCCAATCGCGTTTCTGAGATACAGGGATTATTACCAAGGAATCACTGGAACCATATTAAATCCGCGAGTAATCCAGCCGATTACGCTTCGAGAGGTGTATTGCCATCTAAACTTCTATTGCTCCATCAATGGTGGCATGGGCCACCGTGGTTAATTCAACCGGAAGAAACTTGGCCAATTGAGAAGACGGAGGTGTACTATGACGGCACAATTTGCGAGATGAAAAAGAAGCCGCCTTCAGCAATGCTTTTTTCTTTACAATGTTCATATAACGGTAGTGAAATATATGAAGCGATCTTAAACAAAACGTTTTCCTTCAGTAAAGCCATCAGAATCTTATGTTTTATTATTCGATTTATTGACAACGTTAAGATCAAGAAGGAAATAAGGAAAACTTCAGGAATAACTTTGGAAGAAATTAATAAAGCCACTGTAATATTCATAAAATGGATACAAAACAAAGAATATTCAAGTAAAACTAAACTTGCACTGAAGATTAAGCAATTAACCCTTTCAGTCGTAAATTAAAACGGTTGATGTCAAAAATATTTTATTTGTTTATGTTGATAATATGGCACATCCAAATCTAATTTACAGAAGAAAAAAATTCAAAAGCTCGCTTTATTAAACTTTTAGCCGATGTCCTATATATGGAACAAACCTAATCAAAAACACAAAGTTTAATATTGATGCGCTATGAGAAAATAGATTGTGGGATTTTCATAAAATAAACATTAAATTATAAAAAAATAACATTTCAACTTTATTTATTTAAAAATTAAATAAAAATAAATAAAAAATAACAATACATAAAAGTTCAGTCTTTGTAAGAAAATAAATAATAAAATAAAAAGTACAGGTTGTTGATTATTTTTTATGGAAATTGTAAAAACAATTCCGCTCTCTATTAAGGCACAAATGAATTTTACATTTTTCACAATAGAAAAATGATTTATATTTACATCCTTGGTTCTTACAGCGCGATGGTTCAGTTTTGTTGTCGTGAAGAGGTAAGTGGTTAACCAAATCGTACTGAATTTCTTTAGGTGGCCGAATTTCACACATCGATATTTTTGCGAATTGTGGCGATGATAAAAGTTCTTCCAAATTGGTGGATTTTGAGGGTCGTCCGCGTTTCCGATTAGTTTGATTATTTTCAATTAACGCTTGGGCTAAGGTTAACTTGAAATTAAACAAGTCCAGTATTTTATTTTTATTCACACGGCTGTTTAGCATATTGTCTTTATATTCTAACCAACTCGAACAAACCGCCAAATCAACGAAATGCAATATCAATCTTAGGGGCAATTTTTTTCGATTTAATAAAAATACGGTAGTAGCTTATCAAGTGATCCATTAGGTCTACCCCACCCATTCCGTTATTGTAAAGCTGTTTCTGGTTGTTTAACAGGAACATATTGCTTGTCCGATTTATCCCAGCGCATCACATTTTTTTCGTCACCTTTACCAACAAAGTTGGAAGCAAGATGGACTGATCGGTTGTCAAGCCACTCTACGACTACCACATTACCTTCATTATCGGCTACTTCGTCACTGAATCCTTTGGGTTTTTTTAAATTTCTTTGTCATCAATTAATGAAGGCTGATTAAATCGGTTGACCCTTATGGTCCCAGCAGCGTTAATTTGTTTTTGTTTCAATACATATTTCAAACAATTGGAATGATGAAAAAAAATTATCAAAATATAAATTATGACCTGGCTTGGTAATTCTTTGGCACAGGTGTAAACCAGTTGCTGGCCCTACTCCAAATTTTTGTTGATCCGTCTCAGAAATCCCTGTTGACTTACCCTGGTAGACAATAAAGTCATAAGGTTGTCCACTTTTGCCGCATAACATATACACTTTCACACTCCCCAAGGGCACGGTTTTCCTTTCATGTATTGTTTCGACGAATGATGGCCCTTGAATGGTATCATTTGATCATCAATACACAAATTTCTCTCCAAATTGAATTGCAGACATCTTGATCTTACAGAATCAATAACTGGACGAACCTTAAAAAATTTGTCGTTACAATCGTTAGGAATTCTCAAATTATTGACTAAATGCAGATTATTCCGCAGTTGGAAAAACCTGTCGAATGACATGGCTTTTGTTGCCAAAACAATATTCAAAATTTTATTCCAATATATTCTGGTTCGCGGTAATTTCAATGCTCCCATCAATATGTGAATTGCAAATAATTTTTTTAGTTCTGCGGAATTCGTCGGCTTAAATCCATTTGCGGCTTTCTGTGCTGCATATATGTTAGTGAAAGTTGCCGCGCTTTCATAAAACTCTTCTGAAAAATATTTATCAAAATAAAACGTAGTTGCTTCTTCTAAATGTTGGTCTATTTCCTCCTCTGCAACAAATTCGCATTCCACCTTTGCAAATGGTTCTGGGTTTCTCTTCCATTTGATATTTTTCTTGTCTGTAAATTTGATAGTTGGTTCAACATTTTAATTAACTGGTCAATTACCTCGAACTCAACATTTTCTACAATTTGCAGATTTTGGTCGGTTAAAACTGTAAAATTGATGTTTTTTGGCAATGTATTTGGCAACATTTCTTCATTTTGCCCAATATCATCTTCTAGTTCCAGATAATTTTCGTCTATCTCAACGTCGAAACCCGTTCTTTTAGCTGTTGGAGGAAGAAGAACTACGTCTTCTAACACAGCGTCTTCGGGAATATTGCTATTGAGCGGCATGTCATTGCACTGCAAATCTTCATCGTCTGACGAAAAATCAAATTCCGAATCAATAGAATTTAATAGTTCTCCTAACTCTCGAATCGTAAACGTATTCTTCGATTGGGGATACGTTTTTCTCTTTAGGCGCTTGTTCAAGTTTTCCATCCTACAAATAAGTTAAATTAAAATTTGATTACCGTTGAGTAGAAATGTGCCATAAATAGAACAAATTTATTTATGTGTTATATATGGGACACAACCCTTGTGAAAAATTGTCCCATTTATACAACACTATATTTAAAACAGTAGTTACTCACATTTAACTAATATATATCAAACAATAAGATTAACAAACTGAAATTTATTGTTTAAACTTTTAAAATAATATTACACTTTTGATGTTAAGCTTTTTTTTAATGAATAATTGAATAATTCAAATGGGCACCTTACCTGACGTTTAACAACACGTGAGATCGCGATGACAAATACTAACCAACTAAATGATAAATTACACGGAAATTTATATTTTGTAACTGTCGTGTGAAAGAGATAAATACAACCAAATAAAAATCTCAAATACATTTACAATAATGCGGCTTTTAAACTGCGATATTCCATATATGGGACAATTATACTGAAAGGGTTAAACATAAATTCTGTTTGATTTCAAAAATTAAAAAATGTGTGGTTTGGGAGGTACGAGTATTGAACAAATATTAATTTACGACATAAGCCCTAAGATATAATGAGCGGAACTAACTTCACCCTATAAATGTAGTTTCATAATACTCGACGCGATTGTCTAGTGTTCAGTAAGCTATGGAGAATAGCGGTTTTTACAGTTGAAAATGAGTATATTTTTAGGGGAACAAATTAGTCAAAGGACAATTAGTATTATCTGTGTTTTTTCTGTTGTTACTATGCCACCAACTAAATTTGAATATAAATGTTTGTTCATCCAGTGCGATGGTAATTTAATTTAAAACAAAAATTATATTAAAAAATAAAAATTCAAATAAAGAACTTTATGACAAAAAAATATAAATCTAATTTTGATTTAATAATTAAAAATTTTAAAATTAATTTTTCAGAATATTTTTGAAGTTGTCCTTTGATAAATTAAAGTCAAATATGTCGCCGACGATATTGAATGATTTAGACGACGTATTAATGGGGTTATTTTCTCCATACTCTAGTGGAAAAATTTGACGATTTATGCCAAAAAATGATACTAAAGTTTACTAAAACAAATCAATTTAGATAGAAAAACTGGGATAACCTAAAAGTAAGCTTAAATTATACTCTACAAAAATAACTAATATTAATGATAAAATTTGAATTTTTAAGTATTTTATTTTAGTCAAAAATAAACTCAAATATACTTAAAATCTTAGTTTGCACAATAAACACATTTAAGTGTTTTAATAGGCTAAAATAAACTAAATTCTAAATTAAAAATTGCTGTTTAAGCTAAATTCGATGAAATACTTAGTACAGGTATTTTAAAAGTATAATTTTTGTTTTAAATTTTTCGTGTGTTCCTGTTCGAGTTGTCGGTTTTAGCAAATTAGTGATTCGGTCTTTTGTATGTATGTTGGTGTGCTGATGTAGTTTGCAGCAAATGAAATAAACCAAATTAAGAATATTTTAAGTTTAATTTTATATTAAAAAAAATTGATTTATATTGTTAGAAATTCAACTCTATATAGGTATAACTCTTGGTGGTGCAGTGGTTAAGGAGTACATATTTAAGTTTTATCGTCCCAAAAGTCGCCGACTCGAGTTCAGTTGGAATCCCTAATTAAGCGATTATTATTCAAATTAGGCAACGATGTTATCTGCCATGTGGAGGGGAATATGGAAAAAACGAAATCAAATTGTAAACGGCGCCAATAGAGTCATCATGGAAAATACTAGAACTAACAATGACGATTATAATCAAAATAAGAGGAATTGATGACGTGCATGTCCGCGAATAAACTACATGGAAGTGATTTAAAATTTCAATACGCATACATCGACAGACACAATAATTGGAATATTTTCATTATATTCTCTATCTTAACTCTATGTACAATATAATTGTGTTTAACTTTAAAAATTATACAACGACTATATTGCCATAACCTACTTAAAAAAATCGTAATTTGGTTGTTTTTTTATCTTAATTAACACCTTAAATGCACTTAACTTCTATAACACAATATATAAAAAATATAACTTAGTAAGAAAAATCTTCGAAAGTATAATTTGTGTTTAAATATAAAAATGTATACTAAAATTATACAAAAATTATTATTAAATTACTATGAAATCTTCAGTTTATTCTTAGTATAAAAAATTTAAATTTTTCCTCTAGGGTAGTTTGTGGAATGGTGTTCTGGCGTTAAAAACTCAGTCACTTTTCTTTAACAAGAAAATCACTTCTTTTGAATGCTTTCAATTCTTTTAATGTGCACAGCATTGTTTGGATACCATACCGATACAGCGTATTCCAGTCGAAATAGAGTGAACATAAGGTTTGAATATCTCTAAATTCACCTGTCCATCTTTTAAAAATCCAAACATGGCATTCGCTATCGCAATACAATTTTCAATATTTCAACTTCGTTGTTGATTTTGTAATTAACGAATTTCTTTTACGATGGAAAGACATGATTTTGCATTTCTTAATATTTAAGTAAAGCGAGTTGCGATCACACCACTCACTTACACAAACGATTATTAAACGAGATTAAACTCACTTGCATTGGACTTTAAAATGTAAACTTTTCTGAGATTTTTCTTGAAATAAAGGAAGTCATACTCAGTAAACCCACAATCATAATTATTCAGAAAAAGCAAATAAACACTTTCAATTGTTTTGTTTAGATAAGTTTAAAATTAACGTAATGTTTTCGGTTCATAGGTCACAGATTTTTTTTTATTAAGAACTTTTTAATCTTGAAATAATTGTCAGTAATGCTTACTACCTCCATTCCCAGAATTATGTCTTTAAGGAAAATATAAAGTTTTCAAACAGTCCAATGAACTATCCGGTCACGGTTTCAATTCCGGCAATCAGCACTTTGTTGAATTTAGTTCCCCTACCTAACAAATTTAGCGTAACTACTTATATTTGGACATGTCAAAGAAGCAAAAGCCGTTGCGAGTAGTTGGTTTAGTAAAACAATTAACCTAAGTGGCCCATAAATACGTACGGTTGCGGTCGACTGGAAAGAAACTATTATTATTTCCGGTTACACATTTGTTGCTTTTCGAATTGCAATGTTTGTTGCTTTGCTTGTATGCAGAGTTATTTTTACTTGTTTTTTAATATTAACTATCAGTTGTGAGTAATTAAATAACAATTATAGTATTTGTTGTTCTCTACTTCTTGTAGTGAACCTGGCGCTTACCATCCCTTGATTAATGTTGTCGATTTTAGTTTTGATTCTATAAACATGCAAAATGATCTGGTTAAACTTTTTTTATCTGACATGTAGATACACAATCCGAAGATAACTCCACTATGTCGTAGTAAATGCAATTACCCCAAATGAAATATAAATTTTATTGAAAATAAATTAAGCTCTGGGGGCCTATTATGAAACAAATTCGAAATCGAATTTTTCGATCACAGCGTATTTTTTAATAATAATTTGTTTATACTTTTTCTATCTAATAGGCCGATTTTTTTTTTTTGTTATCGGAAAAGTTTCATAATAGGCCCCCTGCGGCACTATTCTGGTAATTCCCCGGGGATAGGGAACCGAGAAAAGAATGTATATATAATTTCTGTTCAAATATTTCTTTTCCGGCCTACTGAGGAGTAAAGTTTGATGTAAATATTTATAAATTGGCTAAAAGTTTTCCATACCTAAATTGGCAGGGAAAATTATTCCCGAGTTAATTTTGTTTCCAAAAAAATTAACACTAACGTTTTACCTCAGTATGCCAGCCAAATTTTTTTAAAAATAAAAATTATATATAAATTCTTCCCCCAGTTCCTTATTCCCGAGGAATTACCAGAATAGTGCCACTGGCCTGTTTCAAATCAGAAACATTACATTACAAGGTAGAGCAATTCTAAATGCTGATATGAAAGTTTGGGTTATTCTGGATGATAGCCAGATATTAGTTTTACATCAAGGTGAGGTTACCAAGAAGTTCGAAGTTTGGTTCCGAACTAATGAAACATTGAATTCTTTAAATTAAAAAAATCAGTCGCCCCATCAGACTGCACTGACCAAACTACAAAAATAGTGAAATTACTTTGAACTTACATAGCAAGTATAATCACAATACCTTAGCGAATTATTATGTTTCGCTAAGCATTTGTTAACAGCATTTTTTATATCTGGCTATCACTCGCAAATTCATATAATAATCACATGTATGTGTCAAATACAATACAATTCGAGGTGTTGAAGAGGTTAACAAATACGTACCGAGAAAGCATAATTCCCTAAGACATTGTGACTATACTTTGTATGTAAGTTCAAAGTAATTTCACTATTTTAGTAGTTTGGTCCTGCAAACATCGAATGTCTTGATAACCTGACCTCGATATATAACTGACGGGTTAAAAGTAAAGTAATACAAAATCTTTGCTTGACAAAATTTACAATTCCTAAAATTTTTTGTATCTTGTTTTCCAAAATACCTGATTTTTGGTTTATCACTTGTAGTGGGCCGATTATGATAAAACCATTGACTTAGACGCTGTAGACCCTTTTTAAGAACAAAACTAATGTTACAAGTACTATAGTCACTGACATTGTGTAGCTTAGAGCTAGCTTGGGGCGCGTACTTGATAGCAACGCGTTCACTTAAAGTATCATTTTTTCTACCTATATGACTTGAAAACCGATCTAAAATTTTACCTCGTATATTACATTTTTTAGCATTATTACAAGGACGACTGAATCGAAGGCTTTAGAAATATCTGTATATATATGATTAAGGCAATCAATTAGTGCTTGTTCAGTGAATTTATCAGCAGTTAATCCATATTGTTGATAGTGTAAACAATTAATTTTTATCATAATCGTGCACTAACGGACGTTTTATTAGTTCATAGGGTTTATGTACGTGGCTTAGAAGAGAAATCGGCATATAAAACTATTAATTCTGGAAATTAAAATTTATTTCAAATGGAACAAAGTATATTTACCTAGGGAGATTGTACCAGAAGGTAAATCACTACATTTACTTATACAGCTGAGAATAAACTAAATACAAATAATAACATTCAATTATACAACCTTGCCGGTAAAATTCATTATTTAAATATGCAAGTGGAATTAATATTATTTAGAAGGTACAAAACACAGTCAAATTCAATAAAACTAAAATTCGCATTGGCATCGTAATGCATTCTAAACAGCATTACACATCGAGACATTAGTATTCAGTTGATTCACGGACTTATCACATATGTAAGGACACCTATATATAGCTACTATAATTTTTTTCTTTTATCTTGAAGCGTTAGAGTAGTCGCGGAGCTTCCCTTCGCAGTTACTTTCACGGCCTTTTAAATAATTTTGCACAGCGTGATCACATCGCTCTATTTTACTGCTATATAGCGTTATTTGAAAACTCCTCCGACTATGAGACATCTATTTTTTATACATTTTGCTAAAACATTTATTTTTGCTTGAGGTGTCGAAACACCTTTTCGATGTCATTTTCAAAATCCCACTCATTCAAAGAATGTTTAATAATCAATTTTGTAAAATGCACTACTCTATGAAAAACGTTGTACAAATAAAATGATTGAGTTTGAAATTAAGACACATTGCAACAATAGGTAAATAAATGTATGAATTAGTAAATTTTTTTGATATGCCCGTTTCAAAATATTTGCATAAAACAAAAAATCTTTTACAAAGGCTACCACTTCCGGTTGGCCGATTTCAGCGAAAAATCGATGATATATCCCAATTTATGAGAAAAGTATGAAATTCTGTCCCGATCTGTCAATCTGTCTGGGCTGTAGAGAAGCTATACAGACATTTACTCTGCACGGAACCATACACGCACACAGAGATTTTTTTAAACCAACTTTTTTTACTTCGGTGAGATAGCGAATGGTAAATCTTAACTATCTCGAAGTCAAAATTTGTCATAATTACTCTACTTTATTTTACTACGTAAACGAAACAAAAACCATCTTAAACCTTTTAATTTGATTATTTGGTGCAATACGAGTAGGGCACAGAATCGATAGATGAAGGTGTGATTTCGATAGGTATCAACAAATTTAAGTTTTCTATAACAGTTTTACTGACATTTACCCATTTTATGCCAATAAAATTCGCCGATAAGCAGTCGTCCGTATATTAAATTTTTTTAAATTGAAAAAATTAAGGCATTTGCTTGCTGTTAAATGGAAGTAGTAACCGGATAGAAATCTGGCCCTATTTATGATTAATTATTTGAAAAACATTGTAATCAATAAGCAAAAGTTAACTATCGTCAATCTGTAAAGATTATTATCATTACGTTGTTCCTCAGGCTATTTACATAAAATATTAATTAACTTGAAAAGACCTAAATTATTCCATTTTGTACAATATTTTATGTATTAGCACGATGTATGTACGTGCATGTAGAAATGGGTATATATGTACCATATAATCTTTGCCTGAACACATCTTCCCATGTTTTCCTTTAATACCCTTTAAACTTAAAAAGAAGACCCATCCATAAATTAATGAAATTTAAATACTTATTTCGGAATATTATAGAACATCAACGAATCGCATTTCTTACGATAAATTAACCTAATCGGACGTTGTTCTTTATATAATTGCCTAATTTATCAAATTAATTTTATACACATTAATTAATCATAATAAGATTTGTGTATAATCAATTTTAGATTGAAAATAGTCATGTATTTTGAAATCTATTTTTAATAATTTTCCAATGTTGTTGTTTAACCAGTTTCATCTTAAAATATTTAAATTTTCCGTATCTTTATTTTATGTGATATAAAAATGTGAAAAACACTTTAAACATTTTTCTGTTTCTTTAAGTTCTAACCCATCTTAACGAGTGTCTACTTTATATGTAAGTAGGATAAATGCTTGATATATATATATATATATATATATATATATATATATATATATATATATATATATATATATATATATATATATATATAAATTCACCCGCCATACATAGCTAGAAAGAGAAGAAATGAGAAATGATATCTTACGTAAAGTCTTTTCGCTAAGGATATATTCGTCTGGTAGATCTAGTTTAATATCTAAATCAATAACCTCAAAAACATACACACACACATACGCACACACACACACACACACACACAAGAAAACGGGATTTTATTGCGATTTTTATTACGACAAAACAACTCGATGATTTTTTTTTTATTACTTATTTATGAGTACATACGTTTTCATCATTTCCAGTTTTAGTACATACATACGAGTATAGGATATACCCGTAGCAAAGCATACGAGTATAAGTCGCTAGATGTTTATTTCTAAATAATATTAATTTATAGTTTGTTATGTCTTATTATTTTTTGATTTCACACGCAAACTCTTAAAAGATCATAAATTTTCGGTGTTTTATTTTGGTTTTTCCTCCATCATTCGCCAAGTTTTTTTTTATTTTAATGTGTGTTTTTCGTTTGGGAAATTTTGACTCCGCAAAGTTTATTATGCATAATACAACATATGCTGCGAAATAATGAGTTCACAAAACTTTCAAGTTTGTTTTGGAATGTAGGTATTTCTAGTTTGTAGTGAAAAACAAATAAAGAAACTTTATGTAATTTGTTTTTGATGGAAATTTAAATTGTAGCAAAAATTTACATTATCTTCAGCACCCTGAATTATTAGTTATGATGTGATATCATATAAAAGATACTAACATGCTTACCCTTATTGTAATACTTCGTTCATAAGGATCCATTTTGAACAAACTAAAATTTAAATAAATAAGGCATAGGTGCCTTAAAACTCTAAAAGGTAAACCCTTCAGCGAGTGGTAAAAACTCGAGGTCAGAACTTTTCATGATTTTTATATTCTAAAGGAAAGTCGAATTAACTACATTGCCTCGCCAAATTAAAGTCAACATGAATTTTGGAAAAGTCAAATAGCAAACTCGAACTGCGCCTCGTCCTTAAATCAGGTAGGAAAAAATTTACTACTCATCAAGAGCAGAGATAAAAAGCTGGGGGGTTATATCCTATAATAGGGTATCTGTCGTTTATTAATTCTCTCAAATAATCGATTTCTGGAATATAAATCACCATGAATCTTGTAATTCTAACGTCATTTGCTTTCAGTTTATCGCCTAATACAGGGTTTTTCAATAACTTCAACTTTTTTTTTGAATAAAACACACTGTTCGACTTTTGAACTAACTTTTTTTTTATTAACGAATTTGAACATATACATTTAAGTATGAAACTCGATTTCTTTTGCATGACCACCGCGTGCACGTTTTACGAAGTCCAATCTTTGAACCCAATTTTCGACCACTCTTTCGCATAAATCGGCCGAAATTCCAGCAATTTCACGATCTATATTGGCTCTGAGCTCTTGCAACGTCGCCGGCTTATTGGCATAGACCAATGACTTCACATAACCCCAAAGAAAATAATCTAGAGGTGTCAAATCACACGAGCGCGGCGGCCACTGGACGGGCCCATTTCGCGAAATAACACGCTCATCGAACTTAGTCTTCAATAACGCGATTGTATCGTGTGCTGTGTGGCATGTGGCCCCGTCCTGTTGAAACCACATGTCGTCCAAGTCCATTCCATTCAATTGCGGCCAAAAAAAATCGTTTATCATATCGCGGTATCGATTTCCATTAACAGTAACGTGGCGATCGTTATCGTCGATGAAAAAATATGGCCCAATGACGCCGCCGGCATGTAATCCGCACCAAACAGTGACTTTTTCGGGATGCAACGGTGCCTCATGAATCACGTGTGGGTTGCTTCCTGCCCAGTAACGCATATTTTGCTTGTTGACAAATCCATTTAGCCAAAAGTCAGCCTCATCGCTGAAGATGATTTTTCGGTGAAAATCTGCATCATTTTCGATTTGCTCTTGAGCCCAATTCACGAATTGGCGTCGCTTCGGTTTTAGTTGTTGTGTCAGCTTGATCTTATACGGATGTAGCCCAAGATCTTTACGTAAAATTCGCCACAATGATGTCACGGAAAGGCCCAATTGTTGCGAACGTCGTGTGAGCGACACATTCGCGTCTTCTTGAACTGAAGCCCTGGCGGCTGCGATGTTTTCAACACTTCGAGCACTTCTTGCGCTCGAGGGCACCGGAACATTATGTAGCGAAAACGTAGACTCAAATTTTGCCATTATACGGTCGATTGTCGAACGGGCTGGCTTGTTAAATGGACCGTAAAATGGCCGTAATGCTCTTAAAGTAGCAGCAACAGAACGATTATTTTGATAAAAAATTTGAAAGATTTGCAATCGCTGTTCACGTGTGTAGCGTTTCATGATGGAATGTATACTAATGAAGTTTCCAAATGACAAAAGATTAATAAAAAATATGGCGTCGTTCGCCGTCCCTATCGGAAAAAAGTTGAAGCGCACCTGTTGAAACACCCGTTATAACATTTTTAACTTTTTAAAATTGCTTCATACGCACTAATCATATGGCTTCGAAGAATAGAACGGCTTATTGTTCGTTGAGAATTCAATGCTTATTGTTAAATGATAATGTGCTTCATACATGGTAATACTTTCAACGGGCCCTAAATAAACCTAATAAAGTCATTTACCTACCGCTAGAAGAGGTTGTCATATTCTCAATGAATAATAAATTGTAAAATCTGACAAAGTCTCCTAGGTCGTGATAATGATTATGCTCTTGATTCTTTTCGGTAAGACTGAACATTAGAAAAGGCATTTTGTATTTTAAACCAAATATCGGTTCGAGCATCCACATGTCGCAAAGATAGCGGAAATTTCTCAGCGGAAAATAAGAGATTTCGCTACTCGCCGCAAATGGCAGCACAATCACAAAAGAGAATTTATTTTGTTATATAATTACCAGCGGAAATTTATTATTCATTTTTTATCTCTTTTTTCACTAAATAAAACACCCCGGCGGAATAAAGTATTAAAAGTGATCCTTAAAATGACAAATTGATTGATCTCCGAAGTAAAGGAACTCGGTAAATGAAATCTTGAAATTTAACAATATTCCTTCTTTCCGCCATACTAAAAGAATGACGATGAAATTTGGATAAAAGTATTGATCAGGAGTCCAAAACTTAGGAAAAAATTCTAGGATCTGTTCATGCTGGACTAAACTAGGCCATTTCACAACCAACACCAAACCTTCATGATTTTCTGAAAAACTGAAAATAACGTATATGGCCGCAGAAAATCAAAAAATTATAGTGAAAATTGTAATCCATCAATTTTCCCCAAATTTTCCTGGTAGTCTCAGTATGACCTAAGCTATTAGAAAAACAACCGAAAGTATTGGTTACTAGTGAAAATATAGTTATAGTGAAAATTCTAATCCATCAATTTTCCCCAAATTTTCCTGGTAGTCTCAGTATGACCTAAGCTATTAGACAAACAACCGAAAGTATTGGTTACTTGTGGAAGTTTTTGAGATATCGGCCAAAAACTGAAAATAACTTATATGGCCGCAGAAAATCAAAAAGTTATAGTGAAAATTCTAATCCATCAATTTTCCCCAAATTTTCCTGGTAGTCTCAGTATGACCTAAGCTATTAGATAAACAACCGAAAGTATTGGTTACTAGTGGAAGTTTTTGAGATATCGTCCAAAAACTGATAATAAAAAAAATTTAAATTTTCAAAAGGATTGGTTATGAAATGGCCTAGTTTAGTCCAGCATGAACAGATCCTAGAATTTTGTCCTAAGTTTTGGACCCGTGATCAATACTTTTATCCAAATTTCATCGTCATTCGTTTAGTATGGCGGAAAGACGGAATATTGTTAAATTTCAAGATTTGATTTACCGAGTTCCTTTACTTTGGAGATCAATCAATTTGTCATTTTAAGGATCACTTATAATATTTTATTCCACTGGGGTGTTTTATTTAGTGAAAAAAGAGATACAAAATGAATAATAAATTTCTGCTGGTAATTATATAACAAAATAAATTCTCTTTTGTGATTGTGCTGCCACTTGCGGTGAGTTATCGTGTACAAATGATTGGTTTTATGTTTTATTCATGACATAATCCCATATTCAGCACTCTTTAGCATGTTTTTGGGAATTTCGATTTCCAGACTATCGATATAAATTTTGTTTTTATAAAAACTGTACGCAACCGAAACAGCTGTAATTTCACTTTGAGAATGAAAAAAAAAATTAAAATTTCTCTTCACCTACAAACAAAATTTTAAAGTGTGAATTTTTTGTAGTTCGTGTGTATGCTCACCTACCCAAATGAAAAACCGTTTATTTATCCATTTCGTACAACGCCTTTTCAAACAAAACTCAAGCAGTGATTGCCCCTCCACGCGAAGCTCAAATACAGCATCTGTCTATGTGTGTATACAATTATTTTCATTTTATATTGGATGTTTAAGCGAAGCGGGTAGGAAAAACAAAAAACAAACTTTATCTAGGTAACGGGTGATTTTTTAAGAGCTTGAGAACTTTTTTTTAAAAAAAAAACGCATAAAATTTGCAAAATCTCATCGGTTCTTTATTTGAAACGTTAGATTGGTCCATGACATTTACTTTTTGAAGATAATTTCATTTAAATGTTGACCGCGGCTGCGACTTAGGTGGTCCATTCGGAAAGTCCAATTTTGGGCAACTTTTTCGAGCATTTCGGCCGGAATAGCCCGAATTTCTTCGGAAATGTTGTCTTCCAAAACTGGAATAGTTGCTGGCTTATTTCTGTAGACTTTAGACTTGACGTAGCCCCACAAAAAATAGTCTAAAGGCGTCAAATCGCATGATCTTGGTGCCCAACTTACCGGGCCATTTCTTGAGATGAATTGTTCTCCGAAGTTTTCCCTCAAAATGGCCATAAAATCGCGAGCTGTGTGGCATGTAGCGCCATCTTGTTGAAACCACATGTCAACTAAGTTCAGTTCTTCCATTTTTGGCAACAAAAAGTTTGTTAGCATCGAACGATAGCGATCGCCATTCACCGTAACGTTGCGTCCAACAGCATCTTTGAAAAAATACGGTCCAATGATTCCACCAGCGTACAAACCACACCAAACAGTGCATTTTTCGGGATGCATGGGCAGTTCTTGAACGGCTTCTGGTTGCTCTTCACTGGAATGCGGCAATTTTGCTTATTTACGTAGCCATTCAACCAGAAATGAGCCTCATCGCTGAACAAAATTTGTCGATAAAAAAGCGGATTTTCTGCCAACTTTTCTAGGGCCCATTCACTGAAAATTCGACGTTGTGGCAGATCGTTCGGCTTCAGTTCTTGCAGGAGCTGTATTTTATACGGTTTTACACCAAGATCTTTGCGTAAAATCTTCCATGTCGTCGAATAACACAAACCCAATTGCTGCGAACGGCGACGAATCGACATTTCACGGTCTTCAGCAACACTCTCAGAAACAGACGCAATATTCTCTTCTGTACGCACTGTACGCATTCGTGTGGTTGGTTTAATGTCCAATAAAGTAAACTGAGTGCGAAACTTGGTCACAATCGCATTAATTGTTTGCTCACTTGGTCGATTATGTAGACCATAAATCGGACGTAAATCGCGAAACACTTTTCGAACCGAACACTGATTTTTGTAATATAATTCAATTATTTGCAAGCGTTGCTCGTTAGTAAGTCTATTCATTATGAAATGTCAAAGCATACTGAGCATCTTTCTCTTTGACACCTTGTCTGAAATCCCGCGTGATCTGTCAAATACTAATGCATGAAAATCCTAACCACAAAAAATCACCCTTTAGTAGGTACTGAAGTTCAACGTAAAATTTCCCACATTTTACTAAACTTTTGTGTCGTTTGGTTACAGAGGATACAATTCGAGCTGCACATAAAATGATTGCTGCAAAAACTCTTACTTTAAAATTTTATTTATAGACGAAGGGATAAGAAGTCATGAAGAAAAACGCACCGTGATGCCGCACTGTGTGGAGCGGTACATTCAGTGCTTGAATACCTCCTAGATTTCAAAAAAATTGTTTTGCCTACCGGTTTCGCCCGAGCATCCAATATAAAAGAAATATTTTTACACATACGTACCGCACTAGAGGTTTGCGTGAAATTCAAGTGCTGCTTGAGTTTTATTGGAAAAGGTAGTGTATGGCTAATTTAGTGATACGTATCGAAGACATGCAAGGAAAATACATCGTTATTGTTATCGTTTGTGAATATTTAAAAATAATTGGTTATTAATTTTAATTTAAAATTTATTTTAAAATTCAAATTGGTGAAATTAATTTAAAATTTAAAACATGTTAGGTTTTCATAAAATTTAAAACATGTTAGGTTTTCATAAAATTTAAAACATGTTAGGTTTTAATTGTGTATGAAAAAATGTATTATTATAAATAAATTTAATTTATAGTTTAATAAATTTTAATAATTCAAAATTAAATTTGAAATTATAACTATCAAATTTAATGAACCTCTTCTTCTTAACTGAACTGTCAACTTTTTGTATATAAAAAGTAAAAATAAGAATATACAATGTCCAAGGGTTAAAATATATTTTAACCCTTCCGCGTGGGAGTTAAAAGTTTAAATTACTAAGTGAGTTGCGGGAGGAGGAATTTAAACGTAAACTTTTAAATGTGTGTCATATTATTTTTAATTTATTTAATAATTTTTTTTTAATTAAACAAACGTTTTTAAATATTAGTTTCATTGTTTTTTATTTTAATATTTTTTTTTAACAAAAACGTGTTTCATTAATAATTTTCTCGTGTGTGGTATATCTTGAAACACGAGTTCAAACATAGTCCAGCTTCACAATCAGGGCACCAGTAAATTGTTTCCTTCCTGTGTCCACGTTTGTAGCAAACCACACATCTTCTTTGCGGCGTAGCTTTTTTTGTTGAGTTGGAGGATCTCTTTCAATAAAATGACGATCACTAAGACATGATCTACAACTCCTCAAACTTTTTCTGCACCTTATTTACATATTTCGCAAAAATTTGTTCTACCAGTTGAACTCGAAATTTTAAATGGTCGACTTTTTGTTATTTATTGCGTTTGTAAATGATGAAACTATTTAGTATACCAATATTCAGTAACTTTCTAAATAGTTTTATATACCATTTATGCATTTTGCTTTCCAATAAAAAGCCTTCTGACATTTGATCCTTCAAATCCACTCCACCCATATTTTTGTTGTGATCTATGACACTTACAAATTTTGTAACTGATTTATTCCTTTTTATTATAACACCAGTTTCTTACCCGTGTTATGTCGAAATCATAGCAACGGGATTTTTGTCCATCCATTTCAATATGGTTATGGCTTGCTTCATAGTGTTGGGCTATACTTTCTCCTATATTTTTTCTATTAAGACATAGCGTTCCCACACAAGCTGTAGAACAATTTTGTGGGTACTTGTCATATCTGGCGTAATAAGAGGTGACGAAAATTCGCAATATTTTCCGGTATAAACTATGAATCTCCATTAACACCCAGTTGTTGATTCGCAATGTTTATAAGTTTTTCGATCAAATTGGGCAGATTTCAGTGGAATAAATTGTTTCAAGGACAACCTTCCTTTCCACAATGTAAGAGTTTCATCCACTGAAATGTTACGCCCAGGTAAATACTATTTTTGGAATAAATTATTCAAATGCTTTATCACAGGGTAAATTTTGAATAATTTCTTTGGACCTTCAAAAGCATTGATGGTGTCATTGTCAACAAAGTGAAAAAAATTGGTTAAGGATTCAAATCTATCCAAACTAATTTTTCTTTTGAAGATGGGCGTAGCCATTATGTCCTTTTTATAAAAGTAAGATCGTATGGCGGTTTTTGAATTATTCCCATCAGCATATATATTCCAAATACTACATAAATTTCTTCTGTCGTTACATTTGCCCACTCATTCATTTTGATCTGAGCGGAAAAATCGTATCTAGCGATGCTCTAGTTAGTTTCAAGAATAGTTTCAAGAAATTCAATTGGCAAAGATAGTTCAAAAATGTCTGTAGTTTCAGTTTTATTTTTTGCTTAGCTTTATTTTATTTTTATTATCTGTGCACAATGTGCTGGATGCACTTTATACAAATAGCATCTAAAATAGTTCACTGTGTAGAGATGAAGTTATGCATGACGTACACGTCATTCCACGTGGAACGGTTAATGTTGAACGTACGTTTTCCTAGCAATTCACCAAAAAATATATTTTTTTCTGGGTTTTCTGGTCTTCTATGCTGGTTTAGTATCATTTTACATTAATTTGAAAGGAACAAACTATAATTATCTTATTATTGAATGCATATCCCTAATAAAATGCTCAATAATAGATGTCGTTCTTTGTTGAATTAAATTATAGTATTTAGTGTAAATTCTGAAAATGTAGGTGACATATTATTGTACAATTGCTTAATTCTAACAAAATTTATTACATAATTGGCGTATCAGGGATATCACCAAAGATAAAAATAAAATTCCAAATCCAAAATACTTTTCACATAATCTGTATAATCTTATCTATGCATAATACTAAAACTTTACAGCATTTGAAGGAAATTCAAAATAAATTCGATTTATTTTATTACAGTCACGAAGTCTTAAGAAAAACATACAAAGTGTTATTGGACAACCCTTAATGAATGTAAAACTGAATATTCAGTTTTATGCCACTACTTTATAAAACGAATTGAAAAAGAAGAAAATTGGGTTAAGAAAAAGTTGAACATCCTTTCATATTCCTAATAAGAAAGTTATTTTGTTTCGAACACAAGCACACACACACACACATGATACACATATTAATATCAATTAAATCAAAAGCACAACATGAAAATTGGGGTTTCATATAGTTAAATCACAGTAGAATAATAAATACAGTTTGCTATACTTTAAGATTATTTTCTTAGATACACATATTTTGTATATACATATACATACATAATTACGTAATAAAATACATAAAATTTGATACAAAACTTGAAATTCAAATACATAACTATATACACAACAAAATAATTTATTATTAATTAAATCCTTCGGAAGGCAAGAAAAAACATTTTTATCGCTCGAAATGAAAATTTTGCAAATTACCATCTGTTCCACACAAAAATATATTCGTTCGTTCGTTTCGATATGGATGCCACGTCGCATGTATTCTCGTAGTGTAAATACTAGAATTTTCATTTGATTCCGTTTTGTTTCGAGTATATTCTTGGATTTTGTGACAAATAAATTAGCCATTATATATTTATGATTATAAATAATTAAATAAACATTTTGTATTACGATTCTAAAGGCGATTGTGTCGCATTTTTGTTGTACCATAACAAGAATATTGTGTCATTTAGCAGATGCCGTTTTGTTTTTGTAAATGTTTGGTCGGTTGGGCGTTATCGAGTTGAATGAATTTTTAACGAAAACTGTTTACAACAGTAATGATCAGTGTAATCTTTTCGAAACATTTCCCGAAATGGTTTGTCTAATCTATTTCTGATGCGCAGTTAGACACTGACATTAATGTTTAATTGGTTTTTGTGTTGGTTGTTTTGATGACCCAATTTGGTTTATTGTGAATGATAATATTATTTGAATGTAATTTAAAACAAGAAACGTTAAGGAACTTTACATATTCTAAATGAAACTATGTACATATAGTAAAATACAATTAGATTATCTTAACTAATAACTTAGGCCGTGAGAGACAAAAACTGCTTTGATACATAAAAGTATCTCCCTATCATGCACAAAACTTGCAGCTTTAACATGTTTTGAAATGGGTCTGAATAATGTTCTAAAGATAATAAATTACTTTTGCTTCATTCTAAGAAAATTAAAAGAATTCAAATCGAACGGACAACTTTTTAAAATAATTAACTTACCTTTTCTAAATGAAGGATTTGAATCGAAATAGAGATATACATACATTTAATTAAATTAAAAATTAATAAAGAAAATATTTTTTTTTTAAATATTTTAATTTTTGGGAATGTCTTGATTTTAACTTAGTGAATAATAAAATGTTTTTCATGTTGGGAATAATTTAAAATTTATTTTAATTTCTGATTGACTATTGATTTATTTAAATACTGAGCTTAAAGATATTATAAGGATAAGAAAGCTTAAGTTTTGTTAATTTTTTACAAAGCAATAGTTGTAAAATGATTTCTTTGAAAAAATTCTTCTTAAATATTTTCGAAACACGCATTAAATTGAAAAAAGTTTTTGAAATTCTTTGGGACACAAACCACCTAATTCATTGGAAAGTGTTAATATTTATCATTACCAAAATACTTCTTTCTGCTAGTAATTACAATATTAAAATCAGTAAACGTAAACATGTTGCGAAAATGTGGATTAGGTTTCATTCAACTTCTTTGGGAATAAAATTTCGATAAATTATTTTTCGATGAATATTTTTTTCGAAGAATTCGGGTGGTATTTATAAATTTAGAAATACCTAAACCTCGTAATATCCTTCAGTAAATACTGCAACTAGTTTAAACATCAATATCAACTTTTATTGATAATTATCAACAAGACGTATCGAACTTCAAATTATTCTCTTATTTTCTATCTAAAACCGCTGAATGATAGGTAACCGCTTTGCATAAATCCAAAAAAGGCCAAACTTTAAATAACTGACCGGTGTTAAAACTGTTAATGTGAATTAAACGCTATTGGTCCACTTTAAACAGTTACAGATCAAATAACAATTAACTAAATTTCTAGTTTACAATTCTAGTAAGTGTTTCACCAACATTGCATTCAAATTCATCGAATTGATATCATCAAGACTGCTTACTTCAATAGCGAGTTTCTCAGTATTTGTATTGGCACAGTTGTCTAAAAAATATCAAATTCATTAAGTTAGAATCAAGGTATTTTTTGTTGTTCCTCTCTAAGAAAACCCTATCAGGTTCGTTCCATTAGTTAGAATTGAAAATTGAAGAAAATATCTCCGTGATTTTTCTAGTCTAATAGTGACGATCAATATTTTTTTGAAAAATTAAATTTTGTTCCAATTTTTGATTTCCTGATGAACCATAAAAATACTTTGCCCGTATTCAAATGCAGTGGCCTTATTTTATGCATGCTGTCCCAACCAGCTCTCAGATAGATTGGTAGTGCTACGCTGCTCTTATTAAAGTTCAACAGTTCATTATCCCTTAGATACTGTTCGTTTTGTTTCGACGCAATATGGCGGTACAGTTTGTAAGTATTATTTTCAAATTTTCACCTTGACATCTTCCTTCTTCGACGAGAATCTTATAATTCTGGCTAAATCCTGCGTTTTTTGTAAGCTTAGTGTGATCTAAATGAGATCTAAATGTTGTGTAAGAGGAACTTAGAAGAACAGAGGATGGTGTACGAGAAGTCACTGGGGCATTGAGGAGGAGTGTGGGAAATTAAATTTATGGATGGAAGAAGCAGTGAAAAGAGGAACAAGCGAGTCAAGAAAAGTGGACATAGCTAGAAGTTGTCCATGGTTTACCAACAGAGTGACGGAGGTTAGGAAGGCAAGAGATGAGGCATATAAGAAATTTAGGGTGACGAAGGAGGGAGAGTTGGGGACTGAGATAATTAAGGAAGGGTGGTTGGAGTATCAAAGGAGAAGAAACAGATTTGTTGGTGTGATTAGGAGTGAGAGGAAATTGTATTATGAGAAAAACATTGATCAGTGCAAAGGTGACTCGGGAAAGATGCGGAAAACATTAAAAAGAGTAATTGGATGTAAGGGAAGGAGTGATATAAATTGGGTGGGGTGATGGTGTATGAAAAGATAGACATTGCAAACAGGTTAAACAAGTATTTTGTAGATAGTGTAGAGGATATTATAAGAGAGATACCGGAGGAACAAGACAATGTGGATATAGCATATGAGGAAGGACTAATTGAGCAGGTGGGTATGGTGCAGGAGGACTACCTAGATAAAATAGTAAAAACGTTAAAACTGGCAGGATGTGAGGGGTGTTAAGCTGTAAATTGTTTAAGGATTTATAGGGGGTTTTAAGAGGATATGTGAGCCGAATAGTGAATTTGTCTTTTGAATCTGCAGTAGTTCCTACAAGTTTGAAAATATCATGTGTAGTTTCTGTGCCTAAAGTGAGAGAGATAGCGGTTCAGATGGTGGTGTAGGACTGGAAGAGAGTAAGGGAGGATGGAAAATCGACAGTAGCAGTTTTCCTTGAGTTTAAAAGGGCATTTGAAATAGTAGATATGGCAAGGTTGCTAGAAAAATTAAGCAAACATGGTGTGAGAGGTGAATTGTTACGGTGGTTGGATAGTTATTTAAGTAATAGAAAGCAGTATTTCAAAATAAATGATGTATGCTCCGATCTTGTAGATGTAAAGTATGGAGTGCCACAAGGAAGTAAGCTGGGACCATTGCTTTGTATAGTATATTTAAATGATATGATGAATGAAAAATTAGGTGTAGTGGCAAAATGGCTTGGGTGAGTAAATGGAAATATTGTTTTATATAATGCTGTAATAGGATCGGTGGATAATTTTAAGTACTTAGGCATTATACTGGATAACAAGCTAAATTTGAAAGAACATGCAAGTTATGTTACAAAGTAGTTAGCAATGAAAGTAAGTGCATTAGCTAGGAATAAGAGTTTGTTATCGGTAAATGCGAAAAAGGTAGTTTATAACACTATTGTAATGCCACATATCACCTATTGCAGCACAATACTTTTCATTGTAAATAAGTCTGATATAGATAAAATGCAAGTTCTCGTGAATCGAGCATTGAGGATTATGTTAACTAGAGATAGATATGCAAGAATCTGTGATATGTTGCTGGTGTTAGAGTAGTTAACAGTGGGAAATACGTTATATATGAACGTAATGACTTTTATTTTTAGGCTTGCTAACAATTTGTTACCACAATATTTATGTCAGTTGTTGTGTAGGAGACAGGATGTGCATAGCCACGATACAAGGCATACGGATAAGTTTTATTTAGAATTTAAAAGACAATCTAGAAATAAAAAATCGATATTTAACATGGGTATATCGATGTATAATGAGTGATCTGAAAGTTTGAGAAACAGTAGACGCATAAAGGATTTTAGGGCAGAACTGTTAAAAGAAATTGTATAATCATTAAGTAGATTAATTTAAAACTAGCTGGAAGATTAGCTTAAGATCTATTTGGAAAATAAAATAAAATAAAGTCTCTGTTATAAATAAAACTTTCAGTCGTGTTCAGTTTCACTGTTGCCTCCGATTAGGTAAAGTTAATTCCCAATTATTGTTTCAGTTCAATTACATTAACTATTGTTCTCAAATTTTAATTCAAAATCTGGTGGAATCTATGGATGTTTGTTGCCTTTATGCAAATATTGGAAAAGACTTGAAACGTTGGTCAGAGGTTTACTAATTCTTGTAAGTAACGCAGCTTTAAACTCGTTACTAAGGTATTCTTAACTCAATTTGTATGAAAATCTATGAAATTTTGTGCTAAATTCATTCTAGATCGTCTATTACTAAGGCTCATTTATTGCCGCTATCCTTGAAATAGGGTCTAATTCTTTTTTTCGCCAAATGAAATATCATAATATACTCGTATTCAAACCGACAAAAATCGTCCGGTATGCCGGTATTGAAAGCGCCCTTCTAGGTCCTAATTACCGAAAAAATTATTTCTAAACGTGGTCTGTTTGTACCGACGAAATCTTTATATTGCCATTTGTTTTCGACAATATTCTTCTATTCTACGATTTAAAAAGCTTTTAGAACCTTGTTAAGAGAGACGGATCAACCTTTTTTATTATTCCCATCACTGCTGTGATATATCGTTTGAAAAGCTTCAATTTATGTTAGTAGTTGGTAGTAATAGTTCACAAAGATATCGTTCTATCACTGTAGGTATATTCGTTTATAATATATGCAATAGGTAAGTAAGTGTTGCATATCATTGAAAGCATTTTTAAAGAGTTATGAATTTTGCTAAAATATCTTAGTATTTAAAACTGCCGCTATGACGCTGGAGCCAAATACATGATTTCCTTCCTTTCCATGTTTGAAAAGTTAAACCAACCCAGAGTTTTAAACATTTAGTTTTAGTCTAAAATTTGTATCTGGTCCCCTGTTTCGTTTTCTCGCTTTCACGCCAAAAGTGCTGCGTTGTTTTTACATAACTGAAGCCCACATAGGTCCACAACATAAATAGAACAGTTATGGGTAACCAAACTATATTACTCGGTTCTTCACTGTGTCCTTAATCTGTTTTCACACCAAAACAAAATAACAAATTCAAACACAGATAGCCAATAGCTGTGTAAAATTAAACATTTTCAAATGAAGTTTTCATCGCCTTTCCATTCGCCTTCCATCATCCCTTTATCGCCTACTTTACAGTACTCAAATTTGCAATAAAAAGTAGAGATTCCTATCTAAAATTTCAAAGTTACCCCTGCAAGGTTAAAAATTCACCTAGCATATGCATAAATATACAGTAATAAATTGGCTTGACTCACAATGACGCTTACCCCATCTATCGTATAGTAGAAAAAGCTTTAAATATCAGGTAAAATAATTGAAATGAAATATTAAACGGTTTCTCGAACAGAAATAGTTAATTGAATGCAAAATTTTAATTTTAGGATCCAATCGAAGTACGCATATTGTTACACCGACACCGCAGATGTAACAATATTTGTTCGATATATGAAAGGCTAAGGCCGAATTCATACATCTTCGTCAATTCGTTCAAACAATTTTTTCGACCAATCATTTTGCCCCAAAATGACGATTTTTTTCTTCTGCATTTTTTCGCAAGTATGAATTCAGCCTAAATGCTGTACAGTTAAGAGTAAACAGTATGAATTATTACTTATTAGTTGGACAACAAATTTCCATTACCAAAAGGCAAGCCAATTTATGTTACGTAAAACATGAAAATCGACGCTGACCGTGCAAGTAGGGGAGGGAGATTTATCCTCAATAATCTATTTAACCAAACAACGACTGTGGCTTTTCATAGCTAGAAGCAATTAAGGGTTTTAGAATATACTACTTGTTAAATAATACTTGGCATAATTTGCATTTTACTGTTAGAATAATTACTCTTCGGTGTTCTCTTAAACATTTGGAAATGTCGTTCGACATCAAATACATATGCAATTCTAATAATCAGGATTCTTCAAAACTGTGTGTCTCAATTAAATTTTTCACCTATACCTCTTGAAATTTAGAGACCTAAAGTAATTTTAGTCGACTGAACCACATTCAAAGTTTTTAACATTTTGTTATAATTTTATCGATGAAACTGCACTCTTTTGCACATTCCTTTACTAATTATCGAGGAATTTAGTTTTTGATCACTAGATTTTGGCGCACCATTCTCTGTATCACTAAGGTCAGAAAAGTCATTTTTGAGATCTGCTCTTAATTTATCTTTGCCTTTCTGTATGCTTTCTAATGTAAAGAGTGATTTTTTTCTTTTTGGTGTTTTGTGTATTTGTTATTCACACATCACGCGTGATTAGCGACATCTGTCAAAGTCAATTGTTCTCAGTTAGCATTGTCATTTAATCATGAAAAGACTTACACCCGAACAACGTTTACAAAGTATTGAATTTTATTATCAAAATGTTCAGTGAAAAACCTGTTTCGCGCACTTCTTCCATTTTATGGTCGTCATAATCGACCTACTGAGCAAGCAATTCAAACCATTGTGACAAAATTGCGCACCAATTTCATGTGATTGGACATCAATCTGCAAAATCGTTTGCGTGGAGGGCTTACAGAGTAAAATATTGTTGCTGTAGCAGCTAGTGTGAAGATATTATATTATTCGATACGCAAGAATCTAGGTAGAAGACGTATAAAATACAGCCTAAAAAGGCTAACGACTTGCCATAGCTCAAAGTTTTGGTGAGATGGAAGAGCATCTCGAGAAAAATCTTTTGTTTTACCGAAATCTTTTTTTTGCGAGTTGATGCCTCTTGACTAGTTTTTATGGGACTATGTGAAGTCTTTCGTCTATGCCAATAAGCCAACAACAATTGCAGAATTAGAAGACATTTGGCTAACATTTACATTAAATAATCTTTCAAAAATAAATGCCAAACACAAAATCTCCCTTTAGAAGCTAATAACAAATCAGTACAAAACAGCAAAAGAAGTTTGTTGTTTTATGCAAATATTTTTAAATTATAAAATTTAGTAGAAAATTGATTAAGGAGAAAATGAAATTCATAATTAAGTTTGCTACAAAATTGATCCTGATGATTTCCCTAAATTTTTATGTTTCTCTCAACCGATTGGAAACATTCGTCACAGTTGCACGTAATGCAACATTTTAATGATCTCACGTATTCGCTCAAATGGTCATAGAGCTTCTTAATATTTTAGAATTATTTATAAAATAGATTTCTTGGAAAGTTGGTCTGAAGTTAAAAATTAAAAACAATCCTTTGCTGCGAAATCCTGAAAGAATATCATTTCTGGAAGTCTACGATTAGTTGCTGATATCTTGGGAAATTTAATGTAACGATATTGTTCGACGATTTCTTCCGTTGGTTCCTTCTATTAATTAGTAATTATTTTTCAAATAACCAGAAACTGAGAAATTCAGCTTGGTATGATTAAAAATTTTCAAAAATAATTTCTAAATAAAGTAGTCAATTCAGGGATGGGCAAGGTAGATTACGAAATGTAATCTAGGTGGTTGTCGACACGTCGTTTATTGCATAAATTACATAGCGATTTTTTCTTTAACGTCAACAATGTAGATAACGTCGACAACCTAGGAAAATATATTAAAATGTCAAATTACTCATCATTTTCTCTTTATACGTGTGCAGGTCTGATAAAGTTGCTGTTTAGCTATTAGGTGATTGTCTAATTATCCTAGGTGCCAAATAAATTTACATTTTGATAATTAATCACATAAATTACTCATCAGTATATGGATAGACTGCTACTCTAACCTAAACTAAATCGACCACCGGAGAGGTTTTACATTCAGTCATATTCAAAATCTTAAAGTAAGTTGCACACTATTGAAATACATGTAAATTACATTAACCAGAACTTCAAACTAATTCTAACTTTAATAAGAATTTTTTAAACTAAAAATTTTAAATTAATTTAGAAACTCGAATTAACTGCAAATATCTATCTAAAAATATGGAATAGCTTCTAACAACAAATAGCTTTTAATAAATTATTTGCTTTACGCGCCATCTCTTATCAATTAGATCTTTTATCTAATTTATTTATCACTATGGAAGACTTCTGTCGACCATAAAAGTGTACAATTTTGATATTTTTTTGTTGCATTTTTCATACATCTGTCAACTGTCGCATTTAATTTCCAATCACGGTGTTTAAGAAATCATGTCAATGCGAGTTGTAATATCGATAATATCGCGTTAAAAATGTGCTAACTGACTCCAGATGCTATTATAGTTATCATGCATTCTATCAAGTTCGTCTCAGTCGGTAAGTTCACTTCCCTTTTGTACGACCGCCGCCAGTTTTCCTTCTCATCGAAGTAATAATCAAATACTAATATATTCCCGATGAACTTGTACGTACCGTATAAATTTTCAATTATTTCGGTTATTTAATTTTACCGCGTTCAAGTGCTACCATTCTTTAAGAAGAAATACATCAGCTACCGTAGAAATACCAACGGACACGAAACCAAATTAGTCACTGCCACCCACATTATTTGCCTAAAAATGTTTTTGATTGTTCCGTTTATCGATTGGCTTGTTTGTGCTTATCCTTGATATATCAATTATTCTCAATGTTATAGCAGAGATTCCGACTAGGAACACACACTCTGCATTTGGACGGAAAGATAATGGACCTCCGCTAAATCGGCGCTCTTCAATTATTTCGGGCATCAAATTATATTTTTATTGGGTATAACATAATACGATATTACAATTTTCGTTGTTAAACGTATAGTGAGTACAGATCAAATTTGATCAAATTTCAGTAAATGCCAGCAAAATATATTTTTACCATTTGTTCAGAGATATGTTTAGAAAATATGTGTATTAGTCTGAAAATAACGTTTAACAACTTTAATACTGTGTGCCAGATACCAATTTTGTCGCCTTAAATTTTGATTAAACTAATTTAATGTTGGTTTGTAATAGTTGTTAATAGATGGCATAAAACACAATACACTAAACTCAATGGTCGCTGTATTTTTTTTCGATGGTGGATAATTAACAATTTAAAATGAGGCACAAAGCATAAGTTATTTGGAAATACCCGTATATTTTGTAGTAATAATAATTTGCATCGTTGTAAATAATTCGATCACTAGTGGCATGAGTTACAAGTAGTTGTCGACGTTATCTACGAGTAGTCGACGCATTCGACGTGAACCACACACACACACACCACATAAAAATTAGTAGATGACGCGAAAACGCCCATCTCTGATAATAATTCCGAAACTTTCGAGAATTTTAAAAATTGCTAACAGTTTCCATTAGGCTACAGAGAAGCCAACGTTTTAACCAAAAGTTATTTAAAGCCTAAATATATATGTACGCACATCGTGGTGCTTACTTCCACACACCACACATTAGCGAAACTCAAAATGAAATTGAAACCACTAAAACCATTTTAGTTCCGCTGTTCAATATACGTACGAGTATATTTTGATGATTATAATTATTTCAATAAAATACGCGCTTCTCGAATAACATAAAGCTTTTTTTTTAAATAATTCTAGGAACTTTCCAAAATATTTTCTTGTTAAATCGGATGTTAAATTTTTCTTGAACATATTTTATTTTATTTTAAAATTATGATTTTCACATGTCAGTATATAGACATACGTATGTATATTACGTATGAAGGTATAACAAAAAAAGCATATGGAAATTTTGAATTTCGCGGGATTAACTGAAAGACTACGTTCGTGTACACGGTATATTGAATGTGTGCGTATAATAATATCGATCGGATAGATACTACCTAAACCTAATGTTTATAAATTGGATATAAATTATATACATTTCAGGTTTACTTAAAAGAATGCTTATACGCATGCATAGCAGTGTGTATAGTGTTTCTTTGCTTTATAAATAAGAAATAAGGATCAAGGACGTATTACACAGATTTACGTTACTTTCCTATTTTCTTTATTTTATTACATCAAAGCACATACGTATGTACATTTGTATATTATATTGTATTGTGTATATACATTTATGTAATATAATTCATGTCAAAAATACGAATCAAAATATGTACGCAACACATACACGCATTTTGAAATACATAATAAATAATTTATCAAGATGGATTATAATACAAGAAAAATTATTTTTATCTTATCAAAAAATAAAAGTCTTTATCCTTCAATATTATAAGCTGCATACGTGTTTATCTTGCGTGTGTATAACTGTATATAGGCATAAATAGACGACATAACACATTCAATGAGAATCAAATTTTACATCAATTTTACGGTTATTTATTATTTCACCAAAAACGGAACGAACTCCTGAACCTTGTGCAACTCTGTGTACCTTCGTACTCGTATCTATCAACTTTAATAAACAGAACATAAAAATAATTGGTGTGTTTTATGGTGCACGTGTTACTAGGATATGACGTGACAAAGATATAATCAGACTAAAATATACTATGTAGGCGATGAATATGTTAATTTTATGTAAATTTTGCTGAAAAATGTATCTCTATAGAATAAAATAAACACTGTTTCCATCTAAAATGGAAAAGATAAGATATCCTCTTGTGTAGAACATCTTAAAATTTGATAGTACATCATAAATGGCGAATTTACGCAAATATAAATTAAATAATTTTCACGTAATAAAGATGCAGAGCAACGGACCATTTTAGTTTAAAGTGAATAATAGTGAGTTTTTTAAGATTAAATGTGTTCGGTATACCGGCAAGATACTCGTAAGTGTGTGAAGTTATCCCAGTTTTGTCATCCCAGGAAAAATAAAAATGTTCATCAGGTAACACTTATTTCATCCCACCCCAGGATTTTTAGAATTATCCCATCCCAGGATTTTTAATTTGTACAATTAATTAGGACTGTTATACTTGTTAAAGGTAGCGAACATCTTAGCTTCCGACTATGCAGAACCCTAAAGTTAATTTAAATCAAAATTATATATATGAGTACAAACTGTAATTCATATATTACGAAAAAAATACTCAATACAATAATTAATATTTCTCTCAAACCTATAGAGTGCCTAAAGATTTGATTTCTGGTTATGACTCGTCATGGTGTCCACTAGCTCTGATAACAATTTGGATATCAGCCGTATGTTAGGATTTTCGCTATATGCTCATTTGCATATGGACCACCACCATATGAAATTTGAAGAAAATACTCAATACAATAATTAATAATTCTCTTGAGTATTTTTTATTTTCTTCAAATTTCATATGGTGGTGGTCCATATGCAAATGAGCCTATAGCAAAAATCCTAACATACGGCTGATATCCAAATTGTTATCAGAGTTAGTGGACACCATGACGAGTCATAACCAGAAGTCAAATCTTTAGGCACTTTATAGGTTTGAGAGAATTATTAATTATTTTATTGAGTATTTTTTTCAATTTTCATATGTTGGGCTATATGCAAATGAGCATATAGCGAAAATCCTAACATACGGTTGATATCCAAATTATTATCAGAGCTAGTGGACACCATGACGAGTCATAAACAGAATTCAAATCTTTAGGCACTCTATAGGTTTGAGAGAATTATTAATTATTGTATTGAGAATTATTTTCAAATTTCATATGGTGGTGAGCCATATGCAAATGAGCATATAGCGAAAATCCTAACATACGGCTGATATCCAAATTGTTATCAGAGTTAGTGGACACCATGACGAGTCATAACCAGAACCCAAATTTTTAGCCACTCTATAGGTTTGAGAGAATTATTAATTATTTTATTGAGTATTTTCTTCAAATTCCATATGGTGGTGGGCCATATGCAAATGAGCATATAGCAAAAATCCTAACATACGGCTGATATCCAAATTGTTATCAGAGCTAGTGGACACCATGACGAGTCATAACCAGAATTCAAATCTTTAGGCACTCTATAGGTTTGAGAGAATTATTAATTATTGTATTGAGAATTATTTTCAAATTTCATATGGTGGTGAGCCATATGCAAATGAGCATATAGCGAAAATCCTAACATACGGCTGATATCCAAATTGTTATCAGAGCTAGTGGACACCATGACGAGTCATAACCAGAAGTCAAATCTTTAGGCACTCTATAGGTTTGAGAGAATTATTAATTATTGTATTGAGAATTATTTTCAAATTTCATATGGTGGTGAGCCATATGCAAATGAGCATATAGCGAAAATCCTAACATACGGCTGATATCCAAATTGTTATCAGAGTTAGTGGACACCATGACGAGTCATAACCAGAAGTCAAATCTTTAGGCACTCTATACTTTTGAGAGAATTATTAATTATTGTATTGAGAATTATTTTCAAATTTCATATGGTGGTGAGCCATATGCAAATGAGCATATAGCGAAAATCCTAACATACGGCTGATATCCAAATTGTTATCAGAGCTAGTGGACACCATGACGAGTCATAACCAGAATTCAAATCTTTAGGCACTCTATAGGTTTGAGAGAATTATTAATTATTGTATTGAGTATTTTCTTCAAATTTCATATGGTGGTGAGCCATATGCAAATGAGCATATAGCGAAAATCCTAACATACGGCTGATATCCAAATTGTTATCAGAGCTAGTGGACACCATGACGAGTCATAACCAGAAGTCAAATCTTTAGGCACTCTATAGGTTTGAGAGCAATATTAATTATTTTATTGAGTGTTTTTTTCGTAATATATGAATTACAGTTTGTACTCATATATATAATTTTGATTTAAATTAATTTTAGGGTTCTGCATAGTCGGATGCTAAGATGTTCGCTACCTGTAACAAGTATAACAGTCCTAATTAATTGTATAAATTAAAAATCCTGTGATGGGATAATTTTAAAAATCCTGAGATGTTGATGAAATAAGTGTTACCTGATGAACATTTTTATTTTTCCTGGGATGAAAAACTGGGATAAATTCACACACTTGGCAAGATTATTAATTATTCGGCCAGATTCGATGTCAACTCTATTGGGGCGGGTCAAATATTATTCGCAGTACAGCTTTTTTATGGTTACAATTGTTAAAGCCGGGTTAGTGATCTTTTTAATTAAGTGTTGTAACTGTAAAAGTATCTAGTAAATTGTGTCGACGAAAGCAGTCACTTCTGTCATATTTAGAATTGCACAACATTTGTTTCCTCGATTTGTTTTGGCTGCTAATATTCATTTTTCAACTGTTTACTTAGCTTGACCAATGCCGTAAGTCCCAACTTCCTTGACGAGTAAATATGACACAATTTATTGAAGTATATTTGGTTTGACTTTCAAAGATCTGGGTGGTCATTTTATAGTGGTTATATCACAAATTTAAAACAATATTGGAGACTTTTTGTGATATAATTCAAAACAAAGTAGTCTACAAACACGGCCCTGCAAAATTAATTTTGAGGAAATAATGAATTAAAAGTCTCGTTTTTGAATGTTTTTGTTTTCGTTTAGCTACTTGAATCTTTTCTAATGAAGTCGTTCTTACGTGGTGATATAAAAATCAAAATAATATTTTTTAGCATTAAAATAAGAAAATTTAAGATTTTCAAATCAAATAAATTAATTTCAGTCTTATAAATTCGTATAAATTACAACTCATCATTCATTTTACAGCTACATAGAGCGTTAGGGATTCGAAAATAACCCCTAAATTCAACTTCCTTCATTTGATATGGGTTTGACTACTGCATTCGTTGCTTATTAATATTTCGCTACTCGTGCCAGTATATTCATTCACTATATATGGGTTTTGAGTCCATTACTATTTATTCATAGTTTTGCATCAAAATTAAATACAATTTGAAGTTACATTAATTCTATAGATAAAGTTTTAATGAGCTGTAATCAATTTTGAAAACAAAGGTTATAACAAATTTTTTTTTGTTAAAACGAGATGGAAGATATTGCGGTCTTTTCCATTCGAACATACGGCGTGATATAACTCCGAAGAATGCTACATTTTCATTAAATCACACTTTTTATCACGAAAGTGATATAACCACCATAAAATGACCACCCTGGAGCACTTACCTCAGGATGTAAGTAGAACAGAGCTAGTTGAATATCAGTTGATATTTCCAAGATGATGCCGAATTACATGAAACCTTTTACTGAAATGCATATGTGCCATAGAAATAGGACTAGTTCCAGACATGCTGGTGCCTTGTGCAGATGATTGTTCTAAACTACTTTCATATCACTCAATATTTATTTTGTTTAATGAGGTTTATCCGTTGATCATATTCCTCATAAGTCGTTAAGTTTAAAAATTAATTTTTCGAGGTTTTATTTGGCTAAACGTTCAATCAAATCATCATAATTCTGCTCGTTAACTATCACCCCTATAAAACCAAAGTATTATTTTATACAAAATACGCAGTGAAAATTTTTTAAATCATAGTTGGCTGCCTAAGTAAGACGGCTTACTTACTTTGGTAAATTCCAATTATTCAAGAATGGAATGAAATTTTGTTCTCAAAGTAGAAAATCGTTATTTTTTCTTCATATGTACGAGTATATGGTGAAAAATTCGTGAAATCAAAAATTGTTGGAAGTCATGTTTTAATTTTGTGATTTTTATGTTTTGATTGTCTAGTACTGGGTAAAAAAAATATTGTAGAACTCGATTTTTCTTGTTGTTGTTCTTACATAAGATACAGTCGGTCAAAAATTTAAAAATTTGTTGAAAATGGTGATGCATTTATACAAATATAAAAACAGTATTTATCTGAAATATATAAAATAGGGCTCATTTTAAAGGTAAAAGAATAAGGATTAAGACAATATTAGAAAAATAGTATCATCTTTAAGTTTTTCATTTTCAAAATGGCCACCAAACTGGTTTTTCTCTATTTTCTGAAAAACTTATTTTTTATATTTTTTTTTGTTCGCCATTTAATTCTATAAAACATACCAAAAAAAATTGGGTGATATTTTTTGTTTTCTTGCAAAACATGTTTTAATATCATGATATACTCTATTTCTGCATATAAAATTTTTAACTTTTTTAAGTTTTATTTTATTTTCACTCCAACATACCATTTTCTTCCCAAATACAACTAAATAAGACCACCAAATCTTTATATATCTAGATAAATTTAAATTTAAAACAAATTTTATTGGTAAAATTTTTTTTTATTAAAAATTAATTAATTACATTTTAAATCTAATATAATCTTCACTATTTGAATATTTCTTAAAATTAATCTAACCTTCTCCTGAAGGATTAACTGCATGGAAATCGCGAGTTCCTTTTACAGTTCCCAATTTTTCGAACCTACTGGCAAGTTGAATTTTTTTCGAGTTATGTTCAATGTCAGAACAATACTCAAAAACCATATCAGTTTTTAAAGTTTTAGCCCATTTGAATAATTCTGCCGCATTCGTAATGATACCGTCAAATTCATCAGTGAGACTGGCTCTGGACGCCATTCTCTTGATAGAACCTCTTACTCCATCGCATGGTCCCTTTCCATGTGCTGTGGCATGAAAATGTCATTCACGATCGACTCCGAAATCCTCTTTGTGTTTCATTGTATTCATAAAATTATTTTTATTTTTATAATGTGTTACAGCACCATCAGTAATATAATACATTTTGTTTGGTTAAACTCGTCATTTTCCCTTTTCCAGAAAAGCGTTTTTCGTCGGCTTAGGATCTGGACATAAAATAGATAAAATACAATCTTGGTATTTTCATATCTTTCCATTTGTAATAGTTTCTATTTTGGTTCCCTATAAATAATTAATTTTACATTTTGATGTATTGTACAAACACACACTGTACGCGTTCCACTGCTTCCTGGTTGCACACAGTTTTTAAGACGAACCAAGTAAAATTTGGAAAATCCGATTTTTTTTTACTCGTCGTTCTAATGGAGAATCTTGTAGCCCTCGTAGCATTCTTTTAATGTACTCATCATTAGACGTTGCTGAACTTTAACTTTTTCAATAGTTAAGCAATCGTTTTTCCAGGCATTATCTGACTGACTTCATCATCGTTATAATAGTTCATCGCTTATTCGTTTCCCAGTTTTAGGTACAGGAAGACCAAGTGGGCCGTTCGTTTTCTGAATATATTTAGCTTTATGCACCAAGTACTGTGTTGTGTTGAACTCCTGTTGAATTTGTTGTATGGTTAGTGACTTCAGCAGTGTAGTCAGTAGCTGTATCTTATCACAATTTTTCTCCAATTGTTTAAATTTATTTTTCAGTTGATCCATACTGGCCTATATGGGCGACATTCCAATATCTGGTAAAATCTCATTGATTTTTTGAAGAACGCTCGCTTTTTATATTTGGCGTTCATCACTATCATTCCTAATGGAATTTATTTCAGATTCTACTGCAGTTGATGACGATTTCGGCATAACTGTGGAACTTGATGGTGAAGAGGGTGATGTATCTGTTTTAATTTTTTGACGTTTAAAAGAAATGTTCACATAATTAGTTGTACAACTAATTAAATACTTTTTTTATATTTGTATAAATACGTCATCATTTTCAATAACTTTTAAATTTTTGACCGACTGTATCTTATGTAACAACAACAACAACAAAAAATCGAGTTCTACAATATTTTATTTTTACCCAGTTCTAGACATTAAAAACATAAAAATCACAAAATTAAAACATGACTTCCGGTCCCATATGTTGAATATTTGATTTCACGAATTTTTCACCATATATATATATATGATATACAGGGTGACTCTTAAGTATGCACAATAAATTTGGGAAGTGATAGAGGACACTAATCTGAACAAAAAATTGTATGACTGCATATGTACCCATTATAGAGATAATCAAGGTTCTACTGTAAAATGTGTCACTCTGAATTTCACACATTTCAGACATTTCGTCGATTACAACGCCATCTATCATGAACCGAACAAAATGTTTCATTCATATCATACGTACTTTTAACCGTAGAATCCGTATCTGCAATAAAAAATATGGCTTCCTATCTTAGTTTAAAAGTTACCCCCGCCCCACCTACAAAGCGGGGGGTGGGGGACTATTTTTTTGCACTAATGTATTTCCTCCGCGGTATGATTAAATTTTGATTATGGGCATTTTTTCCGTAGAGTGGCTATTTTTCGAGATATTTGATCGTCTCAGTTTAAAAGAAACACCCGGTATAGTTTTATTTTTTCAGGGACGTGACTCTAACAATTTCCAGTTAGTAAACAAGTTATTATGTATTGTAATTTTTTCATTTATTTCCAAGTCTCAATATGGTTCAAACCAGACAGAATATTCAATGAGAAGGTCTAGTCTTCCTCGAAATCTCTGTGATTGAGTTGATTATTGCAGATTGAAATGACCGAAGTTTGATCATTTCTAAAAGGTAAGTGTCTCAAATTTTGGTTTATGATCTTGAAATTCCGCTTATGTAAGTTGATTGTTGACCTCAATATCGACATCTGATGTTTTAGTAATTTCTGATAATATTTTTGGTTGAAATTTAAATAAAACAAATTTGAAAGAGAAATTTGAAAGATTTTAGCGTGATCTTGTTTTTGGCCTAAATCATTTATTAACTTATTCTGCTCTTTCAACTCAAGGTAAGTTATAGTGAGGATAGCGGGTTTAATTTAATTAAATGATTAACACTCACTATAATTTTATTATTATCAATTATTGATTTATTAATGGTTAAAAATACACTACTCCCAACATGCAGATTATTGAGAGCGCGTGAAGCGATAGCCTTGAGTTATTTGTGTTTTTTCTTATCACTCGTCTATGTTGTTTGGGTTGGTTGATTATATTCGGCGTTGTGCACAACAGTATCATCGGCATTATCTAGTTGTTTGTGGTTCTTCTTTTGGCAAAACCGAAATATTTGTGATACCGCATTTGTAATATCTCGAACGTGTACACCTGTTTCTAGACGAGTTTCAACTATTCTGTCTCGTACCCATTTAGAAGGAGCTAAATTGTCATATTGGAACATGGAGCTCCTCGATGTTAATTTGTGGTTTTGTATGTGTCCTACAGTCTTCTTGACATTCTATGAGTATTTGAAGTCATTAGTTCTATCTCTAGAATTGTTTTTATTAATGAACCTGTTAGACAACAGCCGGGTGAGAGATCTTCTAGATCGATCATGCCATTGGATATTTAGCATATGGGTCTTGAATTTAATATTGGCTCTATTTAGTTTAGAACTGTTGTTAATTTCTCGTAGATCAGTGTGCTGTTTCCCACGACCTTCTTTAGATGGGCCTCCCATAATCCACCAAAGTGAGATGATGCTGATGGTTGGAAATGTAATGTTATCCCATCCGAACCTAGTTGATCAGACATGATTTTTCGTTAAATCCATATTTCGTTGAATTTTTTTTAGCAGGTTGTTGGCTCCAATGAAGTTCATTGCATTGTCACTGTACATGTCACTGCACAATCCTCGTTTTAAGCTTAATCTTCAGAAGGCGTCCAATGACTTCTTCTTGAAACAACGTTGTGTCGCAAATCGCATATAATTTTCTTTTATGCACTTTGTGATGAAGTTGTTTTACGATTTTCTATTGAGTGTAAGAATCTGTCATCATCTTCGGTAGCGGTTGTTAAATTGCATGTTTCATTTAGCTGCTGCCTGTTATTATCATATGATAATTTAAATTGTCTTTTAATCATTACAGCCCGGTTTACTCGATATCGTGATCAATAAATTCCTTTGTTATTGTTCATCAATTCTCGCAATCAGCTGGGTTATCGTTAACCCTTTTAATAATTTTATATATGTCTTTGCTTTCATCCTTAAATTCCAACTAGTCGTAGCTAGTCGGAGTAGCTGAGTAAATTGATTTTGAAAGAGCCTTCTTTTATCTTGTCGCATCCTGCCATGAGGTCGTCGATACAAAAATCTGTTTTAGCCACATGGAAGGGGGATGAAAAGGTGCTTTTCCTCCGCCAGTTTATGAATCTTTCTGACTGCCAAGAAAGGGCTTGCTGCAGTTCTGTATATGACTGTTTTAAATTAGTATTGCTGAAGTTTCTCAACTAGAGAGTTACGCCGAAGTAAGCACTGCAAATTTATGTCCTCTTCGGCAATCTAAATTTGCCAAAACATCTTTCAATGTTTGCGGAAAATACATATTTGTTCAACAAAGATCTTGTTGAAACTTTGGGCCGCGACAACAGTATTGTTGTCATTTAGTAACCGAAAACTTATTGTTGTTGCAGAGGCATCATACACCAATCTTTATTATATTTTGATGCTTGACGGTTTAGAGATGGCATGGTGCGACATATAGTTTGTGACTTCAGCCGATGAAGTGTTAGTGACCTTTTGCATATGCCTGTTGCATAAATCTAGCCCTTGACATCTTTTTTAAGTCACCTAATTTGTCTCCATGATGTACCTGTGATCTGTTGATCGTTTGACAGGATTTTGGAGCTGTTGTTCCCATCTTTCTTTTAGAATGATTTTTTGCAGCTGCGTCTAGGTTTTCTCCTAGAATTGTCCATGCTAGCCTGGAGAGCTGAGCAATTGGTTGTTGATTATCTTGCATCATTTTATCAGGTGGTATGATAACCGCATACTAATCTACTTCCAAAAGTAAGTCTGTCGGTGTATGTTGCCCATTTTTGAGTGACCGTAGATTTTTTATGCTTATGCTTTTATGTTCAGTTCAAATTTAGGGTTGAATGGCGACATTATTGATAATGTGACTGACCTTCTTGTTTTTTTGGTCTCTAAAGATTTTCCCATTATTCATTTTGGCTTTTTGGGGTTTATTTTCAAGCTACTGGTAGTATTCGAAGAAATGAAGCTTGCTGACTAGCTTGATTAACTAGGGATGTTGGGGACATACTTTTGATGTAATGCGGTAGTCTATGGTGCCACATTCGTTCCTCGCCCTTAAAATGTTGTCATCTTTTTGTTATTATGTAAAACTGATGATGTCCATCGTACTGTTTACATGAACGATTTAGCGTGCACTCAACCGTAGAATTATTGTTTTAGACAGTTTCTGCAGAATGCCAATAGTGGCATGAGTTGTTTTTTCGTAAATATTCATTGTTTTGAATTCTCCACAGACCTGCATTGATGACACTTTTTGCGTACATTACATGATGTTTTTGAATTTGTTATTAACAAGGTTACTCCTAGCGCGACACACAAATTCTCGGGCGGTAAATTACTTTTCTAAAAATGAATAGCTTAAGGGAAATCAGTACCGATGATCCTTTGGACAAAAACTAACTACTATGATCAAGTGATTATCGTATTTTTCTTTGATAATCGGCCACGCTGTTTCATAGTATGATTTGTTTCTAAATAATTATTTTTTTGCGTGTTCGGTAATGGTCTGTTGTTGTTATCGAAGAACTTATCGAAGACATCATGAAATACCATCCATTTCATGTGCTCCCCGTTAAAGTGTGGTATACCAAATTTTGGTTCACTTCAATCGAATTTTTCATGCTACATTGTGAATTGGACGGCTGTTACTGTGTCATCATACGGCTCTCAGATATTTTTGTATTATCCCTCCAAACAATAATATATTGTGCTCTTCAGAACTGTTATCTGATTCAATAGTTTCTCCAGGTGAGTGATAGCTAGTTTCCGAGTGCTTTCTAATCTTCCATTTTCGATCATTTTCTACGTGGCTCTGCTCAAAGTATTGTCTGCTTTTGCATATGGTGGGAAGGTGACCGATTTACCTGGTTGATGTTGTACAGTTAGAATGATTAGTGCACTAAGAAATGATGTTTCTTGACTCGAAGTAATGATGGCTGCTTCTAGTCGTAAATTAGTTATTGGTATTAGTTGTTGATCTGCATGTTTGTATTCTAGGTAGATACAGACCATTTAATACCACATTTTTTGGTTTTAAGCATCTCTTGGTGTTTCATTGATCTCCAACTTTTTTATAGTTGGTATGGAGTTGCTGTATTTGATGTGCTACCGGTTCTTGTTAGTTTTAATTGCATTCTTAAATCCACCTCTGTCGACTGAAGCCTGAAGTTTTGTGGCGTCGAAATATTATTTTGTTATTATTTAAATTTGGTGGTGAGCAAGTTTTTGTTTAAGTTCGAAGGATCAATGGTACACTTAGACAAATTGCGTTTATATTCGCTGCAGCTATTGAAAGCTGTTGAACGTTGGTTTTATTCTGATTTATTTTTACCTAAAAGTCTTATTTATATAAAAAACTTTGCTGTCTTTAGTTTACGAGAAATCAAAAATATACAAAAATGTGTAAAAATTAATTGTTGCTGATGTTTCTGGCTGATTATTCTCAACATCTTTGCTTAGAATATGATAGGTCGGCTCCGTTTTAAAATATTGTCGGAGATTTTTCTAAGGGTTCGCCAGCAGACTGTCATATATGATAGGATACAATTGAAATCGTGATAAAGAAATTAGTCTTAAAACTAAGTTTTTATCATCAAATTTGATAATTGGAGAATTCCGTTTACCAGATTTGGGTTTCAACAAAATTTTTGTTCTTCCCTGAGATCAGTCGGTAGCACTAACGGGTTTTTCGTCAGCCTTCGATGCAGTAGTTATGTATTTCTAATTTTTAAGGTTAGAGTCGTCTTAATCTTATGGAAAAAGATGTTTTAAGCTTGTGCGCTGGTCTGAAACCCTTCTTGCCGCGACAGGATTTAGTTAAGCAATTTTAAGCAAAATAAAAACCCTGGGGTTGTGCTACTCGAAATATATTATAGAGCCTTAGTACATGATAGAAGTTTGCCCATTCAGTGTTCTATCTCTATCTAAGTTATACCCAATCCTACCAACGTAACCATAACATAAAATAACGGATTTCTCGCATCCGTCATTTTGCTCAACGGTTCACAACTTCAGTGCTTTTGTTATCAAGATTATGAATTGAAAACCCTTGAAAGAGTAAACCGTTAACATATTAAATATTCATTTAAAATAATGAAAGTGTATCCCATTTTTAATTTTCTTTTTGAATATTTGAACTAAACCAATTTCTTAGTAATCAAATCATAAAATTGCTAACATATTTTTCATTGTTAAAAATTTAAAGAATTTTGAATTACTCTATATTCTGAGAATATAATGGGACCCAAACAAGTTCGAAAAAGTAACTGTAAACTTAATGTATGGGAAAATATGCAAATTCATATGAATGTTAAATGAGATTGAATTACTTTAAACGTAGAATTTTGGATCTTCCAAGAAATGGAAAACATCGTTACGAGTATTATAGAAATGTCGATGTGATGTGACCACATCAATCAATATATTTCGCTTGGCTGGAAAGACTGATTTCAAAGCACATTACATATTATATCTAGAAACCTAGGCAGAATTGATACTGGGATAATATTTAACATTTTTATTAGCTTTAAATCATTTTTAATCATTTTTTTGTGTGAATGTTTGGATACATTATTGTGATACATACAGGTACAAAATATGTAATTAAACGTGATAATAAGATATAATTTTTCATTTAGCCACATCACATACTAAATTACTACTTTTTGTAATTGGATTTTAGAACTACACATAGAACGTCGGTTCTTCTTGCAAAATCGCACAATTTTTTAATTAACCATGCCTAAATTAATTTATTGTTTGTGATGCTGCTAAGGTGTTATATTTTATTCCATGTTTACCAGGGATTTATGTTCTATGAAGTAATGTCACAAAATAAAGGTTTAAGGTTTACTGAATCTATTATTTTCTTAAATTTAAAGAAAGGCGGGATACGTTTTATATTGTCAAAGCTTTAAAATTTTGAGCAACTTCAATCATTAAAGCACCACAAAACAATTGGCTACAAGGATAATTTTTCTCATTTTTAAATCAATAACGATTGCGAAATGGTAAAGTTTGTGGTCCGCGAAATTGAACGTAGATATTTTATGCGCCAATTGGAAGAAACGAAAAAACAACAAAATTCCTTCATGGGAGAGGTGAAAGATAGAGAGAGAGAGAGAGAGAACAAAGTAGAAATTCATTAATACACCAATCTGCAATAAAAAAAGGGTTGAAGGAAAGCGACCTACTACCGTTAAAAAATAAATCGATCAATTAAATAAAAATTAAATTTGATAATAATTGCCATTTCATGTTAATGTTTCATAATTTATTTAGTGTAAAAATTGCTACCCCTTCCACCAATATTTAATAATAATGAAATTGGGTGTCGTAAAATACCCTTCCAAAATAATTTATGTCTATCATTAAAAATTCAGAACGGGGCTAAAAATAGAGCAACCATTTGAACTCTAATAATAATATTCGTTCATTACTATTTTATAAATATAATAGAAAAGTTCATACGGTGTATTTTGGCATCGATCGAGCAAAAAAAACTGTCATACTATTTATTTTCAATTAAAATTTATTTTTATTTGTTTTTTCAATCTTAGAGGGTAAACGACAATACATATCGGAATACATGCGTCTAAAACGTATATGGGCGTAGAATTGATTTATTAATGTTTGGATATCATCAATAAAATATAGATTTCGAATGAAATTGTGTCATAATACTATCAAAATCTGAACATATCATAACTAGTTTTGAGCTGTTAGGCACGTAATTTGATTTGATTTCTCCTCTGCCGTAACCTTAATATAGTATAGAATTTTGCGATTTGCTTGTACGAAATTTATAATACGAATTTTTTGTGTCAAACCAAAATTTTCATTGTGGTGTGCCTTAGACAATTTAATAACCTTGGATCGACAGCGGCGTTGTTTCCAGTCCCCAACAACTGAATCAGCCTTGTTTGAATCTTTATATTCTTCATACACATACATGTACTCTTCCATAAACAAAACGATTCCAAATGTTGTCCTCAAATATTACTCTTGTTCTTTTCCTTGGGTAAGTTGAGAATTGAAAAAAAAATACGTTTCAATGTGGGATCTAAATATGTGGCTGACTGCAAAAATATAATTCCTTTGAACATTTTAAAACGTCTGTTCAATTTTATTGATTAAAATATCAATCAATTTTGCGTTTATTGAGGAAATGCTTCAAGCTTATTATGTTTCTTAGATACTCTTTAAACCCTTCTACATTCAAACTTGTTTTACTGAAACATTCCCCTATCGCTTTTACCTTTTTAACATAGTTTCGTTAATGTCCTCAAAGACCAGTATTCAGCAAAATATTTTTCGACTGATTCTTTTAAGTTTCCGCTGTATACCTAAGTCTAGCCAAAAAAATATCTATGCAGTCCAAAAATACACGACTCATTTGCCAGGCATCGGTTATACAATAATCAGTTACAGTACATTACCTTCTTTGAGGTAATATCTAGTGAATATTACAAAATGAATAAATTGTTGTTAATTCCGCACTATACAATAAAAGTCATTAATACAATTATAAATTTGGCGGTTTATAATAATACTAGTGATTTATACCGCTTCCGGAATATTCCTGAAAATAAATGTACAATAAATTACACAATTTTATTTCAGTTAAAACAATTGACTCATTCAGCTTTTAATTTTCGCACCATATCTGCTGAATGAATGACTAAGACTGATCCTTTCTGTTTGTTGTACTCGATTTTATATACCGATCGAATATTCTAAACTCGCCTGGATCTATACAGAAGTATTCATAATATTATACAATAAAACGTTTGTAAAAGAATCCCTAACGCTACTTTTTTAACCAAGATATCACTAACCTCACAAAAATGTTAGTAATGTTCGAACCCGCATCTAAACCTGTTCGCCCCGAACAGGGTTCAACCTACCGCCTCTGCAGGTTAGATCACGTAACGCAAAACAATTCAATTTCATCTTCGTCCTTGCCGCCCGACACCATCCAATCTTGCAGATACTCTACATGGTCCACTCTATCTCAACCCAATCATTGATGACAATCCACTCCATCAGCTGGTGCTCCACGCGTTTCCTCCATACTCGTCATTACTTGCTCACACATCTTTTCATTTATACTGTCATCCTTGCAAACAGCCAACGCCTTCTTTGACCAGCATTTCAAGTGATATTTTTCGCTATCGTATGCCCCTCTAGAGTTTCAGCGACATAGGGTTCAGCCCGTTCCATTTATTATTGCTGTTGCCCCTCCAAATTCCTTCCCGTTTGTGCATATCTTTTAATGGCCATCTTTTAAGCCGATCGTTTTCAGCGCGGCTTTTGCTCGTCAATACTCTTCACCAAATTCTAAAACAATCTTGAGATGTATGTTCCACATATTTTCTTACTGGCGGTACTCTCCTTTATTTAAAAGCAATGAAGAATGTGCAGGTTCCCTTTCCGATTTTTGCAACTTCTACACAAATCTCTCTTCCGTCCACGGGCCATTGCAATACACACACTGCGCGCGCTCGATAACTCTTTTGCAACCTACTCCCGATAACATACGAGTACATTTCAAAGTTGACCGCTTTAATAATCCCATATCGATTTAGCCAGCATTTGTTCAAGTTATGTCTCTCTATCCCTTCTATATGTAGCTGACACACTTACTCTTCGGCACTATCCAAGAGCATCACCGCACCTGCAACTAATTCCTAAATTTTCTGTATGTCATAGTTGTCTCCGTCACCACCACACCTCCAGCATCAGTATTATCACTTTTATCAAGTTTGCTGCACGATCCTGGGTTACTGTCGTTCTCCATTACATTCATTCATTCATTCGTCGTAGTCAACATTTCCGGAAAAAATTTACGTCAATTCTTATACCTAGATATAACCTTAAACTAAGAATTATTCAAATTTGTATCGATTTACTTAGCCAATTTTCATGTAAATCAATTAGCGCAGTCAACCGATACCAGTGTTTGTACATTTCAGCCGTTATAATTCAAAAATTATAACGTTACCGTCCCTAGTCACGGGGAGACATGTACATTCCGTTTTACCGGTCTACTATTGTACACTGTTCCGTTCTTTTAAGACATTGATCAGTTCAGCACAATATGGCTGAAACTTCGGGAGTAGGTCGTTGCTTAGTAATATAGGCAGTGGTAATTCATGTATGTTCATGTTACCAAGCCACTTATGTTTGAGTGACAAAACCGTCATCTCTTTACATTCGAAAAGTAGGTGCTTAACGTCTTCTAATTCCGATCCGCATAAACATTGACACTGGTTCGTTATCTTAAATCTCTGCAGGTATGCTTTAAACTTACCATGTCCAGAGATAACTTGGCACATCGAGCTCGTCAGTGGTAATTTCATTTTTAGTCTTTCTTTAATATCAGGAATGAAGCCAAAGGTATGCCTTCCAATGGCTGATTCATTCCACCTTCGTTGCCAGAGGTCAATCGCCATCGCTTCTATATCATTTATACTATTATATTGATCCTGCCTACTATCAACAGCATGTACATATTCACCTATACTATTTTGGCCACGCCTTCTTAGGTGGTACAAGTTCGCTCGTTTTTTGATTAGAATATCAACCGGGAGTACGCCAGCCAGAACCACTACAGCATCTTTAGATACCGTTCGGTAAGCTTTTGTTACTCCTAGCAGGATATTCCTCTGAGTACTTTCTAGTGACCTGATATGGTGACAGTTTAACCTATCATACCAAACAGCCGCCGCATACGCGAAAAGCGCCTCCACCACACCTTTGTATATTAACTTCAGTGTTTTGTGATTAAGTCCCCATCCTTCCCTTGACACTCTCGCCAAAGAGTGGAACAGCTTCTTAGCGTTTTCGCAGACTCTAAGAACGTGGGATGCTACGCCCATTCGTTCATCAAGGTCAACACCTAGATATCTAACGCACTTGACCATTTTCATGTTTTTACCGTTTATATCGTTGGTGGTCGACTAGAGTCAAATTTGCCCTTTAGTTGCAGCATCACTGTTTTTTCTGCTGATAGTGACATCTTATTTACTCCACACCATTGGATCATTTTATTTATTGCGATTTGACCTCGGCGCTGAAGTTCGAGTCTCGAGTTGCCATGTATCAGAATGACTTTGTCATTCGCGAAAGAAATTTCCTCAAAGTCGTCGATCATGCTTGTGTTAAACACGATATTCCAGACTAGAGGACCCAAAATAGAGCCCTGAGGACATCCTTTTGTATTTTGCTTTGAAACAGAACCATACATGTCTCTGATTATTGCGTATCGATTACTGAAGTAGCTAGGGGTAATAGGGTTTTGACAGTGTTGGTTAGGCGGACTATCGCATCCTCAGTAGACTGCTACGTCGAAATCTGAATTGCTTGTCCGAGAACAGTCCGCTTTGTTCAACTCGCGGTATAGTGCGAGTGGCACGCAACCTTTCTAAGAGCTTTCCCATAGCTGGTAGTAAAATTATGGGTCTATAAGATTTTGAACATAGTGGATCACCAGGTTTCCTGATTATGATCATTTCACCCTTTTTCCACACCTTGGGGAAGTAACCAAATTTTAAGCAACTGTTTAATAATTATACTATGCTAGACCCTATGATGGGCCATGCCCGTTCTCCATTACAATAACAATCGCCGCACCAAAATAGTTGAAATTAACCCCACTAGGCCAGGACGATCCGTCATCATCCTCACTCACCATCAACACCGACTCTCGTGACTCCCGCTGACCAACAAATTACTCAATATGAGACGTCGATCCTGCATTCGGTTGAATGTCCAAAATCCCGAATAGTTCGTTTCTTTCTTTTTGAACTGTTACAATATCGCGGTTGAATTGTTCATCATTTTTGAGCTAGCACAGCCTATCTTCCTTATCTGCTGTCTCTTCGCCGAGTGGTGGCGATTCCACAAAGTCCAGTGGTTCCTCTCGACCAATGGCACTCACTCCATGATCATCAACCTGTTCCAGCTTGTCGACTACTCGTAATTTACGCCAGTAGTGATTGCATGATCGACATATTTTGAACTACTGTTTCCGGAGATTTTAGTTAATAGAAGTTATTATTGCTATAAAATATATTCCCAAGAAGCTTATACTGTGTGGCTCACACCGATTTTTGCGATTAAATTACTGATTAAAATAAATGGCCGTTGATTTGTACTAATGGTTGATAGTTGACACTGGATCCATAAAACGTACTGTGTCTATCATTTAATCTTAAATTTCATACTAAATCGTTAATTAACTACCATTAATAACAAATACTTCCATGATTGATAAACATTAAAATAAATTTGCGAATTAGAATTAAATTTTAGTGTATTGTATTTATGAACTAAAGTTAAATTAGTTCAATCAGTAATTTAGTCGAAAAAACTGGTATCAGGCGAGAGTTTTAATCGTCTGACATTGAAGATTTTGTCTAAATTTCCGACTAACTAAATTGTTGGTTAAATGGCATCTGATGTTCAAATAAAATTTCTTAAATACATTATAACTTATCAATTAAATATCAGACTAATTTTGGTTTATGAACATTAGAGACACCTATCAATTCCTGGTACGGACTAACCATAAATGTAGTTAATCGGAAATTTAGACAAGTATATCGGCGTGAGGCATTCGGTTTTAAACATTAATTTATGATATATATATAGAGATGTCGCTAATGTCCATATACCAAAATGTACCTAAAATTTAGTTCTAAACTGCAAATTTTGTTCGAATTTACCAATCGCTGATTGGAAATATTTTGGAAATTGAAATTTTTTAATTTGTTTTGCAAATATTAAATATACAATAATAAATAACTAACCATTAATTTAGTTAGTCGGACATCTTGACATGGAAATCGGCAATTTTATCAAATTTAACCGTGCTGGATGTTGTTCAGATTGACATGTACTCACTACAATGACGCGTATAACATGATTTTTTTTAAATTGTGTTCTTTTATACCCAATGAGAATTTAATTTGGTGCTCGGAACAAAATTGACCGCGGTTTTAGCGTAAGACTATTATCGTCTCGTTGCGTGGTGCCGATTACCATATACATCCAGAGTTCGACGGAAAATTATTTCAACTTAAAATGATAAATACAATATGGCCCAACTATCGTAACTTTCATTGTCTTTATATTCGTTTATAGGTCCATCTTACAAATGAACTTTTAAATCGGCTAGTTACCCCATTTACTCGGTACTTTTGGTTTCTACTCCGTGGTTTAGAAAACGAAAATTTTTTCGTAATTTATGGTCGCTGTCGTTGGAGCGGGTGACGTATGCTTGTTCGTATGGCGACGTATGCATGTACACTGTACAAGTTGATTTGCACTAAATTGATTGTTTGTCATTGGTTCGTAGATCAGATTGGTTGGTCAACTTTTATCACAATATTCTCGATATTTAAACTTCCATTGGCAAAATTTCGTAAATAATGTAATTGAAAATTGTATGTAACACTTGACGGATGTATGAAAAATAAAAATAAAATATCAAAATTGTACACTGTCATGGTCGATAGAAATCTTCCATTGTGATAAATAAATTATAAAAGATCTAGTTGATAAGAGATGGCGCGTAAAGCAAATATTATTTTAGTTATTTTAATTATTTTTTTTTAATAAATTTATTATTCCAAGTTTTATAAAGGCTCCAATTCTATTCCAAGTTTTATATAGGCACTTAGTTAATTAGAGATTTTAAATATATTCCAAAGTTTTAATTTAAAAACTTGTTATAAAAGTTAAAATTAGTTTTAATTAATTATTAATGTAATTTTCATATATTTTAATAGTGCGGAACTAACTTTATTATAACTCCACTAAGCTTAAATTACCGTATGAGTCGATTCATTTACTAACGAATAATTTGGATAGTTATGGATAGTTGTGCAATAACCTAATAGCTAAATAGCAAGTTTATCAGAACAACTGGCGTAAACTAAAGAGATAAAAATGAAAAAATTAAGTTTACTAAGTTAAGTTTAGTTTAATTGTCGACGTCAGGGACGTAAAAAGTTCCTATGTAATCTAAGTAATATATTATTAGCAAACAACTCCTTGGATTGCATTGCGTAATCTACCCCGCCGAAAACTATTTTGAGAAATGATTTCCAATACTTTCCAGGTTACATTCTTTTCTACGATATCTAAGACCTGAATAGATCTAGATTGACAGACCCTATTTATCACCAAATAATTTTTCCGTGATACGTTTATCGAAATGTAGAAGATAGAGGAAGCTCACAATTATATCAAGCGGTTGAAATCGCGATATAAAGCACATAATTGTGCACGCGAAATAGAATGTTAATTAATTCCTGAAAATTGAGACATAAACTAGGCCGAAAGTCGAAAAGTGACGATACAACATCCCAGCCCTGATACAGTACACAAAAACCAAATTTAAGAAAATACAAAAATTTTGACGTTACCACATTCACTTTTTGTTTGCTCCTACTGACGTTTTAATCTGTCTGTTCGTTTCCGTTAAAACGATGTATGTATATGTTTTTTGCTAAGCGATTTTTTCACATCATTTTAGCAGTTTGACATACGCTTTATCCTATTTAGCACTAACTCCAACCAAGTTTGGTTTTTTATTTAAACTTAACCCGTTTTATAATTTAACTCCACCAAAAATATAGTTTTTTACTTACTTAGATTTCAGTGGGCTTACTGCACACTTAGGCCAATTTTTAGGCCAATTTTTAGGCCCATTGTGATACCACTCATTCACTCCACATCATTAACCCACCTACTTCACCTATTCACACAACTACAGTATTCCACCTGCACATTGCAAGCTCCATGTCAACCTGTACATTGACATGGAAGGTGGGTCGGCGCGTGACACGAAATTCTGCACTCCATCAGAGGGTTTTAGTTGTATTTATTAGCATCACCGATCGTAATCGATGATGAAAATTCGATTTGCATCTAGCCTCTGATGGGATTCGAACCCAGCACCTCCCGGTTCACGTGCCAAGCTTTAACCACTGCACCACTTGTCCGGTAAAAATATAGTTACGATTACTAAACTTTTCCGCTATTTCCATAAGTTGGAAAGTTATGTGATATATTTTGTGCCATGCCAATATGTAACTTAATTCAAAATTACGCGATTTCCATATTTAGATTTAGATTTATTGATAGATTGACATAACCATTTTAGTAGAGGAAAAGCACATATCGAAGCATAATAAATGAACATCAACAACAAAAAAATACTTCCATTAGGCATAAAAACCTCTGATTTTTTTAAAAAACAAATCCACTCCATACTAATACCCTCCATGTTGAGGGAACCATGTGACCAAATCTTTCGTTTATTTCCATCTGTATGTAAAAAATGCTCTAGCTAACTTCACTTGTTTATGAGCTAAATCACTTTTATAATTAAAATCCTAAAAATTATAAAAATCGGAGGTTAATGATACTCTGAGAATGCAAAATTTAAAAAAAAAACGTTAAGTATGGGTAGTCAGATATAGATATGCCCACTTATTCTTGAAAAGGGTTTTAGTTCATTTTTTGACTGAACCTATACCGGAATTGTGCATTTGTTAAGATAAAAGCCCGAAATCGGTAAATGTCCGAATACAAATTTGAAAAAAAACTGTTTTATTACTTTGGAATCTATGAAAAGAAAGTCCATATTTTCGAAATGGTTCACCCTTCGCCCCACAGAGTGTTTTTTATGGCATTCACGCAAATTGGAATTTGGAATAGTAAGGACTGACAGCTTTACTAACGCTCGAGCTCACGGGAACTAATTGAGCCTCCGATGACGGTTAGCCCTGGGATGGGGAATAAATGAAACTATGTGGATGTAGAGGGGAGAAGCCAACACACATTTCGTAACCATATGACCTCTGGACAACCGATTTTTAATCGTGTAAACGAATTTAAAAGATTAAAATTTCGGACATTTACCGATTTCGGACTTTTACCGTAACACATTCTAATGCGTCACGACTGTTGAAAGGTACGATAGTTGGCACCATTTTTTAAACCCGCCGTGGTAACCAGTTAAGAGTATCGAAGTGAGGCTACCAAGACGTTGGAAGTTTGGTTTCGAAGTAATTAAGCATTGAATCCTTTACATTAAAAATTCGGTCATTTCATCAGACTGCTGTGACCAAACTACAAAATTATTGAAAATACTTTGAACTTATATACAAAGTAAAATCACAATGCCTAGAATTTCATTGTATGTGTAATACAATTTCTTGTACAAATGCGTCAAATACAATAAAATTCGAGGTTACGAAGGGATTAGTAATTGCGTAGCGAAACATAATAATTCGCTAATGCATTGTGAATATACTTTGTATATATAAGTTCAAAGCATTTTCAACATTTTTGTAGTTTGGCCACTGCAGTCTGAAGAGACGACCGATTTTTTAATTTAAAGGTGTTGTTAACCAATGTTTAATTAGTTCGAAACTAAACTTCGAACGTCTTGGTAACCTCACCTCGATGTAAAAATAATATTTGGCTACGGCCCAGAATAACCCAACATTTCATACAGTTAAGAGTGTTCTTTACTAAATTACATTTATTGTTGAACACTTAAATTTCAATGTGTCTATTTATGTATTTTTTCTTTATTATTCCAACCTACCTAATAGAAAAACTACATATTTGTATATATACGACACAACCTTTGCCCCTCTATCGGCAACTTCCTGAGTTAGTTTTCATAAATTTGTTTGGCATTTATGCTTGACCAGTTTTTATTAATTCTTCCAAAATATTGTGAAAAATGAAGTCTACCCGGTCGAGCTTGCACGACTTCTCCTAGTTTGAGAGCTAATAATAAATTATTAAAAGAAAATTTTGAGAAAAGGAAAAAGCTAAACACTAGTTTTCGATATAAGCTATTGAATATCAAAAAACCCTAGAAGAAAATATTCCCGCAGATGCTTATCGAGCCTGCACAATTTACCCTTACTTAGTAAATAACTGCACTCTTAAGCATGTTAATTATAGTTATTCAGTGCATTTTTGGTAGCTTCCTATACTACAATTTATCGTTACATTAAAACAGAAATGGATTCATAACTAGAAACTTTTCACTTCGATCAAATGACTTCCTTTATCTTGCCATAACGAGAAGTATAAGACACCTTGGCGCTTCAACACGAATACACCAATTTAGAAGTAGCATCATCCAATAACGTTTGATTTCATATCATCCAAAATGTTTTCGTACAAAAACGTGTTGTTGTACGTAATATAGGGTTATGTAATGATTTGACTGACTTTGAAATGTAAGTATTTTCTTACAGAAGCGGCAACTAAATTAAGTCAAATCTATCATCTATTATTATTTCCACCAAATTAAGCTTTTTATATTTTTTTTATTTTAGGCTTCTCGATAATCCCACACAAATTATATTTTAAGATGTTGAAAAATGTATTTGAAACAAATTCAAAATTTCTGAGGATTTAACCATGAAATAACCGCCCTTCATGCAGAAATAAACTTGTATATGAGCGACGGATAAACATATAATAACGTTATACAATATAAAAAGGATTTTACTACAGAAAACATTGTCAATTTGTCACGTAATACAAAACCACTTTGTAATGTTTTATGTATAAAGACATATTTCACTAGACACAATGTACAACATATCAGTTACAAAAACATGAGTAACATATCAAAAGTTCATTTATGAAAAAGCCGAATACGATAATAGCGAATGTTTCCTAATCGCAAAATACAAATATTTTCCATTGAATTATAAAAATTAAAGTAACAAAATTTTGGTGGTTTCGTCTCAATTCGAATAAAAAGTTTATCAAAAGGTGACGGGTGCCAACATACTTTGCGTGTGGCTGCACGCTCACGCAATAGCCAATAATGTCCGGTTGTTTTGTCATTTTGCTTGTATCACAAATTCTGAATAATATTCAAATTGTGTTTAGTTCCTATTTTATGTAAACACAAACCACATTCTGTTGGCGCACCAATGGCACTATTCTGGTAATTCCCCGGGAATAGGGAATTGGGAAAAGAATTTCTTTAAAAAAAATTTCTGGCTTATTGAGGTAAAAAGTTGGTGTTAATTTTTTTGAAAACAAAATTAACTCGGGAATAATTTTCCCTGCCAATTTACGTATGGAAAAATGATTCCCAATTTATAAATATTTACATCAAACTTTTGAACCAGTAGTATAGCAGTTCTGTAGTAGTGTAACAGAAATTACATATAAATTCTTTCCCCAGTTCCCTATTGCCGGGGAATTACTAGAATAGCGCCACCACAGGTGGTTTATTTTTCTTATTTCTATTAGGTAGTGTATGAAATCATTTTTCATCTTTAACTATCAACACGAAAAACGTGAACAATGTTGAAAGTTCATTATTAATATTTTTAACTCGTAATGGTTTTCATCAATCATTTATTGATGAGTACATCATTCATTCTGTTTAACCTAATGCTTAAGTATGTAAGTACAGGGTAGCTGAGACCAAATGTTACTGACTTCACTCTGCTGTCGTTTGTATAGTTGTCATTTTCGCGCGTCAAGTTTTTGACAGATTGAAGTTTGGTTAGTTGTTTACATGTGGTCAACAAATAATTGTTCTAAATTAAAATCTTCATAAAAAATCGTAATGAAATTCAAACGTTATAGTGTAATTGCACTGTATTTGGGTGGAAATTCACCAACAACAATAGTTCGTCAGCTCCAGCATTTGAATGTGAATAAAATGTTTGTGTATCGAACCATAACTCGATACAACGAAACTGGTAGCATCGCTAAACCCAACAGAGGCGGTCCTAAAAAGACAGCAACATCAAAAGAAATGATACGAAATGTGAAGAAACGAATCCAACGAAATCCTCGTCAAAGTGCCAATCAATTAGCCGCACGTCTACATGTTTCACGATACAGCATTCAAACCATATTGAAAAATGAACTACACTTGAAGCCCTACAAAATACAAAAAGTTCAAGATCTTACGGAGGCACAAAAAAAGTTAGGCTTGAAAGAACACGAGCATTGAAGGCCTTGGCCGAACGTGATGAGATTCCAAAAATTGTCTTTTCTGATGAGAATATTTTCACCATTCAACAGTATGTGAATAAACAAAATGATCGTGTTTGGTTAGAGCACAAGTCCAACGATAATTTGGACACAAGAGTTGCCATGCGCAAGCAACCACCAGCTTATGTTATGGTTTGGGCTGCAATGACTGCAGATGGACGCACTCCTTTGGTTTTCATCAAACATGGAGTCAAGGTAGACCAAGAGGTGTACCGCCAAAAGATCCTAAACGATGCTTTGCTACCTTGGGCACGTAAACACTTTGGTAGAAACCGTTGGACATTCCAACAGGACTCGGCACCGTCAAACAAAGCTCGAGCGACACAGCAGTTTTTACAAAATTGCGTTCCACGGCTGATTTCGTCGAAAGTGTTGTTCGAGAATGGAATAAAATTCCACAAGCTCACGTTCGGTCAGCATGCAATGCTTTCTATGGAAGACTGAATCAAATAATCAGAGCCAAAGGAGGTCATATCGAGCAGTAATATGTTTTTCATAAAATGTAATATGTTTTCAACATATTCCACGAAATTTCAATAAAAAATAATCAAAATTAAAAAAATTACAGCGTTTTCTTTTGGTAACACTTGGTCTCAGCCACCCTGTATATATTTAGTAGAGAAGAATATGAAGTTAAATGCTCTACCGACAGATCAAATTGAATTTTTTAACAAAAACGGCTATACAGATTTATATCGAGTGCTGTTATAGTTCCTAATAAATAGTAAGATCTTTTAGCTTCTTAAATTGCTCGAAGAGCCCACAACTGCCCTTACGACATGACGCGTTTGAAGTTAGACCTAACTTAATCCTAACCAACAAAAACAAACGAAAATTTGTATGTATTGGTTAAAAGTAAAACAAAAATGTCATTTAGGCGAAATATTAAATTTATGAATTAATTCCAATTGAAATTTATAATAAATAATTAAATTCAACATTTATTAGGATTGAATATAAGAATTTAATATTTTCTTAAGAAATTTAGTATTTGAATATTTTGAAACCTAATATGTTTATCAAAAATGTTGTTATGTTCTTCGGATAGGCCTAGATTAGGACTATCTAAATTTGAAGCCATTTGAAAAGCTAATAATTTTTGCGAGATCAAATTAATTTTTAGCTGTGCTTTACTAATCTGAGAAGTTAGGATTTTCTTAAGAAATTGAATATCTCGAAACCTAATATGTTTATCAATAATGATAAGAAAATCTTAACTTCTCAGATTAACCTAAACCTATCAGAAAAACAACATATTAGGTCTCGAGATATTCAATTTCTTAAGAAAATGATGAATTTTTATATTTGATTCTAATAAATGTTGAACCTAACTATTTATTATAAATTGCAATTAGAATTAGTTCATAAATACAATTTTTCGCCTAAGTGACATTCTTGTTTTACACTTTAACCAATACATACAAATTTTCGTTTGTTTTTGTTGGTTAGGATTAAGTTAGGTCTAACTTATAAACTAATAAACTAATCCTAAAGTTAGTTCTATACTGGTTAGGTCTAACTTCACATGCATACGACTTGTGCAATGCAAACAATTACGGAGCATACATGTTATAGCCACCACCCGACATTCATTACCACGAATGTATGAATGAATACACCCAGTTGAAACTTTAACTTAGAATCATTTTGTTCTTGGTTGTTTCTCCGTAAATGCTTTACTTTTTAAAATTCTGACAACAAGAAATTTGTTGGTAGAGTGAAGTTTCCGATAAATTGACAAACAACTTACAAAACCTATACTAAGGATCAACAGTGACAAGGTATTGTAGAAATGTCTGCGCTTAACTGTGCATGGAACATTTCTTTATGTTTCCTAGAAGCCAACATATTTATGAGGTGGAGCAGTCATAGATTTTTTTGAATTTTAAAATTGCGCTATAGTTAAAAGTGTAGTGGCGGTTCAGTGGTCAATCAAAGCTTTGTAGAGATGTTTTACGCTTAACGGTATATGAAGTAATTCTATTTGAATCCTTCACTATGTTTTTTGGTTATCGTATTTTTGCGGCGCGGCTATTTATGACATCTCTAGGATGCCCTGTCATTGACCATCGAAACGCGCCGACATAGTTACGAGTAAGTTGTTTCTTAAATAGTTATGGCTAAATTAGCTCGCTATTTTGAACTAATATTTTCGTTTTGCATACTCATTTTTTTGGAAGTGAAAAAAAGTGTAATTTTTGCGCTGTTGTAAATTTTTTTGAAAGTGAAGAAAAGTTTAATTTTTAGCTGTTGTAAAATTTTTTTGTCGTTGTTAGGAACTTTACTTTGATATTTTGTTTCAAGTCTTTTGATCTCGTAGCAGAATATGTTCATGATTATTTAATACTTTATTTTAATTTGTAAAGAAAGTAAAACACGCTTGGAATCCCTACTATGTAGGTACTTTAAATATTTCAAATTTACAATTGCTGACAATTTATTGGTTTATTCATCATTAAATATGGTTCTGTGTCAATTCTGAAAACATTATTCATAGATCACAACAATTCTAAAAATTTATCAATTCGAGTAAATGGTGACAGTTCTGAAAAGCCCAATTTAGAAAAAGTATAAATCAGTAAAAGCTCTATTCACCTGGAAAATACATTTCAAAGAAAAGAAAATCCGTTGAAATGATATTTCGTAAGATTATTATTTTTTCGCTCGAAAAAATAATTCTTAATATAATTCTAATGGATTTTCTTTTCTCTGAATATTTTGGTAAAATTTTCCTGGTTGAAGGCAAAACTAATTTTAGAAAATCTTTTTGAAATGAAAAAGCATACCATATGTCAGTACTAGCATGCGAGATCTGTTTATTTATTTGAGGTTAGTTTCATCAATCATCATTCTCGTTCGTAGCGAACTTGTCTACAATATTGTGAGGACCTAGGTCTATTTGCATTAAACGTGATTATAAATCGAAAAACGAAAATTTGATCAACGAAAGTGAATTTTTTTTATAACATTTGGTAACAATTTCTTGCTTTATATAACAATCATTATAGATTTTGATAATAATAAAAGGTGTCTAAGCAAGAGCGCCGGATTTAAATTTGCCGCCATTTTGTTAATACGAGTTGTACCGTGATTTTTTTGACGGTTGTCATGTACAGGCCACGCGATTCTAGAATATGGAGAAGTATTCAAACCAACAACGTTTAATTAAAGACACATTACAAAAATGGTGAAAGTTTTCCGCATAAATGTGGTTGTATTTCACCAATAACGCGCGTTATTTCTTCTTTAAGATGTTCAAATGTTTCAGTCTTATTCGCATACACCTTTCTCTCCACATAGCCCCAAAGAAAAAAAGGCCATCGGTGTTAGATCGTACGATCTTGGTGGCCAATGTTGATCGCCAAATCGAGAAATGACACGGCCTGGAAACTTAGTCTGCAGTAACACCATTGTTTCACGTGCTGTGTGGCACGTTGCACCGTCTTGTTGGAAAAACATGTCCTCCACATCAATTACATCCAATTCGGGCCGCAAAAACTCCATTAACATTTCGCGATACTGCACTCCCAAGTTCCTGGATTCTCGGCCACAGATTCCCTTACTGTGGCTATATTTTCGAGTGATCGACAAGGACGATGACGAACGAATGATCGATGAATGATCTTCCGATCCATCAGCGTAAATTTGGTCTCAAATTTTGTAATTAAACTCCTCACTGTCGATTCATTTGGCGCACCGAAAGCTTGACGTAATTGGCGAACTGTTTTAGAAAAAACTTTCACCATTTTTGTGAAGACACCAATCACCTGACATCATTGGCATAAGCAACCACCTGAAAGCAGCACCATTCCAGGTTTAATAACTTTTAAGTTATTAAGTATTAGTTGCGATTTGAATGTGCATCCACACAAAACTGAGTTGGTCCTTATCTCTGGTCTCTCTATCTCTATACAAGCTTCCTCAGATCGACCTCCTAGTTTAAATGTTGTTGGATTGATCTATCAGTGAAATGAAGTGAACTTAACATATTAGAAAGTCTAAATAAAGCTAAAATAGCTCTTAACTCCTATAAAAATTTCATTGGAAAAATATACCAAAACATTTCATATTCGCTTTATAGTTCTACTATTAGGCCCATTTTATTATATGGGGTTACTAGTTAGTCGTCAGATTTAAATATTCTTACCAAGCTAAACTCGTTGGTGAAAGCAAATCGTTTTAATGACTTGTATATTAGCACATCCACTCAAGCACTAATACAGGGTGTCCGCCGGGAAGGTATACTACTTTGTTTTGCCGCCATTTAGGCGAATATTAGTATTGACAGTTCATACTTGACAGTCATGAAGTAGACACGTGGCAAATTCTTCCACAAGACCATTTACGCCGCCGTACATATGCCAATAGGATGTTACAGCTCGCCCATGACAACCCCGATTTTCATGAAAAAATCATTATGAGTGACGAGGCACATTTTCATTTAAATGGATATGTGAATAAACTGTTTATAGTCGGTTCTGGGTAATGAAAAACGCTCACATTATTCATCAGTCACCTTTACATCCATTAAAAGTGACAGTCTGGTGTGCAATTTGGTCAGGGGGAATCATTGGACCTTACTTCTTTGAAAATGAAAACGGTGTAACGGTAACTGTGAATGGGGAGCGATATCGTGATATGATTGAAAACTTTTTAACGCCACAACTGCATACTTTGGGCTTGATTAGCATGTGGTATCAACAAGACGGTGCCACATCGCATACATCCAGGATTACAATGGAATTACTGCGAGAACTCTTTCCACAACAAGTTATTTCAAAAAATGGTGATGTTGATTGGCCTCCACGGTCGCCTGATTTGACTGCTCCGGACTTCTTTTTGTGGGGATATCTGAAAAGCAAGGCTTATGCAAACAAACCAGAAACGCTTGAGCAACTCAAACAAAATATTCGTGATGAAATTAATGAAATACCGCGTGAAATGTGTGAGAATGTAATGAAAAATGTGCACAAAAGGGCTCGCATTTGTGAGGCTAACAAAGGCGGACATTTATCTGATATTGTATTCCATACATAATTGCCGACATTAAATAAAACATTTATCAATATAAAATCCATTCTCTTTCATTTAATCAAAAATCATAAACAAACAAAGTAGTATACCTTCCCGGCGGACACCCTGTATTTTCCACCATTTCACATCCTTAGATATGCTAGGTAAACAAATTGCAGCATATGGCTAATGGGTCCATATCCATGTGGGACTTTAACAATACAAGACACTTATCTATTTTAGGCAAGAGGGGCATCCCAAACACTACCGACTATATCATCTCGTTACCATATTTTCATCAGAAGTTTACAGCTGGTATTACGTCTTGAAAGATGGACGGATTTTATGTGAAGAATTAAAAGTAAACCTCTCTTTTTGTCTCCCGGACTACTGCAGGGTTTTTCAAAATGAACTCCTAAGTCTCTCGCCACGTCGGACGATACTGAGATCGTTTTTTTTTAATTTTCTAGTTTTCTTATGAGATAAGTAATCATAATAGATAAACAGGTCAGTTATGGGAAACCAAACTATTTATATTTCGATTTTGTGCTTATTTTTTTCAATGCAAAAACGGGACGATCAAACGAAGTAGGGTGATAGGAGAGCTCATTTCCAACAAAAAACAGCCAAGCAATTTTGCAAATTGTTGAATGTTATTCCACTTTTAGTGTTGTTTAGAGAAATCGCTTGCGCACCCACCAAAAAATTAATTAAATAAACAATAAAAGTTCCTTTGTTTCACTTTCTATTTTAATAAAATCTAGATAAGTATGCCTTTCCAATAACATCATTTTTGTAAGCTATATCATCTTCTGTCAAATAAAAACAAAGGTTATGTAAAATCTTTTTGTTTTTCAATTTTTTTTTTGTTAATGTTTAAATGACGCCAGCGAGAGAACAATGCACTACAGAAAGTTGATCCACTATCAGAAAAATATGCGACACTAATGCAGATTTTAAAATGGTATGACACATCGGGCTATTCACAACAGAATGTTTTGTGCGTTAAATGCGGTATAATTTTTTGTGTCGTTTTCGTGCGCTGCATACGTCTACACTTCCTTGCGGTGAAAATATTTTTGTAAATGATGTTATGACATTTTCATCGCCTTCTTAGATTACATTTATTTATGGATAGAATTACTAATTAAAGCAATTGTATTTTGTAGTTTTCTACTTGTTGTTTCAATGTTTAAGATATACGTTTGTGAATGAACCCCCTATGCAAGGTAACACAAGATTGAATTTAAAATTACAGCTGCTCTGTATAAGCGAGTTCAAATTTGATTCAACTTTGTGTAACAGTTTTATTTCATTTTAGAGACAACTGTGCTCTAATTGCAGTAAGATAATTTGTAAACGTGTAAACGATAATTTATCTTGCCTTTTTACAATATTGGCATTCTCTAATTGCACACCAAGATAAAATTTAAAACATTTACGAAAAATAAATGTCAAAACATAACACACTCTCAAATGATTTGTGTAGATTCATATTTAGACTTTGAGGGCCTAAACTACCGCGAATACTACCGTATTCACAAATAATAGTTCAAGTTATTATGGGTCGTGGTATGGATAATTTTACAGGTGGAAATTTTTTACAATAAATTATCTTAGCATTTTTAAATCGTATTCTCTAAACATTTTTTTTACCCAAGATACAAATATTTACATCAAGCGAACAAGATAACATTAAACGTCAAATCGAAATTTTAATTAATTTATATTAACAGGTCAAATGTTTGAAAAGAACATTACAACGGTCAAAAATTCCTTTACTTCGTATGGTAAAGACGTATACAATCTAAGTCTTATTTACAATTCTTATGTTGAAATTTTGATTAATATTGTATACGCTGAACCCTGTAAAGTCTATTCTTTATTCTAAGTACAAAATCACATCATACAAATCCAATCAAATCTGTGTTAAGCAGATCTTAATTTCAGTGTATTTCATTGTTGAAGACGAATGGCCCTATTTAGCATTTTCCGCTCGTGAGAGTTAAGCATATCTAAGTATAATAGTCGGATCTGGGAATCTGGAATATTTTCTGTAATTCCGGGATTGCCGTACTGGAAATGTAGAATTTCAAGTAAACTACAAAAAACTATGCGTTTTGAATACCGAAGATCATTTAATCATCAAATTTAGTTAGTTACAACGAGTTTTTCGAACTACACGAGTTTTTCATTCAATAGTTTTTTTGTGTGCCTGAGACTAAATCCTCAATAGCACCGAAAATTTATTAATTGAAACCATTTTTAGTTATTTGAATTTGGTCTAGATCTGGAGGAACGTTATAGTTTTACCATTTGTTTTTTATCTTTAGTTAATTTTTAATCTTTGTAAAATATATGGGCTAATCTTACGGATCGGCAACGAGTAGGAGGTGAAACTTGGATCAATTAACTGTTTCTTTAAAAAACGATTTTATGAAATAGACATCGTGTTTCACCTTAGTGCTAGTTAAAAGTTAGTTTTATAGCATAATATAATTAAATTTTGTACTCGTTCATTATTGTTCTAAATTTGTCCTAACTATCAATTTCTCAAACACGGGCCTATTAAATAGTCTAGAATTCAATAATTGTAAAATCTTAGGCTTAGGATTGTTGGGAGCTACTAGTAGGTTAGGTTAGGTTAGGTTGGAGTGGCTGCTTCCGCACACTTAGGCCAATAGCGGCCCATTGTGATACCACAGGATCCTATTTTCCCTTTACCCCCGTTAACACCATCCGGAGCTACTTATGTAGCGTAAAATATCTCGCACTCCACAGTTCGCGAGTTCCGAAAGGCTGTTCATCCCGTACACACCTAAGTATTTATGCCTTCTGTATGATAGAGCTGGACACGAGCATAGGAAGTGATCTAAAGACTCTTCCTCCTCTTCGTCCATACAACTTCTACAAAAGTCATTCGTCTGTAGACCCAGCCTTCTCGCATATTCCCCAAAAAGGCAGTGTCCTGTCAGTATCCCTACGACCAAACTTAAGTCCCGTTTCCCCAGGGATATGAGTGCCTTGGAGCGCTTCAAGTCCAGTTTTGGCCAAACCTGCTTTGCTACCCTGCACGTGAGAGTGTTGGTCCACCTCTCATTTGTCAAGGCGATTGCCTTTCTCTCGAGCACCAATTTGAGACTGCCCTTTCCGGCTGCATCTGGAGAGTCGTACCGTACCTAGCTAGTTCGTCTGCCCTGCAGTTTCCCGTGACGTCCGAGTGACTAGGGACCCAGATTATCTGGATGCTGAAATACTCGCTCATCTCATTAAGAGATGATCGGCAATCCAGCGCCACCCGTGACTTCAGACAAACCGCCTCTAGTGACTTGATCGCCGCCTGACTGTCCACATAGATTGCGATATCCCTCCCAGATACCACATTATGCTTCAACCATGTCATGACTTCCCCGATCGCCACCACTTCAGCCTGGTACTCGCTGCAGTAGTCAGGAAGACGAACAGAAATATTGACGTTTAGCTTCTTACAGAAGACTCCGGCAGTGAAAAATTGCAGTGCCTCGTTTTCCAGTATTAATCCGTTCCTCCAGGATTCTCTCGAGGAACAGACGGTCCCGAAACCTTTATTGAAGCACAACGTTGGTTTACTATAATCTAGATTCGCCAGTTCTTCCCTTTGTGATCTAACTATCGTGGAGTGTCCCGTCTGAAGACACTTCCACTGCAAGACCGCCGAGAGTCTCGTGGCCACATTTGCTGCAGTTTGTTTACCAAAAAATTCGATTGGAATAAGGTGGAACATAACCTCTAAAGCGTAGGAGTTGATCTGAGCGCCCCGCTTATAAGCATACAGGCCGTTCTTTGTACCTTTTCCATCATCCTTACATATGTTACCTTATTCAGAGCTGGCCACCACACGCCCATCCCATACATCAGCACAGGTTTTACCACTGCGGTATAAATTCAGTGCACCAGCGCTGGTTTCAAACCCCAACTCTTACCTATGACGTTCCTAATCGAGTAAATGGCTACATTAGCCTTTTTCACCATTTCTATAATGTTGGGCTTCCAGCTGAGCTTACTGTCCAAGATTATGCCCAAAAATCTCGCTCTATCAGCAAAAGCTAGTCTAATGCCGTTCACGGTAGGAGGGCTAACTACCGGAATTTTATATTTCCTAGTAAATAGTACCAGCTCTGTCTTGGAAGGGTTGATCCCTAATCCACATTTGCTGGCCCATCTAGTAACGATCAGGAGTGTATTTTGCATAACATCCCTAATCGTATCCACATGTTTGCCTGAGATAGCTATCGCTAAATCATCTGCATACGCTACAACTCCTGTCCCCTCCCTTTCCAGTTCCAACACCAATCCATTCATCACTGCACTCCAAAGAAAGGGGGACATTACACCTCCTTGCAGGGTTCCTCTAACCGCCCTTCTTCTAATGGTGGACTCCCCCAGTTTAGAGGTAATGATCCTGCTTACCAGCATCTGATTTATCAACCTACTTATAGGGTAGTCCACCTTCAAACATGACAATCCTTCCATGATCGCCTCCGTTTTTACATTATTAAAGGCACCCTCAATGTCAAGAAATGCTACCATACAAAACTCTTGCGAGTGAATTGACTTCTCAATCATGCGTACTAGATCGTGCAGAGCTGTGTCCGCCGACTTCCCCTTACAGTACGCATACTGCGACACTGCCCAATTCTTGGGCTCAATTTTTGATCGAATACCTACATCTACCAACCTTTCCAAGGTTTTCAGCAGAAAGGATGATAGAGTTACCGGTCTCAGATCCTTTGGGTAAGCATGTGAGCTTTTCCCCGATTTCGGGATAAAAACCACTCTGACCTCCGTCCATTTCCTAGGAATATAGACAAGTTTCAGACATCCCCTGAAGATACCCTCCAGCCAGGGGAGGATGACTGCCGAGTTCCTTTGGATCTCTGCTGGTATAATCCGATCCGGGCTCGCCGATTTATACGGCTTAAAACCGTTCAGCGCCCACTGGATTCGCTCCCTGTCTACAATGCCCTCCATCTCTACTGAAGGTGTTACTCGATGAGCTCCGGGCTCTATCGAGTCATCAAAGCTTCCCGGAAAATGGGTCTCAATGAGGAGCTCCAATGATTCCACACTTGAAGCTGTCCACGACCCGTCCGGTCTTAACAAATAACTAGGACTGGTTGGGTTAGAAGCTAGAATTTTCCTAAGGCGAGAAGTCTCAGAGACCTCCTACATCCTACCACAGAAGAGTCCCCAAGACCACCCTTGTGCCTTCCTCAACTCTTTCTTGTACCTTCTTAGGTCCTCCTTATAGGAGTCCCAATCCCGTACCTCCCTTGTGCTTTCAGCTTTAATAAAAGCTGTCCTACATGCTCTTCGATAGGTTCTCAACTCCGTGGTCCACCAAGTCGGTTTCTGCCTACCCCTAGGCTTTATCAGGGGGCACGCGGCCTTAAATGAGAGATTGCATGCTCTTGTGACCGTATCAACCATGCGATCCAATTCTTCTACTGTCGACGGAGGTCCGGGGACCTCCAGTGGCAATACTTCCGCCAACATCTCCCTATATTTGTTCCATTTAGTCCTTCTGGGATTCCTGAAGGGTTTCCGGGTAACAGGTTTAATGTCGAGGTTGTATGTTACATATCGGTGATCAGAGAATGAGTGCTCCTTCGCCACTCTCCATCCTCTGATCATATGAAAGATCGTTTCCGACGCAAAGGTCACATCTAAAACCTCCTGCCGATTTTTAACAATGAATGTTGGCTCTCGTCCAAAATTGTAAACTACAAGGTTGGTATTTAACAAGTAATCAAAAAATAACTCACCCCTCTCGTTAATGTCTGTGCTTCCCCAGATTGTGTGATGCGCGTTTGCATCACAACCGAGTATAACACCTACCCTTCTTTGATCTGCTTCCCGGATCAGTTCCCCCAGGTTATCCGGTGGAACCTCCTTCTCGCGATCCATATTGGCTGAGGCTAGCCATAGTTTTTCCCCACTAGCCTCAACACTTACTGCAGTGACGTCTCCACTACTAAATTGAGAAAGAAGAAAAATATTCAGAGGAGACTACCTCCCATAACTATGCTCCCCACATCAGAAGCATCACTCTCCTGGCCAGCCTCTGCCTGCTTGACCATATCCCGTTGGGTCCGTTCTCCGTCACCCTCAGAATGGTCTTTCACTCCTGCATCGGCCTCGTCCTTTTTATATGTTTTGAGAGTGATCGACCCGAACCCGAAGTTGATCACTCCCTTTGTTTTAGCAAGGGAAGCCAGGGATTCTTTATTGATCAGCATGATTGCCAATCTAAAGCCTCCCTTAGCCTCCTCTTGCTTCACAATCCTCCAATTTTTTGTTGGAAGATCTGGATTGCTGGCCCGAATGATCTCGAGGATCTCCTCCGGTTTATCCGGCTCGGTTGGCAGCCATACGCGTGCCCTCGGTCTGCTCGGGATTTCCTCCCTGGAGACTGCCTCAAGCCTCGCGCCCTGCCACACCTCGCCTACTTCGGCCACTGCCCTTTTGTAAAGGTCGATCTCTGGTCTGAGCACGCAGTTAACTTCACGCGCCTTTGGTACCATCCCGCATCTCTGCAGGACGGGGGGGATCCCGGATTTTCTCTCAGGATCCTCAGAAAAGTGGAGTTTAGTGCATTGTACACCACCCTCCACTTCTCTGACGTGATGCTCCCATCTTCCTGACGGCTAGCACCAACACGTGCTCCTTTAGGATTTCACTGAATAGCTTCAGCTTTTGATCCTCAGGAGCACCCGACGTCCTATTTGTTTGAACCTTGGCTCGCTTATTATTGCCAGCTACCAGCTCATCCTGGGACCTCTGCCTTTTAGACACAAGGGCCCTTTCCGAGCTATCGCCGGCGACAGTTTTTTTGCCCATGCCAGAGATTCCCTTTGTTCCACTGTAAGCTGCCCTCAGGGGTCGCAGCCAGTTTCTCCAATATTCTAAACGCCGACCGTCTCTCTCTATATCGACGCTTCGCCGGAGGAAGCTCTCTCACTCCCCCACTATTTTGTTTGGCGGTCCCGCTTCCACCTGGCGTCAATGCCATGGCGTCGCTTCCCTTTGCCTCTGATGAGGGGGCCCCACCTTTAAGGTTCGAGTTACCTCCTTCTTTTACATTTTCCGGTTTTTGAAGGGTACCGGCCGCTTTATTTTTGTTTGTACTACTGTTTTCCATGTTTCAGTTGTTTCCATTTCCCGCCCCCCCTCCAGCACTCACCCTCCATTCACCCATTCATTTGGATATCCCAACCCAATGAGACCCACTCCATTCATGGGATGACCCGTTTATAGGGTTCCCCACTCACTCCTTGGGACCCGGGAGAGCCGGGAGCCGCAGCGCCCCGTTCGCCGTGGTTAGTAGTCGATGGTTTTGTGGCGCCATCAGTTCGCCCTTTCATGCTGGGTATCATAGGCACTCAGAATTTAGTGAACTGAGGTTAACCACTCCCCAGTTCCCTGCGACTCCCAGCACAGCTGCGGTTGGGGGCGGCTTATTTAATTCACCGCTAACCTACCTATCGATAGGCCGTCCACTATCCACCATTTGTGACCCCCCCGATCGCTGCAGCCCGCCACGAGAGCTACTAGTACCTCTAAATGAAATATTAAACATTTTCACTTTCTGAAATTTTTTAACTAATTTAGATTTGCTATAGGCTGTCGTATTTATTGTACTCATCGGTATTCTTAATTGTGTGCAAGTGTGTGTAATGGTCAAGTACAATATTACGAGTGCACAACAAGTAGAAAGCTTTGCTTGATATGTGGAGAACTGATCCATTAGATGTTGTCAAATTACATAAATATTTGAAATACTTGACTTTTATATTGGTACATTGATCAACTAAAATTGCAGTAATCCACAGACCATCTTGTTTTAGGATATTCTACTCCTTAAGACGATCAAGTAAAATATTCGAATGTTTAACTTTACTGAAAGAATATTTAATTCAACCGATAACAGTCCATTTTTATAAGTTCACAAATTTACATTCTAAATCGAAATAATTTTATTACTTTTTAAGTAAACTATCGCAGCTAATTAAATTGTTAGAACTTGAACTTATTTAATTCCAAAATAAAACTATAAGCTAAAATATCAAAAATTCCAATTAATTATTAATAATATCCAAACGACAGCCTTTTATACATCCAAGTACCGTTATTCCACGATAAAATATTTGTGATCCTTTTTGACATAAATTTATCTTGCCACTTTACATTTTATCTTGAAAAAAATTTAGAAAATGCGAATTTACTAAAACATCACGATATCCAATATAACTCTAGACTTCTACGATAATTTTATTCGTGTGTAAAAGTTATCACTTTTACACATTGCAATTTATCTTGGTTTTTAGAGAATTATGGCACTGGTATGAGAAAATTAGAAAATCTTTCATATGTTGTGCCACTTTTGCTTTAGATTAGTTGTGACACATAACTTCGATACTAATTGGGATCATTAGGTTTCCTCAATTTTAAATCTCAAACGTGAATTAATTTTGAAATGGCGTTACAAAGCAGTTGTGATAGACCGAAACGAATTTGCAAAACAAATCGACCTAAACAAAAAATTAAAATACAAAACATGATAAAAAGTTTATATTTTTCTATGAAAATTGCTTTCCACTGTCTTATTTACCCTATCGAGATGACCCTCGAGTACAATCAATTTTCCAAGATACCATTTTTGGATATAGAGGGGATCTTCAATAACATCAGACCAGGGTGATCACTCGGATTCTCACTTGTCTAGGCAAGTCGCTTACAGGTCGCAAAAATCAGCTGCAGCGAAAAGGATCGCGGTAGCTTCATTAACAGATTTAAGGCACAACGGAAAATGGAGTGCTATCACTTGAGAGATCAAATTGATTCAATAAATTTTCTGTTTATCAATAAACAAACAATGTTCTAATTGATCGTGTACTGTTGCACGAACTTTGCGTTTAACTAAGCACATAAATTTGAACGTAAACTTTTATGGATATGGTGTCCAAACTCAATTGCATTTAGTCAAAACCAATACTTGAAGGTTTTATTCTTTTGATTATCTTTTTTATGGGGTAATATATTTAATGGAAGAATTAAATGTTTTTATTTCCCGTTGCGTTGTAATCGGAAAACGGCCTATATTTTTGTTTTACGTAACACAATTATGATATTATTCAAATAAAAATGGAATTACCGCATTAAAGCAAATTATGTAATCCATTTGATTGTTATATTTAATATTACCCCAAAACTAATTCATTTAGTTTTTCACCCCTACAAATTGGTATTCGTTTGGTTATATTTCTTCATAAATAAATTTTAATAAAAACTATAATTAGAGAGGACCTACTTAATTCCTTTCATCAAAAGTTATATTGGGAAATATTTCAAGAAAGACAAATATGTATTTCCGGTAATCAATCTACATTTACCCCTAGTACTAAGAATATCCCTACAAAGTTTTGTTACAAAGTGTTTTAATAAAATTAAATCTGATTCAGATCGCCTGTGAACATATTTCGTGTTTAACTCATTATTTAATACGGTTTGGGAGCCCATAAAATATGTGATATGTATCAAAGCTGTCTTAATTTGATAAACAATTCTTTCTACTGTGCATTTATGTGCTTCATACAATGAGACGGAGGCAGTCAAGCAGCACTTATATCTTACATGTGTTCAATTCTTTCTGTACAAGTGTGGTCAATTTGTATATAAAGTATAATATAGAAATAAAGTTTCAAGAATTTAACGTTATTGTTGTATTTTGCTTTTCTATTTAAGGAAACCGTTTTCATAAGAGAATAATTCATTCCCCCACTGTGCAGCTTATTGAGATACCCCTAAATAGAAAAGTTATGTCCTTTTAATTCATAAAAATAAAACTGGCGTTAAAAGTTACAACACCAACAACAAATTGAAACAAATATAAAATAAAACCCATTCTATTCAATTAATAAAACGAATAACGATTTTATTTTGCTGTGCTGCTGTCTCAATTCTGTTGTGCAAAATCAGTAACGAATAAAATCAATTAGATAATGTTTTATCCATCCAGTTGATCTAGATAATGTTTTTAGATATAGACGTACACGTATATGTATTTGTACAATAAGGATTCAATTTTATCTATTTCTATTTTATAGCAATGGAAGGTATACTATACGAGTATAATTTTATTGCATATCGTGTCCGCGTCTAGTATATTGAAGTGGGTGATTCTTGACCAAAAAACCTGGTTGTTGATACGAAAAGAAGGTTTCTCGCAATTGCACCTGTATTAATTATGCTTATTTAAATTAGAATTAAATTAAATTCTAAAATGTCATATCGGAATTGTTTTAATTTAGCAGGTGCGTTATCGGAAAAGACTTACAAAACAAGCGTTTTGTTATTTACTCCGTCCAATCGATAGTACGCTGTCTATCGTGGCATGGGAGGTTTCATTTTACACATTAAATAGCCCAGCCAATAAGCTTTCAAAATATCACGGTGAGATTTATGGTTAAGCACTGAGAACCGGATTTACGTATTCTCACGTAATTCGAGCAATATTTTATCGATAGCTATAAAGGGGTAGCTGATTTAAACATTTCGAGTTACGAATTACAAAAATTACAAAAACTTTTTTATTTTTATTTTTTTACTTTTTTTATAAGCTTGGGCCGACCTAGTTTCTAATAATTCTTGTTATTTAATAAATCTCATTTATAATTTCGAAATACACCAAGTAAATCGTAATGATCAATTTGTTTTTTATAGAAAATATCCAGAATCGTAATGCTTACATATAATTGCTCTTGAATAAATCTAGGATCTGCTCTCCAGAATAGATTTGATTACAAGAAAGCTAGATCTTTCTTAAACTTATACATGTGCTGCTATCTTCAATCGGCTCGGATTATGTCGATAGCGAACAGAACAAGCAATTTAAGTGTTTGGTGTAATTAAAACGTCCTTCATATCAAGCGATCAAATATTTTCGTAATTCATATTTTAAGTCATTGTCCGTTGTCTAATGCTACAAAGAAGCAGACCACCAAACCTCAGCATTCATGCAAGTGATATTTTTTTATTAGATTTATAAGTGCTTAAAGCATGCTTTCAATATTGTTTAAAACATATTTCATTAGTAAGTAAATTTTTTATCGATTTTCTTAAAATTTCTATTACCTAAAACGATGACGTAACTATGCCGCCGGTTTACATTCATTTTCATCGTTCTCTTCTGTTTTAATGCTCTCAATTTCCAATGAATAAACTCGATGAGTTATTTGTGTTGTTGTATTAAAAAATAGTAAAAGAGTTGTCGACGTAAAGTGGCGTCATTAGCAGAGAAGTAATGTTGTCACTGGCCAAAGTTGAAGATGGCCCTGGTTTACCACATACATAATTATGCAAAATAATAAAATAGTAGTAAAGGGTGGTTCAATTTTAAGGGCCGATGTTGATTTTGAATAAAACACAAATTAATTAGGAAACTATTGTCTATTCTTTTTATTATGATAATATGGTATGGTTCAATTATGTATGGAACAAAATATCGGCCAAATGGCCGCCGCGACCTCGACGGCACACCTCCACCCGATGGTCCAAATTTTCGATGACGCTTAGGCATAATTGAGGTTCTAAGCCGTTAATGAGCCGAATTATCTCATCCTTTAGCTCTTGAATTGTTGCTGGCTTATCGACGTACACCTTTTCTTTCAAATAACCCCAAAGAAAGAAGTCCAACGGTGTCAAATCACATGATCTTGGTGGCCAATTGACATCGCCACCACGTGAGATAACACGGCCATTGAATTTGTCGCGCAAAAGAGCCATTGTTTCATTAGCTGTGTGGCAAGTGGCACCGTCCTGTTGAAACCACATATCGTCCACATCCATATCTTCCAATTCGGGCCATAAAAAGTTCGTTATCATCTCACGATAGCGAACACCATTCACAATGACTGCCTGACCGGCCTCATTTTGGAAAAAATACGGCCCGATGATGCCGCCAGCCCATAAACCGCACCAAACAGTCACTCTTTGTGGGTGCATTGGTTTTTCGACAATCACTCTTGGATTATGATTCGCCCAAATGCAGCAATTCTGCTTATTGACGAATCCACTGAGGTGAAAATGTGCCTTATCACTGAAGATGATTTTCTTCGAAAATTGATCCACTGTTGCCATTTCTTGCCACCATTCTGACAATTGACGACGTTTGGAATGGTCAAGAGGCTTTAGTTCTTGAGTCAGTTGCACCTTATAAGCGTGTAAATGCAAGTCTTTATGCATAATGTTCATCAATGACGAGCGTGAGAGGTGCAATTGTCGGGCACGATGACGAGTTAAGGTGGACGGCTCTTCAGCCACACTATCGCGAACACCAGCAATACTTTCTGCTGTACGAGCTGTACGAGCATGCACTGGTGTTTTAAAATCTCCTACAGAACCGGTTTGCTCAAATTTTTGCACGATTTTTCCGATTGTACGCACATTTGGACGATTAAATTGACCGAAAAAATCACGAAGTGCACGATATGCATTTTGATTTGAACGCCCATTTTCATAATATGCCTGAATAACTTTAACGCGTTGCTCGATTGTGTATCTTTCCATGGTTCAAATTGAGTTAGTCTGAAATTGAGAAATGTCAAATTAAATGCAGAAAAAAACTTGACGTTTAGGTGTGGTTCACATTCTACGTCGGCCCTTAAAATTTAACCACCCTTTACAATCAGCATAAACTAATTTTGAATTTTTTGGTAATTTACAAAACTGTTCTCCAACTCCAATGCTATAAAAGCGATTTTACTTTTTTGTGTCAATTACAAATATATGTAATTATTTTTGTTCCTTTTCTAATAGTTCAAGTTTTAAAACGACCTGTGTTCGTTTAATAAAATTTAGGGAAGTCCCTTCTACGAATCGGCATTATTTTTTTGTAATTGCTCGTGAGCTGTGTTTATTAGAAATTGATGAGAACATCTAAAAATTTAGAGCTAATAATGTGTGTCTAAATTGATGGTTTTTCATACCAGTTATTGTTAATTGCCTCTAAGGCTCTTAACCAAAATATGCCTGATATTTAATTCTAAATTGAACTTAGTTTAAATTTGTCAATTCTAGATTAGAAATATACACTTAAAAAATTAATAAAAATAAATGTATTTAATAAATTTTAATAAAACACCAGGCTTGGTTTGTTTAGTGCCATCTGTGAACGAGTCAGTGGAAATAACAATCAATTTGACTGATCACAAATTTGGAGAAGAAAATCGGTGTAGGACATACAGATACAGTATAAACGTGTGAAATTCAAAAATTATATAAAGGAACTATCAGGGGCCTTGTTCTTGAAATGGGTGGAAGTTTCCCCAATTATGCTATGGAATTCTCCATATTATTCGAATTTTTCGCCGCTACTTTGATTAATTTTTGAAGTTTCTTTTTATATTTCTAAATTTTTTCCCCTACTAATGGAAAAATCCCGACTAAGGAACACAAATATTAGCAAACTTGAAAACAAATTTGAAAAAATGATCAGAGTGGCCGGCGAAGTATTCGAATAATAATGTAGAGAATTCTAAATCAAGTTGTGTTCCGATTGGGGAAGTTTCCACCGATCAAGAGTGAGCCTGGTTTAGTCGAGGAATGAAAGAGCACCTGAAAAATGCATGTCATTAAGCACACCTGCAGATGACACATCACGTAAGGATACTACATATAAATTATTATTGTTTCACTGGAGAAACTCAGAAAATTCCATATTCCAGCAACTAAATAACTAAACGAATTTATTGAAATTCAGAAATAGCTTACTATGGCAAGCGAGACTTGAATGTAGTGTTCCGATTGCCAAACATTGTGTAAATATTTTTTTTGAATAAAAATTAATTTAGTTAACCAACATTTCATATATAAATAATCATATACATTTGTAAGCAATCGATTGGGAAATGAAAAGGCTGCCAAGTTAGGCCAATACGTCTTATATCAGTGATACTAACTGAATCTGACTGATGAGTTTGGATTTTGTGGCCAATAATATTTCTTTAATTTTATTGTTTGTAGAAACCGGTATTGTATTGTTTGATATCCAAGCTGGCATACTCTATAATTTCCATTATCATTTTATTTTTACCTCCAATATCGTTGACGTTTGCTTGTCAAAAGCTTTTATAGAGAAGAAGTTATACGCATATTAAGGTGAGATTACTAATAGTTTTGGCAGTTTGGCTGCGAACTAATTAGTTTTCAAATATCTAAAACAATTCAATTGTCTGATCGACTGCAGTGGTCAAAATATAAAAATATGGGAAACACATTGAGCATATAAAGGTTACAATCAATCAAAATAAGTACGGATTTCGCGGATCGAAAATACGGTACGAACCTATTGTATGGCATATGCAGACTGAAGAATGCTTTTGACTGGACCGACCCACCAAAATCGTCATGAACTCTTGTCCATCACGTTTCGGCTTGATCCTTTGGCTTGGCTCTCCTACACATAAATCTTCGGCCACCACACATATATTATAGACATGCATCTCTTGATTATAGACGTGCACATGATTTAGATGTCACGATGGAATAATTGTCATTGGCCCAAGAGAAAGCAGTCTTTGATACTACTAAGCTCTCATGAACGCGTGATAAAATATGATCTTTCATTGTTGCTGGTGTTATCTCTTAATCACGAACAACCAGATGTTCTATACATCTGAAACGACTCTATAAATATTACATCCTCTTTTTCTGTGATGATTTATGTTGTCAAGATGACTAAGACCATCCTCGTTTGCATTATCCTTCCTGGTCGGTGGGGTTGAGGTGATAATTGCAAGCATTCAGGAATATGATCCATCGCATCATTCTTGGAAATAGAATGTGCGGCGTTGGTGTGTCAGGGTTAACTGCGATTAAGTGCGGTTTATGAGTGTTTATGATTGTAAAATCATCACCTTATAGGTGGGGGATAGTTTATTTTTTAGGACATCAAAACTTCTTTATTTTGCGGTTGACCACAACCAGAGTAGCGACTTTTTGGAAAATTGCGTTGTCATCGCTAACTGGTACTTATTGATAAGCGTCTACCAAAGCAGGCTTGACAAAAATGAATTCTTTTAGCATCGTAGATCGGAATTGGGTTGCTGATGTAATTGGTAATGCATGTGGCGGTGGCGCTTTATTGACGATAGATTTATAATCACAACAAATCTGAATTTCACCTCAAATCCGCTTTAATCTCTGGAACGATTGGTGTGGCAAATTAAGTATTCACAGAATCTAAAATATGCTGTAATGTATGTAACTCCTCTTCGAATGGTCACCGAAGAGCGAGTGGACTTCGCTGGTAGACGAATTGGAGCGAAGTTCGGATCTGATTTCAATATAAGCTGTGATTTTTGATACTTTATCTGATTCGGTTCAGTCCCTGTTTCATGAAACAACGCAAAAACGCTTACTATGTTTCAAATTAAAATTTGTGATCTAAACTACAATTTGGATTCGATTTTCCATATACAATTTTAACTGACCCTGATCAATGGGTCAGTTAAAATTTTATACGGTTCAGCACCTCGTTTTACGAGAAGAGTTGTCTACTAATAGTTAACAACAAAATACATCAAACCCTACGGAAAAGTAATTTACTCAAAATACTGCTCACAGCGTGATATACATGATTGAATAGTGTATTGTCACTCGATTGCAAAATACCGCGGAAAAACCACCATGAAAACAAGCTAAGAAAACAAACATGGTAAAAACTGGAGGACCGCAAAATTCTACTAATTCATTGAAGAACAAATACTCGTACTATTTGTATGTTTAATGAAATGTGTTGAATCCCTAAGATGTTGGTGTTGATTCGACCAAAAGCTCGTTGTATTTGACGTTTACACGAATGCAGCCAATCATTTAAATAGGATTATGTTGAAAATCCTTCAACATCAGCTCATATAGCTGAAAAATTGGAAGTGATTACCAGATGAATCGATATGTCTATTTATTGATGATGACTATCGTGTTTCCACTGAACACGGAACTTTATCTTCTTGGATTTTTAATTTGTTATTCCCGCTACAGCTGGCAGGACTGAAACAACACACATATAATAGTGTCCAATTAGCTCTTAAAAATTGTATTTAACGGAGATAGATTTAACTGATGGTACTGTTCACGATGACTGAACTTCGCGGGGTGGGTAGGAGTCATTTAACGGTTACTTGATTGGTTTAAGTGTTTGCTGAGAAATTAATTTTACTTGACCCTGCTGATTAACGTCCATAATCGTTTTATGAACTTGAGGGTCGGCTTCGGTATGTTCCTTTTCCAAGATCAATATCTTGTCAGCCAAGAATTGTTATTGCAAGGCAGAATTTTGATTATCGCCCACTCTTTGGTTAGACATCGTAACTAGGCGATGTAGTTTGAATCTTCTTCTAAGGTATTTGTTTTCGGTTTGGAAGATACATCCAAACCGGATTAAACGATTAATTATGTCTTTATATCCTATTTCACAGAGCTTCTAAGGAGCAATGGGGATCGCAATAGCTCAAATATTTTAGCTTGTGCTACCTTCAATTTATCAAAAATCAGCTCGACGACAATAACCTTGTAATGTCATTATCAGGCTGGTCTATGGCCCACGCTGATAACTGATATCGAAACGGATGGTCATTTGTTTTCAATTGCGTCATCTGGACTTTGTATGCGAATAATCCGAGGTTTTTGTGCAGTATTCTTCTCAGGCTGGTGCGACTAATTGCCAGTTGTTGCGATCGGCATCAAGTTGAGGTCGATGAATTCTGTCCAACACCATAGTCGCAATATTCTCTGGCGTTCGCACTGTCCGAGCTCGGGGACCACTGCTGTTATCCAATATCAAGCCTTTCTCACGAACATTTTTCGGCTACACAACACGGACTTTGAAAATAAGTTTTCAATATTTTGAAACGCCCCTTGCATTTGTGACGCGAAAAATCAGACTGACGAGCTTTTAAAATTTCAAGCAAATCATTCAAAAAAGTGTTGCCATAGTCTATGACTTAAAAACAAACCAATATACAGCCCACCCTGTATAATAAATTTTTATAAAGTTTAATAAATTGGTAAAAATATAATAGTTAACGTGTGTTTTGTTTTTTTTTGATTGTAATTAATAGAAATTTTATTCAAGTCACCTATATTAAGTGAGCATTTATGACTTATGCCAACATTCAATCATGGCGAGAAATATAATGAGTTAAAGTCAGTGCGTGTCTCAAATATAAGAACTATAACAGGGCCTTCAGTGACAAACCTATAATTCTATTTGCCAAACTCGATAATCGAAAATGTTTTAAAATGCCGATTTTTTATATTTTTCGACCACTTGCAAGTAATTTTCCACCCACATCTTCCCGAATTCGGTGATTGCCTCCTAGTATGAATTTGATGAACTATTTCCAGCATACGCATAGTAATCTCGAAAACAACTAAATAAATAAAAAATATCATCACATTAGTGTTTGAGTCCATTTTTGTTACAAAACTCATAAACAACAAAAATGGCAAAGCCATCTTTTAGGTTTTTTTAGAACTAAATTCAGCTATCGTAAATTTCATACATAACTACTTTTGTTATCTGGTTTTTCTCTTAGGGGAGGACCCCTAATTACTAATACTATGTAAAAAGTATTGATTCTCTTAAGATTGTTAAAACTTGGTTAAATTTCGTTACACAAAGTTGGAACATGTGCTGTTTTGTGGAAAATATAATGATTTGTTTACAATTAATATTTTCCCTTAAGTTGCGACAATAATTTTGAACTTTCTTGCTTCAATTCTCTTATAATTTAACTTTTTTCTGTTGGTGTTCTTATTATTAAAATATTCTGATATCAAAATTCTCTGAAACAAATAAATGTAATTTTCAACATTATTTCTTTTCAAAGTTATTCAAGGCTTTCTTCTTGTAAAACCAGCCGAAAACAGAAACGACAAGTTAAACCACAAATTCATTGTGTAATGGACTTTGAATTTTGTTGTAAAATTGCACATATACATATTTTTATCTCGCATAAAATCGCGACCAAGTAAATGTTTTAATATTTTTCTTGTGGGAATAATTATTTTGAAATAAATTCGTGGAATAAGCTTTAAAAATTTTTTGTATATTCAGTTCAATCTGTAGCACTATAAATCCACATTTATCTAGATACCAAATTTCTTGCTGTATCAGACAAAACCCAGCTAAACAAAACGCAAACTACCATACCGTTTTTTGTTTAACTTTTTTATTTATTACAAACTAACATAAAAAATTACATTTTAATATCAATCATTTGTGACAGAACTAAATATATTTTCTTTATCATGAAAATTTAAATCACAAACACAAATTTAAATAAAAAATATCATTTTGACAGGTTCAAAATGGAAAAGAAAATGTTATCCCATTCCATTTAAATTTGAATTTTGATGCATATGAATGACTGTATGTAGTAATTATCAGAATGTGACTGCGGTGCGGTAGATATGAGCTGCTCCCATACATATTCATAAATAACACTGCTACATTTTGCTTAAAATTCCTCACTAATTCAAATTTAATTAAAAACGTTCTACACTGAATAATTTTCTATTTAGGATGGACGTGCTCCACATTGTTACACACACGAATATAAATAACCGTAATGCACGAGTACATACATATTCCAACATGGTCAATGTCTTTTTAACTTTTGCCAGTTTCTTAATACTGTCGTATTGTGTAAAAGCATCACATTAATTGGTTTAGCAGAAAAAGGATTTTTTTTAACTTTTCATAACTTTTTAACTGCGACTGAGATAAAATCTCTTAAGAAAAAATTCCAAGAAAATTGTTTCGAATGTCTTTTGCTGATAATTAAAAAAAAATAATTTTCAATTTGACCGGGTTTTGGTTTTTAATTTAACTTTTCTAGATAGCAGATACTAAATTTTTCATCTTAACTGATAGCGGTGTAGGGTATGAAGTCAAAAATTAACGGTTATGGTTTGAATAAAACTATGGAGAACTAAATTTCGCAATTTTTTAATTTGATTTTTTTGGTAGGGTTAGAAATTGTTTCGTTGTAAAGTATGCTTCTTGGAAACTGTAGTCTACCATTAAAATAACTTTACCGAGTAGTTTGACCATTTTGCTAAGAAAGCAGGCCCAGCTCGATCAACCAAGAAAAAAAATAATATATATATATATATATATATATATATATATATATATATATATATATATATATATATATATATATATATATATATATATATATATATATATATATATATATATATATATAAGCAAAATTGTAACGTTTTGTTTAGAAGAAATTTTAATAAAATCGATTTTTTCGGGCAGGCATAACTGTTTTATAATTGAGATCAGAACAAAAATTACCGACAAGCGGAATTATTTTTCAATCAATATTTGCTCTTGAAAATATGATGAGTCTTCTTATAAAAAATGTAAACCTTTTACCAGCTGGTAATATATTTAAATTAAAACACAATGGAATAATTTCAGAAAACTTATTCTTCGAAATTACAAGTCAGTCATTATTTTGTTATATTTTCTCTAATGCCTCGAACCAAGTTTTACATGACGTACATCCTATCAAAGAGTTAATGAAGTTAATCAAGTTTGAAAACGGGAAGTTGAAAAACTTATTAAAATCAGTTTTTCCTAGTAGTGGTTTTCATTATTAAAATTAGTTGTGAATATCAAAAAAGTCCATACCGATTTCCGAGAACGTCATAATACCATCCCGATGGTAAATAAACAATTGATTCCATAGTGCTGGTAACTAAGAATATTGATCTATTAATCTTTCTATCGATAACGGTAAGGCAAGCATTCTGATTCAGCTTGCCTTTTCCCAAGCGTTTCACTCAATTGATTATTCAATTTCCAACGCCTCAAGCGTTAGGAGCTTCATCAAGTAATTCTTTTTTAGCAAAGCGAGGATTGTTATTTCAGCAAAATTCGTACTTCCGGGAAATTTATGGTATATCCCTAGTTTTACTCTAAGCGATTGAATTTAGCTAAATCCCTAATTATTTCTTATTTTTTATATTGTACATCAAACTTTTGTAGCTCTTCTAACTTTTCTCTATGTTTCTTTCTTTCTGCTCTGATGAGGTTTTGAGAAAATTTAATAAAATGCTCATAGTACTCAGACGCTCCATTTATTTCGGGAAATATTTTGATTTGAGCATTTTGATATTTGCCTCTTAATTTGACTTTGTATTTGTTTGAGAAACTAATTTTTTTGATATCGTGTGGTAAACGCCAAGCCTCGTTTTTTTGTACTGCTTTAATTCATTAAGCAAATGATAAAAATACGGATGAATGGATAGAACTAAATAACTAAAAATGATTTACAAATAAAACAAACGAAATTAACTTTTTAAATCAAATAATTTACTTTAGAAGAATCCTTATAGAGGAAATTATTTAATTATTTTGTATATCGATTTCAATGCCGCATCGAAAATATTTATTTTGTAAACTTATCTGATACCGGTGCGTCTTTTATACCAAACACCGAGGAAGCTCCTATAGTAGTTGCCTCTTTCGGTTCACCGGATTCGACAAAATTTATATTTCTAATTTGTGGAAAAATCTTAAGAGCTAAGTTTCATCACGATAAATCAATATGTTTCATCAAAGAGTGGCCAAATGTTGGAGAAAAACCAGTTTTTTCATCAATCAAGTTTTGTTCCAAATCGGAGTTTTCTTACATGTTTGATTTTTTAAAATATTTTGGAAAACGACACGTCTCTCAATTTATGGAGAAGCTTAATTATGAATTTAATCCTGACCAAGCAATAAGGAAAAATGTTCTGGACCAGTTTAGTTGCAAATTAATTGTCCGTTAATTTAAGAAGTTTTTCCTCTAGCTTTAAAAATGACGCCTCTAAATTTATTTTGTTATCAACGAAATGATATTTTTTTATGAAATATATTATTGGCCTATTGCTAATAGATCAGGTTTGAATATCTAAGGCTCCTAAAAAATCGAAAAGCTCCTATTGAACCTATCACTTCCGGTGGAAATTGAAAAAGCTCCTATGGAAGCTATCAATTCTGGTGGACTGAGTTCAGCCTAAATAATCTGGGATCTCCCATTTTGTGGAGAATGCTTAGGTATGAAGGTTCATCCCGATCAGTCTGTTCGTCTGGGCTATACAGGGGCCGAATTTTTGTTGAAAACGATTTTTGTCAAAAATCCTCATATCCGCTTAAATTTTGGAAAACTGATCAGGAACTGATTGTTGCAATTTTTATTTAAAATCTTACAGTTCTAGTTGCTTTTTTCGTAAATGCTATAATTTTCAAAATATTTACAATAAATGAAAAAGTACCAAATTTATAGAAAAAAAATAAGTATAAAGTTGCAATCTGAACAATCAATCCATCTGTGGCACTATTCTGGTAATTCCCCGGGAATAGGGAATTGAAAAAAGAATTTATATGTAATTTCTATTTAAACATTTTTTTCTGGCATACTGAGGTAAAAAGTTTTTTGAAAACAAAATTAAATTGGGAATAATTTTCCCTGCCGATTTAGATATGGAAAAATTATTCCCTATTTATAAATATTTACATCAAACTTTTCTCCTTAGTAGGCCGGAAAAAAACATTTGAACAGAAATTACGTGTAAATTATTTCCGCAATTCTCTATTTCCCGGAATTACCAGAATAGTGCCACTAAGCTGATTTTTTGTCAAAAATCGTCATTTTCGGTAAAAATTTGGAAAAATGATCAGAGCCCATATTATTGCAAATTTAATTTAGAATCTTTTAGTCCTTAACCGTTTTTCTCACTGCTTTATTTTTCAAAATATTTACCGAAGGAAAATGTCCATGGTAGCTGCTATTTTCGGTAGACCGATTACGACCAAAAACCACTGGAATCTCCAAATAAATGAAAAAAGTTTACGTAAATATGAAGTTTCATCCCGATCGAAGAAACCGTCTGGGCTGTAGAGAGGGCCACAAAATTCGCGAGGTTCAAATATTTCATGATTACTATACTTTATTTTACTAAGTAAAAGTAACATAAGCACTCTTAAATTGTTTGCGTATACTTGAATGTTTTGGAAACCTTTGGGTTAACGAATAGTAAAATACCATTTTGAGTATCCGAAAGTTGAATTTGGATGTCCTGTTTAATTTTCCATTCCTTGTCCTGTTTAATTTCGTTTGCTGATTAACATTTAAAGCTTATTAATTCAGTTCACCAGCGACAATGCCAAGTGTTATATCAAAGATGAAGCGCATAAATTCTCCAACTTATTTTCATGTGAAATTTTGACGTTTGCTTGTGTTTGACAATATATAAATTTTAAACATCATAAATCTTTAAAATTTTTTATGAAATCAATTTGAATAAATTTATTTACTAATTTTGCGTAATTTCAAATTTATACGCTAAAAATAAAAAATTTCCAAATAAAATTTCATTTCTATTTCAAGTAAATATATTGTTGGAGACCGCGTACTAAGCTTAACACAAACCTATTGATTGTTGCTAGAGAATTTGTTTACCAGTGACACCTCAAAATGTCAGTATGTCATAGATATGGTATATTACTACTGGAACGAAAATGTTACTCTGAGTTCAAATATTTTACTAAATACCCGATGTTTACATAAATCGCCTATCCAAATTTATCCACTTTTTAAATTTTTGAATAATATTAACTCTAACATATAGATAAAAAATAATATTTGTCGACCTTCCCCCTTACATCGCCATAGTTTAATTTATTTAGCTCGTGAGAGTTAGTAAGGTCGCTAGCCCCCATTATTTCAAATGAATTTGCGCTAATGTCATAAAAATTAGTCCGTGAGGTGAAGGGTCAATCATTTCGGAAATATAGGACAGTTTTTTCCACTTTTTATCCGCAGAATTATCGATTCCGAACTTCCGCCGTAACATATATACCAAGTGTTCATAATTCAGAAATATTTAGTTGTAATAGTTTTCATTTTGTGTATTTCGTATGTCATCCTAGCATTTTCATTCCATATTGTGAATAAACATCATCATATCATGTGCAATTAATATTTTGCACATAAACTCTCAATTCAGCTGAAATCTGAAGACAATGAAATAATTTTTTTAAATGAAACTGATAAAACAAGAGATTAGGTAGGGGTAAAAATGCAGTGCGTAAAAAACCGACGTAAATTTATTTGTTTTCTCGCTTCGACGGGCTCTGATATTAACTCTAACTAACTCTAATTCTGCTATTTACTCAATTCCCGATATCTGACGAAATAGGTAACATTTGCTGAATAAAATGCGAATAGCAGTTTAACCCCATTCCCCATCCCCATGGATGAAAATCTTTTGAACATTTATCGTGAAGCGGAACATCAGTACCTCCCTTGTCTTGAGCAACTCTGACATTTAAAGAACGTTTGACTGTGACATTGGCGACATTTTTTGCGCTTGTTGTCATCTATCTTAATAATTGTATGTTTTTTGTTTGGCAACTGCCAGTCAGGATTATGGTAAAAAGAAGAGCTGCTGTCAATAAAGATTTAGTAATATCGTATGTCTCCGAAAATCTAATAAAGGCATAGGTTTCTCGGCTACGATTTTATGAAAGCACCATGGATTTGCCACTGCTAAATCCAAACTGTTGGTGAAAAATGGCCACCACCACTTTTTATCTTTAATCCACACTTCCATATTGTAATAGAAATCGGTCAAAAAGATCTACTCCTCCCATGTTGCATATCGTTTAACGGAACTTACAGAATTTTCATCTTTGAAATTTGACAAAATGAGACAACTGAGCGTTTTTGGGATAATTAGGCACTTTGCCATTGGATTCTCACGAACCGTTCCTGTCGCATAGGACAGTTTGATTTTTTAGATCAACTTTCAATTTGTACGACGTAAAAAATTTGTCAAAATATACAATGTGTTTTTGCGGGGTTTCTACTATTTTTAGTAATTCTTGCACAACATTGTAACCCAGGCCATCCTCTTTGGTAAACTTGGTTTCTTTCCCTGCATAACAGAAAAATTTAGATATGTATTCCTTCGAAGAACAAAGATGCCACAGCTTATATCCAAATCGTACCGGCTTATTTTTTATAAACATGTTGCAACTGTGCCGACCGGTATATGATCATATGGATTCATCGATTAAATGTGCGTGAATAAAAATTCCAAACGTCGAGCAGTTCAATGAGATTGTGAGGTCTGTGTTATTATTATTTGCCAGCTGTAGACACGTCTTATTTTTCTATATTTGAACGTCAGGACTTACAGACAAGTACATTTCTTGTGGAACCCTATTATATCCCGAAAATAACAGGATTCCTAAAAACCTCTTTAGGTATCCTATATCCAATTGGAATTCGATATTTTTGGCTCCTGCTTAAATATTTATGTCCATAAGTATTAAATTATACAAGTCATCATCAAAAAACTAGAAATGAGCTCGGTTTGATCATTCAGTTGGTTATTTATTGGAAAGGTTCAAGTTTTTCTCTATCAGATTTAGAATGTTTTCAAACTGTTTGCGAATTTTGGCAACGGTTCATCATCTTCATTATCTAAATTTATGTTGTGATCTATTTGCTCGTGATCAATTATGTCTAATTGTCCTGATACGTCGTGAGGCAACCCGACATCTGAATCAAGCTCATTTTCGTTCGTTATCACTTATATCACCATAATACTCAGGAGGAATGACCACAATATTTGCATCCTCCTCGTCATCATTCATACATTCAATCATAGCCCTAGCTTCACTGAGTGTATAATATTTTTTAAACATTCTAAAGAAATTTCAAAAAAATAATAAAAGTGAATACAGCCACGGTTGCGAAAACGAAACATTGCCACGAATGGTTCAAAAACATATTTTACATAATGTATTCCACAAACCTGTTATTTTTTTATGAATACTCGTACTAAATTCACGTTTTCATTTCATAAAAAATATTACCGAGTGACTGACACGTAGTGTTACCAACTTCAAACTGTCATTGCTGTCAAACCAGTGATGACAGAGCGCTCAAATTTACACCAATGACAGTTCATTCCATTGTTTACAAGCGTACAAAAGCATTTTAGTGGGAAATATTCAGAAAAAAAGTTATCCGCAATGGAATTCAAGCGTAATAGTGTGATTGCTTTATATTTGGCTGGAAAACCACAGCCGCAGATTGTTAACCAGTTAAAACATCTGCATGTGAATAAAATGTTTGTGTATCGCACCATAAATCGTTATAACGATAGTGGCAGCATTGCAAAACGCCATGGTGGTGGACCGAAACGCACTGCAACATCGCCGGTATCATTCGGAAGGTGAAGGCCAAATTGGCTGGGAATCCGCGCCGTAGCGGAAAAAAATGGCTCGTGAGGTGAACATTTCTCTCGAACGGATGCAGCACATATTGAAAGATCATCTTGGACTAAAGGCCTTGAAATTCCATAAAACTGTTGGTCTCACCGATGCTCAAAAAAAGTTAGAGTGGAAAGAGCAAAGGAGTTGTTACGCTTGCACGAAAGTGGCGATTTGCCGAATTTGGTTGTCTCCGATGAGTCACCGTTCGTTATTGAGCAATATGTGAACAAGCAAAATGACCAGATTTGCTTACCCGGCCGTCTACTGAAAATTTGGACCAACGGATTGCTACTCGAAACCAAGCGACACAGATGGTAATGGTTTGGGCCGCCGTAATGGCCGAAAGCCGTTCACCGCTCGTTTTTTTTTGGACCGTGGCATCAAGATAAATGCTCAAATTTATCGGGATCATGTGTTGGAGGGAGCGTTGAAGCCTTGACTAGAGCCTTGACGCAGAGCCATGACTAGAAATTTATTTTGTGTATATTGGCGTTGTACGAGCTGCGGTGCAAATTTTAATCCAGGTTGGTAAATATAGTCTGAACGCAAAAAAATTGAATCTGGATTACAAGAAATTTAGATTAGGTAAAACTAGATTACTAAACGTTAGTTTGAACCCTATAGCCTATAAAAATAAAAACTTTTTATGATTTTTCTTCTCACATTGGAAAAAGTAGGTTCTGATTCAAAATTCGTTTTAATATATGCAACTCAATCGTTCCGATTAATCCAAATAACTCATAGTTGAAATGGGTTAAATGTTGAAACTGTTCTTTCCAATTAGCCCAATTAATTAGAAATTTTATTGATTATTCCAATTCTCAAACCATTTTAAGAGAATTTATAAATATTTTTAAAATCCCCCTTTAATTGCGGTGTTTTATTTATTTCTTGGGAATTTGATTAATTAATTTCTCATACTAAGTCAAATTCATCAAAATAAACTAAAATTATTTTATTCTTTAGAAATTCTGAACATGATGAAATTATTAATATTTATTGAGTTTGTTAGCATTTTGAAGGGTATCCACAAGTTAACGTTTTTTTTTAGACAAGATAACGTTAGAGTCTGGTAAAAATGAAACAAGGAATAATATTTTCGGCCAAAAAAAAAATTATTTTTCAACGTCTTTTAGGTCTATACACTTAGTCCAACGTTCTTCCAATTTTCCGATCCCTTTCGAATAATACGATTTCTCTAACCCTTCAAAATAGGCGTTTGTTGCATCGATGATCTCCTCATTAGAGCCGAATCTCTTACGGCCGAGCCATGTCTTCAAGTTCGGAAACAGGAAATAGTCGGGGGCTGCGCGGATAGCTTTTACATATTCAAATGTTCATGTAATATATCGCACACACGCGCCTACTATCTCAGGTATCTCGCGCACTTACACTCTGCGGTCTTGCAATACTGTATCATGGATTTTGTCCATCATTTTTGGTGTGGTGACTTCATTTGGGCGTCCCGAACGTTCGGCATCAGTTGTGCTTGGACGACCACCAAAATCAGTAAACCACTTGTGAATCATTTTAATCGATGGTGAGTCCCCATAATATTTATCAAGTTTTGTTTTGGTTTGCGTAATGATTTTTCCACGCAAAAAATAATGTTTAATTAACACCCGAAATTCACTTTTTTACATGTTTGCAAAAAAACAGTGGGTTGTCTGTTTTCAATGATTGTCAAAACTGAAATAAATGACAGATCTGCCTGAAAATTTTAAATTGGTCTAGTGACAGATGGTATTGACACATGACATCTGGGATTTGCGATTATGGCGCTCTCTGTTGCAATTTTACCAGACTATTCACTACGCCCTCGTATGGAATTTATAATAAGGGCGAATAAATATTAAATAAATAGTCATTACTTATGTACATTAAGAAATTATTATTACAATTCTAGAAGCAAGTCGTACTACATACACATATGATAAATTACAAATTGTAGGCTAGATATACTTTTACATATCTAGAATAAATTATTATTACCTATGTACGTACGAGTAAAACTACAACAACAAAATGTAAATAGAAAAGTTCATTTAAACATAATTTGTATGTTGTTCTATTCCACGTAGGACAGAACATACCAGAAATATGTAGCCAGATAATAAACGTACGTAAATTTTGTGTATATAGCAGACTATCCCGCACCGTAACATTTGGCCATAGCTCAACAATACATCCCTAAGGACAAGGTGGAACAATAAATTTCGATAATCATGTACACGTTTAAATATTTTTGTTCCGTTAAACTACCACCGTTACATATACACGAGTGTATCGTATGACTCGGAATTGTCGTTTAACGAATTTTATGAACTAAATGCAGGGAATATGTATGTATGATGTGATACAACACAAATGAGTCATAAATCTTTACTGTTTAAATGACTCAAAAGGATTTACAAAGTAAATGACATTTCTAGCACATAACATTTGTCAATGCATGTTTGCGTTTATCTGTAATGTAAATATACTGTCACAATATTGTTAAAGAATTAAGTAATATAAAATTTTAATTCCCAACTAAATTAAGATGTATAAATCTTTTAGATACAGCATAATAAAATACATAAAATGTACATTGTATTTTCCTATTATCGTTTAATCCTTATTTTCTAGTTCTAATTTCATTTTTAATTATCTTTTTCCTTGAATAAATGAAATATTGAAATTCTTTTCTTGTCATAAATACCAATCTATGTATGTGGTATATGACTTAAACCATATATAATTTATGAAATTTTGGGTTATTCTGGGTGATTGACAAATATTAGTTTTACATCGAGGTGAGGTTATCAAGACGTTGGAAGTTTGGTTTCGAACTGACGCAACATTGAATTTTTTAAATAAAAAAATTTGATTGCCTCATTAGAGTGCAGTGACCAAACTACAAAAATATTGAAAATACTTACATACAAAGTACAATCACAATACCTTAGCGAATTATTATGTTTCGTTTCGCATTTCTTTACTCCGTCGTAATCTCGAATTTTATGGTCGTTAACGCATACATGCGATACGTTTATGAAATTTTGTTCAAACTTAGTCCGAACCCAAACTTACAATGTCTTATAATATAAATAATATAAGTTACAAGTATGTCCCACATTATTTAAGCGCCATGCCCAATACACGATTAGGGATAATCGGAATTTATTAGATTTAAATTGACAACTGTTGTAAAGAAATTAAAATTGAGCTTCGGATTGATATTTTTAAACAAAATGTTAATTTTCTGGATTTCATGTCCTTTCAAGGCCAATCAATAGTACTTTTGTCATTCATAAACACATTACCACGCGTCCCCGTACTTATACAATTACAGTAAATCCTTGCAAGACGGCTCAGTTCAACGCTGTAATAGAAAATCATATTTGCGTTTATAAACATCACTGATCGTAAACGGATGAAAAATTTCATTTGTACATTAATCATCCCACCCCACACCTCCGATTTCAGAATACTAGAGGATAATAATAATAGTAAAGCTTTAATTTATCAAGCCTAACCACGTTAGAGTCATTACGGAAACGTGTGCTCATCGCTCTGTGATGCATCCAACACAAAACGGGTGGAGTGTACTTCAATAGTGAAGAAACCACGACTACAATCATGTCTATTAAAAATGTTAAGCAGCAAGCCTATACGAAATCAAGGTGTCGAGGTCCTATAAAGAATATGGCCAATCATTGAACCAAGCATTGAATGCATGAGTAGGTAAAGCAATTTTTCCAAAAATCATGGAAAAACGGCAAAGTAATAATAATCAAAAAGGGTGGTGACGGAGGCGAACCGATTCCAAAGGCCATAACTACGCTTGAACAATTAATTGTTGGCAGATTTTTGAACAGAGCATCGGAAGATACAGCAACAAGCAGTTCGGCTTCCGAGAAAATCGATCCTCAGAAGACGCTATGGTGGAAACGGTCAACGTAGTAAAGGATTCAGAGCAAAAGTACCTCCTGGGAATATTCTTTGATGTATCTATAGTTTTTGATAATCTATATTGGCTTGCTTTACTGAAATAATTAAGGAGGGTCAACTGTCCATCCAACTTTTATTCGATAATTAACAGCTACTACTTCTCTAATAGATCAGCTAGTGTTGCGTCAAACACGCCACGTTTTCAAAAGCGTAAATTAAAGTTGTGAAGACTAGTTTATCAAACTTGGGCGGAATATTGTGTTCAACAGTAGTATGAAGTCTGTTGCCAAAAAAGTGGCAAGGTCATGCTCTTTGCTGGCAATTCTAGATTGTGCATTCAGGAGAAAGCGCATAAATTGAAGCTATGCTCCTCCTAGATTTCCACAGAGTAGTAAAAAAGTATTTTTATATTGAAAAGAGTAACTAGAAAAAGGTGAGACTTGAAACAAAATATCTCATCTAAGATATACGAAGGCATAATGGTTGCATCTATAATTTACGGATGTGCTGGATGGGCAGAAATAATGAGCTGGCACCCCGAAAGAAAGAATGAGAAAAGCGCAGAAATCAGAATTCTTCTTGGTACTACGAAAGCGGTATTAGCAGTATTAACCGAAGAGATTACTATCCTTGGGCTGAAGCCAACCCAATTGATGTGTTGTTGCGTGAATGATTGCCTAGTTACAAAATAGGAAAACGAATGTTGTTTACAGTGATCAAAGCAACTTTGCAAGACAGAGGGAACATTACTCATATTTATATGCCACATAAAGAGCAGAAGGAAGGTATCCTTAAGCGCTCCATTTACGCAAATGCTGACGTATGTAGTGATGGTACGATTTTGTTCATATTTCACGAAAAGTGAGACGTATGGGTCTAGCTGTTCCAAAACCATACATACACATGTCAAATTAAAATGTTATTTTTGTTATATTTTGTTCTGAGCCTAATTTCACTAGGTTGCAACGGTACGAGATTTTAGTGTTTTCCTAAATGTGGGATATGTGTTTTTCCGTCTTATAACCTAATTATCATAAATCTGGCAGATTTATGAGCCAATGTAAAATTTATTTTACTTCATTTTATTCAAATTATTACATTTACTTTGTGTGTTTTGCGAATTAAAACAATTTTAATAAACATTTGTATGTTTCATATAATAAAATTCGAGGCTAACTTCACATACGCCAAATGCTGTAAACGCATGAAAAATTCTGAGTCTACAAGCATAGATTCGATCTGTTTGATTAATACAGTTCCGTGAGTAGAAAGCTCGAAAAAGGCTGATCATATTTTGTTGTGATCTTGGCGACAGTGCTAGCGATCAGATATGAACTATGAGTGAAACTAATTTAGTCTGGGCGGATAGGTAGCTGTAGTTATGTTGTCTGACCACTTCACTGATTTCAAGTAATTCTCTGACGATATTTTAAGTGCGAATCGACTGACAAAACACCGATTGAAAGGTAAACTCGGGATTTAACTGTCATATAATCTCGAAATTTTAAACAGAGTTTTTAATTCATTCCATGCCCAAAATTTCAGGATTGTCACAATTGTACCGATAATCAATTAAATGTGGTAACAGCGACGTGTCTGATCTGTTGTTCGTGTTTGATGTTCCAGACGTCTACTCGTGTATCTATTGTAGTACCGATTATATTCGACGCAACCAATTTTGCAAACAACCACCCGGGTGGGTTTCAACTTTGAACCAAGGTACAAGTTTGAAATGGTTTTAACTTTCTTTATGGTGAATATGGTCAGTTGGAATTACTATACCGGCTGTCTAGTTTCAGGAGCTGAAATTAATGAATGTTGACAATACAAAGTTGCACGTGTAAGCTTATCCAATACAGCTATCACTGTTTATTAAATACTTGTTGGAATATTTTTTGGAAATTTAATTCAAGCTGCGTATAAACGTCTTCGGAAAATGTAAAAATTATTTTTACGATGGTTTGGTAAGATTAATTCAAAGAAGTCATAAATGTATTGATGTTCGAAGAGATAATAAATAAAAATAATATAAATCTGCAATATGTCTCATTCCTGGAATTTAATATTTTACCCTCGTATCATAAATCTTTTTCAAAACCTCGTAAAAAATGGATTATTAAAATTGGAAAATAGATTTGTAAGAAATACTTTTAAGGCTATGACGATTACACGTTATTTCCTCATTTGCCCGCTGGAGGACTGCTGAACACGAAATCAAAGATGAGCTATTGCGCAAGAAAAAAGGTAACAACAAAAATAAAAAATTATCAAAATTTACAGTAGAGAGCACAATATACACCCCTTAATTTTATTTAGTTTGAGAAATATTTTGATGTTTGTAAAGTCGTTTGTCTAGGGTAATAGTAGTAATGAAGTTAGCAGTTAAATGCAACCTCTAATCAGTGACGAAGTTGAGAGTGCTATGACGACTTGAAACACATTTTTAAATGAGAATTGAACAAGTTTGCGGATTCGATAAAATGATTGATTGAGTGATTGGACTGTAGAACCAAGTATTGGACAAGTGTCCCTGAAAACGCTGGGCCTATTCCTATAGCCTGTTTACACATAACAATAGAAAGGACACGAACGGTTTTTTTGATGAATTCCAATCTCTTCTAATCTACTAGAGGAAGGATAAAGGCTAGGTTTAATGGATAACGATGGTATTGGTCTTGAACAATTGCTTCTCGAAATCAGCAACCTGAGAATAAAATATTATTGTTTCACGTACATCTGGAAATTTCCTAAAGTTTAATTCTAAATTAATACTTTCCGGCTTCCTAAGCAACATTGATTGATTGAATCAGCCCGGTTATAGACACCTAGATAAAATGAATAGTTAATAATTAGTAACACAATGAACAAGTTTGCGGATTCGATAAAATGGCCAAAAATTGTCACTTTTCCGAGAAAAATTAATTTATTTCTTCGAAGCGAAATTCAAAACCGCACATTATAAAAAAACATGAATTCACACCGTTCCAAGCCCGACAAATTTTAGTTGTTCAAATTTTCACATGGTTTGAGAAGGAGTGCGAACGAATATTTTTGAAGAAGAAAGTAGTCAAAGAACTGCCACAGTGGCTTCTCTAGTGGTGCAAGTCATCAAATTATTCCCATACAAAAATAGTTTGAAAGTTTTGTCACATAACGTTAACAAAATAGGCAATTAGAGGTCTACTATCGTTTCAGGCGCTTCCTAGCGGCCGCTAAATATAAATCAGAATAACTTTTTAAAATATTTCCAACGTTAAAATTGTTCGACTATGTTTCAACTGCGAAAACAAGTTACCTGGTTGCCAAGGGGCGACAAGTGAAATGTAAACCTATTTACTTCAAGAATCAAGTTGCGAACCAAACTAAATCGACATTTTAATATTTAACATTTTAATATTTATCAAAAAAACTTGCTTATTTAACAAGCCATTTGGTTGAAAAAGTAGTAAGTCTACGAACGATAGGCATGTATTGCTTCGCGTATTAACTCTCCATACAAGAATCAATTTTGTCCAGACACTATGAATAAAATATTCTGTAATCAAATTTCATATTTCGGCAATCGAGTTCATTTTAACAAATCCTAGAAAAATCTTACGAGATCTGCTGGTTACTTGGAATTAATTAAAGTTTCAGTTTTTCAATAAAATTGCAATAAAAATTCCAACAAAACATAATCAGGAAATTCACTTAAATCTCCTTAGGAAAAAGAAGAATGCAAAATTCAGGTAAAATCCACTTGAACTTGTATTTTTTCCTTAAAAATGCGCTTTTTATTGAATTATGAGCTTTAGGAGTTTCATTTCAATAAAATCCAATTCTAAAGGTCAAGTTTGTTTTAATTTATAATTAATACTCCTATATACATAGTTCTGTTGCCTTTTTACACCCCCACTTTATAAAGTTTTGCTCAGGTACTTTTATTAATTTATTTAAAGTTATAAACAATTTATAAACTTACGTACCACGCAAATAAAGTTCAACATACCTTTCATCATCCTTACGATTTCAGAAAAATCCACTTTTTCATTGGAAAGGTTTGTTTATACTCGTACACTTTTTAGATTATTCATCATTATTTATCTCTTAGTCTGTGTCCTTAAGAAAAACTATTTATGGATCAGATATTTTTATTTTATAACTTTTATCAATCAATTAGGTAAGTATATACATTTATTGATTTTGAACATTGTTGTCTGCTATGAAACGGGAAAATTGTTCATTTTGCTTTTTCAATAGCAATATAAAAGGATAAACATAAATTAATACCTACCTACTCAGGAATCGATTTGCACCAAAATACAAAACAACGAATCGGTTTTTAATTGAACGTTTGATAAGAAAAATATTCATATTTTTATTGGAACAAGCAAAATACTAGAATTTTGTAGTGATTCCTTTTCCTTGTTGGATTTCAATCACGCTATTTTTCACAATTTCTTGTTCCCATGGTACTTGCCGAGTTGTTGTGCAACAATAAATCATTCAAATTATTTGACGTATACAAACTTAAATTCAAATATGTAACTTGTATTTTTATTTTCAACTTAGTTCTGGGAATAACCTTTTTATAAAAATTTACTTAGAAAAGATAATCCTGTTTTGAATTTTATCCCATCTTCAAAGAAATGTGTACACATAAATTTATTTTGTATAAAGGAATTTCTACTTTGCTGCAATTTTGTAAATTTGTCGCTTTGTTTCTTTTTTATTTATATTCAATAATTTATTATCGAATTACAATATATTATCTAGAAAAATAATATGTAATCTATCCTTTTAAAATAAAAATGTTTATCTCTTCGATTTATAAAGAGGTATATTGGTAAAATAATGTTTGAATTAAATTTGGTTACAAATTTGCAATCAAACGTGAGTTGGTTTTATGTTTTATCGTAAATTTTTTTTGGGTAACTTGTTCATCTTGTATTGTTGTGTAAAAAGGATAATACCTACCTACATATCTTCAGGTTCAAAGATAATGGTTGACAAGTAGGATTTAAACGCAGATGTACACACATTTGTGTCTTGGAGGAACGAATAAATTTACATAATTATTTTGATTCCAGACCAATTTATTACAGCCTTTCCAAACTATGTAAATTTTGGTCACCTTCGTTAAAATGTCGCTTATCAAAATTATTCTTATCAAACGAAAATGTAATTAGACATTTTGACTTATTAGAATCGTGAGGTGAATATACATAATGTAAATATTTAAACCTTAATCAGTTGTTGTGTTAGAGTCCGTTAGAGCAAACTACTGGGTAATAAATCCGCGATTCGTGATAAAACTTAAAGGTGGTTTTTACGTTAGCAATATTGTAGTTTTAGTCACTGAATGCAAAATAATATATATGTAATTCTACTGTGAAATTGAAATTTATTTTAAGTTAATCAAAACTTTCTATAAATTGGTAATGGAAAAACTTTTATTTGTTCTCTTGTCTCAACGACATTGAGTAATAATTTAATTATTTATTGGTAATTTCTGCCTTATTTTTCAATAAGCCCTTATTCATGGTATCGTGCTCGAAACTAACAGAAAAGTGAAAGATGAGTATAATCGGTTATCTCAAAATCCATTGGTATGACATAAACGAAAACGAAATATACGCGTACATAGCTGTATTGTTGTATGCTGGTGCAAAAAAATTAGACAAAGTAAAAGAGAGGGACTTATTCCAAATAACTGACATGCCATTTTACAGTGCAGTTATGTCCTTAGAAAGATTCGAGCAACTTAGCCGGTTTATTTGTTTCCATGATTATCGTACCAGAGCGCTGCGCCTTTGAAACGGATAAACTGGCGGCATGTAGACACGTTTGGAGCGTTTTTTTTGTAAATCTATTTTGCTGAATATTATTTTTTCGCACTCGAAATGTCGTCGTAAACTTGGATCTAGTTTAATTCGTTTTTTTGCCATAAACATTTATCATCCTTTCATTTGCTGCAATGAGTTTATACTCGATTGGATTTTTTTTTTCACTTGGCGTTGTCGCTACTACGAATACATCTGCACTCGTATCGATGACGATCTTAGTAGCCGATTTTTTCTTCACTATGGATAGACGGTATAAGTTGACACGAGAATTTTAAGTTTTGGCTAAGCTCGTGGCAACAGTTGACTCGGTTCATGCAAACTGATTATTTCTCATCGTAGTCTGTTTCTGATAACGCCAGAGACTATGGCATTTAAATGATTTTTGGTGCCGAATTGTGAATGATATCAACATTCGTCAGCACGGCCACTGGATGTAACATTTCATATACGTATTGGAGAGCGAGATACAGTTCCACTTACGAGATCGTTTCATTCTGGGCCATAATTTCTCAAACTTTTTCGATAATTGCGCTACTTCGAGTCGTCATTTCTGAAGACTCGTCGGTTTTAGTGATTCTCGCTTCGTTTCCAGAGGAAGCAGTTGCGGCCGATCATGCATTATCGAGTAAACGTTGAGCTCACAATCCTTTAAGGGGTGAGTCACTGATTGAATTCCCAGGCTCATTTCGTGAATAAGTTGACTAGTTTTGATGTCACCCAATGGCATTTCGGATAATAACCGGTTGATTCGGTGCTGCTGGCTTTCAGCAAAATATCCAATTAATTTCTCCTTCATATATTCGTATTTTGGTAAATCGCGTGTGGCATTGATAATTCCGCGCAATTGTGTTAGTATTGACGGGTCGAAAACTGCAAAACCCGTTGTCGGCCACAATGCCATATGCTGGAAACCAAAAATCCGGCGATAAAACCCAACTTACTTTCTACATCGAATCCCATTCTCATAAAGTTTGCTCCGTAGCAATTTACCGGAATATACGTGTGTACAGTGTGTTAATAAAATTTTGAGGTTACACGATTTTTACAAATGAATTAAAAACTCGGACAATTATTTTTAGACTTTTAATTAAATTTATCACGTCGGGCCACCAATTTAGCCTTTACTAACATATATTTGATAAATTAATTATTATTAATTATATCCGAATTAAGTATCGCGTGAATTTAATAAAACAAAAGTTTGCGATCGAATTTTACGTCGTTATTCTTTCGAGCTCTCAACTAAATCTGACGACCACGTCAAAAAATAGTAAAATGGATGAACATTAATAAAAATGAACTTCTACGTAAATAATCCTTAACTATTTGTAGTCTCACCATAATAAAATTAAAATTCTTTATTTTGTATATGATGAGGGCACCACATATGAAAAACTTCCTTATAACGGACGATTCTTGCACTGAATAAAAGTTTCCATTGGGATAAAAGGAATTTCCCTAATTTTATTCTGTGAAATGAAAAGATGTAAAAGATCTATTGGAATGAGATTGGAAATACACCAAGGTCCCGCTTTGCGTCGCTGTTCGGTTCCACACGGAGAGACGCAAACTGAATTTCGACGCATATCGAACAATTTAAAATATTTGTGGCCGAAAAGAATCCGGAAGATTAATCCACATAGAATTTAAAATAAAACAAATATTAATAATAATTCGTTAATTAATTCTTAACACATATTAAACAAAAAATATTCGTAATTAACCAAAAATAGTTCAAAATAAGTTTTACTTTTTAAAAAATTGTTCTATAGTCGTTTGTACTGCTTGTTGTTTTTTTGACTCATAAATTTCTTTGTAGCAATTTATGCTACCTAAAACTGCACTGCTCACCTTAGAACTTCGTTCCTGATTAGGATCATCCTGATCAAAAATCTGGTTCGTTCGGGAATAATTTCTTGAATTTCTTCATCGAAGTTACTGCTATATGCTGGCTGAAAATCAATTTCCATTAATTCGGCATTTGTCATACCTTCATTGTGCGAGTTCAATAATTCTTGTATATGTTCGACTTCCATTCCTTCGATTTGCAATGTGTCAGCTAAATCAGCTACCGCACGCATTACATTTAACGTATCATCACTTGTCTCGTTTCCCAATTCGTACTGTATACATTCGGGTCATAATTTGCGCCAACTTCCATTCATGCTTTTAGTAGTTACTTCATCCAAAGATAATGCAATAAATTTAATTCCGTCCAGTGAAATTTTTCCAAAACACTTTCATTGTAATATTATCAATCCCTTCAGTGGCTGTGAAGAGTTCTTTAAAAGTTCGGCGAAGGTAATACGATTTAAAATTGGATTGTATTAATGCGGTTGTGTTAGCTGGTAAAAAACAAATTTTATATTTTCTGAGAGTTTATCTATCCACTAGAATAAGAATTTTAAATTCTAAATTTTCTTTCTCGCAATATGATCTCAGCTCTGGAATGGCACATGAAGACACCCAATCACGAAACAAATTTGCAGTCATCCAGGCTTTTTTATTCCAGCGATAATGAACAGGAAGATGTCTCTTTAAAATACCTTTCAAGGCTCTAGGATTTTCAGAGGCATACATTAGAAATGGTTTAAATTTATAATCCCCTGCAGCATTTCCACCTAATAGAAGCGCTAGACGCTCTTTTTTGATATGTATGTTTTGGTAGGCAGGCGTTTCCAAAACAAACCTGTCTCATCTACATTAAAAATTTGTTTCGAACTGGATACTCCTCCGTCTTGGATTTTTTTTTTTAATTTTTCTGGAAATGCTTCTGCTGCAGTATAATCTGAACTGGCAGCTTCCTCTTTAAGGCTTAAATTATGCAAGTTTGCTCTAGATGTGAATCGAGCGAACCATCCATCGCTACCTTCAAAACTCAAACCATCGTTTGCAGCTGCACTTGTGCTGGGCTCTTGTAACTTTAAACTATCAAAGATTAGTTTAGATGAGCATTTTACTTAACGGCATTCTACGATAGTTTTGTTCCTGTATCCATATTGTTAGACGTGATTCCATTTTAACCATTATAGCAGGTCTATTGCGTGTACATTGTTGAGATAACAATTGTGTAGTATTTTTTGCACTTTCTTTTATTTTTGACGCATCCCGGTTCCGAATACTTTTAACTGTTGTTAGTGGTAAAGTTAGAGCTTTTGCGATATCTATACTGCCTTTTGTTCACGATCAAATCGCTTAAGAATGTCCAGTTTTACTTCTAGTGTTAAAGCCTTCCATTTACTGCTTATACTGACTCACAATTATTTTAAAAATATGAATTTATCAATAAAAAAATTGTTAAACGTGAAATGCACAGGACTGTAAAAAATTTATAAAACTAACTTTTAAACATAAGCTAACGTCTACTTTCATACGATTATTCACAGTCAGTGCGAGGAAATATTAAATGCACATAGTATTGGAATTCCCCGAGTTACATGTTATACTACAAATTCGAAGGAAAATAAACCAATAATTTATACATACACACAAATGCATTATTATTCTCACCAAATATTCTGATAGCAACGAAAATTCTCATTAGTTGTACGACAAAACGGAAAAATGGAAATAAAGAAAAAGGACGCATAACGAAGAACCGATTCTAAGCAGGTGATTGTTGTTTTTTTTAGTCGACGCAAGAGCGAATAGACGCACATAGAATAGACGCATAGCGAGACTCTGGTGTACTGTTTTCTTATTTTTTTCACGGAATGAGGATTCAAAATCGCATTTTATTTTTAAACACTTCCTTACGTTAGATGAATTTAAACACTTCCTGTTTCCTTGGACTAGCATTAATTTTTTCTCATAAACTTAGCTCAATTACCTCTGTAACCGCAGTCATAACTTTACACTTTACTCTAACGCGCTTGATTGAAATACAGACCCTTATATGTTGTCATAGGAAGACTCTTAATTAAAGAAATCTGCCTACGAGTATCGTTACTAGTAAACAGGAATTTCCCAAGGAACAAACCCAAATTCTGAGTTGAGTAAATTTTCCACCCTTATATCCTTCAATTACGATGCTTGCTTACAAACATATTATTACCTGGAAGCGGCATTGTTTTAAAAATTTAAATGAAAACACAAATAATTTAAAATAATAATAATTCAGGAATATGAAAGTACCATATTTGGAAGATACAACTCAATAGAGCGCGTACTATGATGATATTTATTCAATTATATTGCTGTACAGATAAAATACAGTTATGTAATAATGATTTTCATTTTTTGTTATTTTCGTTGTATTTCTGTGAAAAGCGGAAAATTATAAAATGACAGTAAAAAGGGGGAAAAATTACAAAAAAATTTTGTTGTTAAATTTAAATTTATCGCTTAAAAATTCTATCGCTCCTTATATTCCGTTCGTACGGAACGAAATGAAAACAACAAAAATCATAATAGAAAATTCTTTGTATTGTTCAAATACGCGAAGCATGAACAAATCAAGAAATAATAAACGCCATAGGTAGGCATCGTAGAATATACAGCACAAGTATCAAGTAGAATTTTTTATTAGGATTATTCTGTATATTATTTCGGGATTGGATGACGATGTGACATGGACATCGTGTGATGGGACGGGCGATAAAAATTGGCATGATTTGTTTTTGTATTTTCATTAAAGATTGAAATTTACATATAACCGAATCGCATGCCGTACATAAAATAATACTCAATGGCATAAATAATTTTTTTTTGTACGAGTACTTTTAATTTTATGATTTGCATGATACCGTGATCCAGATATAAATAAATACTATGGGGTACTGTACGCCGCTCAAAATATATAAAATACGTAAGCCAATCATTAATAACCATAAAACAAGGTGAACGAAATAAAATATGAAAATATTTAATTATAAAATAATTCTAGCAAAAGCAAAAAAGATCTTGAAAGATGTAAATTTTCTGTACAAGATTAGATGATGAAAAATATGAATTAGCTATAATGTGGTTAAGTGGATAACAGTGTTGACATTCTACGGATGAACGAATTACAAATTCGTAGACGAAGAATAATTATAAGGTAATTATCATGCTAGCTGGATGAAAATTGATTACGGTAAGCTGTGTACAAGGTAGATACTTCTTGGCCCGTACAATGTACATTTATACGTTACGTACTTAAAGACCAAAAAATAATATAAAGATCTTGTTTCCTAATTGAATTAAATTAATTTAAGAATTTAAAATAATTTTGGGGTCGTAAATCGTTTGTTGGCCAAATAAAACATTTTCGTTTTGGTGTTCGCCCTTTTAAATTAAGTAAAATGTTACTTTTATATAACAACTTGTGTATTCTGAATTTATAAGGATTTAATTGAGTTTTAACCATTTAATGTTTGAGTATAGAGGGGATCTTTAAATCTACATTGTAATACTTGGGTATTTATGTTTATGTGCAAAATTCTTTAACGTCTCACGTATGGTATTTTCATATTGTTCTTCAATTTCCATACAATACACATTCCAAAGTTATCGACAACTACGGGAAATTATTCGAGAATGAATTCCGCAAATAATATCGAATTCTTGTAAAATGTGCCATAACATTTGTGTATTCCAATTTAGTAATCCATCCATATTTTGTAGAATGGAAATTCAAATATTTTTTAATATTACATTATCGTAAATGTAATGTGTCTCACCCAGGTTGATAAGTTTGCGGAGTCATAAAAATTACCACATAAAAGTTTTTATATTGTAGTTTTTCAGATTATTATAATTTATATACTCGTATAGTTTTATGAGACGCAGCAAACAAATTTACATAATACATTTTCCATTTTAACGACATGACAATGATTACATTTTTAAGTCACAATAAAATGTATTTTAGTTTAAATTTTGTAATTTTACAAAAGCACTACACCAATTACCATGATAGCTTACGAAGTAAACCCTAAATATTTTAATTAATGATTAAAACCCGCCATGTGTAATTATTGAAGATGTGGCGTAAAAAGCGTATTACTGAGAGGTTGGTATATGTATACCATAAACCAGGATTTAAATAAATTGAAAATTGTTCAATTGTTTTTGAAGTAAGAGTTTTGATTATCTCGTTTCCCTTCCATTTTGCAATTTATTTTTGCGCTATTCCCTTACGGTCACCCACAGTTGTATGTTGACGAGTTTGTCGCATTATCTTTTTCTGCCACGCTTCTTCTAAAACGAAATACTTAGGCCTGGTACAAGAAACAACAATTCTAGAGCACAACATTTTCTTAAACGAGAGTTGTCAACATTAGCTGTAATAATGATCTGAAAATTTAGTTTAAGCCTCAAATCCAAATTTTTTTGTAAAATATAACACAATAAGTTGTATCCTGAAAAATAATCTGATTTCGAAAGATTAGTCAGAATGATTGAAACGGTTCAAAGTGCATTTTTGTTTAGAGTCCCATCGTTAGACAACCAGCAGAATTTAAAACCTTTCACATTTTAGAATCTGCTGGTTGTCGAGTAATTTTTAAATATAGATTATAAGCCGTTTTATAATAGTACAGTTGTACTATCCGCATATAACACTTTTAAAAAATAATCATTTCGAAATTTATATTTATTTAATTCATTCTGCCTAAATTGACAGCAGTCCTATCCGGAATCGCGGACTAAACGAAGCAATCCAAAAATTCTAAGTTCTAAATCAAAATATCGAAAAGGATGATGGAATTTTGTAAACAGCTGCAATGTAAAATCCTCATAGCGTATATATCTAAAAGGCATTTTCTTAATGTTCAATTACGGTAAACATAAATTTTCACAACATTTCCAGGAAAATTTTGAGCAACTAGCGTATGGTTCGATGAGTAAGGCAAATTTTTTTGAAAAGCGATACATCAGACTCAGTTCTGTGCTGTATTGTTTACTCCGCGTAAATAGTTAATACTCTTCACGCGTAGAGAATGTATGTAGACGATTAAAAAATGACGTCGACAATGAAGAGGTTGTGTACAATGTCGAAAATTATTATTTCTGTTGACAATCGGCAAATTTCCATGATTTCTTTGTTAATGGAACCGTTTGGCTTTATTTTGTGTTGCTATGATCGGCTTCCGGAATCATAAGAAAAAATGGATATTTCTTGCACACGTTTGAAGTTCGTACACTAAAACAGTTTGTGGACAAAAATTTCAGCGAGTGTTCATAACTATGAAGTTTTGGCGCAATTTTATTTCTTGAATAAAAATTTATGAAAGTGCGCAGTTTTAACAGTGTATTTAATTGATTTTAAAATAATTCGAAGCAATAATTATAATAAATATTGATGAGGTTTTTGCTATTTGGCCTTAGTGTAGTAGAATATCCATGGATATACAATTCTCGCTTACTGATTTATTTATCTCAATGTATCCGTTTTCGAACGTACTTTAATGAACAAAATCAACACCACGGAATGAAATGTCTAATCACAAATTAATTGAAGGGTTTATAACAGCTATCAAACAGTGTAAATTGTATTCTGCAAAAATACTTAAAGAAAATAAATAGCTAGTAAATCCATCGGGTGAAAGAATCCGATTGTACAAACAACCCATTCGTGTGGCCACCATATATGCATTCCGCTCTTAAGAAATTGAGTTAACCTAAGCAAGTTTAACAGGTAATGAAGTTAGCTACAGTATTCATCTCGAAGATGTGCACACCAGTCGGCAATGCACAGGAAATTTCTTTTATAGCCACGAAGTTAGCCTCGTAAATAGCGTTATGATTACCGAACCGATGAAACCGATACGTAACGACATTTTATTTGATACCGTTAAAATTGTTCTTGATCAACTGGATTCCGATTAGAATTGAAATGTCTAATTTCTTTACGGCGCTGGTTGCAGACAAATTCCTTGCAGATCCTCCTATTTTCCGTATTCCTTGACTAATTACTCGAAGTGGATTACATTGACTACTGTGTAGTATCGATACTATAAATAACATATCAAGAAATGTAACACGATCGTGTTAAACATACTGTTAAAGTTGGCCGACTCGCTCCAGCCGAAAAATGACGGTAATGCAGATTCGGATGTAACTATTAAAGCCAATGAGCCGAAAAATGTCGATAATGCAGTTTCGGCTGCAACTGCTAGTATTTATCAACAGAAAACTGCCGATAATGCAGATTAAAAACAATAAGGAGTATTCGCTAGTAAAAGTCGGTAAGACAGATTCGTATACATAGCCAGCCTAAAAATGTCGTTAAATCAGATAAATACATTAGGTGTTAAAAAATAATTTCTTCTTTAATCCAAAATGTTTAGTTCGTTGCATTAAATACATTAAAACTAACAAAACTATTTTACCATTGAGACAACTCGAAGAAATATATGAAGCAAAACCTCAAAAATGTCAGGTCAATTTTCATGTTGGGAGTCCGCGAAAGCTCGATTGAATATGTCGCACACCCAAAATTTGAAAATTTCTAAAAATTCACCGTTTAAAGTGTCATGGCTGGAAATAGATTCAAATGATAGGTCTTAATGATGATCACGCCTGGAAAAAATGTCAGGTCAATTTTCATGTTGGAAGTTCGGGAAAACTCACCAGTTTAGTTAAGTTCGCGTATTTTTTCGAAATTATTATGTTTTAAAGAAAAGAAATGGCTGGTGACATCTGTAAAAATTTAATTTCTCTGTGGTAAGAAATGACAATGAACGAGAATACCTCGAATTATTTTAAACATACTCGTGTACTAATCCCACATATTTGTTTTGAAAAATTGTGAACATTTTTGAATTATTTTCTGAATTACAGCTTTCACAATATTGGAAATTCACAATTTATAGCTGGATGGCAACGCGTGTTACTGAAAAACAATTTGGATGACAACAAAAATCACTAATCTACATCGTCTACTAATATTCTATATATGCTTGTGCATGTCCGTACTTGTGTGCGTGAAGGCTAAGTTTCTGTATCCTGTACAGTCCAGATGATTTGTCTGATCGGGGTGAAACTTCAAAAATAAAATGGAAATCGGTCCACCGGAAGTGATAGCTTCCACAGGAGCTTTGTCGTTTTACCACCTGAAGTGACATCTTCATAATAGAAGCTTTTTGTATTACGCAGGTATTTTGAAAATCATCATTTATCATTTACGATAAAAACGGTTATGAACTAACATATTCTAACTAAATCTTGCAACAATACCAGTCCAGATCATTTTTCCAACATTTAAGCGGAAATGACGATTTTTGTGAAAAAAAATTTGTTTTCAACAAAAATTTAGTATCTGTCCGGCCCTGACGGATGGATTGATCGGGATGAAACTACATACTTAAGTTTTTTAAATAAATTGGGAGATTGCAGCGATTTTTGGCCGAGATCGGTCCAGCGGAAGTGGCAGCTTCCATAGAAGCTTTTTCTGCAAATATTTTGAAAAGTATCTCAATTATGAGAAAATTAACTGTGCATTAAAAGATTCTAAATTAAATTTGCAATAATATCGTTTTAGTTCAATTTTTCAAAATTTAACCCTTTGAGTCATGAATGCTAACCAGCTGATGAAAAAAATTAAATTGTGTTTTGGGCTATATTTGAGACATATATTTGAAAAATGCAAGAATAAAATATATCAGGCAGCGGGTTAAGGCTCCTTAGGATGTTCCGAATTCGGAACAAATTGCCAAATAGTATTTTTTTAAGGCAGCGAAAATATTTTTGATTTCAAACATAAAAATACAAAATAAACGTTTATGTTTAATTTAATTGAGCCAGTCATTTTATAATAAATTACTTTTTTCCTGATAACCAAGTAATTATTTCAAATAAATATAATATTGCATAATATTAAAATTAATTCATTATTCTTAGACTTTATAAGATTGAAGTAGTCTTTCGTTTTACACATGGACTTTGCACTTTTTACAATAAAAATTGGATTTATATTCACACCCTCTCTATTAGCATCTAGATCTCTCTGGTTTTTGGTCATGTTGCGGCAAATGATCGACATGGTTATATTTTATATCATTGGCTGGAAAATCTCCTCGCTAGCAGGGTCTAGCAGCCGCTCCTCCCATATTTTCGTTGTAAAGACTGTTTATTTCAGTCTGATCTACTAACATGTGAGATTTATTTGATTTATTCCATTTTCGAACCGGTCGTTTTGTACCAATACCCATAAAATTCGATGTCAAATGAATCAGCTTACTATCACTCTATCTAACCATGACCACCTTATCGTCTACACTCCTAACCTATTTCTCTAGGCTGTTTTTTACTACTTTATTTTCAAGAAACGGTGGATTTACAAATCGGTTGACTCGAGCTGTTCCAACGGCGTTTATTTTTTTTTGTTGAAGAATTTCGAACAACAGACTACCTAATATTTGTAATACGGTTAAATAAATGCAACACAATTGCGCGCGGTATTCGAAATTTTTAATATTAGCTTCTGGGGGACTGGTTGATGTTCCTTGATAAATTATGAAGTCATAAGGGAGGCCACTTTTTCCACACAACATATACATCTTTATACTTTAAAGGCTCAATTTGTTCGCCGCTACTCAAATATTCTTCCATTTCATGTTGTAAGAATCTGCTAATTTATGTTGGGATTTAGTTGGTGAATCCATTACATCAACGTAATATAGTACGTTCCTGAATTGCGAGAAGTGGGCATAACTAATCACTTTTAGAACCAGCTGAATATCAAGTAGTGAATTCCAGTACAAACAAATATATAGAGAAGAATATGTAACTCGAACGTTTTCTTAATTGGTCGGGTTTCGTGTGTTTGTATCCCCGAATAGACTCTTGTTCGACGTACATACAGATGTGGCCAAATTATTTTATCACATTTAGATATTTCGAAGATTATTGCTTTAAAAAGAAAATTTTTCAAATAAAAATTAAAATTTTTACGATAGCTACAGCTAATATTTATATTAATTAATACTTGGTGAACATCCATTTAGCATTTTTTTATAATTGGGGGGGGGGGGGGGGGGGGGTTGGGGCGGGGGAAGATTCCACTTAGTGCATTTTTGGCTTTGATGAGTAGATCGGCATCATTTTACCAGACTTCCTTCATCGCTTCGACCAATTCTGATTTGGTGCGCGGGCACTTTTCTGCTACTTTTTCTTTAAGATCAACTCAGATATTTTCGATGGGATTCGTATCTGGGCTAATCGCTGGCCAATCAAGGATTTGGATGTCGTTGGTCCTTAAATAGTCGGTGATTTTTTTAGCCGTGCGGCACGGAGACTTGTCATGCATAAAACTCCGTCCCCATTGAATTTTTCATTCATAGTCGGTACCGGTTGTGATTGCAGAACAGTTAAATATTGATTCGCATTCATTATCCCATCTACGAACGGTCCTGAACATTAGTACGTGAAAGTCGTCATAGCCTTGTCATTGAATACAACCTAATCAAGAAATAGAAAAAGATAAAGTTGAAAGAGACATTTATTGAAAACTGTAACTTTAAAATATCATTAAAAAAGGACTTTTATTGCTTGTACCTTTTCCCAGTCCTCTCTAGACCATGTAAAATGTTCATTTACTCACGTTTTCCTTTATTGTATCATCCTAGTATTTAACCTTTGGTTCTTGCGAGGTCGTCTTGCACATAGCCCATATTGAAAAAGTCTACGTCTCACTGTTCTCCCCGATATTTCCGCACCAACGTTACGCATTGTACCCCTCAGAGACTTACTGGATAACGTCCTATATCTTCGTTAGCTTTCCGCATTAAAAATCTGTCCTGGCTGACTGTTGTTTTACGATTGCCACCACATTTTCCTCTTCTTCTGGGACTCCTGTTTTCTGGGCTATTTGCGCATGCGTATACTGGCCTACTTCAAATACGTCGAAATTTTGGCTCTTGTTTTGCACTGATGTCCTTTTATTTACTCATAGTGAATTTTACTAAAATTACAAAAACCACTTCCACTTTCACTTTTCAATGTTACAAACGAGACTGAAATTCTTCAGTAAAATACTAATTCTTAAATACTACATAGTTGCCACAAAATCAAATCAATTCGGAGGTCAAACTAATTAACAGGTCAATAAATACTCGGAATTCATGTTTTGTCGAACAGGTTTCTCAGGTATTAATGACTCATTATTACACGAATTTCTTGGATTTGTCGATATCTACCTTAACGACGTGTCAACTATACAAAAGGTTGCAATTCAGACTTTGAAAATCACATTACCATGAATTCCGTATGAGGTGATAATAATTTAGCCACATCTGTATTTGTATAAAACGCGGCACTTGTGAAGAAATCATCTGGGTAATATTTAGTAAAGTACATCAGAAGTGTCTCAATGCTTTCTATAGGATCATCTTCCATTTGCATTTGACTTTTATTGAAAACAATTTTTCTTGCTTGAAACATGTCAATTTCTTTTCGCCATTTTATATCGGCTTTTTTAGTAAATTTAAATTCCTGAAAATTATCGATTTGAACGTTTTCGGGTACCGATAACTGATAACTGCGAACTTCTGCATTGTTTTCATCAATGATGAATTCTTCATCATCAGATTCGTTCTCTTTACTGCTTATACCTTTACTAGAATGTTCGAAGCAAAGAAATGTAATATCATCTAAATTCGTTTGAGTGACCAAATTGGGTTCCTGAACTTCTTCATCGCTCGAAAAGCCCAATTCCGAGTCGGAGCCATTCAAAATTTCCGCCAACCCGTCCAAAGAGAATAATTCTTTACGTTTTTTTTCACTCGGATTCATTTTTGAAGTTATCTTTGAATAATATTGGATGAAATACAAATTTTTAACAGCAGTGTTATAACGTACGTTTGGCCCAATTTCGGAACATGCATTTTCTTAACAATATTATTTGATTTCTATAAGATGTAGTGCACCATTTTTTATTAACAAATGATGATTGCCACTATTTTAAATGAAACTGAAATACACGTAAAAAAATAGCATTAAACCCACATCGTGTTTCGCATTGTCAAAATTTTGCTCCGGTCCCTTAAAATATTTGGCGCTGTGGAATGATAAAATGTAAATGACATAAATAGACGATAAACAGTAGAACTAAAATATAAAAGTGGAACGAAAAAAATTGAACTATATTTTGATACGGAAAAATTAGTCAAAATCGTTGTTCCTAGATCGGAACATTATGAGCCAAAGGACTAAGCCGGTCGATTTTTACCATGCAGCAGCTTTTTTGTCTGTGGCCTCCCTACAGCTCAGTTGAATTGACTTATAGGGCTGAAACTTAATACGTAAGCTTTTTTCCCATAAATCGGAAGGTCCCAGTGATTTTTGGCCGAAATAGGTCCACCGGAAGTGGCAGAGCAATGCAAAATATGGTGGACATCTGTGTAGGGAAAGTGGCAGCTTCCTTAGGAGTTTTTTAGTTTTTGCAATGAATATTAAATTTATGACAAGGATTGACCTTGTTGGCTTTCTGAAATTTAAGCAGGAATAATGATTTTTGATTATGCAAGACAATTTTTACCACAAATCCGGAAGGCTCACTTTTTCGCTTTAGAAATTAATTGTGGTGCGTTCGAGATTTATGTAAATTTGACGCAAACGAAAGTCAGGCAGTTGGCCACAAGGTATTTTTAAATTATATTTGAGTTGTTAATGTTTCTGTGATTATTTGTATAAAAAAATAGTTTTGTTATCTTACTTTGCAATGTATTTTATATTCGTTTTCGAAAGAAGTGCTTTGGCGCTATTAGTGATCTACAAAAGCTTCAACATGCATATTTTATGAACTGAGGTAGATACTCATATTGAAATATTAAATCGTTCTTACTCTTTTTTTAAAGGATTTTCTTTAGTATTTCTATTGTAAATTTTTTGTTTAACTACCTTATTTTATTTGCACTCGCAAGTCTTTTCGTACGTTTACAATCGTCAATTGTAAACCAATAAATTCGCAAACAAGTTTGAGAAATATCAAAAAATTATCTCAAGAACATTAAGTTCTGGGGCGTGTTACAACTGATAAATGGGGCGCAAGCTGATTCATAAAATAGATAAAACACAAAGAATCAATTCTTAATTTAATACTCCACATAATTTATACTTATCTAAAATCAACAGCTGATCTTGCGACCTTCAACCAACTTTGTGGTAAAAAGCTAACCGCAACTTTATTTTTGCTGCAAATAAACGTTGTAACCTAAAATAATCAATAATTTAGAATATTTAATAATTTTGCATTATATAAAACATTACAGTTTCACTTTCACAATTTCACTTTCATTAATTTTAATTGATTAATTTACTATTTACTATTTTCTATTCTTATATATTTACCTTAAATTGTACACTATTGAATTTTTGATGACAGTTATAGATATTATTTACAACAATTAGGTACGAGCCTTAATTATGGCATAATTTGGTTTAGTTTGCTAGATGTCATAAATTCTTATTTATTTTATATAAACGTTAACTCTTTTTTTAAAATCAAAATTATATGTCAACAGTGACTAAATTATACCATTTTTTTTGTGAATTATACCGGACCGACATTGGATATTCGAGACACCGCTTCTTATTAAAATACCGACTCGCAATTTGTATACTTGGATTTGAGAAACATCGCATCGAAAAATTTTGACCCACGCATTTTAATTGGACACGGCAATCAGCACTCGATAATTTTGGACCTCGGACAACTCTGGATACGATTTGTGTACTATACATATTAATGTTGAACCACCGCTATATCTTGGACACAAACGTTTTATGATGATTACGTGTACTTTGGTGCCAACAGAAAATAGCCGGCAATATTTAATTGTCATTAATTGAACTGAGGCATTAAAATTATACTGCGATACTACTAGCACCCGTGAATTTGCTAGCGTACAATAATTACCAACCAAGTTTATTGGCGTATTTTATACAGGGCGATAAATTGTGGTGAAATCGTCTGCAGAATTTTTATTGACGCAAACTATATGCGAACTAGATTATTAAAAAATTTTATCTTCGTAATAGCACAATCGTCAATAGCACGTCAAATTTAAACAGAAAATTTATCAGAGCGCGACTGAGTATATTATATATAGTTACAAAATTGGATGTAATGAAGCATTAGCCGAGATGGCAGTGAATTCAATTTTAAAGCTAGGAGCTAAACTAATTTTTAACAGTTTTTTTAACTTCAAAAGCATACAGATAAATTGCATTTTCTACTACTTACCCTAGTTTGAAAGTACGCCCTTCAACGTTTGTTTTCGAGTTAAAAATAATATATTGTTTATCTAATATATCGAGATGAGGTTGCCAACACCAACTTGTTTGGTTTGGACCTAATGAAACATTGAATTTTTTATTAGAAAAAATCACTACCATCGTAGTGGTAACCACATTTCGATGTAAAAGTAATATCTGGCTATCACCCAAAATAACCCAAAATGTCTCTAATATGTAAATAAGAATTATTTTGGTTTTGAAAAAATTCATAACGAGCGAATGGAACCATAACAGCGACCTCAATCTATACCTTTTCGAGGTGTAGCGTCTTAAAAGCTAAACAAAGCTAAGAATACCGTTTCGAACACTGCGGAGAGGCATCATAACACTACTGTCGTCTACATTAGAGTCCGTGAACTGAATTTTCATGGAATCGCGAAACCGTACACTAAATATTTGAACTTTGCTATATTTAACGTTATATATAGACAATTTATCTTAGTTCGGTACTAACATTATAATTTAGATGCAGTTAAACGTTTTAAAATCGGTGTGCATAATTTTAAGGCTGCGATACAATTCGTGACTTATTTTGTGGAGAGTGACTTATTTGAAAGTCTACAATAAATCTCCTGCCGAATAGACTTATTTATTTGAAAGTCTTATTTGATTTTTGTGAGAGGCCTCCGATCAAACTAATAACTCATTCAAATAAGACAAACAAATCTACAGTAAGCCTTCTCAAGAGGAGACTAATTGTAGATTTTGAAAAAAGTCGTTCTCCTCAAAATAAGTTTTGGATTGGGCCGCAGTCTAAGCGCTTTGAGCTGGGACATTTGAAATTTGGAAAATAGTTTATGATTTATTATTATGAACTGGGTGATATTTTTCAAGAACCGGTGTGAAGTTTATGGACATGTACAAATACTTTTGATAGAAATTTGTGTGAGTGTTCAGTGTGCACTTTTGAAAAAAATTTAAGTTCTTGGGCAATAATTTAAGCTAGGTGTGTACATTTTTAAATAGTGTATTTCAATAATCAATGTTCGTTCGTTTTTAATCTTATGTCATAATATAAAATGACAAAAATCTCAGAGATCGTCTCACATAGTGACTATATATGGTGGTCCGAAGCTTCAACGAACTAAAGTGTGACCTACTATACAGGCTAACTATAATTTCATGCAAATTAAAAAAATTTACAAGTATCTAATTACAAGAAAGATGATACAATTAGATATTCAAATGAGAAATCCGTGTTTCGATATGTCTTAAGTCAAATAGCAAAACATTTCAGAGATTGGACGATAATCAAAAAATTTTTTGATTTTTCAAAAAGTACACACTGAACCCGCATAAATTTCTGCCAAAAGAATTTGTACATGTCCAAAAAATTTGTACTTGTTCAAAATTTTCACACCGATTTGCCAAGAAACATGAAGCCGAAGTTCTAAAATTTCAGGGGCGAAATTATATTTAGCTTAATATCAAATGACTGACATTTTAATAAACAAGAAAATAATTATTCCTCAAAATATATTTTTTCACCGTCTTAAATTTTCCAAATGCTAGCAATCCTAAAGGAAACTAGGACCTTGTACTTTTCTTTTAGTTTTTCACACAAAACTCCAAAAGGTTTTGTGGTATATTTTTACATTTTAAACAAAATACATAAATTGTGTTTTTATTGGAAAAGAATGTCGTTCAAGTGATCTCCTCAAGTTAGCTCGGCAGTCTGTCAATCTTTTGCCAAAATTTTGAATAACTATTTGGCATACTGATGGTTCAGTTAGTAATATTTGCTTGATTATGTTGTCTTTGAATTAACCACATACATTTTACTCTTCAAGAAACCCCATAAGAAGAAGTTTAATGGCGTTAAATCGCATGATCTTGGTGGCCAATTCACGCCTTTTCTTCTTGAAATTATTCGATTATTAAACTTCTCTTTCAATAGATCGATTGATTCCGTTGCTGTGTGACATGTTCCTCAATATCTTCCAATTAACTCCACAAAAAGTTTATAATCATCTCTCGATCATTCACAGTAATTGCATTTGCCATTTTGATTTTAGAAAAAATATGAACCAATTACGCCACCACACCAAAATCCACACCACTTTTGTCTTTTCAAACAATTCTCTAGGATTTTGTTCAGCCCAATTGCAGCAGTTTTGTTTGTCGGCATAGCTGCCAATTTCTAAATAAACTTTATCGATGAAGATAATTTGTTTGAAAAATTCTAATTTTTTTCTTGTTTTTATATGGCTCAATTGTCGAATTGCCGACGTAATGTGTTGTCATTCGGCTTTAATTCTTGTGTTAACTGTATTTTGTAAGCCTTTACATGAAGATCTTTGTGTAAAATATTGAACAAAGTTGTTGGTTTGAGGTTTAATTGCTGTGAACGATGACAAATTGATGTCGTTGGCTCTTCAGCAATACTTGCGAACGACCAATACGACGATAAGTTCTGCTTCTCCGATCTTGAACCAGTTTCTTCAAATTTATGAATGATAAGTGTAATAGCACGGTTTGTCGGAGCATTTTCTCTACCGTATTTTGAACGAAATTTTGTTCCAACTTCTGAATAACTTTCACTATATTTAAAATGAATTTTAATAATTAAAGCACGTTGTTCAATCGTACATCTCTCCATTTTAACGAACCGGAATGTTGGAAATAATTAGCCTGGAAAGATTTTCCGAACGCATTTGGGACGGTCTAGATAAAAGTAAGTAAGGTAGTGCTCGTGGTTGGATGTCAACAAGCATACAAATTTATGCTAGTGGTACTAATCGAGGATTTTACTTTGCTTCGCTGATGTTTTTTTTTCAGATACATATTAATAAAAGATAGTTCCTTCTAATAACACTTTTGTAATTAATATTTTAGAATTTAGGGATTTTAAATAGTGTTTTGAATACGGAGAACATTTTGACTAAAACCTACCTACACATTGACTTTGAATTTACCACACGGCACTACTGAACTGTATCACCTTTTCTATTATTTTTTTTAGTCATTTGTAGTTTTATAATCTTACCTATGTAGAAAAATACTAAAAACACAATTTAATCCTTTTTAATATTGTATATCATCATACCACAACTTTTTCGTTTCATGATTCATGTGTTTTGGAAGTTACACAATTTTCTGAAAAACTCAATTTATGTATAAAAAACTTTTAAAATTGTTGTTTTATTAGGATTTAATTTTTCTACCTACATAATACAAACATCGTACAGCAAGATACACTACTATTCTACCTGATTGTCAATATAATTTCCTCCCGCCACATTTCCCTATGAACCTGGCTCGTATTATGTACCGAATATACACAATGACTAATTCCTAATTATTTTATCGATCAAAATTAAGTACTTACAAATTTGTATTTTAAAGTAAACATAACGTTTTAATATTTTAATGGTATTATTCCACATTTTGAAATTGAGCGAAATAATTAGAAAATTACAACGTAAAGTAGATCAACATTCCACACTCAATTTAATCAAAATATTTAAATTATTTTAATGTCAAAATTACTTGGCATAACAAAAATGAAAAGTTAATTAAAATTATTTTGTATTGAGATGAACATGAAATAAGTTTTGCTTATACCACAAACATATTAGAAATCCTAAAATCATGAACCAGCACTTAACATATAACTACTGTACGAGTATTCGTGGGAGGACACTTTTACAACCGGAATTTTACGCCGTACATAATTTCCTTTTAAAAATAAAATTTAAAAATCATTACGTGACTATTTGGAAATTTTCCATTTTTTTTTTCAACATAACTAAATACTAATAAATAATTCAGTTTATTAAACTAAAAAGTAAATTAATGAGGAAAAATATGAAAATGTGCACTAATTTGTTTTTCGCGTGTTTATCGAATTAATTGAAATATTAATTTTTTGTTTTTGCTTTGTTTTTTTTAACACAAACCAAAACAAAACAATTGTTCTTTAATAAATAGATTATACCACTCGACAATTTCACCATTTAGTTACGGAAGGAAAAATTTAATACGAAAACATTTCGATTCATGCTTTTTACGAAAAGTGTTATTTGAATATACATTTTTGTGCTAATTAATATCGATCACAATATTATCGAATAATTAAATCATTTTGTGAGAAAATTTTTCATTTTAAATTATCCCAAGCATAAAATCAACAATACTCGTATACCACAGAATAAAGGATACCAGTTTGCTCAATTTTGGGGTCAAAAAATTCCTATACCCGACATTTTGCTCGGAATGATATTTAATCGACCCGATTTTGGTCTTCAATTTCTGACCTGCAAAATAATACGTTTTACATAGCACATTGCTAAATGGAAATTTATGTAAAATTGGCAAAAAGAAATAACGATAATGTTGGTCTTTGGGTAAAAACAAATTCCATTTGAAATCGTTTCAAAATATTTCCATTTCAATCATTTTCCTTATCTCATGTCACATGAAACGGAATAAAAAATGTTGTGGATGGATTTTGTGAGTCTTCCTTGGATATTTGGTCGATTGTTGTTAATTTCGTTTTAGACAAAATGTTTAATCTCTTATATAATAGAGGGAGGTCCACAAATCCTAAATGAATATATTAGCTTGTATTTTGAAATAGGATGATACGCCTATTTACTGTAGTACAAATACAATCTATTTTAGGTTTTTGTCGTCATGGCGCATAATTTACATAGCTAAGATGTTAGGATACATGGAAAAAGATGTTATGATGATTCAGTTTGTTCAGTGATATTCGGCGTTTCCTAATAACTTTTGATTACACTTTACACAATCCAACTGTATTTCCCAGTTTCCTTTAAATTTCTTATAATATCAATAAAATGCTAATAAAACATAATTAAGGAATAATTTGTTTAATTGAAACTGTGGCATTTGGTGTAATAGTTTTAATGGAAAAATAATTGGAACACGATTATTATTCAGTTTAGGTCCAGTTAAATTAGGTTTGTTTTATTGTGAATAAGGATTCTAATCAAGCTAATTTAAAATAAAATTATCGCATTGTAGGTCAGGGAATTTTTTTCATTTCTGCAATTCGCTCTAATCGAAAACAGAGTCATTATTACCGTTTTCATTCGTTGCTAATTTGATTTTTTTTGATTAATTTTTATTCGAAATGGATATTGAACAGTATCATATACCGTTCTTTTTTATCGTACGCTTAATTGCCTTTGGTTGACTCATGTTATCTTTAAGTAACCACCTGTCACTATAGAAATACACAATTTCCGAATCGGAAAAACATTGGCAAAGAGTATGCGTTTTTCGACAGAGCAACAAAATAGGGGAACAAATTTAATCACTAAATTTGTGGATCATTCAATTTAAACGGGTTGTATATATAACACACCAATATTATGTCACAGTCTCCAGTCCCAACTTTATACAGAGGTACAATAAGTTTGACATATCGGTAATAATTTTAAATGAGGCAACAAGGTTAGAACAGATACCTTTGATAGTAAAAACTGGTGCAATGAGCGAGGAAGAAACCATCCAGCAACGTCAAGTGTTTTGTGAACTATACCACCAATATTGAATTATGAAATACCTGTGGCTACCTCTAATACAATGTTACTCGTTTCACATGTTAAACAAACCCAAAAAAATTTTAATTATTAATTTCATTTCTGGAACCCAAGATTCTCGACGAAATTCTTAGATGCATCGTAGTTAAACCATCATCGTAGTTTTATATTGCGGAGACAGTACAGATGGTGAACAACACGGAATAGCCTGTCTTCAATATATACCCTATTTTTCAAGATAGTCCTAATAATACTCCACAAACTTCACTTTATCCATTACGTGTAATAATCTTTCAAATATTTTTGTTTTATAGCGTTTTTACTCGTAAATAAGAAATTTTAAATATTTTGAACTCAAAATTCAAAATTCCGAAAATCACAATCTTGTATGCAATGCGATGTCACCAGTACCAAAGAAACAATTTTCTTTAGGGACGCGATCTACTATACATCTGTACATGTCTCTATTTTCATAGTACCCGCGTCACTTTTTAAAAAATTTCGGATAGATGCCATATTAAAAAGCATTCGGCCGTTTCTTAACCGATCTGTTTAAATTTTGTAGATGATCGCGATAGAAACTTGGTGGTTGCGAAGCAAAATAGTCATTGAGCCATTTTTGCACATCTTCAACTTTCGTGAACTGCTGGTCTTTCAAATATGATGACATCGATCTGAATAAGTGGTAATCAGAGGGAGAATACGCCGCATGCTGTAAATCTTCCCAGCTTACGGAGAAGATGAGTTCCTGGGTTGATTTTGCTGCATGTGGACGAGCATTATCATGTAGCTATATCACTTTCCGCATTGCTTGGATCGTAAACGGTTTTTTTTCCTCCAGCGCATCACTTAATCTGATCTGTTGGGTCTGGTAATGTTCAGCTGTAACATTTTGACCAGATTCTAGAAGCTCGTAGTAAATGACTCTTCTCCAATCCCACCAGACACAGAGTAACACCTTCTTGGCATGAATATTCATTTTTGCAACTGATATTGATGGCTGGCTTGGATCAATTCATGATTGTCTGCGCTTAGGAGGACAAAATCCACTTTTCATCAATGATTTTGTGCAAAAAAATCAGAAAGCAATTTCATGTAGTTTGTTCCTTCTGTATTTTTCCCATTGCATGCAATCGGAATGATATTGCTTGGTGAGTAATTCCTAACTGCTTTGCAAGCTCTTTTCATCCAGTAGAACTTAAAATTTTTCGTCTTCAAATTATTTTACTGGACGTGGATCGTCCTCAAGACTTAAATTGCCACCACGAAATCTTGCAAACCACTTTTTTACTGTTGAATAACTCACAGAATGTTCACTGAAAGTCGAATTAATGAATTCCATAGCTTGAGCATTCCACCTCTTCAAATTGACGCTCGGAAGAACAGCTTGTAAATGACTGAAACTTATCTCATAAAAACAGCAATGACTAAGCTACATATATCAAAAATGGCAGACGATCTGGATGCGGTATATTTTATTGCAACCAACTTCAGAGCCAAGTTTCTACTTGCACACCTAATATTTTTTTGTTTAGTTAATTTTTCCAAAATACTTACAGTTTGATGGAAGTATTAAATTTTTTTTTTTTGTAATTATGGAAATTGATCAACAAATTAGCCATTACGACAAACGCCAAGTAAACTTTTGTTCGATACGTCGTTGGCGGAAGTGTGCTCCAGAACCTCCCTGTGAAGCTTCAATCGTAACCCATCTCATGTTGTGTCGAAAATTATATACTCTTGATTAGGAATATTTTGTTTGACCTAAAGGACTAAGAGCATCTCATCGATGAATTCCTAAAAGGTTTAAATTACCCCTGGGTAATTTTGCTTTCCCGAGTTAAGAACTTATCGTAAATTCTCATCTGTCCGAATATTTTCAAAACGTTGAATTAAACCCCGTTTCAAATGACCCCAAGATGCAAGAGGATTTTTTCCCCTCTCCTGTATATCCAATATCATGTTAACTTTTCATCCGTTATCTCATACATGTAAATTAACAGGCATTCTACTTCCAGAAACGTAGGCAATTATTTGGCCCACCCGTTTATAATATCATTTATTTAGCCTTTCCACACAGTGCGGTAACATGATGCGCTTTTTCTTCGTCTCTTACTTCTTCGCCTATAAACTTAATTTTAAAGTGGGGGTATTTTGCAGCAAAAATGTCAAGTCGTCGTTCAACACGAGCCGCGTGTTGTATACTCACTAACCCAAACGAAAAAAAATCAATTTTGCTTTGCCAGTAAAGACAATGGTTTTCAATACGTAATAGATTTTTCTAATTTTATTTTTTGATTTTTCTAACCGTTTCCCTCAAGCATTCAATATAAAATGAAAATAAATTTTCACATACATAGACGCGAACCACTCTTGAATTTTGCGTGGAAAGGCAAGTGCTGAATTTTGTTGCAAACCGCAGTGTGTGGAAAAGCTAATTGAATGTATTGTTGACTGGTAGCCTGATTAATTTCCGTCAAGAACATGCTGACGTGATTGTTCATGATGCTCGGCTAACTTCCAGCCCACAATACATATATTTTTAATATCTTTAGATGGATGGACTAGGATGAACTAGGAGCTTTAAGATTATGTTTTGCCCTCGGGATTCCCTGATGTTACCCGCCGGTACCACAATATCAATTAGAGATTCTATACTTGTATCAAGGGCCTCCTTCATCTTTAACAATGAGCTCAACATTGTTTCCAGTTGAAAATATAATAGACGGAACTGTAAATTTATGAGCAGCTCATTGTCTGCCATAGACAACTTTGGGTATCTTGGCATCATTTAAATCCGTCTCTGTAGCACCACAAACAATTCGTCTGGGCCATAGTTTATCGTCCATGCTGCCAAAGTGAACTGGAAAAACTCCTACGACGGCTGCTATTTCTGGTACAATTTGTTCTGTCAAATTTCAGTAGGATCGCTCAGTTTATGAACAAAATCTTACGTATGAAGTTTAGATAAAGAAAATAAAGAGACAATGAATTTTGATGGCATAAAAGTTTAATTAAAAAACATTTATGCTGAAACTTTGTTGCAAATTTAATTATGAATATTTTTGAGCTCATCAATTTTTCGGAAATGCTATACTTTTCAAAATATTATAAAAAACCGAGCAAGGTTTTTTTGTCACTTCCAGTAGACAAATGTCCCCATATTTCACTTTGAAATTGAATTGATTGATCTTTGAAATTGTGAAAACAACTGAAGTATGAAGTTTCATCCCAACAGTCAATTTGTCTGTGCTGTAGAGATTTGTTGATCAAAACTCGGCAGTTTGTCAAAAGAATATGATCTGAACAAATTTTATTGAACATTTAATTTAGAATAGTTTTGGCAGATATTTTAATGTAGATCATACATACACTATGTCAAGAAAGTAAAGGGAATTGGTCATTTAAAAAGCCCGCTTCCAGGAATTATACAATATTTTTTGCCGCTAGTTGGCACAACTATCCTGTATCTTGACGTGAAGCTTGAGTGCGATCTGTCATTTAGTTTGTTTAGAGTGCTCTATTTTGTCAGTTCATCGCAAGTGTGTTTCCCGATTTTTATAATGAATACAAATATCGAACAAAGAATTTGCCTCAAATTTTGTATTGCAAATAAAATTTACCGAATCGCTGAAAATATTACAGAAGGCTTACGGTGAATCGACCTTATCAAAAACACAGTGGAACAGTGAATTCAAAAGCGGTCGAGATGTGGTGGAAGATTTGCCTTATTCTGGTCGGCCTCAACCGAAGTTCACCTGAAGTTAACATTAATAAAGTGAAGGAAATGGTGACGGGAAATTGTTATTTCGGTTTGAGAGAGATAGCCGCTGACCTTAGTGGGATTGATTCTAACCAATTCGTACCATTATACACGATTGTTTGGGTATGGAAAGAAGAAAGACGATTCTTCAACAACTTAATCGCATAAATGTTGCTCAAGACATGCTAGAACGAGTTAATTCCGACCCCACATTCATTAAACGCATTATAACTCATGATCAGACATGTGATTACGAGGTTGACTTGCAAACCAGTCAACAAGCTTCGGAATGGGGCTTTTCAATTGAGCCAAAACCGACGAAAAGTCGACCAGTCAAAGTCGACCAAAAGTCAAAGTACAGTTGACTATTTTTTATTATTATTGCGGTGTTGTGTACTCGGAATTCTTGTTAGAAGATTAGACGGTAAATAAAGAATATTATCTGGGCGTTATGCAGCCTTTGAGAGAGAAATTTCGTTAGATTTGTGGGAAGAAAACTCATGGATTTTGCAGCACGACAACGCAACATCTTACAAGGCTATCATTGTGAACGAATTTCAGGCCAAAAACTTAACAAATATCATCGAATAACCACAGTATTCAGCTGATACGGCACCGGCTAACTTTTTTTCGCTTTCTCTTTTCTTTGTTCGGTATTTTTGTTCATTACAAAAAACGAATGTGAAGTTTTCGACAAAATTAAAAAATAACGAAACATGGCGGAATAAAAAATTTGTCGAAATAACAAAAATGCACATGAATTAGTAAAACAGTTGGCAAAAGCAATGTTAGGATTTTTTTAAAAATTTTGCTATGAAAATCAACTGCTCGTTAATACGCAATTAGTAAACTAGCGACTTCGGCAAAGACAATAACAAAACATTTAATTAATACGAAATTCGAAATGTTCAAACAACTAAAAATTATCCATATAGTCAATATATGAAAAACTAAAAAAAATGGGATTTAGACGTCCACTGTATCGAGAATTGGCCAGCTCACAGAGATTTCTCACAAACATGGTATTTATGATTAGTTGTTCCGGTTGCTTAACTATCGGTGTTATGTGGCATATCGCCAATTGGATTTAATTAAAAAATTCAATGAGATTTCCGGCTGCTTATCTATCGATGATATCTGGCATATCGTCAATTGGATTTAATTAAATAAATTCAATGAGATTTCCGGCTGCTTATCTATCGGATTTGTCTGGCATATCGTCAATTGAGTTTAACTTAATAAATTCAATGAGATTTTCGGTTGCTTATCTATCGGTTTTGTCTGGCATATCGTCAATTGGATTTAATTAAATAAATTCAATGAGATTTCCGGCTGCTTATCTATCGATGTTATCTGGCATACCGTCAATTGGATTTAATTTAATAAATTCAATGAGATTTCCGGCTGCTTATCTATCGGTTTAATCTGGCATATCGTCAATTGGATTTAACTTAATAAATTCAATGAGATTTCCGGCTGCTTATCTATCGATGTTATCTGGCATATCGAAACTGGATTTAATTAGACAAATTCAAAGAGATTTCCGGCTGGTTATCTATCGATGTTATCTGGCATATCGTAAATTGGATCTAACTTAATAAATTCAATGAGATTTCCGGCTGCTTATCTATCGGTTTTGTCTGGCATATCGTAAATTGGATTTAACTTAATAAATTCAATGAGATTTCCGGGTGTTTATCTATCGATGTTATCTGGCATATCGTAAATTGAATTTAACTTAATTTTTGTTTGTTTCGAATGTCATAAGCTAACTAAGCATACATACCATCTTTGTGAGAAATCTCTGTGAGCTGGCCAATTCTCGATACAGTTAACGTCTAAATCCCATTTTTTTTAGTTTTCCAAAAATTGACCAGCTTCGGCGTCAATAACAAATGGGTCTACGTCATCGTATTAAAATGGGGATAAATTTTGTTTGTTTCGAATGTCATAAGCTAACTAAGCATACATACCATGTTTGTGAGAAATCTCTGTGAGCTGGCCAATTCTCGATACAGTGAACGTCTAAATCCCATTTTTTTTAGTTTTTCAAAAATTGACCAGCTTCGGCGTCAATAACAAATGGGTCTACTTCATCGTATTAAAATGGGGATAATTTTTGTTTGTTTAGAATGTTTGTTTAAGCTAACTAAGCATACATACCATGTTTGTGAGAAATCTCTGTGAGCTGGCCAATTCTCGATACAGTGAACGTCTAAATCCCATTTTTTTTAGTTTTTCAAAAATTGACCAGCTTCGGCGTCAATAACAAATGGGTCTACGTCATCGTATTAAAATGGAGATATATTTTATTTGTTTAGAATGTCATAAGCTAACTAAGCATACATACCATGTTTGTGAGAAATCTCTGTGAGCTGGCCAATTCTCGATACAGTGGACGTCTAAATCCCATTTTTTTTAGTTTTTCAAAAATTGACCAGCTTCGGCGTCAATAACAAATGAGTCTACGTCATCGTATTAAAATGGGGATAATTTTTGTTTGTTTCGAATGTCATAAGCTAACTAAGCATACATACCATGTTTGTGAGAAATCTCTGTGAGCTGGCCAATTCTCGATACAGTTAACGTCTAAATCCCATTTTTTTTAGTTTTCCAAAAATTGACCAGCTTCGGCGTCAATAACAAATGGGTCTACGTCATCGTATTAAAATGGGGATAATTTTTGTTTGTTTAGAATGTCATAAGCTAACTAAGCATACATACCATGTTTGTGAGAAATCTCTGTGAGCTGGCCAATTCTCGATACAGTGAACGTCTAAATCCCATTTTTTTTTAGTTTTTCAAAAATTGACCAGCTTCGGCGTCAATAACAAATGGGTCTACGTCATCGTATTAAAATGGAGATATATTTTATTTGTTTAGAATGTCATAAGCTAACTAAGCATACATACCATGTTTGTGAGAAATCTCTGTGAGATGGCCAATTCTCGATACAGTGAACGTCTAAATCCCATTTTTTTTAGTTTTTCAAACATTGACCAGCTTCGGCGTCAATAACAAATGGGTCTACGTCATCGTATTAAAATGGGGATAATTTTTGTTTGTTTAGAATGTCATAAGCTAACTAAGCATACATACCATGTTTGTGAGAAATCTCTGTGAGCTGGCCAATTCTCGATACAGTGAACGTCTAAATCCCATTTTTTTAGTTTTTCAAAAATTGACCAGCTTCGGCGTCAATAACAAATGGGTCTACGTCATCGTATTAAAATTGGGATAATTTTTGTTTGTTTCGAATGTCATAAGCTAACTAAGCATACATACCATGTTTGTGAGAAATCTCTGTGAGCTGGCCAATTCTCGATACAGTGAACGTCTAAATCCCATTTTTTTAGTTTTTCATGTATTGACTATATGGATAATTTTTAGTTGTTTGAATATTTCGAATTTCGTATTAATTAAATGTTTTGTTATTGTCTTTGCCGAAGTCGCTAGTTTACTAATTGCGTATTAACGAGCAGTTGATTTTCATAGCAAAATTTTTAAAAAAATCCTAACATTGCTTTTGCCAACTGTTTTACTAAACATGTTCATTTTTGTTATTTCGACAAATTTTTTATTCCGCCATGTTTTGTTATTTTTTAATTTTGTCGAAAACTTCACATTCGTTACAAAAATCGTTTTTTTTGTTTTATTTGGCACTAGCTACAAAGATTTGGTGCCATATGGTCCGTTTCAAAATTTACAAATTTAATGTTTTGCATTTTTTACCATAATAATTTAATTTTAATTAATTAATTAATCGTAAAGTTTGTCATTCCAATTAACTGGTTAGCCGGGATCGTACACACTTTTTGAAATTCCATTTTGATAATAAAAAAATATTGAAAAATCGCTACAAAAGCTTCGGTGAGCCTATAGTAAAATTTGAACCAAAAAAACGGTGTCGGTAATACATTCGGCCCGATAAATTTTAACAATATCGATAAATCACTTCAAAATTATGATACAACATTTTTTGTATTGTTTCGTATCATCATCATGACGGTAATTTTAAATACATAATTTATTTTAATATTAAGTGCTTCAGTTTGATTACAAAGGAAATTTTGTTTTGAATTTATAATTGATTTAATAATGTATTGTTTGATATTTAAACCGGTGTTTTGAGTGTACACATACATGATACGAGTACGTGCAATATGCTTTTTGATATGTAAATATGATTATTGCTTATTCATTTGCTAAACATGAATACATGTAATACATAATTTATGTATACCTTTATAGGAATTTTTGAGTATACGCTTTAACAACATAAGCAACATAATAATCAGGTCGATACTATTAAAATATACATAACTACATAAAAAAATATATGTCTGTATACATTATACTCTATGTACTTCCAATAAATCGATTAATAATTTAAAAAAGGCGATAACACAAATTTCGTATGATATTCACCAGAAAGGTTTAATTGAACTTAATTATCAGTGTAATTAATCAAGAATTTTTCCGCTTAATATTTTTTTAATATTAAAAGCTTAAAAAATAATTCATCTGGAAATTATATAGCATCGTTCATCGAATTTCAGCACATGGAACCGAAAAGAAGGAAAGCAAATAAAAAATACAAGCCATAAATTGTAGCAAGTAACTGATGTATAAAAGGATAAAGAATGTAATTAATTGTAGAATGAAAAATACATGTATCATAATAGAGGACTGAAGACCTAATGGTGTATCTACACTTATCTTTAACCAAGAGTGACCAGAAAATAGATATAAATTATTAAATTCTACAATATTTTTTTGAATTATGTCAAATGGTGTGCATATTTGGTTCTGGCCAGGAAATTCCACTACACCGACATTACCTAGAAATCAGATTTAATTAAATATAATGAAATGTTCGATCGATTACCATAATGTGAACAACAAAACGCTTTACTTTGATAATATCATGTAGCAAACCACTGTGTTGCCAACAAATATCAATGTCACTCTACCAGTACAAATAAAATATGACTAAACATTTTTTGGAAAACAGTAAATGACCTACAAAAAAGTATAGTCTTTCACTCTGTCGTGATGCACCCATATTATTATTATGTTTGCACAGGATGATTTCTGCATTTTGCAAATTTTAGGAGCTGACTCATATTTAAGAGATATCTTATTTTATTTCATCCAACCATTTGTTATAACTACGACGTAATTCTGTGTACCATACGGTAGAAGCATCATCCCAGATAATAAAAACAAATATGAAACTAATCTTTTCTATAAAAAAAATTCTCATCCTGTCCATAATCTAGTATTTTATATTATGCTTCCCACAATCCTACATGATTAATCGGGTTTCCGGCAGCAAAACAGTTTTCTTTCGAATAAAAAATTTTTAATCTCTTATTTTTTATAAAAAGGATAACCAACTAAAAAAATTATTCGAATTTTTTGTGGATGAAAATTTGAATGTAGGATTTTGATAAAACTATTTTGAAAATAATACTTATCGCGTTTGGAATGATGTGTCGACTAACTATCGAAGATAGTTCGACGCAGTGACTCCGGAATGTACGGGCGATTGTTACCCGTAGATATTTCACAGTAGATTGACAAATCGGCTAGTGGAAATTTTTCTATTTTCCAATTGGTTTTTCGCCGGTTTGTACAACTAGAGAGTAAGTCTTGTAGTTCTTGATCGCTAGCTTGTGCCTTTGCGATTGTTGTGATGTCGTAGCGTGTTGCTGCGGAGGTAAGTTCGTGGTCGGAAGTCCGAGATAGTGTGTCGGCGACCACATTGTCTTTGCCTTGAATGTGTTGGATGTCTGTCGTGAATTGAGAGACAAAATCTAAGTGGCGTGCTTGCCGTGGGTTTCGTTCCGCTTTAGAGGTAATTGCTCTAGTAAGCGGTTTGTGGTCGGTGAATATTGTGAATTCTCTACCTTCGACAAAGTATCGAAAATGTTTAATTGCTTGGAAAATTGCAAGCAATTCGCGATCAAATGCGGAATATTTTCTTTCTGCGTCTGATAGTTTCTTGGAGAAAAATCCAAGAGGTTCCCAGGCCTTATTATTCAGTTGCTGTAAGACCGCGCCTATTGCTGTATTGGATGCATCAGTGGTGATGCTTTATTTCGTTTCATTTAGCGGATGCGCTAAAAGGGCAATATTTTCCAAGCTGTTCTTGAGCTGAAGGAATGCGTTTTGAGATTCTTCAGTCCAAGAAAAATTTTGAGGCGTTTTTGGCTTTTTAAGAAGACTTGCCAAATGCGTGTGAATTGGGGCAAGTACTTCTGCAAGTTTTGGTATAAATCGGTGGTAGTAATTTACCATGCCGATGAATTGTTGGATTTGTTTCACATCAGTTATATGAAAACGAAATCGAGATCTCTCACGATTTCGTTGATGAAACGCTGAAATGTTTGCGCAGCATTTCTGAGTCCAAATGGCATTCGGGTGATTTCGAATAGGCCAAACGGAGTGGTAATTGCAGTTTTGTAAATGTCGTCAGGAGCAATTGGTATGAGATGGTATGCTCTGACGAGATCGATTTTAGTAAAAATTGTGCAACCATGTAGTTGCATGGAGAAATTTTGTATGTGGGGGATAGGATAACGGTCAGGAATTGTGACTGCGTTAAGCCTTCTGTAGTCCCCACATGGTCTCCAGTCGTTGTCCTTCTTCTTTACCATGTGTAATGGACATGATACTGCTGAAGAAGATGGTCGGCAGATTCCTAGTTCCACCATGTGTTGGAATTCTAGGAAAGCTGCTTTGTGGCGAATTGGATCAAGCCTTCTTGGTCTTGAAAATGGTAAATGCCCTGTAGTCACAATGGGGTGTACTACATTGTGCATTACCGGAGTGTTGTAGTTTGCTGGAGCTGTTAAAGAAGAGAATTTCTTTAGCAGTGCTCCATAGCCATTGTTAATTGTGTAATGCAATGGTGATGGTGTATCAACGCGTGCTGATGTTGCGTTGATTGAAAGTTTAGTGGTTGGATCAATCAGTTTGTGATTTTTTAGATCCACTAAAAGGCCGAATTTCTTTAGGAAATCCGCGCCTATAATGGGGCGGTTGACATTGGTGAGAATGAAAGCGTGTTTGAATGAACGCCTTAATCCAATGTCAACTTCGAGTAGTTTGGTACCGAAAGTGTTTATTGTGGTACCATTTGCTGCTGACAGAACTAAATCGGGATTGCGATTTGTTCCGTAGCGATAATATTTGTAGTACGGGATTACGCTTAGATCAATCAAAAATGTTATTTGATTTACCGAATCCCGTAGAAAGAGGCGGCTCTGCTGCGGTTGTCTTAGGTCTGCCGCTACAACCTTAAGACTTACTCGTTTGGGGATGCGGTATTTGCGGATCCCGTTTGCTGTGTAGCAAAAGTGCATGGTGCTGTGCATTTTTCTGCAGTGTTACCGAATCTTGTGTGATACCAACACCAGTGGCGTCGAAATTGGTATCTTGGTAAGTGGGTGTTGTTTGGCTGTAAAGAGCTTCCCTGGTTTGGTTGAGATCGCGGTTTTTTTGAAGGAGAAGGAGTTCGTCTCCATGGCGATTGAGAGCGCGAAGGTTGTCGCTGTGTGTGTGCATTGTTCTCTAGCTTCACCAGCCGGCCGCTAATTTGTTTTAGCATCACTTCAATACGGCTGTTGCTAGAGCTTGGCGCGTGTATCTCTGAGCTTGGTGTACGCGTGTTGCGTTTAATTGAACCCAAGCCCTGAGTCCGCGTGCCAATAATGTCGTGAAGTTTATCGGCGATGACAGCAAGATCCTCTACCGGTTTTTCTTGTTGGGGGACCAATGCTGTTTGTATGAAATCAGGGAGTTGCCTGATCCATAATCTTGTAATGATGTTGACCGTGAAATTTTTTTCGGCCAACGATTTGATTCGGTGCAGTATATCCGAAGGTTTTTGTTCACCATATTCGACTTTGCTCAAAACCGTTTCTAATCTACGCTCCTCAGAGATTGAGTAGCGTTCGATTAGAACCTTTTTGAGTGCGTCGTATTTGTTATTTGCTGGAGGGTCAAATGGTGAATGTCATCAATCACGTTTTGATTTGTTTAAACAACTAAATTAAAAAAATTAGAAAATTTTAATGCCGAACGTAGCAATTTTCGGACATACTGATTTATGAAACAAAAAAAAGTTACTTATTTCAATTATTTATCGAAAACAAAAGATTTTTCAAAATTCCTTTATTTCATAACTGTATATATATCCACAGTAGTCTTATGATCATTTGTCTCGCTCAGACTTATACAGTTTAAAAAAATTAGTATTAATTAATCTTCGTAATAGCTAAGTGTTGTTGAAAGACAATGACACGAGGAAGTACCTATCAGAGATGGAAAAAGGGAAAATTCAAGCTCTTTTCGAACAAGGACTTTCTCTTTTGGGCAAGAAAGAAGATTAAACCGCCATCCTATTATCGTTGTTAATTTTTTAAACGACGCAATTAATTATGGCACCAACAAAACCGAAGGGCCAATAAAAAGGTGAATTCACTCAAAACACGCGGGGTGAATAAGGCCGCGAGTAACTGTTGTGAAAGTATTAAGCGCCTGAAAAACGAGCTAAATTAAATATGTCTACGCACAATCTGTCGAGCTATGAAAGATGCTGGATATCTAAAACACGGCAAAATGATGTCAGTACTAATGCAAATGCCACGTGTCTTGACTTTGTTAGGGCATAGTTGAGTCGTGACTGGTCAAGGGTAATTGAAAATGTTTTATTCTGCCTTTATACTAACTATTATTTAATAAACGGTGATTTTGCCGATGAAAAAACTTCAATTTAGATGGGTCAGATAGTATATTGTACATAAACCAAGAACAAAAGGTGGATTTTCCAGCAAGATAACGCTCCAGTGTATACGATTAGAAGTGCAAATTCATTGATTTCAGAACATTATATACAAATATTAGATTGGCCCGCCTGTTCTCCAGACCAAAGCCCAATTGAAAATCGTTTGGGACTATTAGTTCGAAAAATTCATGAGAGAAACAGGTAATTGAGACAATGAATGATTTAAAATTAGCCAGCCTACATGTCTGGGAACAACCTGAAACCATCAATTTATTTGTTAAAAGTAAGCCTAACATTCAATACCAGAAAAGTAGCATTTATTGATATTTCAGTTTTATAGTTCAAGCGATTTGTATCTAAAGTCCTAATGAAGTCCTAGAAAATTAAAAGCGCTATGAGAATTTGTTTCAGTCAAAAATGTACCTCAGAACCGACAAGCCGAAACTAAAATTTTAAAATAATAATTACGAAAGCAAAAATTATGAGATATCGTCATAGAGAAAACAATCAAAAAGAATTTTTAATTTTTTATTGTTAATTCGAAACCCAATATATTTGGGAGAGCGTTTCTAGCAAGCCTCCAAGAATAAATAGCAACCAGGATGTGCTCATTGTGTGCTTTACTCAAAAATACCATTGAGTTGGGAGTTCAAAGTACGAGATCTTAAATTTAAATGACTTAAATGATTTAAATGACGTTCGAGATTGGTGCGATTCCTCGAGTCTTGAACATGTTGGTAACGAGCGTCGCCACTTTGATGTTTCACATAAAAACAAAAATTCTCAAACTATGAGAACATGGTTATGATATTATGGTTATGGTAGTTTTTTATGATACATTGTTGTTTTTAATTGTTTGTTATGTTTTATGTGGTACATAAATAGCCGATTGGAAGCATAGAATGTGTTGCACTCAATATTGTATAAACTGGTTCGCTGGAAAATTTGTTTGAGTTACAAAGTAGTTTGAACAGTTGTAACAGGAATTTTTAGCAGTCCAAGATGGATTTTATAAACATTTTTATAATATTTGGGGTAGTCAATTTAAAGATAGAACCATAAATGTGGTGTCTAATAGGTTTTTAAAACAGTCAGAGGATCCGATAGCTTTCCAAATTTGATAGCTTTCAAAATTTTATTATTTAGAATCTGTCATTTTTGTGCTTATTGAAATTGTACTGAATTGACGTTTCAAAAACATGTCTAATCAAGTCAATCGGTTGACAAATGTCACAGTTATTCAATGTTTACATACCGACATAAAAGATGGCGCACCCTATATATATATATATATATATATATATATATATATATATATATATATATATATATATATATATATATATATATATATATATATATATTTGTTGCACTAGCGACACTGGATTTATTCCAAAGGAAGTTGTGTCAAATATATTAACAATGGGCAATGTTTGCGAGACGTTCCTGTTGTCCCTTACATGAGAATTAAAATCATTAAACAATATGGGCAATACATTTACCAAAACTATCCTCTTATGCTGTAGTTCCTCGAGGGTTTCTACCATTTTTTCACCAACTCGCTGTGAGCGCCAAATTTATCCAAATGCAAATGTTGGCATTATGATACTCGTATCAATACTTGCATTTGTTGACTGCTCTTGTCGAATTTTAAATACAACTGATCGCATTTGTTTAAATTTTTGTTTTTATATAAAAAATATATTTTAAAGTATTTTTAAATTTACAATTTGTTCAAATGATTATTAACTATCATTAATTTATTGTTTTTATATTTCGAAGAAATAGTGGCCATCTCAAAAAATAACGATGTATGTTTTACTGTAATTATTTAAAACTACTTTCAATTACGGTAAACTCGCGATTTATTGAATTTTTCTATATCGATCAAATTTGACCCATAATACGGCTAATTCGCATTGAATCGAATGTCTCAATATCGAAAATATCGTAATCGGAATATTTTAAAATATTGGCTATGAGTGGTTGTTCAGTTTATTTTAAGAGGAATATTAATAAATAAATATAAAATAATGTATTCGTGAATATATTAAATAATTCGTTGCTTGGATGTCCATATTATTTATTAAATGCAAATCACACCATTTTTGATATTAAATTCTCTCAGGGTAAGATTCGTAACACAAAAAATTTCCGAATGGAGATTTCAAGTGGTCAAGGACGCACATGTGATTATAGCTCACTGCTAGAACAGTAATACGACAACTTCATGTCAGTGAAGAAGGGATCGGGGTATTTGCCTGCGAGACAAAATCTTGTTTTACCATTCAAACTTGTTTTTTGAAATCTTACTATATAAAATATAGTTTACCAAAATTTTGTTGGACAAAATCTTGTTTTTTAAAATTTTGTTTTCCGAAATAATTATTTTGATTATTTTTTATCTTTTCGATGTCCTTTATTTTAAGGTCATTTTTTACATGCTCTGTTTATACGTGGGTAACTGCAGCAGGGAAACTTTCAAATTTTAAAATGAAACTTTTCATACCGATCAAGCCCAATTTGTGCTAATTAGTGCTCACGGGAAAAAATTAGTGCTAGTCCAGGAGCCGAAAAAACGGGAAAAGAAAATTTCAAATTTCGCCCAAAAACGGAATAAATAAAACCCGATTTCTAGAAAAAACCAGAAATTATTTAAGCATAATTTTAAAACTTTCTAAATGCCGCTAAACTCATAAAATTTGTGCTTATCATAGAAATATAATTTTCATAAATTTTCATTCATAAATCAAGGAAAACCAAACCAGCCCCTGAAAAATACTATATTTTAAAAAAAAACGGAGATATATCGTTCAATAATATTTGTGTTGAACAACAAATAAAACAATAGAAATAAAATTTTCTAAAATCCAAGGCATAAGCAATTCAGATATGTTCATTGCCATCCGAAGAATATAGTGGCTGAATTTGTGCTAATCCAGAATTGGTCCGACTCCATTGAACAATAACGACTGTTGAATGAACAATTTTCTGACAAAAAGTGTTCTAGAAACCAATGAAGTTGGCACTTCTGAATGCATATTCCGATCAGATATGTTCATTGCCATCCGAAAAATATAGTGGCTGAATTTGTGCTAATCTAGAATTGGCCCAATTCCGTTTTTGTCAGAAAATTGTTCATTCAACAATCGTTGTTGTTCAATGGAATTGGGCCAATTCTGGATTAGCACAAATTCAGCCACTAAATTTCTCGAATGGCAATGAACTTATCTGATAGGTATATGTAATTAGGAGTGCCAACTTCATTGGTTTCTAGAACACTTTTTGTCAGAAAATTGTTCATTCAACAATCGTTGTTGTTCAATGGAATTGGGCCAATTCTGGATTAGCACAAATTCAGCCACTAAATTTCTCGAATGGCAAGGAACTTATCTGATAGGAATATGTAATCAGAAGTGCCAACTTCATTGGTTTCTAGAACACTTTTTGTCAGAAAATTGTTCATTCAACAGTCGTTATTGTTCAATGGAATCGGACCAATTCTGGATTAGCACAAATTCAGCCACTATATTCTTCGGATGGCAATGAACATATCTGAATTGCTTATGCCTTGGATTTTAGAAAATTTTATTTCTATTGTTTTATTTGTTGTTCAACACAAATATTATTGAACGATATATCTCCGTTTTTTTTTAAATATAGTATTTTTCAGGGGCTGGTTTGGTTTTCCTTGATTTATGAATGAAAATTTATGAAAATTATATTTCTATGATAAGCACAAATTTTATGAGTTTAGCGACATGTAAAAAGTTTTAAAATTATGCTTAAATAATTTCTGGTTTTTCTAGAAATCGGGTTTTATTTATTCTGTTTTTAGGCGAAATTTGAAACTTTTCCCATTTTTTCGGCTCCCACTAATTTTTTCCCGTGAGCACTAATTAATACAAATTGGGCTTGATCGGTATGCAAACTTTCATTTTGAAATTCGAAAGTTCCCCTGCTGCAGTTACCCACGTTCTGTTTATGTATATGTTACGGTTAAAGTCCGAAATCGGTAAATGTCCGAAATTTTAATTTTTTAAATTCGTTTACACAATTAAATTGCTGTAGTCCAGAGGTCCAGTGGTTTCGAAATGTTTGTTGACCTTCCCCCTATATATCGGTAGTTTAATTTATTTCCCATCAGAAGGCTATGCGTCATAAGGGGCACAAATAGCTCCCACGAGCTCGTGAGAGTTAGTAAAGCCGTTGCTCCCTACTATTCGGAATTCCAATTTGCACTAATACCATGAAAAATACTCCGTTGGGTGAAAGATGAACCATTACGAGAATATAGGACTCTCGTTTATAGATATCGAAGCAATAAAAAAGTTTTTTTTCAATTTTTATTCGGACATTTACCGATTTCGGACTTTTACCGTAACATATACATCAAGATGGTTCAGATTCAATTAATAAAAAACAAATTTTAGTAATTAGTTTACATACACACATTTTATTTAAAATTATAATTTCAGAAGGTGGTTTCTTTGAGATAAGTTTGAAAAAAGAGTAGAAAATAAATCAAGAAAATCAATAGAGTTAGAGAGGAAAATCGTATCCTCTTCAGGCCGACGATTTGTCATTATATATTTCAGCTTTTCTTCTTTTTCTATATATTTTTTCTTTGGAAATAATTGTTCACCAGACCTCGATTCGGTTTTTAATAAATATTTGTTCTTTGCCCAGTTCATCTATTAACTTATAAAGTCCAACATGCATTTTTCCAAAAGCAACTTGTAGCCTCCTATGACAAGCCTTTAAATTGTTTTTTGTTCGTGGAAAGTTATTTTCAAAATAGTCAGCAATAGACAAAAAATTAGGACTGTATCGTGACGGTTTTTTTGTTTTTACCAGCAGAACCCGAAATATAATTTGTATTTATCCACGAAGCAATTCTTTTTCCATCTTCATCCAAAATATCATTCAATTTAGACAAATAATAAAAAATTTCATTAGGTGGAACGAATGCTAGGGCAGCTTAAATTCGAATCTTAATGCTAAAATCTACGTCGTTACCATATCTAGAACCCAATGTTTTTTTCTGAACTTTTCGCCAAATAATTTGGGTAAAATGAAATAAACAACCCTTAAAAATTACATCCGGCAGAAAATTTCTTAGTGCAGAAACCGAAGCTAGTTCGGAATCTGAAATAATTCTTGTAGGATGTAAATAGAATGAGAACAAGCTATTTGGAACAGCTCATGAAAAAACTCATAATATGAATTATTACTTTTTTTTTGTCATTACACAAAAATTTAGTGAAAATTTCTCAAAAAATTAACTAAAACAAATAGTTCTTCTTCTAAAATTTTTAAATTATTTGGAATACATATTTCCTCAATTGACGTTGGTTCTTTTAATAAATATTTTGCACTTGATTACTCGGTAGCTGTATCCTCGAATTCAAATCACACTTCAGAATCGTTTTTCTTATAATTCGAGATGGTGGTGCGTCCGTTGATTTCGCCTTTCTTTTTAAGTAAGAATTTGCCAGATGAATATGCCTCGAATGTGCTGATGGATCATGGCAATGTTCTGTTGAACCCTTTATGACTTTATGTTGATCGTCTTTATTCAACTTAGAGTTGACACAACTTTTACAAAAATTAACATTATTGTTTTCACAAACCTATCTATAAACTTCCGTCGATAAATAATTTATTTTTACCCTTGTTGGATTTAACAATAGAAATATTCATAATAATTCTGTTCTATGCAACTCAGAAATATCAATTAAACTGATTAATATCTGATTGTTAATCTTTTTATTATTTTTCAAAATAAAAGAAGTACGAGGAAAAGTGCAAATATATTTTATCCATATTGTAAAATAGACAACCAATACGTGTCCAAATTTTTGTTTTCTTTCAAAATGTTACTAAGATAATAAAAATATTGTTTATTTATGTTAATAATGTTTTTATAAATCCACGCGCGCGGGTTAATAAAAACATTATTAACATAAATAAACAATATTTTGAAAACAAGATTTTGTCCCACAAGATTTTGGGTGACAATATTTTGTAAACAAAGATTTTGGACACAAGATTTTGAAAACGGTCTTTTGTAAACAGTCTTTTGAAAAACAGTGAAACGTGGCCAACCCGTCAGTGAATTCATATGGCGACTGTGCAATGAGATCCATGACAGGGGTACAAGTAATAGGGAGTGAAAATTGATCTTACATTGTTACCAAAACGAAGTGATTTGGCTTTTATAAACAGCTTACAAATTTATTCACGGTTTCAATATATTCAAAGCATAAAATTTACTGTAAATGGTCAGTCCTACCACATTACATTGTATCAGGGTAATAGCTTATAATGATAAGATGAAAACACATTTAGAAATATATGTATAAACACTTCTGAAACCAACTATACCTACAAATATTATCAATATGGATTTATATAAATTCTGAAAAACAAAACTAAGCTCTGAAAAATTATGTCGATGCCACATTATGGGAAACAGCACGCCATACCAAAATCCATCCACATAATTTAGGCTCTCTTAAATCATGGAAGAAATACTGGAAACCGTCATGGCCGACCAGATTTCATCTTCTTTATCCGATAACACGAGTGACTTTCCACCAATATTCTTGGTTTAATCGATTTAAAATAATTTCCAACACATCTTATAGAAAATTTAAATCGCTGTAACTTAAGTTAAATTTGACAATGGTTTTTTATTTTATCTGATACCATGTGCCAACGTCAACTTTTTTGTCTAAATTTCTGACTAACTAAATTGATGGTAAGTTGATGCCAGTCGTCCATAGATGGCTCAAAACAAACAGTAATATTTAATTAAAATTGATAAATGTGAAGAAAGTTACCAGTTTGGAACTAACCCTAAGAATTTTTAATTCGTCGAAGTGCAGTAGGCTTACTAGCTGTAATATCACTTGTATGGAAAATGGACAATTTTTTCCAAGCATTTTGATTGTATTAGTGATCGAATACATGTAATTTTGATGTGGATTTCCGCGTAAATTCCGTGTCCCGTTTCGTAAACGAACCCTTTTCAATTATGTTTAATACCCGTTTTTTCTGTAAGGTAATCCACTTTTATTCTTCATCCTATCCCTTTCCACAAAACTTCTTCACTTTCTATAAGAAAACCCTACTATTTTTTGAAAGAAAATTATGCTGTTTTTTGTATGAAAATTTGGAACTTTTTGGATGGCCAAATATTGGCTTTGCATGGAAGTAAGATTATCGGGTGAGAATTTAAACATTTTTAATTTAAAAGGTTCGGTTATCTCACCAGACTGCAGTGACCACACTTCAGAAAACTTTTATATAAAGTATAAACTCAATACTTTAGCGAATTATTATATTACGCATTATTATAAATATACTTTCACCGCCACATTGGCAGGCTGAAAACATGTGCATATTTTATGCCTGCAAATATGTGGGTAATTCTTCCATTTTTGTAAATTTTTTGTCGTTTCTTTCGGGTAATACAAACAATGAATAATAAGCCGTGAAGTTAGAACTTATTTAGTTTTTGTGTTTTTTTTTGTTGTCAACACTGCTTTTGCGCATCAAATTTAGAAATAGCGGCAACTTGTATAATTATGCATGTGATGCAGAATACATGTGATTAATTTCAGAGATATGCATGCATAATTATGCACATCTGTTTTCAGCCTAAATTGTAAGAATCACAAAACAGTAAACAAGCATTGATGTGTATGGATGTACAATCGTACTGAAATTTCCAACACGGAATAAACTGTTTATTGGGAAAATAAAAAAACCCAAATTACAAATATTCGCCAATCTACTAAGTTTTTAAAAATCAGACTGCATCACTTTAAAATATGTGAACACAGTTTCCTCATTATGGTATCAAAAGTAAACGGTGACTAGGACAGAAACAGTAAAAGAGAAGAAACAACACAATTTATGTGGGTAAACAAGAATTTTGTGTACGAATAATAAAAGTGATGAAAGGTGTTTAAAATCACTTCAAATAGTTTTACAATAAAAAGCTTTTGTTGAATATACCTAAATATATTCGTTTTGGCTGTAATTAAAAAAAAATTGGAGAGGTCAAACAAAAAGTACTGCAACATAATTCTGAACTGCTAGAATTGCTCGTTGGGCGGATTTTTTTGCACAATTGTGGTGTTCTTTTTGCTCTTATTAATATTTTGCTTACATATTATTTTTGTCACTTCGTTCGGATTTTTCAGACGCTGCAAATTAGCCAGTGTCATAATACCAGTAGTAATTTGAACAACTCAAGCCGCACTTTTATCTGCAAAAGGAATTTGTAAAACAAATTTAAGAGTTTTAAGAGGACAGTGGGAAATAAATTATGGTATGGCAAGTTTTAGCCTGACTGAGATGTTCACTGTTTTTACACTGCAATAAAGTCACAGGGTCGTGCGATAATGGCGTCGCTTGTCATTTAGGCGTTAGTAACCGGCAATATTTTCGAGACAAACGTGAAAATTAATACATTAAAAATAATTATGTTTTCATGTAACAGTTGTAATATATGGACAAAATGTTCCTAGTAGTAAAACCAAATTAGCCAACTAAATGTTTTCCATTAATTCACGGGACGGATAAAAATGTGAAACAGTAAAACGTGGCGCTACCAGAAACCATAATACACATTTCACCTCCAAGACAAAAATGATAATTAATCGTTTTATCACTGTCAATAAAACAAAAGCCTTTAATTTTTAAATCACCAAGCATACTTAAAATTAATGCTTTTTTTAAAAAAGAAAATAAAAAGTTTATGTTTTTATTTTTATGTTTTAGCGCCATACAAAGTAATTTATTATACACACATACGTGTTAATACAACATAAATACATGACATATTACTAATGCGTTAAAAACTCGAATCCTTTACTTGATGGCAGCGTCATATTTTTCCGAACCAAAAAAATAAAATATCATTTATTAATTTGACTTTATGAGCGAAATTAATTACGGGTGCTTTTTCTTTTAAATGTGAGGTTATAAAATAAAAACAAAAGACCAACAAAAAAAAAACTGTCAATCAATCGGTATAATAAAATTACACGAGAATCCTTTTTTATTATGTTTCGATCGTGTTTCGGATTTATTTTATTACTCTATTTATAAAATAATTTAATCGTTTTTAATTATTATACGGCGTATTTTAATGGACGTGGAAATTGGAAACCCATCTATAAAATCATAATAATAACATTAATAATATTTAAATATTACAAATTAAAATATTAAGCGAATTGGAGCGGCAACAGCATAGCCATGTTTGCAAGCGGATCAATCGAGATATTCGTGTGTGCTATTTTATTGATAACAAGTGATTTTTATAGTGATTTTTTTTTACAAATTATTGCTAACACTGTCGAAGCACTATACATTGAGTAAAGATATATCTTTCTCTATTCAATATATAGTGTTTCTGCAGTCATAGTACAATCAACAATTTTTTGTTTATTATGCTTTATTTAAATTAAAAAATTGATAAATAAAAATATTAACATATTCGGAAAATATAAAAATTAAAATAGATTGCGGTTTATATACCGACGAGATTTAGTGCAAATGCTGGTGTGGTGTACCGTGGGTGTAAAAATAAAATTACGTCGTACCACGCACAATACTAGAAGACGACGCACGCCTAATGGTAATTGTAATTTTTTTTTTTTGTCGATATAATAATATTGAATAATAATTGGATATTAAATTTAATAATAAACCAATGCGAATGAAAAAACTGCTTCATAAAATATGAAGGCAAATACAAGAAAACAAAAATAAATTTTATAACTTTAATATTATAAGGGATGAATACGAAATTTGCCCACGTAGAAATTCTCTTGTTTGGTAACAAATAAAATATGTCAATATGATTGCGAAAACACACTCACAATAACTAAATAGAATAAATTCGAACGAGAAAAGATAATAGAAAATTGGAGAAGACAGCCCACATGGATTTCCATATGTTCCGTCAGTTAGGATTTTTCAATTTCGTTTAATCATTAATCACGAACATTTAACTAACAAGATTTATTTACACTTAAGTATAGGGATTTTGAGCCGTGCATGTATTTTTTATTTGCCTATGTAATGGTAAACATAAGTTTAAGAAAAATGGCCATTTATATGTAACTGTATCATTGTATATAAAATCTATTTTGAAATATTAACACGATTTAAGAGGGGGATGATATAGGCAAACAATGTATAGTATTGAACCATTGAGGGCCAGGGTACTAAATTGCAAAAAGATATTCCAAATTTTGCCTTTTAAACTGGAAGATTTACTAGAGTATTGTAGCAAAATTAATTTGCGTTTGGCGCCTTTGATTACGTATATTATGTTTGCAGATGATGAAGTGACCTAGGAACGTAATTTATCTGTTTATTTTATTTTTATACGTAGTACTTTACTTTTACTTTTAAATTAGGAATTATAAGTTATTTGTGATACAAATTATTCTTGTCATAAATTTTAAATGGAACCTTAATTTGCAAAATGAATTTATTAATTATTATTATTTATTAAATTTTGTGATAATATTATAAATTCAAAATTACATTATAATATTATCACAAAATTTAGCACATTGCTACTTAATAAATTCATTTTGCAAATTAAGGTTTCATTTAAAATTTATGACAGGAATAATTTATAGATAATTTGTATCACAAATTACTTAGAATTCTTAATTTAAAAAAGTTATGGCAAGTGAAACATTTCAAGTTTGTAAATTTTCTAAAGTACGTACAATAAACTTAAATTTACAAAAAATATAAATTACAACTTCACAACAACAAATCACAGTGTGATAGAGGTTGATACTCCGACAAACAATTTGTATAATTGGGATTGCAAAAAAACTGATGAGGGACTGAGGACCACTCAGTTTTTTGGTAGACTTTTCTTTCCTCAAGTACTGTAAAAGAACCGAGTTTTGGAACACCTTGGGCGGTACCAGACGACCGGACGAGCACGGCGCGTTGTTTCACAGGCCAATTGGTGATCAAATGCATGTAAACTTTTCTGACATTTAACCAGCCAGAACTGGAAATTCTACGGTTTTTAGAAGAAGTAAAAACCATGTTTTGTAACAACTCAAGAAGAAGCAACCGGCTGAATGAGGACCGCGCGATATTTTTCTGTCCAATTAACGACTAAATGTTAGTAAATTTTCCTGACAAGTAACCAACCAGGATAGGCAGTTTTACAGTTTTTGGTAGTAGTAAAAACCAAGTTTCGAGAACACAATAAGTGAGTCTAAACCACTAAATGTGTACCGCGCTTTGATTTACGGTGCAATTGACGACAAAATGTTGGTAGATTTTACTGGCAAATAACCATCAAGTATAGGTACTTTTATGGTCTTTGGTATATATACGCATACTATATAATAATTATTTAATTCTTTTGTTTAGTTTTGCCTTAATACTACTAATTTAACTTAGTTACTAAAAAGATTTTTATTTCGATCCTACTCCTTTACACTGGAATTACTAATTTCAATTGCAACAATGTTGCGGGTTTTTAAATAATTGTGAACGCTTCGTAGCAACTCGATAATGTTGATATGTTGGGCAAAAATGTGTTTATTGATATTTGAAGTGAAAAAATGAAAAATAAAAATGTATAACCTTTATTTTATATAACCATTCTTCAGCATAAATGTTCCAAGCAACTCTTTACTGTCTTGTTTGTTTTTTTCAGCGGAAAATTTATAAAGATAAAGAGTCTGGAATAAAATTAAAATTTATGAAATATTATGATTTAGTTGTAAATTATCTTTCTTACACCATTTAATCCATATAGGCTTGAGATGATAATTTGGCGTTTAACAATATGAGGTGGTCGACACTGGTTATGAGTAACTTTGGAAATACGAAATTATTGTCTTTTATAATAAGATTTTGATTTTGTTTAGGCAGTGTATTCATGATCGCCTGCAGGACCTCTTTAATATCAGATTGGTTAGCTAATATTTTCTGCTGGTTTTCCAGAACAGTTGTAATTTTTAATCTATTTTTTTTAATAAGTAATTTATTTTTCTTGATTTGTTCTTGCAACTTATTTAATTTGTCGCTATTTTTACCGGTGGAATAATTTTTTTTATTTTGATTTGACTCGGCGGTGAAACAGTTTGTTCTGTATACGGGAGTACCCAGTGTTGCAATGTGAGTCCACCATGGTACTATTCGAATTATATGTTATTGTGTCTGTTGTAGGAAGTTGCAAGTTGTTGTTATTGTTGTAGCATTCTAGAATGTTGTTGGTATTCGAATTGAGGTTGATTTTTTCGGTGTCATTTATTGATCCAACTACTATTAGTTTCAGTAATGGTTTCTCAAACTTGTCGTTGAAGTCCATAACCTCGTAGTGTCTTTTACGGTGACTTAGATTCCTCGTCGCATTCCGAATTCGAGAAATCAGCTAAAAGTTTTTCTTTTGCTTTGTCTCGTGGTAGTCAACGATGTTATCTTTTAATAATTTGCAGTCGATTATTTCCCAATCCTGGGCAGAATCAAGTTTTATTTTAATTGCTTGTTTGTAGTGTTTAGATCAAGCTACTGTTCTGCGTTTTATCTAATTCGTGCACACTACCAATACTTCTTTTTTGCCCTTTTTGCTTATCGTTTCAATAACGGAGTACATAGCAGCTAGAAAAAAAAATGTAAAGATGTATATTAAGCTGTTGAACAATTTTGACTATCGAATTGAAGAAGTGGAAGGAAAACGTAAAATTCTCCATCGTTGTTTCTCATACCAAACAACTTCTTTTTGTGTATGCTGTAACACTAAATTTTTGAATAATATCTTCGCTATTCAATGATGTCTGGTAAATATCTTATTTACTTGATGAAATTGACATTTTGTAGAAGTCCGAAGTGGTTTCCATTTGTTTACCCCAAATAAACGTGGTTTTATCAATCATTTCTACATATTCAAATTTTATAATAGCTTTATTTTTTGTTAAAAACCAGCAATTTCTATCCGAATTGTTAATTAACAAACACAATTAATTCACCAAACAATATTACAATTTCCACTCTTAGTTTCCTTCAACCACAATTCTTCATTAAATCTTAACAGTAGTTTTAAATTAATTACAATAACTTATTAAATACTTACATGTTCAACTTATTCACTATTCACTATAGTTATTCGCTTTTATAAAAAAATGTGTTTTTAACTGAAATACGAATCTGTCTGTACCGTGTTATCCAAATTGTTATACAATTTGATTTTCTTTTCTATTGCACAACACAGATAAATCTTTTATTGCAGACAGGTTTAATTTCAAAATAATAATATGTACACCACTTATGTTTGGTTTTAACGATGAACGATTTCGTTTATAAAATACAAACTTACCCTATCAACATAGCTCATTTTACTTACATTAACACATAAGATGAGTCTCTAGATTCAGTGCACGCGTTCTTTTCTCTGATCTTGCTATTACTTGGTAAATTTTTTAATTGAGATTTCTAGCTAAAAAATTAAACTTAAATAGTTTTTTATAGGATACCATAAACTTAAAATAAGTCCCTGAAGCTCACCCCATGTTGATTAGGGTTAAAAAATAAATATGGCTTTTCACCTTATCAAAATTTTACAGCACAATGTTTTATTGTACAAAATCCCGAACAAAAATGTGCATTTCATATGGGTGTGAAGTTTTTACCAATTAACAAAAATAAGCATGTATTGAAAATCACACTGTTAAAATATTTCTTATAGGAATTTTGAGTGAAAAATTAAAGTTAATGAAATTTTAAAATATAATAACATTTAATAAATTAATTATTTTAATACTAAGACGCGAATATTACAGATGATTTTTGAGGAAAACTACCACATTGCTCAGAAATGATTTTTTAAGTAAAACTTATATCGGCCCCTTTTGATCTTCAGTGCATCTAATTCTGGCAAATGACAAGACATCACGGAGACTACACCAAAAATCAATCATATATAAGTTGTTTTTTAGAGCCTGACTTACCAAATGGCGGGAAATCATATCACAATCCACTTACGCTTTTTTAAGTAAAACAAGCCTTTAGATTTTTTGTTTTTAAGTGAATCTCGTTTATTCTCACAATAACAAGACATCACGGAGATTGGACACAATGACACAATATAGCAATCACTCCTACGGGCTTAACCTATTAAACGAAGCATGTTTCGTTCCAATGTAGATTGGCTCATTACGCGTTTTTTGAGCAAACTTCTCATTGGCTCCTTATGATTTTTGAGTAAATCTCATTTATTCTCACAATAACAAGACATGTTGCACTTAAAAATAATAAGGAGTCCAATAATATCCAAACATAAGTCTTCTTTTACAATGACACCTACGGCGTTTTAAATTGTTGACATTCCACATTACAATTTAGTTTGTTATTATTCGTGAAAGCGTAAACAACATATTTTTAATCCCATTTAAACATGTCGAATTTCGTACCAACAAAACAGCATTTGCGGGAAGCATTACTTTTTGTTTTATTCAAAAAACTTATGGTGAACATGCACCAACTCAACAGATTTGCGAACACTGGTTTAAACGATTCACGTTGTGTGGTGATATTGGTGTCAGTGATAAAGAACGTTCGGGTGAACCAAAAAAAATCGAAGATGAAGAATTGGAAGCATTATTGAAGAAAAACTCAGCTCAAACAAAAAAAGAACTTGCAGAATAGTTAAATGTCACTCATCAGCCATAAGCAAACGTTTACATGCCATGAAAATGATTCAAAAAGAAGGAAAATGGGTACAACTGACTGGAGCCAACTTTGAAAATCGTTTAATGGTTTGCAATTCTTTGCTTACAAGACACCGAAGATGGCATTTTTGTCTCAAATTATTACTGGCGATGAAAAATGTATTTACTTAACCCTAAACGCGAAAAATCATGAGTTCATCCAGGCGAACCATCCACATCAACAGCAAGACCAAAAATTCATGGCAGTAAGGTTATGTTGCGCATTTGATCGGATCAGAAAGGAGTGGTGTACTATGAGCTTCTAAAACCGAACGAAACTGTTACTGGTGGACGTTACCAACAACAATTGATAGATTTGAACCATGCATTGAACGAAAACCGTCCGATTCCAGCCAACAAACAGAGTAAAGTGATTTTACTGAACGACAATGCTCGACCACATGTCGCAAAACAAGTCAAAAATACGCTGGAAGTACTTAAATGGGAAATTCTACCGCATGGAAATTCTACCGCATGGAAGTTCTACCGCCTATTCACCAGATTGTGCCCCATCAGATTACTATTTGTTCCGACCAATACAAAGCGATCTTCAAGACAAGCACTTCGCACAAACCACGAAGAAATCAAAAAATGGCTCGTCTAATGGATCGAATCAAAAGACAAACAATTTTTTTTTGATGTAATCCAAAAATTGCCAGAAAGATGGTGGAAAGTCATAGATAACGATGGAAAAAATTTTGACTAATATAAAGTTTACCACTTCTTAGAAATAAACGTGTTTTTCTGCAAAAAATCTGACTTGGGTTGTTAATAGAACCTTATCATAACATTATGCAAAAAAATGACTGTGAAAATGACTTATCGGGGAACTCATGAATCCCCGATAAGTCATTTTCACAACACTAGGTTATGAGTGCGTTGACCTCCATTTGCCCATATTTTGAAACTAAAATCGGTAATCATTTAACTGGACTAACCACTGAGTTGACGATAAGGCACCACAAGAAGGGAGACAGAACTCCTTCCTGCAAACATTCCACATATCTGAGCATGTCTATTAGTGGTACGAAATTCTTTGTTGTTTATATCTAGTACCTATCCTCTAGGTGTTCTAAACAATCTAGTAAGTCAGAAGACATACTTAGAGGCCGGACATTTTTAGAAAGATCATATCTCGGTTTTCCTTCTGTATAAATAAATACTACCTTTATTTTCCACCACGATTGTGGAACGTATCCTAAAGTCAGACAGGCTCAGAATATATGTGAAAGGTGATCTAAAATAAATGTCTAGTTTCTCCTGTAGAAAGTCAGTTTCAAAGTTTCTGGGCTTATTTGCTGGTCGATATTTTTGGATCTGTATTAATTCGGAAATTAGTTTCTAATGAAAAAATTAAACTTTCTTGATTAGTTCTCGTAAAAGTCTCATCTATGTCTTCTAGAGTTCCGAAATTGATTTTACAACATTTTTTTTCCTCTATTTCCTGAATCTAAATAAATTCTGATAACTGGTCAAGGTTGGATCTATAAAATACCAAGTTTGTATTTCTGGTATTTGTAAATTCCTCAATTCCAGGTTTATCTGAAATTAAGCAAAATGAAATATAACGATGGTCAGAGAGTTATCTCTTTTAAGGCCTTTCATTCAGTGTAGGACCTTCTTACTTAGCCTCCATAAGACAGGAGGATTGTAAATTACTTTGTGCCTTGGGAACGTCAGGAAGGTTGCTCTTTTATCCACAATTGGTAGAACTAGGCTAGAAAAAAATAAATGGTCTAGCAGAAATGTGTCGAGATCTAGGGAAGTCAATTAAGACTTGACTTCATTAAACAATTTTGCCATTTCATTAATTGGTTCATGTTCACCATAATTTCACCTCAAGTAATTTTCGTCTATTAGCCAGAGTCAAGATCTTATAATCTTTTAACATCTGGTAGTCTAAGCAGGAAGATGAGATACGTTAACGTGGTATGGAAGATCAAGTTCGTCAAACTTGTTTCTGAATATTTTCAATTCTGCTAAGTGAGATTGGTAGAAAGGGCACCATATGGGACTACATATTCCAGCTGAGATCTAATGTGATCTGAAGTGTTAGATGAACAAAGTGTACTGATCGGTTAAGTCTTTGGTTCATCGCCTGATAAAACAAAACCTAGAATTCGGTTAAAACATAATTTAAATTTTTCGATATTGAAATGTAATTGGTTCACTTCACACCACTTGCTAATTCTATCTATATCGTCTTGTAGTAATTTGGTATCTTTAATTTCCAAAATGAGTTTGCAATACTTCTGAAGATTTCCGAAATCATCAGCAAATAGAAATACAGGTGAGTTAAAAATGACATTAGACAATACATCGATAAAAATGAGCGATTCTTGTGGAACACCAGAGGTGGCTTTTATTGTAGTTGACCTTTTTTCTCCAACTACAATATATTGTAATCTATCCGACATGTATGGGAAAAACCAATTGACAAAATCCGTATAAAAGCAAGAAACAGGCCAATAATTTGCTTGCTTTGACTGATGGAGCCAAATGCTTTAACTAAAGTCCATCTAAACTGCGTCCACATGTTTATGTTGTTCAAAGGCCTTAAGCACTTGTATACTCAACTAAACTTTTCGTGGTGGATTTACCAGACATTAACCCATGTTAGAAATTAGGCAGATGCCATGGAATGATATTTTTGAAACTTTTCCACACATTAAATTTAAATAACGTCGGTATCATTGATGTGGTAGCTTCCCTGTATGTAGCATGAAATATCGCCTCCTTTTCCTGGGGGGAATTGCTAGTGATTGACATATAAATTGTAGCAGTGTTATTGCAATTTAAGTTCATTTGGTGTTTGAAGTCGTCGATGTCTTCAGGTTTGTATACTGATTGAAAGAACTGAGTAAACATACTCGTATATTGGCTATTTTTTAGGACTTGATGCTACGTATTTTGGATCCAACTTAATCATGTCTTGAATATTTTTGATGTATTTAAGGAATTGACTGTTAAACTAACCATCGAATTCGGAATTGATCTCCTTAAATCTTACTTCACCAAGGGCTGATTTACTCTTCTTCATTTTTCAAAAAGCCTTGCATTTTAATTTTTTTAAATTCACTAGGTGAGCATCATACCAAGATGGGTTATTGTTTGAATGCCTATTTGTAAGGGAAACAGTTCTTTCAAACTCACAAAAGTCCTAAAATTTATCAATATTTGCGTCAGTATTGTCAGTTGTTATTTCTTCCTGCCAATTGATGCTTTCAAGATATGAATTGAATTCATTTGCATTTTTCTTTCTTAAGTTATATCTCACAGTGTTTTTCGTATGGCAATTGTTATTCTCTTCTTCTTTGTAACACATTTTTTAAGACAAATGGTGCTAAAGATTGAGATATTTAAATATATTTAGTTCATCGTTGAAAATTAAATCCTAAATTCTTCCATCCTCGTTTGCAATGTTATTTATTTGATTCAGGTTGCAGTTCTAGAGGTACTTTGTGTGGTGAACACAATTGTCTTCATCATCATAGGCCCGTTGGATATATGGTAGATTGAAATCTCCAAGTACAAGAGTGGGATCCAAGGGTTTTGCATCGTTATAAACTTCTTCAATTGCATCACAACATTTTGCAGACAGTTCGCTTCCAGAATGTATGTAAACATGTAAATTTAGACACATAATTGCTCAAATTGGAGGATGAAGCTAGAACCTTACGACTTATTCCACGCGAGAACGTATTGGTCTGACCAGATAGACCTAGCGGAATCATGTTAATCTGGAGCGTCTCAAATTCATCGATAAAATTCTTTTCCGTTAAAAAACTGGTTCGGCTTTAGAGTATCGGATGGATTTCGGTTGAATTACATTGATCAACGTAGTTGGCTTTGTTTTTTGTCGGATAGTATAGCAATCTGAATTATCTATTTTATTCCCTCTATAAGGTGAAGGTTTGTTTTATTAATCATAACGGGCGCTTTCAATCCCAGCAACTTGTTGTTTTTACTAATCGGTACACACTACTGTGATTACGCATCCAATAAGATATTTGTTACATTGAGCTTGAGTCAAACTATAAAAAACATTATCAAAATTTCATTTATTTATTATCCAATTGTTTTACAATTTTTTTTCACTTTGAATGGCTGAGTAAAATATAATTTTGAGTAATCAAAACCAAGTGCTAATAAAATTTTGAAAATTTTAGTTAATTTTATTCCAAATGAAAAATCATAATAGTTTGCTTTTATTACAGTCTGGTTCAACAAATATTCGAAAAAATTTAAAAAGTTTCTCTAAAGTCTTCGGGCTACAAAACAGCTATTCAAGATTATTATAAAAAGCTGTAGCCATCGTTTAAATCGTTTTATTTAAGCATATTTTAATTGTAGAACGTTTTTTACCCAACTTACAATGGAAGAAATAAAAAACATAATTTGTTTGCTTATATTTTAAGATTTTCAGTAAGCTTTCTATATCGAATGATAAAAATAAACAAAACAATCGTTGAACTTTTGCATCAATTAAAAGTTTACCAGTTAAGCTTTTTTAACTACTTGACAACAGGCGTATGCAAATTTAGCAAAGTATAAATTAAATATTTTTCGGAATTTTAAGTGGGATGCTTGCAGAAGATTTTCTATTCATATTCACGTATTATATTTAAAGCTTGTGCGATGTAAATGAAATAAACATAAAGACAAAAGCTTTAAATTAGAACTCAAATTATTAAAATTCACAAAACTTTGATATTGTCATGACCAAGCTAGATAAAGTTTAAAACGCGGTATATAGTTCTTGAGATTAAAATTTTATTATGGAAATTTTATAGTGCATCGATATCTGCACATACTTGGTACAACTTATGAACTATGAAAGCACGAAGGAAATAGTTTCATCAGTCACCGAGTGAGATCGCATTTCACATTTTAATGATTTACTCGTAATACTCGTTCTAAATTATTGTTAAATTTAGAAAATATTATATTTACAATAAAACAAATATTTAAAGAATATGCAAACGATCCATTTTTGTTAAAGTGGAAGAATACACTCGTCGACATGAGTGCACATGAATGAATAATTTTACTAAGAATACAGAAAAGGAATTGTGTTTTGCTATTTAGGTACATACAGTTTGTATTTTAACGTATTGTTATTTTTTGAGTTGAATAGATGTGAACAGTGTGTGGGAACAGTTTTCTTCCAATATGATGATGCAAATAAATATTATTGTTGTATAGTTACGAATAAACTAGGCAGAATAATACTCATTTCTTATTTTTTACTATAATTCTGGAAATTGATTATCTGTCATATTTATAAAATAATAAATAATAATAAAAATAACAGCTCTTTTCTACTCTGTAAGTAAACAAACTGATTTCTATGGAAGCAATTTCCATATATAGCTGAGAAAAGATGATTTATCGAAACTCATCATCTGTCACTAACATAATAATTTATTAGAGTTTCGCTTTTGTCTGTCATGATTGATGCAACAAGAAAAGGACAATATTTTGATGAGTCAGTTTCTAAATAGCTTGTTTCTTTTATATTTGAAAATATGAGTTATTAAGCCAATAAATTTATTTAACCATTTTCTGGCCGTCCAGTAATATTATATTATGATAGTCTTGATGAATGACAAACACAAAATAAAATAAGTTGTGTGGTGAAATAGATAAGATGATATTTTACAGCTTTTATCTTAAAAATTATTAGAACCCGAAACGTGTTCTTTTTCATACTCATTATAACGATAGTTCATATACGCAAAAGGTAATAATTATTCAGTGAAGTGATGCAAAATTAGATTTCGTTAGGTGGAATTGACTTATCGTCTTATATCTCATTTCAAATCGAGCTGCATACTAGAATTGCTAAATTTCTGCTCTGCGCACGGGGCCTTTACATTTTTTTATAGGAATGAAATCACCTATCTTTACCCATAAACATATGGTCTATAGCCCACAGTGTGCTCTTCTTCGCATTTTCCCAAACAAAATAATTAAATTTAAATTTGTATTAGTTTGCCATTCATTTAATCTAAATCGAATGCTGTTTTCAATAAAATAAGTTAAAATATTCTGCATTTGACAAATTCTTGTAAGAATTTCGAAAGTATCAAAATTTTGTTGTGTCAGAATAAGAAATATCTTCTCGTATTGTAAAATATGAAAATACTCCAGGCATTTTGAAAAGAAAATATTTGATTGTCATTTGTTTTTAATATGTACATGTTGTCAATTATGCAATTAATTTCAAAATAAATATTTTTAGAAAAATCAATTGTTTGAATCTATTTATGTACATAATCTTCATTTGCTGCAAACCGATTTATTTTCAATTAATGTCAATCTTGCACAATTTCCAAATGTCTATTGTTCTAAAAAATAAAAATATATTTTAGTAGTGATATTGTTGAAAAGGTTATGTCGATTCTCATTCAACCGGTAATAAACTCCAGGCTAGATATAATAGCATAGTCCTTGCACAAATACAAATAAAAGTTGGGGTTTATTAAAGAGCACGGCGTACAATCACAACACGATTAGTATTAGTTATGTCATTGAATATATATTTTCATTATGAATTTATTACTAAAATTGGAACAACGAGGCAGGCCCGAGCATATTTCGGGTTCCAATTTTGTTATAAAACAAAATTTAAATTACATATTTATGCAAAGATTGCTGAGGGCGGCGCAAAATGATACGTCGCATCTAATGAAAACTCATATGCGTTTTAGAAAGCACCAACCCTCAAACGATTGTGTCAAAATTTTATTATCGCCCTTATTCTCCGCATCACTTTATGCGACGTGGCTACTCATCTTCTCGGTTACTAGATTACTAAATCGAAACCTACAAAATAATTATTTACAAAACTCGTTGCGGCTTTTTTTTAAATCTTAGTATGCTGCGAGTTCTGTACGAAATTATTCAGCATACTTCGATTTTACAATCATGTAGCCAAGAATATCCATAGTCACGTCACATCCGTCCGTTCAAGCAACGCAATGGCTTGATAAGTGTTATAGGGACTCTGCTTCAACGAAAGCAACAGTCGAACGTTGGTTTCTGTGTTTAAACGTGGCCGTACCAATACCGGTGTTGCTGAACTGACAAAATCGTTCTGAACGATCGTAAAGTGAAGTTCCGTGAAATAGCTGACACCTTAAATATATCAAAAGGTGGTTCATGAAAATGAATTGAACTCATAGCGGTCCCTTTGTTCGACAAGTTGACTATTGGTAGTAACGACAGATAAATTCTACCAACGCTTAATGTTCAACCTACCATGAGAGAAAGTACTCGTTCCTTGAAACAGTTACGGAAGATACATCTTCCTCACCTGTTCGTGGTGTAACGAGAATATCAAGTTATTGTTCTTTAATTTAATCCATTGACTGAGATTAATAATTATAGCTCACAAATACTGTTGATATGATAGGTGGGGTGGATTGGATGCGTTGCTGTACAGATATGTGGTAGTGATGCAATGATGTTGCCATAACCCCAACTAACTACTTACAAGCAAATGATTTAGCTCAAATACCGTTCTGCCTCCTCAGCCTAACCCTGTTATTCATCACTTGATATAAAATAAATATTTGATCAGGCTTTTGACATCTACCGGATGGCATTGTGCTATTTTGGTGATTTCTTCTCTAATTGAGCTGGCTCTAATTTTGTCACTGACAACTTTCTTATGTCTTTCCAAAACGGTTTCGATTAAATTTTGTTGTATTTCTTTGAAGTTCAACGTTAAAATCAGTGTGCTCATTGATAGAGCACTTTTTTTTGGGTTTCTACCGTTATCATAGAGCGTTTCCTTTTTTACCGTTGATCGCCCCAAAAACGTCGTTAATGATGTTGTTTAGCATTTAATTCTGCATGATATGCCATGAGATTGTATACGATAATTTTCTACTATTGATTGTTAAAGCCCGGGCTGACGAGAGAAACTGGTTGGGTTGTATGAAGTGCTTAATACTGTTGTTTCGACGAATGCACTTGATATTGCTACTAAAGAGATTCTATGTGGTGATTTATTTGTCGTGTGTCGTTGTGGTGTCTGTTACATCGATGGGAAGGGGAGTTGTCTTTGTTATCATTTCCAGGATACAGTTTAATAATTCATCCTAGAGACTAACTAGTGGATGAAGGATTATTGTCTCTAATCAAGACACCACCATCTTGTTTTACCTCAGATTCAGGTTTTTCGGTACATCAAGTGCCCCAAAACTCATATACAATTTTTTGTACAAATGTCCCACGCTGCAGAAGAGTTATGTTTACCATTAGTAAAATCGGTTCTGGTACGGCGATTAATGAATCTCTCACTATAAAATGACCCCGCGTTAGAATCATGTCATTTGAATCTGCTGATATTATTGTTAGACGTCTCGAATGGAGGCATACTTGGAGTTCAGTGGTGAATGTTGCTAGTTCTTCATTAGTCTTTGTGCTTTATCCAACTGTTCGTGTGAGGAGATATTTCATCGACTTTACTGCTGCTTACCAAAGTCCTTCGAAATGTAGAGCTGAAGATAGAGCGAAATTTCCTGTTGTATTGAATCCATCTTTTGCTTTTTAAATATTAATTGAGCTCCTATGGAATTTGTTTTATTGTCTATTCAGACTAACAAAGCCCTCGAGAAATTAAACTTTTGAAGGCTGTCACGATAGTGCTTGAAGTCTGGTCGCTTACTATTTCTAAATATATTGCTTTAAATGATAAGCCCATAAATACCGAACTTGAATAGACCCTGCAAAGTCTACCAATGCGTGTAAAAAGGGCTTGAGGGAACTATTATTTCCTTCCGTAAGTCTGCCATCAGTTGTAGCTTGGTAGTAATCCTACAATTACTGTATTCTTGACAAGCCTTTTTTCGACCTGCAGCAAGCTGGCTATAGCTCTCTTCTTTGAAAAGCCAAAAAATTTTGACGCGAGTTGTTCTCTATTAAACGGAATCTGTATATTGTATCTTCCAGTAGTCTGACGCGTAAAGTTTTTTGTATAGAATTCCGCATATTCGTTTTCTTCTTTTGTGAGTTCCTTTTTTGTTTAGTCCTCTAGATCCCAGAATTGCTGCAACTGCTCATCAATATGTGCTGCCATCTCCATGTTCACGTTAGTAAACGTGTTTCCTGTGTTTATCCCGCATAATTTTGTTTGTTGTGCAATTGGCTTATTTTATGCACCTCCTAAATTCGGCTTTTTATTGACAAAGTATTATTTAATGACAAAGTATTATTTGTTGGTCATTGGAAACACAGAGGTCATACTCACAATATATCTACCACAAAAAGTAGAAAATTTTCTAATTTTTTTGGTAGATATATTGTGAGTATGGTCTTTTTGTTTCTATTCCACAAAATATTACTTGTGTATAGCCGAAAAAACTGTAAATAATTATTAATACAGGCGAATTTAAAACTTCTTAAGAAATTAATATTAGACTAATGTCGAATTTTGTGGTGGAGTGAGCTGTCCCGATCGTTGTTACTCCCATGCTGGCAATATTTGCTTTTGATGGAGTTCTTGATAACTTAAATCTGTCTGCAACTTCGTCAGTGATGAATGTGGTTTGGAAGGCTGGAACAATAAGCGTTCCAACTAAATTTTCTCCATAATCCTGACCATGGCAGTGCAAATAAAACCAACCTTCGTAGAGTTCTAACGCCTATTTGCAAAGATGTCTTGGTTGGAGTTCCTTGATTTCTCTTCATATTTCTTACATTCAATCATGAAGTATGATAAGCTCTGTGACATCTGTCACATTTTTTAAAGTACTTATGTCAGAGATATTTTGTGGGAAAATAGAAATAGAAATCAGCAGAAAACATATGACTCGTATGATAACCCATTCGTAATTAATCAAATCTAATGTCTGACGGCCAACTAATGTATGGAAAAAATCCAACTTATCAGTAGTGTATTGAGTTGGGAAAGTAATTCTGTTAATAGTGACATTATTTCGATTGGTGATCCACGTTTGCCCTCATTGGTCTTTATATCGAAAATTGCCAACGACTTACAACTTTTTGCTCTTAGTTTCATTGCTCCTGAAATATAATCGAAAAAAAAAATATTTTTTTTTAAGTTTTTAATTAATTTCTAATAATTTTAAAATTGTTTCCCTAACACACGATCAATTCTCGAAATCATTTTTTCAACAAATAATTAAATAAAATTAATTAATTTATTTGACCATACAATCCATTGGTAGTTCGGGTTGTGTAATTTGCACATATATTGCTCCTTTTCAATGAATTTTTGTTCATCATTCCATAAGCGTCGGCATTTATTTATCCAATCTTCGGTTGTTATTCCCCCAATTTTGACATCGATATATTTTCAATGGGGTTTAGCTCGGGATGGTACGGTGATAATCTATATAAACAACAAAATAAAATTTTTGAATTTGTTTAGTTAGTTAATAAAAAACTACCTTAGCACACGGGGACAATGTTGTCCCATAATTCGATCAAGTTTGTAATCCGTATATCGATCTCTGTTGGCTTTAACCTTTTCGAAAACTTAGGTTTAGCACGGTTTCTGAAAACGGTATTCATATGCTCTCCAGCCAAGCCTTCAGTTCTTGCTTTCTCGTATTGGAATTGAGTGCCGCTTTTCATTTTATATTATGATATGGTGCATTGTCGATCATCAATACCGCCCTTGAATTAAAATTTGGTATCAATTGTGTATACACCCATCGTAATAAAAGGTCGCTGTTCATATCGTCGTGGTAGTCACCAGTGTTATTCCCCGATTTAAAACATAAAAATTCCTCTGGAACAAATCCCTCCTCTGAACTAGTGTGAACTATTATATATCAATGCTCTTTCGATATTAGATGCACTAGTTCTGTTGATCGCACTTGAATCGATCTGTCTTAAATATTGCACTCGTTTTAACCGGATTGACCGTTTTTCTATTTAAATCCCAATATTCATTATATTGCGAATCCTGCCACTCGAACCTGCAAACAATAAATCAGTGATCAGTTTTTGATGCAGAAGTTTTAATGTAATGTTAGATTTATCCGTTAAATGGAAGTTATGTATAAATTGTCGAATAGCTGCAAGATCGAAATCGTCTAAATTGGTAACAGTGCACCGTATTCATTTTGATCGTTTTGTTTGTGATTCAAATTCCAATGATGATTTTGCTGGTTGAGAATCATTCATTTTTGGTGCAGTATTTGGTTCCTTTAATCTGGGTTCGGATTTCAGACTCGGTTGCTGTTGATGTTGATGGTCGATTACAGTACGTTAATTTTTTTTATTTAACTTATAACAATAATTTTTATATATAATTATCATTAAATTGTGAATGGCTACTAGTTAATCATTCACACTTCTATAATTAATATAATTTAATTTAATTAATTAAGAATGAATGGCATTAAAAACCACAAATAATCTTTAACTGGTGGTAGCAGATGAGATTTTATCATTCGTTTAAACATAAAAATATGTACAGCACTCTTAATATTTTCAGGTAAATTAATATAAATATATGGCCCACTAAATGTTAATAATTTTCTGCCAAATTCAGTTCTGATTTGGGGCACTTCAACTGACTAGAATTTCTGTTTGAATATCCATGACCTAGAAATTCGAATTGTATAATCGAAATTAATGATGGGATTTAATTGGGAGAATGCCTACAGCAATAGTTTATGCCGAGGAGGCAGTTTATACATTGCTTTACAGTACCTATCTTGTAAAATCGGCAATTTATTCAGTTTCCCTTTAACAGCTGAACCAAAGGTAGAAGAAGCGTATGAGAATCTGAAATGAATAAAAGAAAAACAATTTGTTTAACACATGTACTGGAACAAAATCAGCCAGGCAATCTTTAATACAAATAGAAATAATATGGTCATCCCATATTGTCGAATGTTACTCCCAGGTACTTGAATTTGTCCACTTGCTCTATGGTGCAATTTGCTACTTGAAGTGGTGGTAAATCAATGTGTTGCGGGCGTGAAGAGTGAAAAATTATATATTTCCAAAAGAAAATCCAAAAGTAAAATAATATCATCCCGCATATATGACTTTGCTACCTGACAATCTCTTGATTCATAGAAGAGGGCAGTATCGTCAGCAAACATTCTAATATGGCCCGTGAGCGGTAAATTGGCCATATCGTTTACGTAGATTAGAAATAATAAAGAGCCGAGGACACTCCCTTGAGGAACACCACAGTTCGCACCTAAAGTGGAGCTTTTGCTTTCGATTACTAAGGTAGCTTGCTAAAAGTTTGTATGACAGGCCATGGAAGCCTGAAATATTAAATGAGTAATTTTTGAAGAAGTAAACTGTGACAATCGAAGATTGCTTTACGAAGATCTAGAAATAAGGCAGATATTAGTTTTGCCTGTCAAAATTACGATAGATCAAATCGGTAATGTCTTTTAGGGCCAAATCTATATAATATTAAATTCACTCAAAATAAGATGAACTGTGTTACCACGATCGTCGTGTTCAGGAGCCTCAAAAAATGTAATTAATTTTTTGTTTTAAAATTGTATATAATAGTTTTGAATTTCCTAGATAAATTATAAATAAATTTAGTTATCCACAATATTTATTAAGTCATGTACTCAAATTTCATAATTATTTGCGAGTATACTTTTTAAGCGTTATAATAAAAACCGGCCGAATTTAAAGGTTGATCCTCCACATAATTCATCTTTTGTTGCGGTTCTTCAGTGTCCCAGTCCAATGTTGTGTCGAATTGTCTACACCGCGTAGATAAATAATATTCTACAATTGTAGAGAATGTATGTAAACAATTAAAAGATTGATGTCGACAATGTACGGAGTGTAGATAATGTCTAAAATGATGGTTTCTGTTTGCAATCAGAAAAATTCTATAATTTCTTTGCTAATCGAGTCATTTCAGCTCCATGAAGCATTATTTCCACCTCACAATTGAAAAATGTAAACAATTGAAAAATGTAAACCCAAATTTATAAAATATGCTCAAAAAACGGAATTATAAAAAAGTCATAAATCTATGTTGAAAAGTAGAACTTTATATACAGCTAAATTTTTAAACAAAATACGGAGCTGCCATTATAAAAATCATCACAACGTAAAAAAATGTTAAAACACAATTTCTTGGAAGGATTAATATAGCTATCACACAGTAAAAAATTTATTTTGTGAAAAACCCAATCAAATACTCCAATATGTATATGAAGCTTTTAAATCCTACGGACAAAAATACTCGATTGTACACACAACCCATTCGTGTGCCCGTATATCTGAGTGCCATCTTTTTGCTTTAAAAGTGAAAGTTCAACTTGGGTAATGAAGGTGGATACAGTATTCAATTCTAAGATGTGCACAACAGCTGGTATTGCATAGAGAATTTCTTTAATATCCGCGAATTAAGCCACGAAACGATATTTTATTTGGTTTCGTTAAATTAGGTCTTGATGAACTCGATTTTAACTATGAATTAATATTTCTAATTTTTTAAGATGTTCGTATTTTCCGAGTTCCTTAAGTAATGACCTTGATTAAATAACGTATCAAGGAATGTTACAGGATCGTGTTAAAAACCTGAGATTAGAGTTAGGGAGCACATAAACGTCTGTCCAAGTCCTCCATGGCACAATAAAGAACTGAGAAGATTGTGCAACGAGTCAAATTACACTAAATATATGGATATCTATAACAATTCTAAGGATTTATGTCAAGAACTGTTTGATAATTACAGTGAATTCTAAATTCTTAGTTCGGCTTCCTTGCACAACGATTCGGAACTCGACATTGACTATTTCAAGTATATGATTAACAGCGTTCAATCTTTTTTGGTTTTTAGTCACCGTCCTAAAAAAATTTTGTGTTAGTCTGGCAAGGCCGCTTAAGGCTCTATTTCAAAACTCAAAGAATGAAAGACTTTTTTGTATTATTCCTATCCATAAAAAAGGCTACAGAACAGCTATTAATTATTATAGGTCAATTGCAACCAAAATTATTTGAAAGCATCGTTTATGAGTCACACTCACACAGTTTACACAGTTTACATTAACTACATAGAATATTAAGGAGGAAGGGAATGAAGTAGATGCAGTTACCACAGATTTTAGTAAGGCATTTGGTAGGGCATCTCACTCATATAGATTGGCCCATCTCCGTATATGCTAACGATGTAGATTTCTAGATTCATCAGAACCCTCACTGATTCGAATTTATTACAAGCCGACTTGAACAGTTTTGCTATATGGTGCTACGTTCTTTCGTAAGTGTATACTTTCCCAGTTACGGAAATATTATGAGAATAGCAACGTCGGTGTTACTACAGTTTGAGATTTTGTTGCTATATGTGATAATGAACAGAATTTTAGGAATCACATTGTTAATATTATCAATCGGGCAAACTCTCTGCTTGGTATCGTTAAGCGCTGGGATAACTAATTTCGCAGTTCTTTTGTAATGAAAGCTCCGTACACAATCTTTGTTCGATCCCTCCTTGAGCAGGCAAGTCAGCGGTGGTCTCCTTATCATAAAATCCACGTAAAACGAACAGAGGCAGTACAACGAAAATTTCTTCATTTTGCTTTAAGTGAGCTGCCCTGGGTGGATGTCTTCAACTTAACACAAAATATGGAGCGGCTAAAGCTAATAAATTTACAAACACTCGATTAGTGCCGGATTGTTGCTGACTTGTGTTTGTCAGATCGGACTATGGAAAAGCAAACCTTTAATTCGAATGCACCGTAGAACATTAAAACGTTGAGTTTGATGCCCGATATTGAAAGTAAATGATTGCTGAACGTGGTGCCACATATACTAGCGCGGTTTGGTACGCTGTTGAAGAGAAAATGCCGAAAATCAGGCTGATCTAAGCGAAACGGTTTATTAAACATTACAGCAAAAATTGTAGACTAATGTTTGATTTGAATTACTGGAAATCGGCGAAGTTTCTTCTTTTTGTTTTGCCAGTATTTCTGTTGTTTGTAGCTGGCAGTTGACACTTTAAAAATTTCTTAGAAATTATTATGTTTTCACAAGTAATCACTGAGTGGTGACACTTGAAAAGCGTAAAAAATTAAATTTCTTGTTAAGAAAAAAGTACCCATAATTGTCCAGTAATGCATATGCAAACATTGGGTATTGCAATTATTTTAACATGTACTAATTTCATATATTTGATTTGTAAAAATTGGATTATAGCTTTCACTTATTTTGGAAATTTGCAATTTGAACAAACAAAACAACAGATTACGATCTGTGATGAAAATGAACACAACTATGACGTCCTGTCGGAGTGCAAAACTCATGGGCTGACCTATCTTCCATGTCCAGTATTATAGGCTGTCATAGAGCTATGCTTTGTGTAGAAGGTAACGTAAACCGGACCTATAGCCGTACGTCTTCGGAACAGATTGCAGGGATTAAACCATAAAAAAAACAAACAAAAAACATAAAAACAATAATCTACATTGTCTACGCAAAGAGAAATTGTCGACGCCATTTGCTGCACCAACTTGTCGACAATTCCGGAATACGCGTAGACGCACAACACTACTGTAAACCTGCGCAGAAAGTTATAAAAATGAGTTCCATTAGGATATTTTTCTATCAATACCTAATTATCAATTAGGTAAATCCAGATAATTAACGATATTGCATATTTTATTTGTGTAGCAGCCTTTTGTGAAAAACTATATAAAACAACCAAATTAGGAAAGGGAAATATTGATCTTCATTTCAATTTAGACATTTTTTGGCTAACCCAAAGGAATTATCTCATTATAATACTAAAATATTTACACAATAATTTACTTTGGAAAACCATTTGTTCTGTGGTAAATGGATTTTATCGCTACCGATATACGACATTCAATTTAAATTACGAATGGTGCTGCGTCACTCCCATTAAATGGTAACGCCGATTCAAACAAAACTATAACTAAAAATAGTTTTTGATAAATTTTTAATCAAACCCTTAAATTTTGTATGTTTATCCGAAGTTTCTTTTATAAGAAAAAAGGACCATGTAATATTTTTAAATTAACCGGTAAAACGTAATGTTATCTAGATCAAAATCGTTTTTCGTTTCATGTTAAGGTGTATCTATAGGTGTTCACCAATCTTTTAAGGGGTATTATGCAAGGGTGTCGTTCAATATATTCGCAGCATCGTTATGATATACCAGAGTGACACAAACTGACAAATGTTTATTTTTTGATACTTTCATTTTTACCTAAAACCGTACAAAAACAAAATGTCAATTTACTCGTACGAGTATCATCAATCATCAAAAATGTACAGCAGTAATACCCCCACCGCCTCGGTGTGAATCTTTACAAAATCAAGAGAATATTTTAAAAATAGATCACGAATGGTGACCGCCACATGTTGCGGCCCCTATTTTGGCGAAACAAACTTTGTATTTCTGGTTTATAGGTAAAATTGGGGAACGAAACGATAAATATTGTTGGAGATTATCTGCAAAAGTAAACGGAACATTTTTTTTTTTAGAAACTGAAAATATTGGTTGATTAATCTTATCGATTCTAAGAATATATTGAACGCAACACGTATGGAATAAAATTGAATTTTTGTTAAACACAGGTTGTCCGGATCGAAATAAAATCCACATATCCATATCGTGTCTAAAATACATGTAATACATAAAAAACAAAAGAAAAGGATAAAGATATAAAATATAAGAAACGAGAACAATCAACTTAAATTATTAAACGGACAACGAGGATGAAACGAAATTAAATTGAAATTGGGTTACACAATAGACGTGTTTTGTATGGGGGGTTGGGTGTATAATATAAATTTAATTTTCATAACTTTTCAATGGATATTTGGAAAATTAAAGCATTAATTTTACATTTTATGTGATTAAAGTATTTTAATGTTTTTTAGGTTACGTACTTTATTGAAATTGAACAAAATGATGTACAAAAAGGAATTAAAAGTTCAAGTTTGTGGCTAACCAAACAATTTTATTATTTTTATTTCTTATCTCCGAAAGTTTTTAAATTTTTAAAAAAGCATTTTATAAAATATTTATATTTCGCAAATGGTTATTTTTATGTTGAATCAATTTTATTTGTTGCCGTTTATTTTTGTTAATTATTTGCTACGTGTTGAAGTATACATAAAGGCATATTGGTTTTATTTTTTATACAGGAAAGTGTTATTATCACGATATAAAACCAATAAAATACTAAACGATATTTTCCTTTTTTGTGGGTTGAATTTAATTGAGATTATAGAGCTTTATACCACTCAGAATAGTTAAGCAAACCCATAAAATTTAAAAGTACGAAACAATTTTGGTCTAAACGATAAAACCGTTTGACATTTATATGTGTACAAGTTATTCAATTTTAATGGTCATTGGCGAGAAATGTCTTGAAAATCTAAATGACGACAGTATTTTTAAGATAAACGGAATGTCTAACTAAATATCTTATGGACTGAAGGCCTTTCTTAAGCGATGTGGTGAAACCAGTTCAGTGAGGCCTGCTAACGCTAATACGTCCTGTTGCTTGATTCATATAATGAAATTTGAAAATGGAAATTGACACATTTTTAAAAATTATTAACAATTACGATCAGTTTTAAAGAGATTTCTCAAATTTTGTTTTCCAATGAAATCCTCTGTACACAATTAGAAAGATAAATGTATGTATGTCAGTCCAAAATTTCTCAGTGTGTCAAATTATTTTTTATTTTTAAAATATTTCAAGGGAGAGCATGATTTAGTGATGCCCGTAATATTTCTATAATTGACAAAACTTTAACAATGTTCACCGTGATTAGAAATTTAAGGTTTTATATCACATGACGATTTCTAAGATGACTTTTAAAATTTGCATTTTGAAAAATTCGAATTATCCGAATTTGTTGGATCTACTTGTGACAATGGTATACACGCCCTTAAAACAATAATTTTTTATCTGTGATTAAAACTATCAACGTCATCTCAATTTGTAAAAGCTTTGTGGTTTCGGAATATGGCCATTCACAATTAAATTTAGATGTTTAAAATGAAGACAACAAACCCGTAACTCAACTGCTTTTTCTAAAAGTTAAACGCCGTTTCAATTTATGTCCAAGTTTACTGAGACAGACACTTGATAATAGTTAGTCTACTCGAATAGTCGTTCGAGTACAGTAAGCACGAGTTTTTGAGTTACCATAGCCCTTGGCAAAACTCCTCAGTAGTTTATGGAACATGCTCGACGGGTCAGATTGGGAGTGAGATAAATAGTTGGAAAACATACTGGAATTCGGCATTGCGAAAAAGGCTCAATATTGAAAGTCATTTTCTTCATAATTATCCAACAAAATATGACATGTTCTGGAATTGCGCCCTTCGGAATGAAACTCGTCGGTTTAATTTTTTTTAAATATTCAAAAATGTATTATTGTGAAACAAAAAACAAGTGATTTAAAAAAATGTGTTTATTAAGTGTCTTGTCTATAGTGGTGGATCCATATTTCACCCATTGTCACATACCGTCACATAAAAATCGTTTTTATTGCTTAAACAGCGTGCGGAATTCAAAATGCAAAGTATGACCAACACGTTCCATTGACATCTTTACAATGTCAGGTATCTGGCGCAACTTCATTTTACGGTCTTTCAAAACAATTCCATGGATTTTCCTAGTGCAGAGTCCGGATAACCCTTATAAAGCCACTGCTCTGCTTGAACGATATTTATGTCCCTCAAAAACAGTGTTTAACCATGTTGGCGAACCTCTCAAATAAATAAAACATCTGGTTTATTAAAAGTTCATTTATTTATGTTGATAAACAACCCAACCCACAAGTGCTACTGTATTACCATCAGCTGTACCTAAAAATTAAAACCAAATAAGAAAATTATTGTATATTGTCAAAACTGTCTAACATTTAAGTAAAGCAAAAATTATAATAGACTTACGGTAGAAATCGATTAAATACTATAAATAATGTAATGTAGCCGTTAAATGCCATAAAGCCAGCAAATTTTCCATTTTTTAACATTAAAGCCTGGTACATACGTCGGATGGAAATCCGGGGACTTTTTACATCTCAAACGAGAAGTTAGTAATATATAGGTTTTTTGCTCTATATTTGGTCTATTTTTTTGTGACGTAGCTGTCAAAATTTTTTATTTTAATTTTACTTGCGCTTGGCTTTCTCGTATCACCATTTCCGAAAAAATAAAATGTTCGAAAATTTAATACATTTGTATTATTTAATATAATATTCACATTTTATAATAAATAATTAATAAATTTAATACGGCAGGCACGTTGTACAACACAAACAAAATACAAATGTCATTAGGAAGAACTTTTACAACACACAAAAACTTGAGCAAAAAAGTAAAATGAAGCATAAAATATTGCTCAAAATTACAGCTTTGGTTTTTTTAAGTAGGTTGTCTGCAGGATTTTTTGCTCAAAAGTTGAAATTTTTCATGTTTTTGGGATGAAATGTGGCGTGTATTTTATACTATTTCTCTCATTTGATTGGATAAAACGGTGAGATGTGAAAATTCCGGACTTCCATCCGACGTATGTACCGGGCTTAAGTTAGCTCTTGCCATAAAATTCGACATTTTCGGTTTACTTGAACGTTGACACCTAGTTTACAACCAAAATATTTTATTGTATTCATTCGATTATAATCTGGCGATAAACTAAGACAAACATTAAAATATACAATAAAATTTATATTTTGGCTTTTCTTCATTAATCAACAGTAGTGTTCAATAGTGTGGTTTTTCTCTTTTTTGGATCATCTTAAATTAATTACTTCCATCAATACATCATCTTTTTAATTTCACCATCTTACATCATCGTTCATAATTGGAAAAATAGCTTCCAACATTTTCTGGAGTATTATCAACATTTCAAACAAATCAACGCACGAATTTTTTTTCCATTGTTTTGAAAATAACCAAAGTAGCGTCACTAAAACAACTGTAACTTGTAAATGTTGTAAACGTACTCATCTGTCATGAAAGTTTATTATTATGCCAATAAAGTTGGTTAAGAACGGATTCCATTGTGAAAAGGATTCCAAATTACATCTATTGGTAGAAACCCTTTGACTAAACGTTAACTCAGCGTCCTCGCAGTCTTGTTCCGCACATGCATTTTTCAAAAATTATTTAAATTTATCCAATCCTGGGTAGCTTTTCCAGCTAATCTTCATCTATTCCAATATAGATGAAATACAATACCGGTAATGTGCTATCTTTACATTAGTAATAGTTTCAATTCGTTTTATATTTACATTTGATGTATGGTACACACCAGACTGAATGTGTTCTACTACTACCTGGTTGCACACGAGGTTTAGGGCGAAGCAGTGAAAATTTGGAAAACTCAACTAACATCGTCATCAGTATAGAAAGCTATTACTGCTTGCTTGAGCTCATTACTTATTCGCTTTCCGGATTTAGTTGCTGGAAGACTTAGTAGATCGTTCTTGATCCGCAAATTTTAGCTGTTCGCATCGTGTCTTGCGTTGCTTGAACTCGCTCTCGATTTCTTCTCTGAACGAGAAGGCACATTCAATTTCGGTAACTCATATTTAAATGTCAAATGATAAACAAAACAAATAAATTAAACGGAACCATCTTTAAACATTTACAAACCACTGAGAAATAAAAGGGTTTCCAATAGGAATGATACAATTTAAAAATTACAAAAAGACACATAAATTATTCAGTGACACCAAAAATTTGTTTTATTTGAAAGGTTACATTATGCCATTGTATGGAAAATAACATCATTCAAATAACCAGCACGACTTCTCCGTACGTACTGCATTCTGCCAGCCCAATTTATCATCATTTGTCACATAAATTTGGCTGTATTTCATCAATAGCACGTACAATGATGATTTTTAATTGCTCAATTATTGTTGGATTATCAGCATAAATTTGTGACTTAACATATCCCCAAAGAAAGAAATCACAAAGTGTTAAATCACACAACCTGGGAGGATAATTAACTGGACCAAATCTTGATATAATTTCATTTAAATTTTGTTTTCAATAAATCGATTGTTAAAGTGGCTGTGTGGCAGGTGGTACCGTCTTGTTGAAACCACTTATCTTCCAGATTATTCTCAACACCAGCAGGAAAAAAAATCATTTAACATTGTTCTGTATCGTTCTCCATTGTCTGTTACTCTTCGACCATTTTCTTCAAAGAAATATGGACCAATCACTCCACCAGCATAAATTGTACACCACACAGTAACTTTATCTGGATGTAATGGTGTCTGAAGAGTTACGTGTTGCCATTATAATCATTTTAAATTGTATCATTCCTATTGGAAAACCCGTTATATATTCAAATATAATTTTTCCATATAAAAGGTGAAACAAAACAAAAAATAACGGTTCTGGTTTTATGTTATGTTTTAAAATAATAATTTTCAAATTATTTACAAAACAAAATAAAAAATAGGTTTTTGATAAAATAACATTTTGGTGGGAATTTTGAAAATAAAGGAATTAAAAAACTATTATTAATTATAATTAAAGTACCTTTAAATAAGCCCCGTACCATAATTATCGGATAATTAGTTTTTAATGTACAATCATAAATAGATAAGCATATTTTTCAATTCTTAACAAAAAATCGTCTTCCTCGAAATGTTTCTTTTACCAATGCCTTCTAAACTACTGGCCTCTTACACCAAATGATGACGACACGCTAACTTTACGGTTCAACGTATATTTTCCAAAGAAGGGGGAGTACGTTTATTTTTTCCAAAATTTGTTTTACACGTGGATTTTACTATTCTCTATACTCCCAGTTTTCAACGAATCGTATAGATGAGTTATTTGTATTGTTGTAATATAAAACAATTTGTGATGCTTGTACAGTTGCTTATATTCATTCTATATAATCTATTTCTATGAAAAATACTGTCGTACTGTCATAATCTCTCATTTTTTATAATTTTGTCTTTCTTCTCTCGCATACGTATTGTTTATTGTTTTTTTATGCACCCAGTGATTTTGTTTAATTTGCTTATAGGTAGTACTTTCTTAGAAAAATTAAACAAATCACGACCAAAAAGCTAATTTAAAATTTAGATATCAAGTCTTTATTACATATTATACTGAAATTCTTATTTATTTTAATTTTTTATTCAAAAATATACAAATGAAAATATTGTATATAGGAATATATAAACAAAATGATCATATAATATTCTCTGCTCTCTCACGGGTGTATTTATATTTTTGTAGCGGACTGTGGAGTACACTAAAACTTCGTATTATGTTATCTAAATAGGTGGATTTCTTTAAATTCGCACTAAAAATTTTTGAATATGGATATGAAAAATCAAATTTTATGAATTAAGAAAATCGATTAGATCGAATTGTAATATAATAATTTAGATTTTTGTTTACTATGTCAAATTTTTTGCTGTCGTAATAAGGAAGCAAGGTGTATTATTTTTACTTAATTATGCTGTGTGTTGAAGAATTTTTCACTATATAAATTTCTCCAATATTTTTCTCAATTTTTTCCAAAAAAAATAATTTTTTATAGCACAAAAAAATTATGTTTCTACCATAAAAAATCAAAAAGTTTTCTGAGAGTGGGGGCATTTTTTTCATATTGGTTGCCAAAAAAATACTTTGATATTTTTTATTTATAATTATGGCAACCAACTCAACAACAACAAAACTTTTCAGAAAAAAATATACTGATGTACGGGTCATACACAGAGAGAATCTATATTTTTATCTCGTTCTAGTTTTCTGCAAAATAAAACGCTGTTGTAGTGAAATAGGCCCTTTAAGGCGGAATTCCATTACTGCGGCTTTTTTTTTGCAGAAAAAACAGAAAGAGATAAAATCAAAAACCCGACAGAGGCAGATAATTTGTATGTTATAGCGAAATTTTAAGAGGAATATTTGACAACTACGAAATTATAACCAATAAAATAGTTAAAAAAATGAAAGTTATTGTTAAATCAATTTTATTTCTATCTCTAAATTAGTAAAAATTCTAAATATTATTTGTAGGCATCATTTTCTTATGTTTTTTAATTATTTCCTTTCAATAATTAAAAACTAGAAAAACGCTTTCCTATACAAAAAGTTAGGGTAATATTTGACCACGTTTATAACATAAGCTAAATAATATCGCATGTATTAAAATTATGTAATACAGAGTAAATAATAAAAAATAAAAATTGTAAAATATTTTAATGTAAACATTAATATAAATTTATCATGAAAACGCGATTTATATCACACTCCACCAAACATAAAAAATGTCTGAGCCAAGTGCTGCTCACCATAAAAATATTACAAAACTAAAATTTGCTGAGTGTGGGGAGTATTTTTCATTTTGGGTGCCATAAAAAATACTTCGTTTTGTATTTTTTATTTATATTTATGACAACCAAAACGCAACAACAACCTAAAATTTAAGTATACTAAATTTTACTGTTTCGTCGCTCACACACATAGAGATTTTTGATTTTATCTCTTTCTGGTCTTCTGCATAAAAGAAGCCGCAGTAATGGAATTCCGCCTGAAAGGGCCTATTCCATTACAACAGCGTTTTATTTTGCAGAAAACTAGAACGAGATAAAAATATACATTCTCTCTGTGACCCGTACATCAGTATTTTTTTTTTTTTCTGAAACGTTTTGTTGTTATTGAGTTGGTTGCCATAATTATAAATAAAAAATATCAAACAAAGTATTTTTTATGGCAACCAAACTGAATAAAATTCCCCCACTCTTAGCAAACTTTTATATTTTTGATTTTTTTATGGTAGAAACATAAATTTTTTGTGCTTGGTGTGTCAACACAATAAAAAATTATTTTTTTTGGAAAAAATTGAGAAAAATATTGGAGAAATTAAAATGAAGTTTAAATAATATTTTTTCGCCTTCTTGAAATTTCACTTTGCATTTAATCTTTTCAAAATAGTTCCTTCGACTATAAAAAACACCCTACCTAGGTATCACATTGCGTTCACAAAATATTAAAAACATGAGTAGGCCATTATATTAGAACCGTTTTGTCGCAGCTCTTCAACTCGCGTTATTCCTAAATCACCACAGACACACAGACAGACAACAGTAAAATATAAACCTAATTCTGATACATCGTCCTCATATGATTTGAGATAGTAAATGACTATGCAATACGCGATTCAGTGATGCCAGTTGATGTCTATCGAAATCCGAATGCTTACCGGCTAATTTCGATAAGATGAACCCAGCCAATGGATGTTCAACGAGAAAATTTTCGTATCCAATACTCGTCCAAATATCGTATTCGATCGAATTTGTTTGATCGATAATGGTGGCCCAACCTCAATATCTTCGCGGATAAAATCTTGAATAGGTTGAGATCGTCGTGGGCCTCGTTACCACCATATCTGCCTTGTGAACTGCTACCAACACAGTTAAATGAATGAGTCTCTGGAAATGCTAGTTAGTCCAAACCCAAACAAATCTATTCAGCGTTGTACTCAACGAAATTGGCAGCATCGAGATTGGAGACGAAAATTCATTTTGGCCAAAACCAGTGAGATTGAACCACAATGTTTTGATGAAAGATGGCTTGAACGCCAACATATAGTAATCTAAAGTAAAACGAAATTGTTAGTTAACAACCTTACCATTTTTTTATGAAAAGACTTACTCGTATTCATAAACCGCCATTCGAAATATTTCCTAAACAACTATCCGACCATTTAAATGGTTGCATAATCAATTTCACCATGTTTGGCGATAGGTTGGGCATGCATTTTTAAATTTCCGAACGTGCCTATTCATTATGAAGCAGAATTTCGTTTTTACGATCTAAACGTCCGGGACGTAATAATGCCGAATTTAGCGTATCCGGACGGTTTGTAGCCATAATCATTTTAACCTAATCCAACGAATCGAAACCATCCATTTGATATTAAGCAATTCCATTAGAGTACGTTGAGTTTTACGATCGGCTGATGTACCTTCGGAAAAACGCCGACCTCCAATTGCATCAATTTCATTTCATCCATTAATATAATGCACGGCTGATGATCATGAGCGTAGTTAAACATTTCACTTATTAACCGAGCACCTCATATCTAGAGCTACCATAGCTCCAGCCTTCAATTTTGTCTGGTCTAACTGATGTCGTTTGTTGCCTTCACAATAACTATAAACATATAGATAACATAAAACATCGTTTCACTGAATCACTGACATATTGGAGGTATGTACTTACATTTATTCTCATTCAATTGGTTGAGTACCTCCCCGACAATTTGCCCAACACTTTGCAACGCTTTTAAATCATTTTCTAATTTATCGAACTGTTTCGTTAAATCTTTTAATTGTTCCCGCACTGAAAGTAAACATCCAAATACCAATTTGGTACATTTGCTTACAGTCGGAATGTTTCTGCTATTTTCCATTCTACATGTATTCATAAACATTCAAATAGAAATTGATCGGTTAGCTGATCACAAATTGTATAAGATCGGCATCATTCAACATTATCAAAATTTCAATGCCCGTTCGATAGCGCTCAAATGATTAATGTAATCGTATTATCCTTTTCTTCTGAATCCAAATCATCCACTCCACATCACTGCTGTTATTATCCGGTTTCAATGATCGATACACAGTTTTATCCAAGTATTTTGATACAGATATAAGACTGGACTGGTTTTTATTATTTTTTTTTTTGGTTAAAAAATCGAACTGTCAGATTTTTGTTTGATTGTTTTCGGCTTCGGAATGATTTTGTTAGGTTAATATGAACTTGTCAAAAATTTCCCCTCACATAATTTATAGCAAAATAATTTTTACACCGTTTCGTAAACTATCCAAAATAATTAAAAGGCATATTTTATTTCATCGAAAAAATAATAATAATTGTTTTTAGTAATTTTTGGGATATAAAATTATTGTCAAACATTAAAAATAAATATATTTCATATTTTGTAAATAATTTATAGGTTAGTTTTTGATAATGTCAAAGTTTCCCCAACTTTTTATACCATAAAATAAAAATGTTGTATCTCAGTCGCGCTAATGCAAATTTTAGTTTTTGTCTTTGTCATGCTTTCGGCAAAATTTTTGTAAAATTTTTCTGTTTTCTAGTGGAATAGCACCGGAATGCTCCACAAATCCATATAAATAAAGAGTGGGCCATGTGTTAATCCTTTTTTCATTTGTAAATAAAACACACATTTTGCGAGGAAAAGTCAAAATTTTTTATTGATAAGGAAAGGTGGGTCTATACCATTTATGTATGAAAAACAATATCGTTCATATGCCAACCATGGCTTCTCGTCTACAGGTCTGCATCCGAACATCAAAATTTTCGATAACTGTTTCCAATAAAAGCAGATCAATGACCCCAATTTCAACTCGGATGTTGTTTTAAAGTTGCTGAATTGTTTGTGCATGATTAGCATACACCTTACCTTTCAAATAACCCCACAAAAATAATCAAGTGATGTTAAATCCGGAATTTCACGATTTCTTGAAATTATACGAGCAGCAAATTTTATTGACAATAAATGGATATTTGCAGGACTTGCGTTGCATGTCGCTCCGTCTTGTTGAAACCAAAGGCCATTGATACGCAATTCATTCCATTTGGCTCACAAAAAACAGTTAACATGTTGCAATAACGTTCCCCATTCTCTGTAAGGACAGATTCCTAATAGTGCCACAGTGGCACTATTCTGGTAATTCCCCGGGAATAGGGAACTGGGGAAAGAATTTATATGTAATTTTTATTTACAAAATTTTTTTCAGGCATACTGAGGTAAAAAGTTAGTGTTAATTTTTTTGAAAACAAAATAAATTCGGGAATAATTTTCCCTGCCAATTTAGGTATGGAAAAATTATTCCCAATTTCTAAATATTTACATCAAACTTTTATCCTCAGTAGGCCGAAAAAAAATTATTTGAATAGAAATTACATATAAATTCTTTCCCCAGTTCCCTATTCCCGGGGAATTACCAGAATAGTGCCACTGTTCGTTTTCAAAGAAAAACGGCCCAATGATGCCACCAGCCCATAAACCACACCAAACAGTGACTCTTGGAGGATGAACTTCTTCTTCGTGAATAGCATGAGGATTCTCTGCTCCCCAAATTCGACAATTTTGGTTATTGACGTACCCATTAAGATGTAAATGAGCTAAAGATGATTTTTGATGAAAAACCTTCTATTCTTTCAAGCATCCAATTAACAAAACGACGACGATTTAAGTGGTCTGGTTGCTTCAATTTTTGAGTTAGTGGAATTTTGTAAGGATGCAAATGAAGATCAACATGCAAAATGCATCGTAATGTGGTTCGTGAAATGTTTAGTTCTTGTGAACGATGCCTGGTTGATGTACTTGGTTCATTACGAACACTTTCACTAACAGCTGCCACTGCATCAGGAGTACGAACTGGATGAACATGGTGATACGGTCGACGACCTTCCACTGAACCAGTTTCTTCAAAACGTTCAATAATTTTGCCAATTGCACGCTCAGTAGGACGCCCATGCCGACCAAAACGCTCAAATAATTTACGAAATGTTGTTTGTTTTTGAACGATTATTTTCATAATAAATTTGGACAATCAAAGAATGTCGAAGAAATATGCCAAACACTGTCAAAGAATTTTTTAGAGCAGATAACATTAAGTACTAAAAACAGAATGCCCACCCTGTACAAACAACGAGTACGAAGGATATCTAAGGTGTGGGTAAATTTTAGGTCTGTTCTAGATACTATCCAATTCATTTCAAATTTGTATAAATTAACGTTATAATTTTTGCATTATTATTATTAATTGTTGTTGTCGTTTGACAGTTTCTTTTTAAAACACAGATTAAAATAATTTCTTTTACACTTTAAATATAAGTTTGTATAATTTTAATTAGTAAAACATTTATAGTGATTATTTTAAAAAAACACGTTTTTGCATATAACTATTCCAATTGCGGAATTATCACTCCAATTTCCTAATAAAATCTTTAATTTGATTTAACAGTGTGATACTCATACTCATACATCGAAAAAAGTAATGTTACATTACCCATGGGGATAAATACCCGCTTCGTCAAAAAATAAGAAAGATAATTGCTTTCACTAGCAATCTAGTGGCTTTCATGAATCTTACCCCATTTTAAATTCCATTGTGTAAAATCAATATCTCTTGTGAGCAATTCTAACCTACTAAAAGGCTAAGAAAAAAACTGATAATATTTAATGGAATTGGAATTTTGCCCCCGGTACCGAATATTATTAATAATTTCGTGTAGAACAATTAAATTTCTAAAAAAATGCTATTCCCCGTGTCTTGTACTGAATTGTCTTAGCTGTATTAAACCTACTACGTGTAGAAGCCCTGTCAATTTTTACTGAATTAATTAATTTTATTCTTATCCCCCTTACTTACTAAAACACTACATACAGATCACAATTTCCATTATTTGTGTCATGTCAGTGTCTTGTGCAGGATTTGACCTAAAATTGTCTACTTTCTATTTAGACGATTTAATTCATTAATCAAAAAAGAAAATTCTGCGAAATGTCTTGTCAAATTGTTTCAATTTGTTTTGTCCTCTTGAATATTCCTTTAATATAATTTATGTATTTGTTCTTAAACACCGTTAGTCCCTGTTATTTATTTAATAGAACGAATTTATCATAATGTTCACTTCTCGTCTACAGTATCCATTTTATTTTTACTGTGCCTTGATATTGTTGACAAGACAAATATGTTACGGTTACGAAAATGCAGGTTCCACAGTCACAAATCGTGGTTGTGTAAAAATAATATTTATTACATACCAAGCAAGAATTTTGAGGTGTTTTGGGTGGTTAATATTAGTAAATAATTTTCTTTCGTTCTGTTTTATTACAACCAGCCTTGGGAAACATACTGGTGAGTGTAGTATACTCTTTCGGTTGTGTTAACATATACAACCTTGGTAGGGGCAACACCACCTTCCATAAGCTGTTATCATACAAATTTAGAACAAACACGTGTTGCGGGTAATGGTGCTAACACAAATAATAAGGAAAAAAAATCTTATTTCCTAACAATTTCCGGTTTTTCATAATCGCTAATCAAATACCATTACATAAAATAAATTTCATAGGCTTTCTTTATCGTCCTCATTGAAACATTCATAAACATAATAATATTGATTGAATTGAATTCTTTAACAATTGAATTGCGTGCTAAATGCTTATCGATCGATCTAAATTAGCGGTATTCTTAAACGATTTAGTAGTATGTCAGAATGGTGTAAAGTTGAATCGTGTTGTACGGAAATATTTTTAACAGTTTTATAATTATTTTTACAGTGTGACACAAACTTATGTTCCCGCTTTGCGTGTCTGCCCACCTGCAAGCCTTACGCAACTGAAAAACGACAAATGATACACAATTGAAATTTTGTTTATACAAAGATCTCGATGCAAATAGTTTTTATACCTGCAACAATAAATTTTGAAAGGTGTTCGGAATGAATTCAATTACATTCAGCGGGCGAAGGAACAATTGCTTTTTAAGTGTTCCCGTAATATTTCAGTTACAATTTTACGAGTTTTAAACCTTTATAATTTATAAATAACTAGCTTATCTGGGATTTAATATAAAGATTCTAAAGTAAAGGGTTATCCAATTCGAGGTTGATAAAGTAGAAATCTGTATACCGACATCTGTCAAAGATAAACGTCAAGTACGCTGTCATTTATTTAGTTGACATTCTGCCATTTAAGAATATGGAGCATTTAACACACGCAAATTGGGTGTTGGAAAAACAGGCCGTCGATGCTGATTTTTCGAACAAAATTTTCTTCAGTGATGAAGCTCATTTTTCGCTTGGTGGATACGTTAATAAGCAAAACTGTAGAATTTGGGGCTCAGAAAATCCACAATTGATTGTAGAGAAGCCATTACACCCGGAAAAAGTCACTGTTTGGTGCGCATTGTGGCCTGGTGGTGTGATTGGGCCGTATTTTTTTGAGAACAACCATGGACGAACCGTTACCGTCAATTCTGAGCGCTATGGCCGCATGTTAACCGATTATTTTTTTACGAAAATCGAAGATTATGATCTTGACGATATGTGGTTCCAGCAGGATGGAGCAACCAGTCACGTAACACGAGCAAATCGAGATCTTTTGCAAGAGAAATTTCCTGGACGTTTGATTTCGCGATTGGCTGATGTCAATTGGCCTCCAAGATCCTGTGATTTAACGCCTTTGGATTTCTTTTTGTGGGGCTACGCGAAAGATCGTGTTTACGCAAACAATCCTCAAACTCTTGACGAATTGAAAACTAATATTTGTAAGGTAATGGCCGAGATACCGCCCGAAATGTGCCGAAAAGTCATTGAAAATTACCGCAAAAGAATCAAGGCCTATAAGAAGTCCCGTGGAGGACATTTGAATGATATCTTGTTTAACTAAAAATGGCAAGGATCAATCTGTAAAATGAAATAAAAATTACAATACATTCCGAATATTTTGTGTGTTTTTTTTAAGTTTACTTTATCAAGCTTGAATTGGATAACCCTTTTTTTTTAATCGGTATAATTATAGCCACATTGATCAGAACTTGACTAATGCTAACTTAACCGATCAAATATGAAATTAGGCCATCGAACGGAAATGTATCTTATTAAGTTTTTCGATGAAGTTGTGGAAAGTGCGAAAGAGGGGCTGAACTAGCAAATTTTTGATCCATGATGAATTTTGTAAATGTAGTTCCAAATTCATTTTCGGATTACTTTCAAAACTATCCCAAACTAATGGAAATCAGATTTTAGGGGTTTTGCAACTGCATAAAAATATTTCAATATAAATACAGAATAGTTAATGGTATGCGATTGTGACAAATTATGAAAGTTTTTTTTATCAAATAAGATAAAGTGCAAATCAGACCTAATAATAGGTTTAATGAAGAGATCTTTGATGAGAAGAAAATACACAATGCAGTAATGAGCGCATAGGGTTTAATTAATTACATCCTATTTTCAGACTTATGTCATCTATGACCTTTTAGGACGGAGATGGTCATATGTGTGGTAATTCAACATATTGTGTCATAGATTGTTGGTGAATTCACTCAAATACAGACTATGAACGTATATGTTGAGAATCAAAAGCAGGAAATGAGTGATTAACTTTGGGTGTCATACGTCATTTGTTGGTTTTTGATATTCGCAAGGAGAAATTGTGCAACCGTTTTTTCGAACTTCTTCAATAAGTATGGCAATTGGTACAACTTTATAGAATGACAGGAAAACAGTCGAATATCGGATGTCCCCGTGCTTTATTTTCTATTAGCTTCAAGAGGTATAAATCAAAGAACGACTGCTTGCAAATTAACCTGAACCCTTCAAGGCCTTGATCAGACCCACTTTATACGACCGATTAGTACGAAAAATGGCTGCTTCCAGAGAAGAGTTTTACATTTTGTGTGTGAGCTATTGTTTTATTTTCTCGCATTAACAGTTCCATGTTCAAAAGTCATGAGTTTTTGTATAGCCTTAAAAAGGTGGCAAATATTTAACCATTTTTCTCGAGAGTGGATTTAAAACAAAGACTTTTTCTCGAAAAAATCGAGACCAGTGAGTGTGACCCGAATTACTACACTGAAAATAGTATATCACCACAAGAGAGTGCTAGATACTCCTAGACCTATAAACAAGGTCTTAGCATCCACAAGAACATACGTTATAGCCAATCAACCTGATGTGTGACCTCAAAAATTGGCGTAACTGTAATACTTGCGAATTGTATTTTACAGCCCAGAAGATACAAACTTCAAATATTATTAATTCTGGATAATTGATATTCTGTTTAAATACAAATGAACAAAATTTTATGCATTAATATTCCAAATTACTCCCGCTATCCCCTTGAGACCTGCTCGAACTTTCTCGTGGGCTCACCTACGATTGTGACCTATATAATAAACGTAGTAGGATCGATGGAAAGTTGGGTTACTCAAAAGTTACAGAACATTTTATTAATTTAGTGAAAATTTCTAAATTTATTGTGATGTCATGTATCAAGTTATATATCTTTCGGCATTACCATCTTTCGGCTGGGAACTTTCGGATAATTTTAATAAGATAGAAATTATTGATACCCGAGCAATGAAAATTACAAAACGCATCATGTTGCAGGCACAACTTGCACAACAATGGCCAAGATTGAGGTTCAAAAATAATTTATTTGTCTCATACCTTGATGAGATTATTAAAATAACGCTTTGTACAAGCATAAATATTAATGCAAACTACTATCTCCATCGAAAATGTTTGCTCATTGGTTGTAAGTTTAAGTTTTTCTGGGCGAGAAACCATGCTCTATCTCTGATAGAGATGTTGTTAAAACAAAAAATTCAACAGTTTATTTTTGACATTGTCACATGACAAAAATTACCTTTGTCTGCATTCGTGAATTTTCTTTTGAGATGTATGGTTAATTTTAATTTATTTTCTCATTTGTATGGGGAAAATTGTAGAAAAATGGGTATCTTCCAAATCTGTTTATGAGCATCCAAATATATAAATATACAAGCGATTAATACACGTTTTTTTTTTAAATTCACGGTAGTTCCTTAGAAATTAGATTTCAAAATAGTGAAATTTTTACAAAACTTTTTGGCCACTATTCATATTTTACAATTACCGACCAAATGGCGCAGTGATTAAACCTTTGTCGTTTGGATCGGGAGGCACCGAGGTTCGAATCCCGATAGGGGCAGGATGCAAAAGGAAATGTTCATCAACAGATTACGTACTGTGATTAAATGGAACACAACTACGACCCCCTGTCGGCATGCAAAACTCATGGGTTGACCCATCTTCCATGTCCAGTACTATAGGCTGGCATGGAGCTATGCAATGCGCAGATGGTATTGCATGGATTAAAACAAAAAAAAAAATATTTTACAATTTTTTCACATGAAACTGGACGATGTATGTACAGACATGTTCAAGAAGATGTAATCTGGCGGTTAATACAGGGTGTCCGCCGGGAAGGTATACTACTTTGTTTGCCGCCATTTAGGCGAACATTAGTATTGACAGTTCATACTTGACAGTCGTGAAGTAGACACGTGGCAAATTTATTATGGAAAAATATTCGATAAACCATCGTGTTTTAATCGTTAAAACATTTTATCAAAATCAATCATCGACTACTGTGACGATGAGAAAGTTACGTGAAATTTTTGGGAGAAACAACGTGCCAACAAAACGCACTATTTATCGTGTAGAGAATGATTTCGAAGAAAAAGGGTCTGTAAGTGATAGGCCCAAGCATGGGCCACAACGTACTGCAAGATCGGCTGAAAACATTACTGCTGTTCAAGAAAGTGTTCAAAACAATCCATCAACCTCAATTCGACGCCGTGCTCAGGACCTTGGTCTTCAAAGAAAAAGTTTGGCCACAATTTTGCACAAGGATTTGCATTTGTTTCCATTTAAGATTTAGTTGACACAAGAGCTTCTTCCACAAGACCATTTACGCCGCCGTACATATGCCAATAGGATGTTACAGCTCGCCCATGACAACCACGATTTTCATGAAAAAATCATAATGAGTGACGAGGCACATTTTCATTTAAATGGATATGTGAATAAACAGAATAGTCGGTTCTGGGCAATGGAAAACCCTCACATTATTCAGCAGTCACCTTTACATCCATTAAAAGTGACAGTCTGGTGTGCAATTTGGTCAGGAGGAATCATTGGACCTTACTTCTTTGAAAATGAAAACGGCGTAACGGTAACTGTGAATGGGGAGCGATATCGTGATATGATTGAAAACTTTTTAACGCCACAACTGCATACTTTGGGCTTGATTAACATGTGGTATCAACAAGACCGTGCCACATCGCATACAGCCAGGATTACAATGAAATTACTGCGAGAACTCTTCACACAACAACTTATTTCAAAAAATGGTGATGTTGATTGGCCTCCACGGTCGCCTGATTTGACTGCTCCGGACTTCTTTTTGTGGGGATATCTAAAAAGCAAGGGTTATGCAAACAAACCAGAAACGCTTGAGCAACTCAAACAAAATATTCGTGATGAAATTAATGAAATACCGCGTGAAATGTGTGAGAATGTAATGAAAATTGTGCTCAAAAGGGCTCGCATTTGTGAGGCTAACAGAGGCGGACATTTTTCTGATATTGTATTCCATACATAATTGCCGACATTAAATAAAACATTTATCAGTATAAGATCCATTCTCTTTCATATAATCAAAAATCATAAACAAACAAAGTAGTATACCTTCTCGGCGGACACCCAGAAAAAAAACATGCTCAGATAATTTTGAAAACCCAATATTTTTTAAATTCCCGTATAATTTCAAGTGCACATGCGAATTTAGTTTATTGTCACGTTTGATGAACTGTTTTCCAACAATTTTTTTTTACAAATTCTGGTAAACATTCGTAAAAAATTCTTACAATTAAATAGCAGTTTGTTATAATTATTGATAATAGAGTTTCTTGCACTCGCAATTCCGCTTGAATTGAGGGTGAAGTTTTGGATTTTGGTCATGTTTAATAAAATTAGGTCATTCAGATATCTGCATATTATGGGTGCATATTATTTAAAGTTGTTTTGATTTGAATCAAAACATTCAATAAATTTAAAAAATAACCAAGAAAGACGACCAACCCTTTTACCGTGGCCAACTACCAGAATTTTATCAAAAATTCTTGTTAAAATCCAATCCAATTCTACATACTGAATTTGAATAAAATCAGTTAAGAAATGGCCGGGAGTACACTCAAATCCATCTTTTCAAAAGTAACGGTTAAAAAAATTTATTCATTTTTAACAAAATACAAAATCTATTGGGAAATTCGCCGTTTACAAAATAAGTTTATTTATTTATTTTACCAACAGTATTAATTTACATCTGGTATTTTTAAAATTAGGTTTATTTATATAAATCAAATTTGAATAAAAAAAGTTTTTAGAATTCTTTTAAGTTCATCTCTGGACAAATTAAAATCGAACACGGTAGATACATTATTAAATACACGGCTAGAATTACAAACCGGGTCCGACATACCAAAATTAGACCCATGGAAGTGCAGATTAATCACTAAGCCTCGGTGTCTGAGTGATCTCACTGGGACACGTATTGAAAACAACAACGGCCTAGATACGGCGGAAGCACATACTTAGGAGCGTTTACCTCTCGAGGAAGTCGCCTTAAGGCAAACAGCATAAATCGCTTCTGGATTGATTCTATACGGTTAGAGGAATTGATATAGTACGGATTCCAGACAATTGACGCATACTCCAAGTGCGATCGAACAAATGAAGCAAAGAGGACTTTTAGAGTATATGGATCATGAAAGTCTTTGGAGAAACGGATTAAAAACCCTAACATTGAATTAGCCTTATTAATACATCTGTCAATATGGTCCTTAAACGATAAATCTCGTAAAAACAAAACCCCTAAATCTAGAAAAGAATGAACTCGCTCTATCATAACGCCATTTAAGAATAAACTATTATCATGTCCATTACGTCCATAACCATGAATGCAATAAATAATAGAGGTCCAATGTAGCTACCTTGTGGGACGCCAGACAAAACATTGATGTCTCTAGATAAAATATTATTTAAAAAAAACTTTTTGAGTTCTGTTCGTCAAATATGAAAAAATCCACTTTAAAGGAAGGGCATCACACTTGTTGAGCTGTCCCAGTTTCTTTACCAATAAAACATGATCAATTTTATCAAAAGCTTTGCTAAAATCAGTAAACACTACCTCAACACCATCCCCACCTTCTAATGCTAGCGTCAAAAAATTTGTAAACAAAGCAAGATTTGTCACAGTTGACCGTCCGGGGTAAAACCCATGCTGGTTTACTGAGGTGGAATTTTTAATTAAGAAAAAGATGCGGTCCTTGACCATCGATTCAAATAATTTAGGAATAGCCGATAAGATAGAAATACCGCGGTAATTTTCGATATCCGTTCTCCGTCCTCTCTTGAAAATTGGTTTAATGAAACTGGATTTCCAAATTGAAGGGAAAACCCCACTTTTCAAACTCAAATTGAAGATGTTCGTCAGCGGCTGAACTAAGACCGAAGCACACTTTTTCAACACAAGCGGGTGAATTTTGTCCGGGCCACAACTCATATTCACATTTACATTCAAAAGAGCGTGCAGAACGTCATCGGTAGTAAATTGAAATTGAATGTTTGGATTATTATTAAAAACAAGTTCGTCATTCCCTCTCGAAGACGGGACATACACATTTTCAAAAAATGCTGCAAACATGTCAGTGATAATTTGTGGATCACTAGCCGTCAAAGAATTGAAAGACATTTGCGAGGGTATACCTCTACAAATCCGTTTCGAATCAACATAACTCCAGAAACATTTAGGGTTGTTTCTAATATTCGATTCGATCTCGACAATATATAAATTATACAAGAAACGATTTAAAATTTTAAATTGAGATCTGAGAGCGCTAAATATTTCATATTTTACGGCGGATGGGTTTAATTTATATTTTTTATGAGCTTTAGATTTCCGATTTTTTAATCCTGAGAAGCGACTATTAAACCATGGCTCGCGCATCGACGAAACTACAGGTGAACGGGGAATAAATTGTTCAATTGCCAAGTTCATTATTTTATAAAACTGATCAATATAAGCGTCTAAACTACCCGTTATAAATTGATCCCAATTAATATTGTCCAGAAACTCATTTAAAGCATTATAATTTCCCTTATTAAAATTGAAAGACTCACTAGAATTAAAATTTACGTTAACATTAACACAATTTTCAAATATTAATTGGATATGTAGTGGTATGTGAAAAATACTTGAAGAACCGCCGAGATCATTACAAGCAATGATTGTGCCATGTACTTCTACTGGAACGAACACCAGATCGAGGATATTGCTGCACTGGTTCTCGATGTTATTAATCTGTCTTAGCCCGAGTGAACAGATTGAGTCCATCACCAGATCTGAAGTTAGATCACCATTGAATGGCAGAAGTTCATCATCTACTGTAAGCCATTTTATTTTCGGTAAGTTAAGATCTCCCAAAATCATCACAAAATCAAAATCAGGAGCTGCAGCTGCTAGTTGGTTTGAGAAAAATAAAGATAGCTCACCATATATATTAACTGAGGATCCGTATGGTATGTAAACAGCAACTATCAACACCAGCTTTCCATTGAAAGCAAGTTTAACAGCCAAAATCTCCAACTCGTTACTCCCAAGGTCAATAATATCCGCACGTATATCTTTCGTGACCGCTAGCAGAACTCCGCCACCTCTCGCTGTCGATTCAAGATCCGTATAACGATCGCGTCTGAAAACGTAGTAGTCTGGAGGGAAGTACTCTGCAGAATTGTGCGAGTTTGTCAGCCATGTTTCCGTGATGCAGATGACATCATATTCATTTCACTGATAGGTACATTTCATGCGGTTTTGATCGTATTCCGCTAGCGTTGTGATAATAAATAGACAATGTGTTGGTTTCATCTGAGAGTGGCAGTGTCAGTTGAGCGATAGGTGCAGACAGCGGCATCGGATTTGAAGAAGGTATAAAACCAGTTGAGGTCGCAGTAGATATTGTTACAACGTCGTTAGAGCTGAGCGTGGGGCTACAAAATTATTATTCATTGCTTTCCGACGTGAATTTAAAAATTCTTTAATCAACACTCCAGAAGGTCACGCCGATGAATCCAGCATTTGGTTAAATTTGCTTACAGGAATACCGATTTTAAATGATACATAATCGCACTCATCATTACGTCGAAAGCAATATAATACAGGTTTCTCGACTTCAAATTTGTTTTTGATATACATCATAAGATCATCATCAGTAACGTCCTTGCATAATCGAGAAATAAAAATCCATCGTAGCGGTTCAACGGTACGCAAAGTAGAGTTCAAGTCACCACTACCAATAAAAAATTTTTTAGGCGAGTCCATATTATCGTCTAACGATTTAGCAGTTGAATCCGTTGTTATGCCATTATTCACACTACTCTTTGATCTTGTAAGTATTGGTGTAGCAAATTCCATATCAGTTTGTGTTGTTTTTTTTTTAATTTTACAGACGACGACTGTTGAGATGGTGTTGGTTTTAACAAACTTTCCACGTTATTACTAATAACGGCTGATGTTTTATTTAGCAATGACAAGGACGCTGATATAGCATTGATCGAATTACTCATATGATCGTTCGTTTCCTTGAGAATTTTATAAACATCGATACAAACACCACATCGCCATGAAAAATTTGGAATTATCGAAATGGCATCAAACACAGGTTTTTTAATTCCGGCGCATCCAAAATGAATAAGTTTATTACATTCACCAGCACAAGTAAAAAAGTTTTCAGACACTTTGGCACTACATTCACAGCACGCAGTCATTATTATTCAATATAGAAAAAAAAAAAAATATTTAATAAAATCACAGTTATGTATTTATATCACAGATATTGATAGATTTTATGAATTTATGATTTTTAGCCGTTTCACAGTTATTAGAAAAATAGTTAATTTAACTGAAAACTAAATAACAAATTTATTAAAATTAAATCACAAAATGTAGATAAATTATTTAACCATTTGTATATATTAAATTTTTAATTTTACGAGCAAATTGTACACGTGTGATCACATCGACCACCAAAATTGAATGAAGTTGGATTGATTGAAGTTCATTATTCATATTCATTAATATTATGAGCTTTACGTTGCAAACTCTCCAGTGTACTCACCTGATTTCTTTTCTTCATGACCAAATAAATTTGAATGTAATCAATTGTAATAAATCGAATTGACATATTTTGGGTTTTTTGCAATCTTTACTTTTACATTCAGATATTGGCTTCGAGGAATTTTAACAAAACTAGGATATTTTAAAATCGAATTAGCCGTAATTAGTTAAGTAAAGGTTAACCCTTGTTTCTAAAGATTACTTTATTCAATTTCTGCATTGCACTGTCTAGAAACAGATTTTCAAAATTCCTCTGAATATACATATGAATGTTTTTATGAATTCGCTCGTCCACGGGCCGGCAGTTCCAGAATTCATGTTACAAATATACAATTTGAAGAAAACAAGATTTTCACTAACGAAAAAAGATTTGAATACCAGAACCGGCATATTGATTTCCGGACTTTTGATTTCCGGAATTTTGATTTCCGAGATTTCGAGAGAAATCCAATAGGTTTTTCTTATACATATTTCATTCTTGGTTTAGTATATTTTACGAATTACATAAACGTATATGTATTCGTATTTAACTATCACAACATTTAAGAAAGAGAAAATATGGCCTAAAGCACGACAAACTACTTTGTGGCCTAATATTCTAGTAATTGTTTCCTTCCGGAAGATATTTACATCAATTTAATTTAAATTTTTAACATTTGTCAGTTCTATACGTTGTTTACAAATGCGATCGGTCTCTCGAAACTAGCGCAAAGAAATCGGGTAGTGGTGTACTGATAGCAGTTCATTCTAAACTCTGGAATGCTCCAGTGACTTTAGCCCCATCGAGAGTCGAACAAATTTGTGTAAACTTCAAAATTAACTAAAAAAATCTAATCATCTACGCAACACATCTATATATCATCATTCAAATAGTGATCATTACGCAATTTGCATCGATGCGATTGATGAAGTTATTAATAAAGGGTTATCCAATTCAAGCTTGATAAAGTAAACTTAAAAAAAACACACAAAATATGCGGAATGTATTGTAATTTTTATTTCATTTTACAGATTGATCCTTGCCATTTTTAGTTAAACAAGGTATCATTCAAATGTCCTCCACGGGACTTCTTACAGGCCTTGATTCTTTTGCGGTAATTTTCAATGACTTTTCGGCACATTTCGGGCGGTATCTCGGCCATTACCTTACGAATATTAGTTTTCAATTCGTCAAGAGCTTGAGGATTGTTTGCGTAAACACGATCTTTCGCGTAGCCCCACAAAAAGAAATCCAAAGGTGTTAAATCACAGGATCTTGGAGGCCAATTGACATCAGCCAAGCGAAAAATTAGCTTCATCACTGAAGAAAATTTTGTTCGAAAAATCAGCATCGACGGCCTGTTTTTCCAACACCCAATTTGCGTATGTTAAATGCTCCATATTCTTAAATGGCAGAATGTCAACTAAATAAATGACAGCGTACTTGACGTTTATCTTTGACAGATGTCGGTATACAGATTTCTACTTTATCAACCTCGAATTGGATAACTCATTACCACAAACTCGTCAGATGTATCTCCTGTACTTGGTAATTTTAATTTTCCAAATATAATCTGGAATTTGGACCCGGAACTAAATTATATTTTACCATGCACATGCAATATAACAACAGATGCGGAATGTTTATTTGTGAACGCCATACTTGGTTATAATTTGAACCAAATAAATAACATTGCTAACAATTGTGATATATTATTGGATCTAGTTTTCAGCAATGACAATGATACTTTCAAAATTTCAGAATCCGTGTTGCCTTTTGTCCTAAATGATATCAATCACAAATCTTTAGATATTGTATTTGACTCAACTAATTGAATGGCGAGTTCGGAACACCTTCAACCAATCAAATACAACTTCAAAAAAATAAACCGTGCAGGGTTACAAAGTTACCTGGAATCCGTTAACTGACAAACAACTCTCAATTTCAATGGTATACACGAAAATGTTGACAAATTTAATGACATTATGCAGCAAGGCTTCGAACTTTATGTACCTATGTGCTGTAAACCACAAAATGCTGACCCGTAGTGGTTCGATGATAGACTGGTTAACTTAAGAAATCGAAAATCGAAAGCGTATGCCAAAATGTTGAAAAGCGGGTTACAACAGGACACAACTATGTTTCTTCGCCATAGTAACGAATTTGAAATTTAATTCAAAATACAGGTGGTATCTCGATCAAACTCAAGGAAAAATCAAAGTAAATCCAAAACAATTTTGGAAATACTTTAGGAAAAAACGCGGAATTAAAGGATACCTTGCTAATATGGAATATAACAATACCAGCTCCTCAAACTCCAAAGATATAACTGACATGTGAGAAACCAAGCGTTGCTAGTTGATGGTACGAACAACCCAGCAATAACAATGTATCCATAATTCCTCCTGTTATTTTTGAGGATAATATGTTATCGGCTTTAAAGGGATTTGAAAACGGTTGTTGTCTTGACAATATACCCTCTTCTATTCTGAAGGAGTACGCTGACATTTTTGCAACTTCATTATGTTACCTATATTCAACCACTGCTTAAGTATCGGCGTGTTTCCCGAAAAATAGAAAAATTCAAAAATTACACCAATTTTTAAACCGGGTAAACTAGATGACGTTGCATGCTATAGAGGAATATGAACTACAACTACTGTCAACAACTTTAAATCCATAATTACACGTGATGTATCAATAAATCAGCTTGGGTTTATGCCTGGCCGATCCACATCATCTAATCTGGTTGAATTCACCCGTAAAATAATTAATGAAATAGAAAAACATCATCAATTTGATGTAGCCATCTGTCATCAAAAGTCAGTCCAGAGTTTATTCGCTTTGGGGTTTCGATTACATAAATTGGTACAAGGCTTATCTATCAAACCGGCGACAATTTGTAATAATTGGAAATGAAAAATCAAACGTTACTAAAGTTATGTTTGGTATTCGCCAAGGATCACACATCGGGCCGTTGATATTCCTTGTTAGATCGAATATCCGAGATAATCAAAAACTGTTAATGAAATGTTAAATATGAAGAAACTTCAAGAAGACAATGATAGATTAAGTGAGTGGTATGATCGAAACTCGTTTTACTTAAATATTAAGAAATGCAAAATCATCTCTTTTCAACGTAAAAGAAATTCGTTAATTACTTCAGCAACGAAGTTACATTTGTCGATGTTACATTTGTCGAAAATGCCAGATTCAATAGGCATATTGAAAGTTGTATTGCCAAAGCGAATGCTATGTTTGGATTTGTTAAAAGATGGACAGGTGATTTTAAGATATGCAAACCTTGTGTTCACTCTATTTCGCTTACGTTCGGTCTCAACTGGAATACGCTGTATCGGTCTGGAATCCATACTATGCTGTGCACGTTAAAAGAATTTAAAGCATTTAAAAGAAGTTTCTGATTTTCTTATTAAAGACTGGGATTACGACCAAAATTTAGCATTACATGAAAATGTGGCTCGATTACCTCCGTACTCAACCAAATGCTCCGATTACAAAAGATAGACGCTTTGAAAATAGACGATTTCCCTTAGGCGCGGCTTTTATTGGTAACGTTTCGCTTGGGCACATTGATTCTGCTTACATTTTGGAAAACATCAATTCATGTACCTTCGAATCGAATAACGTTTCGAAACCATGATTGTTGAGCACCACTACACAACCCCATTAATAAATTGCCTAAATTGAACGATCAAATTTTGAACGTTAACAAATTTTGACTTTTTTTTGTTTTAAAGTTTTTGTTTGAATTTTTTTTAATATAATTTTTGTTGTAAATCATAGAAGAGACTTTTTTAAATAAATAAATAAATTTAAATATTTAAAAATTATGTTTCACCATCGTTACAGTTAACCTAATTATTATAATCGTGAAGCAACCGATACTTTATAGTAAAACACACTTTGCTACTCAAAGCATATGAAGCCAACGTGCTAATCTGTGGTTAATGGTTACTAATCCCACATCGGCTTGAAAAAACTTATTTTGGTTTTAGAAATTGCACCTTTATATGATAGAACGACGTTTAATCTGGTCTAATGTCGAAACGACGGCACAAAATATTTTCGAGAAGATTCAATACAATTAGTTAAAATTAAAACTAATCTTAATAAAATGCAGAGTTATTTTCCAAATTTCAATGGTAAGATAAATGATACATTGGGAATTGAAATTTTATTTTTTTAAGTGTACTTTTTGTACTTAAGTAACAAATTTTCCTCGTTAACTGAATAATAAGCATGATACTGAGTGTTTTATGTACCAAGAGGTTGACATTATTGCTGTTCAAGTCAGACGGCTTTGGGAGCAACTGTTCCAGTTTTATATGTAAAATGTGAAATTTAGAAAATGGCCACAGCCTGCTTATGAAATTAGTGCCACATGTAAATTAATAGCTTGTGTTTAACTTGGATGATTAAAGTTTGGACTTAAAAGATTTTTCGGTACCTCCATTTTTAGTTAAAGAAATAAAAATAAAATGGTAAATTACGAAATGAAAAATGTCTATCGAAGAAATTAATCCGTCAAAGCTCGGTTCATCAATAAAATATTACTACTCCCCTGAACAATTATGCTTCACACAAGTTTTAGTTGGGTGCGGGAACACAACACAACGCTTAGAATAATTTTTTTTATTACTTTGTAATCCGTCGTGTGGCTTCAAACTATTTTATTAATTTGATGCAACCAAAATCTCTTTAACACATAGATTTGTTAGCCCTGAGAATGGAGTTGATTAAAAATATGTTTTCATCACTCAATGAAATAAAATTTGTACTACGGGCTTGCTAAATTGATTGTAACATTCTAACGATAGATATATCATCGAATATTCATGATCTCATCATTTGACTTCTATTTTCTTTGGTAATAGATTCACAAATACCTTAAGACATTTCAGTCAGCTATGAAATTCTATATGATGACGAATTATTTTCTAGATTCTAGACGAAATTTGAAGTAAAGCACAGACACAAAAACTGTACATTTTAGACATACATAGTTAGATGAAACACCCAAATGGAATGAACTCCATCATTTTACTGGCTGAGTAAATTTATATAATTTCACTTCTCTGGATTATCCTTTAAAATATGTTTGAACGGCAATCTTACATAGCTATCCGGAAATTAAATCAGAAAAGGGACGTAATATTGTCTGAAAATAATTTCAACAAAAACCTTTTCTCGAAAATTGACGATAAGAACATACAAAGCTTTATACTTACATACTTGAAATGTTGAATTGTCAGTTATATGCTCTACATTATAAGAATGAAAAATATAATTTCCGCCATTAAACTGATATTATTTACGAAAAAAATGTGGGGAATTTTTTTTTATAGGCTGTTGGTCAATTCTTGGTATTATCTTATCATATCTTGCTGTATTGGCAGTTATCTTGTATGCAGAGTACGTAATTTATTTTACGTTAATGTGCTACATTCAGTATAAAATAACGCTACTATAAAATACTTCCTTAAAATTTGGAGAATCACCAACTTCAATAAATCTTGTGATCCATAAATTATGCATAATAGTTTTTTATAATTCGTCCTTCGCCTTGGAATTTTTAAATTTCTAATAAAGGGTGTCTACCCGACAGGTCTACTACCTTTTTGCCTATTTTAAATAAAAGAAAATAGTTTAATATTTACAGATCGTTTATTTAATGTTTGGAGTACACAGGCGGGCTCTTTTGATTACATTTTTCATCATTTTTCACACATTTCACCCTGTGTCATGTTAATTTTTACTCTAATGTTCCTTTTAAGTTGTTCAATATTTGCATAAACCAGCGTTGAATCGGGCGACCATGGAGGCCAATCCACATCACCAGATTTCGAAATTAACTGTTGTGGCAACATTTCTCGTAACATTTCCGTGGTTTCTCTAACAGTATGTGACACCGTCCTGTTGGAACCATATGTTCACCAAACCATCGGCATGAAATTTTAGCCTAAAAAAAGTTCGATAACGATAACGTTTGCCAGTGACTGTAACAGCTGAACCATTCGAATTTTCGTAAGAATGTGGTCCAATGACCCCTCCAGTCTAAATAGCACACCATACCGTCACTTTCAAGGGGTGTTGTTTGTTTGCATGTCCACCTTTAAGTGAAAAAGAGGTTCGTCACTCATAATAAATTTTTAAAAAATATCCAAAAATATCCACCAGCATGTTATTTATATACGTACGGCGCCGCAAATGATCTCTGGTTGCAACTCTTGTTGTCTGATTAACGTTGTTGGATTATCTCGTACACTTTCACGTACAGCAGCAATATTTTCTTGTGTTCCAAATATACGTCATTGCACACACTTTGCTTATTTGACACAGTGCCTCTTTCTTCAAATTCTTTGATAATCCGGTAAATTGTAGGTTTTGAAGGTACTTTCACGAAATTTTCTTAATGTCAATATGATTGATTGTGTAAAAGGTTTTCAGTATTAAAACGCGTGGTTCAATCGAATATTTTTCCACGATTAATTTGCCACGTGTGTACTTCACGACTGTCAAATACGGGCTGTCTCTAAATGGCGGTAATCAAAATGGTAAACCTTTCGGATGGACACCCTGTACTTTATTGTTTATTAATGTATAAATCATTTCCCACATAAAATTACCCAATTATTTGGAAATTCTGTTTTGGAAAACATTTGGAAGGAATTCTTGTATCATTTTACAGTTAAATTAACAAGAAAGATTGAACAAATATTTCTTAAATTGCAATTCAATCTAATAAATTGTAGAGTTTTATAAACCAACTCTATAAAATCCGGTGTAACGTATACGTCTTTGCAATTAACCCACCAATATAATCAATTTAAACTCAAGCTTTAAGTTATCCTCATTATTCTTGATAATGCTTTAAGAAAAAAATAAATTACCATTTATTTTAAATTTAAAGAAATATGTTAAAGACGAAAAAAATATTGCTTCGAATCGCTTCATCTTTAAAACGGAGTTGTTAAAATTTAACTTGTTATAACACTTGGTGACTCGTGTGTTACGTTTCTGGTATTGGAAACGTCTAAAAACCAAATGACAATCTGTTAAATGCATTTTCTAATATTAGTTTTGTTGTTTATTTATGTTGTATTAACAAAGTTTAACAGGAATCTTTTTTTTTTTTAACTATTGCCAAAGGCTTTATTCTTGCATCTTTCTTTATACGAAACTAACAAGAAGTGTGAAATTCTTAAAAACTATATATTTTTTTTTACTTAAGCCTTAACCTATGTTAGTACTTAATATTAGTATGCATTATTATTTTTAAATTACTATTAATTACTTAATTTAAGTGTGTTAGGTCAACATGCGCGTAATTATTAAATATTTCAGTTGATTAAATCTAGAGGATCTGCTCTGCGAAGCCGTTTGTATTTCGGTTGCCTTAGTAGTTCTCTAGCTAATTCGTTGGGGTGTGATTCCAGTTTCAGATGGTATTTTAGACTGCATGATTTTATTGTCTCTTTAACCGTTTTAATTCCTAGGTCTCTATGGATGTTGCTGTTTCGAATATACCAGGGCGCATTTGTAATGCTACGAAGTATCTTTGCTTGCGTTATTTGTACAATATCTATATTTGAGGCACTAGTTTAGCCCCATAGTTGGATACCATATGTCCATATGGGGATTAGGATCGCTTTGTATAGTAGAACCTTGCAGTCTAGAGAGAGTTTCGATTTTCTTCCGATCAACCAGTACATTTTAGAAAATTTTATTTTTAGTTGATTACGTTTTGTTTCATTGTGCTTTTTCCATGTCAATCTTCTATCGAGATGAAGACCGAGATATTTGACGTTTGTTTGTTGAGGAATTGTGATATTGTTTAATTTTACTGCCGGACATGTGCGTTTATTCAGGGTGAATTTTACATGTGTTGATTTACATTCATTCGTCCTTATCCGCCAAGTTTTTAACCAATCTTCTATTTTGCGCAGATGTTCTTGTAATTCTCTCGATGCTGTTTGAGGATTTTTGTGTGAAAACAATATAGCTGTGTCATCAGCAAAAATTGAAGTGATTATGTTTTCAGTTACTGGTAAGTCAGCTGTGAACAACAAGTATAGCACAGGTCCCAATACACTACCTTGCGGTACTCCTGCCTTTATCTCGGTTAAATCAGTAGTGGCCGTACTTTGGGCTAAGTAGTTTTCAAGAATTGCATGAAATTGTCTAGGCAGAAGGGTTTTAATTTTGTAATTTAGTCCTTCATGCAATACTTTGTCGAAAGCTTGCGCAATATCCAAGAAAACTGCCGAGCAATATTTCTTTTCTTCTAAGGAGAGCTTAATTGTGTTTACAATTTTGTGCACCTGTTCTATTGTGCCGTGCTGCTCTCTAAATCCAAATTGGTGATCTGGTATAATGCGACCTACAGTTAATATAGGTATTAGTTCTTCTAGTAGCATCTTTTCAAAGAGCTTTGAAATTATCGGAAGTAGACTTGACAGGCCAATGTACGACGAGACTTGGGTTTCGTCTTTACCTGGCTTAGGAATCATGATAATTCGAGATATTTTCCATTTTTGGGGAAAGTATCCACATCTCATAATCGCATTAAAAATATATGTTATATATTTTATGCATCTATCGGGTACTTCTTTGATCATTTTTCCAGTTATTAGATCATGGCCTGGAGCTTTCTTAGGATTTATCCTGTTTTTGATAACCGTTTTGACGCATTTCCATTTAAATTTGACTGGATTTGGGTTCGACTCGTTCCTCGTAAACTGTGGTAGTACACAGTCATTATTTTTTTCGTTTGGAGTGAACACTTTTTGTAGATGGCTAGAGAAAGCGATAGCCTTTTCTAAATCACTTCTGGCCCAATGACCATCTGGTTTCCTTACCAGTGGGTTAGATAGCTCTGGCCTTTTTAAATTTCTTGCAGCCTTCCACAGTGAGTAATCTGTTTTCTCTGTTGCTGTGAGCTCACTTAGGTAATTCTGCATTCCAAGATTGTGTTCTTCCCGTATTGCTTCTCTTAGAGCTTTAATAGCTCTATTTAATTTCCATTTATGAAAAGGAGATTGGTGCAGCTGCCATAGCCGCCGGGTCGCCCGCTTATCTGCCAATAACTTTTGAATGTTACTTGAAAGCTTACTATTTTGTTCCGAATTTTTGTACTCCGGAGTAGCTGTTTTTTCAGCCATTTCCATTATTTGTCTTAAGTTTTCTATCACGGCATCGATATCTTCTGGTATTTGCAGTGGGACATCCAGATGACAATTTACGTCTGCTATGTTTCTATACAGAACCCATTTCGTTAGTTTATTTGTTAAACGTTGGGGTGGTTCAGTTTTTAATGCTTGCGTACTTAGTGTTACGATTATTGGTGAGTGATCTGATAATAAATCATAACAGTCAACGACGAATGTTGTAATAAATAATCTACTCGTAGGTTTTTCTCGTTTATTGCTTTGTAGAGTTTCTTGCCCTTGGGTGACGTCAACCTCGAACCCTATTGCACATGTTTAGCGTTGTAATCATCTCCTGCTAGAAATTTGATTCCCAACTGATTAAAGTAGTCGATAAATTGCTGTTTTTTAATTGCATGTTTCGATGGACAGTAAACAGCCGATATTACAAATTTCCCAGACCATTCATCCAAACAAATAGTTGTAGCTTGGATGTGATCTTTAGCATATTTCTGGAGCTCGTAGTGCTTTAGCCTACTTTTTATCAAGACTGCGGTGCCGCCGTGTGCTTTTCCATCCGGATGTTTGGTGTCATAAACGGAATAGCCGGTAATATTAAAAAATTGTGTTTGGTGAAGTGTGTTTCAGATATTAACATGATGTCTATATTTTGTTCGATAAGAAAGGTGTGTACGTCAGCTTTATGTTGCGGAAGCCCGTTCGCATTCCAAATAGCTATTTTTAGAACTGTCATTTTTGATTTTTAACTATTATTTGCTTAAGCGTATTCATATTTTGCATCATGCTCATTTGCCTTTCCATCATCGTCATGAAACTTTGGATGGTCTCGGTTAATTTATTTAGCGTGATATGAATATTTAGGTCCTCTTCATTAAACCGAACTTTGGGTTTCGGTTTGTTACCTTTTAGGATGTTTGCATAAGAAACACCTGGCTGTGCAAAACTGCTGCCAAACGTCTCCAAGTTATCATTTTGTGTGTTTGCACTCGCAGGTTTGGTGACTATTGTATTTTTTGGTAACATGGCCCTCTGATTAAATTGCATATTGAGCATTCGTTGCTCAGCTCTCATTTTAGGGTTTATTTTCCGTTTTAAGTCCAGATACACTGCACATCTCCTGTAATTCGCAGTATGATTTTCACCGCAGTTACTGCAACGTTTCACAGACGGGTCATTGCGAGATTTGTCACACTGTTTGGAGTCGTGAAGTTCACCACAAATAACACAAACATCATTTAAGGTGCAGTATGCTTTCGTGTGTCCGTATTCTTGGCATTTTATGCATTGCACTGGTCCTGACCTCTTCCTAGGTTCTTCAATTACTATTTTGCGATGGAGCAAATATTTTAGGTTGTAACGCTTGTGAAGTCCTTTTGACTTTTCTTCCTCTGGCTCTAGTTCCAAACGGAACATTGGTTGGGGTACCTTCTCACGGTTTACTATATTACCAACAGATTTGACATGGAAACCTTCCGCAGCAAGTGCAGCTTGTATGTCGCTAACATCTACGCAGCTTTCAATTCCTTTTAGCACGACAGTAAGCCCTTTTTGACTTTTTAGCTGGTATGTGTAATATTTTTTACCAACTTCATCAAAATATTTGACTAGGGCTCTGAAGCCATCGATTTCGAAGGTTTGAATCTCTGTTTCGTTTATATTACTCCTTTTGAGCGGGGCAATATAAAATTTAGAGTCTGTTAATGATGCGATTTTATTAACCAGTTCATTGTTAGATGCTTCCCTTAAATAAATTGGAGGCGGTTTCTCAGGTTTCGATTTCGGCGCTTTATTGAGGTCGCCGACCTCTAAACTAGAGAATCGGTTGTTAAGCGGTATTTGGTTAACACCTAGTTCAATCCGTGTCACTTTGCTCCTGCCAGCAAACTGAGCAGATCTCCGGCTACGTTTACTTTTATATTGAACAGTGATATACCTATCCAATCCCCGGTTTTCACTAGATTATTTCAAACTGGCCACGGTCACTAGAGTTCATCGCACTGAGTTCATTCTTATTGTTTTCGTTTAGCATTGCATTTGCTGATGAATTATTTTTTTCTTCGCTGTTTTGATTTATAATTTTAAACGGCGGTATAACTAATTCTGTCGAAGAAGCACTTTTAATCACTTCTATAGGTGTTTTCTTTGGACTATGTTGAACTTTACCCACTTGATTTACACTTGTACTTGCAATATTTAAATTTTCTACATGAAGCTGGTTCAAGTTTGATGTAGATTGTGTTCGGCTTACGGTGTTGGAAGAAGTCTTTTTTGAGTAAAAAAGGGCCTCCATGGTCACATTATCACTCACTAAATTACAATTTTATATTATATGCTCGTATTATAACAAAATAAAAAGCACTAACACTGCACTTTTCGTTTGTTTTATTTTACGTCCGATGTTAGTGAAATCAATTTTGCGAACAGGAATCTATTCCAAATTAACCGGATATAAAACAAATTAGAATTTAGTAGAAATGCTTGTTATGCTAATATCACGAATCGCAAAACGTAGTTTGATATTTAGTTAACAAGAATGGTAAAATTATACTTTTCGTATGCAAATTCACCCTGTGATATTCCTTCGCGTTGATGTTCTTAGCTTGAGAAGGTAGTGGTACGATGTTTTGTTGAACGTAACTCGTGTTAGTCGCACATGTTTTGATGAATTATCTTTAACATAAATACACTCACGGACAAGCTTTTTTTTTTTGGAAATTAAATTAGAAAGGAAAATGGTATTTGTTTTGTAAGGTTTTCCCAATCAAATTTTTATTCATGGGAAACAAAAATATAATCAAGTTATCTTATTTTTAATCAATAGAACAACATACGTTTTCAATATTGTGCTTCTGGGATGTTTCAGGCAATTATTAATTCGTTTATAAAATTATACTTGGAACTGTAATACCAATTCGGATGTTAGTTTTGTGTTTAGTATTCCATTGGGTATACGACAGCAAATACTCGCACACCAAATATTTGTGGATGTTGGTAATGTGTATGTTCGGTACGTGTAAGGTATATATTATTTACTTTATTTGGTTTAATTACTGTATAAAAAAACCAGAAACATGAGAAATGTATGAGCATAATTTAATATCCATAATATAGAGGCGAATTTAAAAGCACAGCGAGTTTTCAAAAAGGAAAAAATTTATTCAAAATTAATAATTAAAACAAAATTTTAGGCGAAACTTTCTTGCTGGATGATGAAGTCTTGTTCTCTCTTTATAAAGAAGATAATATAAGTTTATTCATTTGCAGACCTGTATGAATATACCTATTCATACATTTACTCTCCGGTCGCTGTCTGTTTCCCTTACTAAACAAATTATACATAATCAATTAAACCTGAACCCGTTAACAGGGTGGACCGAGTGTCACCACATTCTGAACATTATAATTTGCATACACAATTGTAATTTTCGCTTTGGCTAATTACACTTTGCACATATAATATGATATATTTGAACTACATAAACTAGGAGACACGTTACATTCAGTGGGACTTTCTTTAAAAACTACCAAATTATTTGTATCATTTCTGCTTTGTTCACTTTATAGGAAAATTAGTTCTGTTGCAATGAAACAAATGAAAAATATTTCGGACTATTATTATTCATAAAGGAAAAACTTTGCTCGTCTTAATAGTATCTACTTAAGATTTTTTGTTAAAAAACAATATTTCTATCCTTATTTAAAATGTTAAACTAACAGCAAACCACATCTACACCTCAGTAGCTTAAAACTACATGGCAAAAAATATAACTGATTACACACCAAAGAAAAATTGAGGTTGCAATGGGCAAAAAGTATTAAAGTGAAAGTATGTAGATTACTTTACATTTATACAAAGCAAACTTAATATTAAACACAAAAGTTGGATAAAAAACTTTGCAAACACAAATTGTTTCGTTTTGCTTTACCTAAATAGTGAATTTGGTTAAAAGACAACTTAAAATTTTAGGATAAAGGATCATTTCCTTTCCCTTCTAAATCGTACAATTGTTGCTCTTAGAATTATATGCTATAGAATGAATGTAATAATTTTGATGCTGTATAAGATAGCGGAAATTAGACAGCAAAATTACAAGATTACGCTACTCGCCGCAAGTGGCAGCACCATCACAAAAGATAATTTATTTTGCCGAATTTTTATTCATTTTGTATCACTTTTTCACTAAATAAAACATCCCAGCAGAATAAAATATTAAAAGTGATGCTTAAAATGACAAATTGATTGATCTCCGAAGTAAAGGAACTCGGTAAATAAAATCTTGAAATATAACAATATTCCGTCTTTCCGCCATTTCTTAAATAATGACGATGAAATTTGGATAGTAGTATTGATTAGGGAGGGTTTTTTTTCGATGTCATGTAGGCACAGAGGAGGAAATTTTGCCTTCTTTTCGATACTGGAATCCGTTTTATTTTATTTTGTTTTTCATCACTTTTTTGAGTAAAATAAAAATTGTCTAAAAGAAAAAAATATGCTTCTGTTTGAGACTGTAAACGAACTTGCTCGATATTTCACTCCCAAATCTAAACTAGCCATTTTATAGAAAATTTAGAAACCTTAAAAATGATTCTGTGGAAATTTCTATACGATAAATTATTGAAGTTTTTCTTGTCAATTTATTGAAGCGATTCAATAAATGATTTAGCGAGAAACGCGTCAAAAGTGTATAAAAGTAACCGAATACCAAGTAACCGAACAAGTTAACCGGACAAGTGGTGCAGTGGTTAAAGCTTCGAAACTTGGACCGGGAGGTACTGGGTTCGAATCCCACCAGAGGCTGGATGCAAAGCGAATTTTCGATCGATGATGTTAATAAACACAACTAAGACCCTCTGTTGGAGTGCAGAATTCAGCGCCGACCCGCCGTCCATGTCAGTGGACAGGTTGACATGGAGCTTTCAATGTGCAGATGGTATACTGTAATAGTGTAAATGGGTGGTGTGTGCTGTGTGTGAATGAAAAGTTGGATATTAACTGACCTGCAGAAGACATTAAATCCATTGGACAGTTAATACTTTCTTTTACAAAAATAAAAAAAATATGTTTTTGTCTTGCAAACTAAGCACTCTACGATAAAGTTTTAAGTTTCTTTAAATCTTTTACAAAAATTGTGTCTTTAGTTGAAGCCGGTGTAACTTATCGTGAAATTGGTGAATATGCGATATTAGTGTGTCTGTTGTGAATTGGACTTGGAATCGTTATTTAGAAACAGGCAGTGTGAGGCGTGAAGGTATCATAAATCAAATTCAAATTTTTATATCTCAAGTTATGGACATTTTTCAATTCAAATTCAATATTTTCCAATACCAATTATAAGTTGTAGAAATTCGAATGTTTAAAAACTTGTACCTGGTTTGTAAAATAGTGAATTTGGATTGCAAAACCTATATATCTAGTGGATGGATGATTAAGAATCTTGTAAAGGCCACTTGTATTTGAAGATGCAAGGGCTACATTCTCGTAAAAGTGACATCAATAAATACTGCACTTTATACGGTTCCATGATAAAATTACAATAGATACACTTAAGGTAAGACTTGTCCGTCTTATAAAAAAAATAATAATTTTGGTGTAACGGTGATCAATAATAGCCGTATTTCTTGACACAGGATCAAAGGCCGACTAGATTTTAAATTAAAATTTCTGATCCAAAACAAAATTTGGATCACGTTTTCCATATAAAATTTGAACTGAACCGGATCAACGGGTGTCATGAAATACAGCAAATGTTTTCGCAAGAAGCAGGAATTTGTTGATTACAGGAATTACTGAGATTTGACTGGTATATGAATAATTTCTCGTGGATGTTCTAGCTGATGTTCTAGATAATAACGAGCGCTGACTTTAGATAGAGATTCGTTAATTCCGAAGTACCCTGTGTATGATGATCTGCACCATCTTGAACAAACTTTTTGATTTGGTTGACTACCTATTGTAACCGTATCGTTTTTTATCGCCTGGTCTTCGATAGAGTTAGATTTACCTAAAGATGGCGTCCATCTGACGAATAATATTGTCTGCGTTAAAATTCATGTAAGTGTTTAAAATTTCTGATGGAGTTTTGTAATAAAGGGTGGTTAAATTTTAAGGGCCGATGTTGATTTCGAATAAAACACAAATTATTTAGAAAATTATTGCCAATTCCTTTTATTATGATAATATGGTAAGGTTCAATTATGTATGGAACAAAATATCGGTCAAATGGCCGCCGCGACCTCGGCGGCACACCTCCACCCGATGGTCAAAATTTTCGATGACGCTTAGGCATAATTGAGGTTCTATGCCGTTAATGTGCCGAATTATCTCATCCTTTAGCTCTTGAATTGTTGCTGGCTTATCGACGTACACATTTTCTTTCAAATAACCCCAAAGAAGGAAGTCCAACGGTGTCAAATCACATGGTCTTGGCAGCCAATTTTGACATCGCCACCACATGAGATAACACGGCCATTGAATTTGTCGCGCAAAAGAGCCATTGTTTCGTTAGCTGTGTGGCAAGTGGCATCGTCCTGTTGAAACCACATATCGTCCACATCCATATCTTCCAATTCGGGCCATAAAAAGTTCGTTATCATCTCACGATAGCGAACACCATTCACAGTAACTGCCTGACCGGCCTCATTTTTAAAAAAATACGGCCCGATGATGCCGCCAGCCCGTAAACCGCACCAAACAGTCACTCTTTGTGGGTGCATTGGTTTTTCTACAATCACTCTTGGATTATGATTCGCCCAAATGCGGCAATTCTGCTTATTGACGAATCCACTGAGGTGAAAATGTGCCTCATCACTGAAGATGATTTTCTTCGAAAATTGATCATCCACTTTTGCCATTTCTTGCCACCATTCTGACCATTGACGACGTTTGGAATGGTCAAGAGGCTTTAGTTCTTGAGTCAATTGCACCTTATACGGGTGTAAATGCAAGTCTTTATGCATAATGTTCATCAACGACGAGCGTGAGAGGTGCAATTGTTGGGCACGACGACGAGTTGAGGTGGACGGCTCTTCAGCCACACTATCGCGAACATCAGCAATATTTTCTGCTGTACGAGCTGTACGAGCATGCACTGGTGTTTTAAAATCTCCTACAGACCCGGTTTGCTCAAATTTTTGCACGATTTTTCCGATTGTACGCACATTTGGACGATTAAATTGACCGAAAAAATCACGAAGTGCACGATTGCATTTTGATTTGAACGCCCATTTTCATAATATGCCTGAATAACTTTAACGCGTTGCTCGATTGTGTATCTTTCCATGGTTCAAATGGTTCAACGTTTAGCAGACCATAAAGTCGTTGCGGAACTAAACTTGAGTCGTTTCGTTCAACCGCCAGTTGAATTCGTCATGCTCGATATTTTCGGATCTCATTAATGTTAAACACATTGTGAAAAATATTACTATTATTATTAATATTAGCATCTACTACACTATAGATTTTTACTTATTTCAAAAGTACTACACATGCTAAACAAGGCAACGCAACTCATGTGGCTAATGTAAGAATTGCGTTTATCTCCTTACCCGTATGAACATCATCCCGGAATATACTTTAACGAAAATTTAATATTTTCCATGAATTCAAAGAAAGGATACAATTTCCTGTTAAAGTAGGAACTTTTTGTAAAAAAAAAATCCGATTGTGGAAAATTTATAAAGCGTTTTCAATCGCCCACATCAACCATTAAAATATTTATTTTTGTACGACCTTTTCGGTTTGATTATGAAGTTCGTCTATTATTTAATACAGTTATGTACGAATGTAAATAACAATAAGGAGAACTATGATTACGTTATCAATTTACTATTAATCACCTTTCCTGTTGAATTTCTGCTGTAAATTAAATACCGCACATATGCCAACATTCCGTCCATATATATGCGTATTATATGTAGAGGTTCGCCTACACAAGATAAACAAACGCACAGGTAGAGAGATTCCATTCCAATAATTCATACACCTATGTTTATGGTATTTTATTATTATTTTTTGCGGAATCCTAGTTGAGCCGTATATGTTTTGGGTAAATATATAAACGACGTATACGTAACGCACGTACATTGAAAGAATATTTTTAGACAATGAGCTATTCTCCTATATATAAACTACAATTTCGGCCATTATTTTTATACAAATAATTAAAAACGTATTAAAATAGGCCAAAATGTAATGTAATTGAACGGTATGAACACGGTTTGTATGTTCTTTTATTGTACTTTAGAAGATTTATGCGAAATACACATAAAGCATGAAAAAATGTGATGCTCCTATATGGGCATTTGGTTATGTAATAAATTTGTAAAAGAAATGATTGGATTACCATGTAGCTTTTCGATATCCGGCATCCATCTCCCCGGACTTAGGGCGAATGTTTTATAATAAATCTAACTATAAATCTTATTGCTCGTTCGATATATTATTTTAAAAAAAATGTATGTCAAATTTATGTCTATCCTGATTAAAACGATAAAACGGATACGATACAAGTTGAATTAAAAATCAAAACACAAAATATCTTATCGTGAATAGTTTATACTCACTCCTAATAAATATTTTCAAATATTTGCAATATGTAAATTACAGTGGCAAGGTAGAAATTTAGTGCTGCAATGGGCAAAAAATCGCGACATCGGGGCATTGTTTAGCCCCCAAAACACGAGGCCGTGGGGGGTCCATTGCTGGCTCCCACCAGCATGCACCGCTTGCGTACAACATTTACAAGATCACGAACACCCACAGGTGCTGAAATGAAAACACAAAGTAGTCTAGAAGTACCAAAACAGGTAATTGTACAAATTTCTAAAATACATAATTAACTCATATATAATTTACTGATTACGATAATATTCAGGTACGTTCGGCGTCTTTTGATGAAATTAAACTGGAGGCGCAACGATCTTTACCTCCATTGCAACATCAAATGTCATCGGATGAACGTACCGGGTTGCTTCAAGTGCCTCAACAAAGTAGTCAACGATCGCGTAGTTTTGATTCGGCTGGCAGTGACGATTCTGGCCCATTTTTAGAAGTTCCGCGACGTTTTCAAAGGCGTCGCTCATCAAATACAAAAACACCGCCGCCATGTATACATTGCCAATATTTAGAAGAATACGAACGTTCGGTAAGCGCGCACGATCGATTTTTTTTCGATGAGCATGAAGTTCGCAAATTAAGCTATAGTGATACATCGTCGAGCGAAGAAGAAACCGAAAATAAATTAGAATTAAAATTTGGTAATACATTGTTGCCGCCGTCCTTAACCTCACCCGGTATAACATTTACGCTATCGCCTACTAATCACGAAGACACGCCACCATTTCCATCACCATCATCTGCCTTAGGATCACCTCCCATTTTATCATCGCCTCCTCCGTTTTTAACATCGCCGATAATAGAACTACCGCTTGATATAATCGATACACCGCCGCCGAGAACGCGAAGGCGTTCTATATCACGGCAAGAAGCAATATTCGTAGAACCAACGGGAAATTCATTAGAAAATGTAACAATAGGCGCGGAAACAAATATTAGTGATACAGTTACGATAAATGAAAGCGAAGATCATCATAATAATTTAGCCGCTGACATCGTACGTGATATATATTTAACAGTTCCCGATTTAAAACGTGATCGTGCCGCCTCCGTAGATTCGTGTTTTTCTAAAGTATCGTCGGCTGGAAAAACTGAAGAATTACAACCACCCGATGGAGGACTAACATTAACTGTTCCCAGTAGTGCGTTAAGATCTCGGTCAGTTGATATTGTTCTACCAACGGATGAACAGGCTCGGTACAAAGCATTAGCCCTAGCAGGACCATCATCAACATCTCACTATTGCAGAGGGTGAGTTATACGTTTTACCATATTCATATTTTTATAAATACGTTGAAAGACACCACAAAAATATTAAGATAAAAATTTTATTGTTTACATTAAATAAACACTTAACATATGGTGGACCTATTTCTATTGTTTTTTTTTTTTTTTTTTGGTTTCGAGATGATGATAAGTAATAAAGCAGAAATTTTCTAACAATTTGAGATGAAACATTAAATTTTGGGGTCAATATCAAGCTAAATATAAAACGAGTGGGTGTATCACGTATAGCGCAGAACACGCAATTAAATCTGTTAATAGTCAGTGTTCAAATAGAATTATTAGGGTGGTGCAAATTCATTATCGTCGTGTATATTTTTAGTAAGCTTTTTGTTTTTTCCTTTGCTGGGTAAATCCTTATCGTATTATGTGCGCTTTTATAGTCAGAAAGTATAACAACCCAAAACAATTGTATATGAAAATTTAATGTGTGCGCGTCATAACACTAGAAGTAGTATTCGTTGTGTTGTTATCATCATGATCATAATTGATTATGAATTTTATGAGAATTTGACACATTTTTGTTTTTATGTGGAGTGTTGAATTTATAATTAGTTATTGCCGTTCCTGCTATTGTACGATACGATTCCTTTGAGTATCAGGGTACGTGATGTTTATTTATTTATTTATTTTACAAAAAATTAGAATAATTTCAAGTGAGCTTTCATTTTAATTAAATTTAATTTGATATTTACATTGTTTAGACTACGTAGAATTAGCAAATTATAAAAGGTGCTTAACACAAAGTCGCTTTTTGTTAACGTATTAAAAATTTTCCAACTCAAGATTTGCGTTTCCAATTAATCCTAGGTATTATATATTATTCTGTGACAAGCTACGTGAGATTGAACTAAAACAGTTAAGAAAATGTTCTTACATTAAAGGTCTGGGGTCTAGAAACCAGGACCTGATCACCTCGAACATTTTGTTTGAAATAATCGTGACTCGTAAGATTAGCGATCAGAACTTTACTCTATTCAAAAACTACCTGATAAAAAGCATAGGCCATTTGTGTTAAGCTTATTTCAAGTTTTAGTAACTCTTAATAGCTTTTTGATATTTTAAAAGTTCAAAGGAGCTGTACATACAACCTGATTCGATGAACTAAATGCGAGCCGATTTTGACTAAGAAATCAGCTGTCACAATTCCCTCAAAATTACAATAAGCCTGCTAAGCAAGGTCCAGGAAATAGCACCGGTCATATCCCTACATATCCGGTTGGAGGGTGTGTAGCACAGAGAGAAAAGACATAATCAACTTCATCACCGCGTCGAGCAACGATTGCAAGAACAATACGTAAAGGTGGGATGAAATGGAAACACTTACTTCGTCCTTCCCTAGGCATGCTAGTATGTTTTAAGCAGCAGATCTAGGAGGAGGCTAGAATTCGATGGACTGAGCCTCATTCGAAACCTCATATGAGGCGGCTAAATCCCTTAATGGGACGTAGCGCCAGTTCAAAATTAATTACCCTGCATACTATAACATGCAGACTGTTATGCCCAAGCTTAAGATAACACGCAGGTAAACCTATGATTTGTTAATAAACAAAAACGATTTCCCAGGATATTTTCAGTACTCTTCCACACTGCCTAAAACAAACAGTGACTTTTCTTATTTATATCTAAAATTTGACAATTTCTGATCTGGTAGAGCGCCTTGAATTAATTAATACCGAAGATTTTCGTATTTATCCGATACCATTACGACTAAGTAAGCAATGGCAGTTTAACAAGTAATTTAGTAACAACCAAGAGGGCCACATGAGAGGTAACAAAACATCTTAGTCGAGGCAACCTTGGAAAAGTCGAGCCACTTTGAAACTTTAAACAGCCAACGAGAAATTCTTCATTATTATGTATCTTTCAATCCCAGTTACAGTTTGATTTGCACAGCAGTTTCATACGATTTGTCAACTTTTTGCATACAACTGAATATTTCTGAAGAGAAAGTGAGATAAGTGGCGAAATCTAACATGTATGTCGTTAATTCCCTTTTGAGAATTCTTTTTTTGAGAAATGTTGGGAGGTATTGATTGGCTATAAAAATAACCTCTGTTACCATTAATTGTCGGATAATGCCACAATCAAGGAAGCTTCCGTCATTCCTTATATGCTGCAAAGTAGAATAAAATCTAACCCAATATATCGAGGTTAATGTACTTTGTGTCTAACTCGCTACCGCTTCAGTTAATATTCTTGTTAGATTGCTTAGAAGCAGTAAAATGAGAGTTTACGATAGAGAATATGAACCAGTCTTCAATACATCAAGTCCGAAATAATTATTTTTGGTCGGTTGGAATTTTATTTTCAAGTTTTCTAACGGCTTCTCTTAATATTTTAAGATCAGAATCCCAAAAATGATTATTAAGAATCTTTTGTTTGGTAAAACGAGAACAAAATTGTTTATCGAAAGCGCAGTGGTATGTTATCAAATCGTTTTCGGAGCAACATTTCAGCGTGTGTAAATGTTGTTCACGACTGTTCTCTTCAGCTTCTTCCTCTATCTTCCTCTAACGGATTGACTCGTATCTAGATTTTTGGCCAATTTGTTGGCCTTTTTTGAACTATTCTGTATGACCTCATAAATCGCACAGATACAAGGTCCAGTTACTTGATTTTGTTTTAACTCAAATGGAAACATCTAATAACCTTACCATAGTTTCAAAAGGTAAGTTGATATAATGACAGCCCTGAAGCTTTTGACTAGTCATATGAAGCCTTTCCCGCCCTACAAAGGACTAAACTCCATCCTCAAACACCCTTTGAACATTATTTCAAGACAGGAAAATATAATCTCCACGTGAAATCCTCTCTAAGCCGGCTGATTTATTATGTATCCTAGAAACTAGTTAGCGGCCACAAAATTCGTTTTTTGTTTACCCTTTCGACATAGTGAGTGGGTTTCTTGAACCATCCGATTAAATCAAGTACAGAAAGCAAAATCTCTTTTGTCGAGAGTTTCTAAAATATATTTTGTACCTCTCTTTAGTTCTCTCTTTTGTACCTTTCTTTTAACTTTATTGAAGGTTAAACTTTTTGACAGGGCATCAATTCTGTATACCACTATAACGGTCCTAAGTTTAAGCTGTTTACAGTTACCCTAGGGTATGTGGAGTTTAGGAACCCTCCAGTCAAGATTATACGTTAAGTATATCGACAGAAAATTTTCCAATTCTTAATCGTATAAAGAATAAGTCGAAGGTGAGAGGTTAATATTTTTCTATTAAAAATTACTTTTGTTCAGCGCTCCAAACTAGGGGATTAGTATTCTCTTGATTCACGCCGTTCGAAGTAGAGCGATGTTCGCTAGCTTTACACTTCTGTAGTACACCCATCTTTATCCTGGATGCTTCGAAAGCTAGTTCCCTCAGGTTATTCAGTCCAGTCTTTCAGCTAGATTTTGTTATCATCAACCTCCAAGACGGTCACGATTATGTATCTTTCGATACATTGGGAAATTAAAAAAAATTATTAGATTATTTATTTTTCCAAGAAGGTAAAGAAGATTTTCCCAGGCATAGACTACAATTGAAGTAGCTCAGCAATTTATCGCATTTGTTGTTGGTTCGCTCTACAACAATTTGAGAAGGTTCTACTCTTCTCTGCAATTTGGCCTCTTGCTTTACTAATTTGATAAACCAAAATACTTAACAAACAACACCAAAATTTGGTTAGTCCTTCTTTACAGGTGTCTTTGAGCTTTGGCCTAGCGACACTGCACTCAACGTGACTTTGTCACAATCTAGCATTCTTGCAGGATAAGATACGTGACAAGATAAATGCATTGTTGTATATCAATTTCAATGCGCTAAAAGCTATATCTGTTTGTACGACGTGGACTATCTCATCTCATCGTAGAGCTTCTTTTTCATTCTGGAACCTTCGACGCAGAGGCAATATCTTGGTTAATGTCATTGCCTATAGTTTTCTTGGTTTTCGGTTATGACTCTCGGGGTAGCATCTAATTTAGTTGGTATTGTACACACTGAGCACTTCCTTACATGGTGGTTGGTGTCGTGGGAATGTTTCAACTAAAGGTTATCCCACCTTTAAGGTTAGAGTTACTTTCTATCGATTTATACGGTTTTGCTAAACGCCGGTGCCTGTTTCAGTTGTTTTTTTCCTAGTTTGTACTCATATTGATCACACGATAAAATAGGGTTAGGTTCTACGGTCTACCAAATATTACTAAATAAAATTCAAGTGATATTGTAAATTTGTTGTTGTTTGTATATCTCGCATGACTGTATTGATCACAGGAATAGTCCGTCGTTTTGAGTAAACTCAAAGCAGTCCGGGAGTGTTTTTATACAAAACGAAAGCTTCACTTCACTTATAAAAAATTTGTTCGTTCCATTTCTCTAAGATTAATTCTAGGCCCTTCCCTGAATAAACCACGATGTTTGCAAGAGTTAGTCTATTAAGTTGTTGGCAATGCTCAAATTTAAAACAATCCTCGTCGTCCTCAAATTGATTAAATATCGGAAGCAACCCGACTCAAATATAAGGCGCTTATTTAAAATTTAAATTAAATTAAACAAAGGCGGCTTCATTATTCACTGAAAGCCTTGTCAGAATTTTCGGTCAGTGACACTATTCCGGCTTTCCCTGGAAATAGAGAACTGGGAAACATATTATCATAGAATTTTTGTCTAAATTATATTTTCCTGGCCTACTGTTGCAATTAGTTTGATGTAAATATTTTCGAAACAAAGTTGATTGGGAAACTTTTGTTCCACAAAACATTTATAGGGAAAAGTAATTATCAATATATCTTTGTTTCAAACGTACTTACACCCAGTGAAATCCAGAATAGTGCCACAGTGCCAAACACATTTATTTATTTGTTTATTTGTCTCGCAAAAATAAATTTTTCAATATTTAGAAGAAAGAATTCAAAAATTTTCAAAATCACTCGAACGATTTCGACTTGTGGTCATCATCAGGAGTAGTCATCATCCGGAGTATTTACTCCTGATGATGACCTAACAAGTCGAAATCGACCGAGTGATTTTTAAACTTTTTGAATTCTTTTTTCTAAATATTGAAAAATTTATTTTTGCGAGACAAAAAATAGGTGGCGAAAAAATCGATACGGGCTAAAATATTTACATATTATTGGCTACTTTAAGACAAAATGTTATAACATTGGAATCATTGAATATGATGTTTGTGTAAACGTCTGCATAATATAAGTTTTATTCCAGGGCAAGGGGCTCGTACCCTTTAGATTGTAAATTATATTTTTTTTTTATAATTCAATTTTTAAAAAATTTCATTTTTCTTAAGTTTCTTTTCTTCTTCCGTTGCCTCGAATCGACCCATTTAATATTTTAACTCTGGCACTTGCAGAACTTTGCACTCTAGGCAAAGCCACATGTAACTGGCCATGGAAAAATACAGGCTCTGGTAGAAATAAACCCACATTTTCCATTGTTTGCTCCTGTGACATAGTTTGCCCCTGTCATGGCTCATGCTTGATTTGATTGGCAACTATCTTCTCCATAAAATAAATGGTAAATCAGAATTTACTGGTGACTAATCTATTCTTAGAGTGAATACCGCATAAATACCGTAGTGCTGTTCTGCACTTCCTGTAAGTACTTCTGCAATGATAATATTTGATTTCAAATCTTTAACCGTTATTCTTGTTTGATTACAAAGGCCGCGTTTAGTATTTAAATTCCTTAGTATAACAATGGTTCCTATATTTAACTTAAGCTTGCGAACCAGCATTTCTGAAGGTGTAAGCTCATTAAGAAATTCGGTTAGATAGTTCTGCTTATCATCATCGTTTGCGTCTTCAATGGAGTCAGAACTCAATTTTATATTAGTTTCCCCCGAAAAACGTTACGAAACTCCTTCGTCTACCTTGTTTCCCCAAAGATTTCGGTAATTATCGAACCTTTACAAATAATATTCGCTGGAATTTCAGTAACGTCATCAGGAAATCTATTATTAGATTGGCATGCATAACTAGAGGAAGTGTCTGCCTCAAATCTGCTCCAAATAACATTGTTTTTTTATCTTCAAATAGTTGTTATTTCTCATAATTGCCTTTAATAGTTTGTCAACTGGAGGATGTAGCAGTCTCCAAAATTGATACAGGCAATTTAAATTGGGAGTGGTAAGTATATACTAGCTCCATCAAGAAGATTAGCTGTTATTCCTGTCGAAGCTACAGGTAGAATAATATTTGACTCTTCGAGAATTGTACATAACAATGCTTTATATAAAAGTATGTTTTCCTCCTGATCCATCAATAAAAAACCTCTGTGAAACTGGCACTCATTGTTAGCAGCATTGTTAACAGTTTCAGAAACTGTCTGTTGCTCTCGATTAATCTAGACCCTTTGTTGTTCGAGATGTGGATCATAGTATTGGAGAGATTCAATTAAATTGCTTGGAGGACACGGTCTAAAATCAGAAAAACTTTTACCGTATAGAGCTTAAGTATATCTTGAATGTGTGACCATTATGTTCTATATGACGATTAATGGAATCTCCACACGTTTTGTTTTAAATTTGTTAAAAAGATCAACCAGCATTAGAAGGAGATGCAAAAACACAAATATGTATATGGCAACAGCTTTTGTAATTGGCGTGGCCTACCTACTATTATATGGTCGGCGAGTGAAATATGCCATGTTGCGCTCTCACTATGAACACATGAAGCAGTAATAAGCGTAAACAAAATTTTTCTCTATCAGTCAAGCTTACAGAGAAAATTCGTGCGGTTGTTGTGTTACCAGGTCTTTGTCGAGGTTTCCATTTACCTATGTTTTTATCGAACACATAATTTGGTATATCGTGATATAGAAAAGCATTCGCATTAACATCCGTTCGGATTAATTTAAAAAAAGCAGTTAGCATTGTGTCTTTATTAGTTGCTTGATTGATTCTTGGAAATCTTACAAGACTGCTCGATTGCTCGTGCATGTTAAACTGATCGAGCGCCAGGCAGTTTCAGGAGTATTAACACACCTGGAGTGGTTGTGTGAGTGATGGTTGAGTATACTGTGTTATATTAGCACATTATTGATGCTTTGAATATAGATACACATCTCTCAACATTAATATGACAATTATATACTCTTTGACCAAGGCATACAATCCACATTTAAGTCCAAAGTACAATCCATCCATTGTCTACAATATTACCATTACGTAAAAGCTATTTCTTCTCCTGTATTTTGGATATTTGCTAATGTTTCATTTGAAAATGTTTTTGGAAAATCTAGGCTGAATTTTCCATCGATCATACATGGCGCGCAAACATTTTTGCTCCATTTTTGTATCATGTGCTTTATTACAATAACATGAAGTGTAGGGCAAATATTAATATTAGGTATTTCGGCAGATGTAATTTTGTCTATGCCGCTGGATCTTTTGGTTTGTCTTCGTTTTTGATAATCAAGAGAACACAGGCATCAATTACGTATATAAAAAATGGATATACCGCCGAGTAATTCCTGAAATTTTAAATAGAATATATGCCCTACTAATTATTTGTAATTTTAATCCATTTGGGATTAGAAGTCATTGTAATATAAAAATCTGGTTTATCATATTATTTTACGATTGCCATGGCATCTTGATAATTTTGAGCCTTGCTTCTGGGACTACTTTGAAAGGATGATGGCAGTATAATTACTGTTCTAAGGCTAAGCCTTGATTAGCAGCTTCACTTTGCAGGAAATTCATTAGCCCACTGTACTTTTCAGCTCTAAGCGTATTGTGGTTTTGCTGCTAGTACAAGTAATTAAGTCGATTTGCTTCAGTTTTTAAATATGCATCAACAAAATATTGTTGTGTTAGGTTTCCACCACACAAAAAGGTTTTGAAATTATTACGAACAGATAGTCGATATCCGTAGTATTTGTGTAATTCGAATATTTAATTCTGTTGGAGATTTAAATAGAGGCAGGTCTGCTCCCATCTAGCATTGTATCGCCGTTGACCAGACCTCCGATTTTGAATTAATACTATACTAATTGTAGGCAGCGCTATATATTAATGGGACCAAAATGGGATGATTGTTGTCATGGAAGTACTTAATTCACGCGTGAGTTGCGGATTACACCTTGAATTTTCTGCGATTCCCATTCGTCGTTACGATACTTCATCTGGTTCAAGAATATACAATTCAGCGAATTTCCTTTGATCTTTGGTGCAAAGCTCCTGCCACATGATAAATTTGGCCATATATTCGAAGACGGTACGAGCCATAACCTGGGGTAGTGTTATATTAGTATCCATTGACGCAAATGCCAATGAACTGTTAACAGATCGAATATTGTCAAAGAAGTTTTTTGAGTATTCATGTTGGTTAGTTATCAGTTGTTTTAATATGGGTGGTATTGAAATTATTAGAACAACCTTTCTGTTTTCACAACACTGAGTAAAAAGATTGTCTTGACGTAGCTCATGTGCAAAGTGTTTTGCGTTGCATGAACTACAACTTACATTTGTTTCCTGCGGTGGTGAAAAATTTCCTAAAACATTCCTAAAGGTGAAACCTTTGATAGTGTTAGTAAATCATTCAACAATTGATTTAAAATAGGTAGTCAATCAAATTATTGAAAATAAACATCAATAATGATTTGATAATAATAGAAACATGACAACAGAAAAATGTCAGTTCCATTAACTAGACCTAGCTCTTCCTAAAAATAGTAGCCCCATGGATGACCCGTGCTGGATTAAGATTTATGGAATCGAAGTATTGATTGCGCTCATGTGAATAAATAAACGTTCCACGTATGATTTTCCTCGTCATATTTATCCTCGATATCCCCAATAGAATTTTCTCATACTTCCACTAAGGATTAACTAGACCTAGCTCTTACTAAAAATAGTAGCCACATGGATGACCCGTGCTGGATTAAAATTTATGGAATCGAAGTATTGATCACGCTCAAGTGAATAAATAAACGTTCCAAGTATGATTTCCTTCGTCATATTTATCCTCGATATCCCCAATAGAAGTTTCTCATACTTTCGCTATTGACTAACTATACCTAGTACTTCCTAAAAATATTAGCCACATGGATGACCCGTGCTGGATTAAAATTTATGGAATCGAAGTATTGATCGCGCTCAAGTGAATAAATAAACGTTCCACGTATGATTTCCCTCGTCATATTTATCCTCGAGATCCCCAATAGAAGTTTCTCATACTTTCGCTATTGACTAACTATACCTAGTACTTCCTAAAAATATTAGCCACATGGATGACCCGTGCTGGATTAAGATTTATGGAATCGAAGTATTGATTGCGCTCATGTGAATAAATAAACGTTCCACGTATGATTTTCCTCGTCATATTTATCCTCGATATCCCGAATAGAATTTTCTCATACTTCCACTAAGGATTAACTAGACCTAGCTCTTCCTAAAAATAGTAGCCACATGGATGACCCGTGCTGGATTAAAATTTATGGAATCGAATTATTGATCGCGCTCAAGTGAATAAATAAACGTTCCACGTATGATTTTCCTCGTCATATTTATCCTCGATATCCCCAATAGAAGTTTCTCATACTTTCGCTATTGACTAACTATACCTAGTACTTCCTAAAAATATTAGCCACATGGATGACCCGTGCTGGATTAAGATTTATGGAATCGAAGTATTGATTGCGCTCATGTGAATAAATAAACGTTCCACGTATGATTTTCCTCGTCATATTTATCCTCGATATCCCCAATAGAATTTTCTCATACTTCCACTAAGGATTAACTAGACCTAGCTCTTCCTAAAAATAGTAGCCACATGGATGACCCGTGCTGGATTAAAATTTATGGAATCGAAGTATTGATCACGCTCAAGTGAATAAATAAACGTTCCACGTATGATTTTCCTCGTCATATTTATCCTCGATATCCCCAATAGAATTTTCTCATACTTCCACTACGGATTAACTAGACTTAGCTCTTCCTAAAAATAGTAGCCACATGGCTGACCCGTGCTGGATTAAAATTTATGGAATCGAAGTATTGATCGCGCTCAAGTGAATAAATAAACGTTCCACGTATGATTTCCCTCGTCATATTTATCCTCGATATCCCCAATAGAAGTTTCTCATACTTTCGCTATTGACTAACTATACCTAGTACTTCCTAAAAATATTAGCCACATGGATGACCCGTGCTAGATTAAGATTTATGGAATCGGAGTATTGATCACGCTCATGTGAATAAATTATTGTTCAATGTTTGCTTTTACTCATGATATATTGCCTGGTCGTTGCACCCAAAACACAGCTGCAAGTAAAAATTACTAACACAACATGGATTTATTTAACGATCAAGTATTACGCAAACCATTGCAATATGGTAAAGCCTCCACACTTTATTCATCAAAAGCGTGTAAGTCGAAAATATGTTTATAAAAGGGAACCACGCACCAATGAGAAATCCGTCAAGAAATTTTTCCAACAATTAGGACTCATTGTACTCACTTCCTGACACTCGAAAAAACCTCTCCAATTTTCAATTAAAGTATTTCTGGCGGGAACAAATATACAATCGCAATCGATTCCTGTTGCTCGATGATCCACTTTGATCAATTTTTTGCCAGAAAATCGTTCGAGTGGTTTTCAAAATTCAAATACAAAACATAAAAACAGTAATTGTATTTGTTGTTCACATTAATACCTTAGATATAAATTAAATTAATAAGATAGATTATAAAGAGAAAAGAATTCGCGTTGATAATGTTTTATTGATCAACATTGAATCAATTATTTGATCGTGCAGTTCATCTTTTTTCGTATAGCACATTCACTAATACTTAGACATACGTGTATTATCAGTTTTAGGAAGAAATTCACTTTACTATATAGGCTTGTGAAGTATTTCCTAAATTTTTCCTAATTTTTTGTTTTTGTTTTTAGGAAAGATTTAGGAAAAAGTTCACGCGCATTCGTTTCCCCATATTTAATTTCTATACTGGCTGATTCATCAGAGCCATCCCTCGGCTCGAGTATATTGTCTGTTCGCTGCGTTATTTGTCTTCGTCTTAAAGCAATACGTTTTGCTTCTAAATATCACTCAGATTCATCTAGGCATTCTGAAAATATTATTAACGGATGTCCTAGTATTTTGTGTTGTCGTCGTATTTTTTGCTGCTCTATTTTCTTTGCTTTGAAGAAGTATTTTCTTCTTCTTTATTCTTGGCCGACGCATTTTAAACATGATAATTTGTTTAATAAAAATGAAAAATTATTTCAGAAGTAGTAATTTTCCATATAAATTTGGAACAAAGTCAATAGCGCTTCATTAATAGCCGGCACCGAAAAATTAAACCACGAAAAAGATAATGAATATGTAAAACTACGACACTTATTCTTAAAAATTACAGATGCTGACTTATCAGCGAATAAATGACCAAATAAAACGAAAACGATAATACAGGTATACCCCGTTTAACGATGTCGATGTGTACCAGAAAAACCATCGAAACCTGAGGTATCGTTAAGCGAGAATTTTTTTACTATTTTATTTGCAAAGACAGTTGGGCCTAAGAACTGTTTCGTTGTTGTGCGATTGAAAGTCGGTCTTTGTCGAACCTACTAGTTTGAAAGGTTCTTCGTGAGTCCTACATTACAATTTTATATTCATTTATCACAGACAATGCAGACTAGATCATAAACCAAATATTTTTTAATCTTTTATTTATTAACATAACACATTTCTTTAAAATAGATAATTTAATTTCTTAATTTAGTTCTGCAGATCTTCTTCAGAAGACCAGACAATTCGTTCAATCCATTTGACGTAATCATAAACTTTTGTATAATATTGATATTCGAATTCAAATAAACTTAAACCAATCAAAATGTGTGCCCGGTCAATACTCGGGTGGTCAGTTAGAAGTATTAACGTCCTTGCGCGTTTCACATAAATTCTTCTTGGCCTGGTACATATTACTCTGTTACTCATCTCGGTATTTAGCAGTATTTTATGTCCGTGGTTACATCTCTTTTTATGAGCCATTTGAACGGGATATTTTACCAGTGAAAAGGTATTGTTCATTCGGATCTCATTTTTAGTTAGTTGATAAACCGGGCTTAATAATTTTCGATGTACCGGTAAACAAATTGGCCGAATATTTGTATTAAACAATATTAATTCGGAAACTTTAGCCAAGCCAATATCTTTATCAAAGCTGCCAGTACCATAGCCCGGATATTTAATAAAACTTTCTACATTATATACGACTGGTTTCGCACCTCCTAATCTAATTTTTAAATCGGGTGGTTTATATTCAACCAACGCTCCAGTCAAACAAAGTGCTGTTGTCAAAATATATCGCGTACTTAAAAGAGCGCCTTCACAGCTCCAAGAAATATGATTACCACAAGTTATATAGCCAACAGATGCTAAATATGGAAATTGTGCAGTCGAGTTTGAATCTGATCCAGTGGAATATAGTCTACACTCTGTCAGAATTCGAAAAACAAAATTCAATTAACAATAGTTAGTTTACGCGGTAAATATGCCAAATTCTTACTTTCACTATGCTTTGAATAAAATGGTATTGTTGCATTATTGAAACTGGAAAATTGTAAAATTATAAATAAACAAATTATACAATTTTTATAAAACATATTGTTAAATAAAAGTTACGTCTTATTTCAAGATTAACACTGATTTTTAAATCAAACATTCTCGATTTATATGTAACAATTCTTATCGGAGTGCGTGTCAAAGGCTAAACGCTGTTTGTAATTGCTCTGATTTAAATGTTGTCAACATCTGCTAATTATTGATAAGTATGTGAAGAATATAAATAAATAAATCTAATGTTATCAGTTTGTTAGAACTAGTGCTGCATTGAGCACAGTGTCGATTTGTACGCCCTAGATGCTATTACTTGAAAAGGGACTACAGTATATGAAGGTAAAGTGACAGCTAGTGATAAATAGCGTAAGCTATTTTTTTGAAAATTATTATTTTTAATTTAATATTAAAATTGTTTTTGAAATTCTGATTGTTTTGATTTTATTAGAATAATTAAATCCAAATTTAGAACTAGTGCCTTCCTTAGACAACGGAACTAAATAAAGTATTGAAGACTTTACTATTATAATCTAGATGGCATACTCTAAAGTAAATTACGAGGCTACTATTCCTTGACTCTTTACTTTATTTTTATAGATTTATGTTTTGTTAGTACAAATTTTGAATAAAATGTACGTTGCATTGGAAATGAATAAATAAAATTTACAAATTGAGAACAGAATAAGGTAATTAGTTAAGAAAAACGTTTGAGTTATGCTTTTCAGACATACCATAATAATGTAAAAGCAAACGGGCATACATTGCATGCTACGTAAATTATGTTGTCACTAACATTTTCTGGTATTTATTTGGATTTATATGTTGCGTTTATTGAATCGTATACATTCTTAAATTAATGTTCTTTATTATTATAATAAAATTAGGGAAAGGAAACCTTTTGGGATTTTCGTGTTGGTGCCGTTTGCATACAATTTTTTTTCCAAGAGCAGACTGGAAATTATTAAAGAATTCTAGAAACCCAATTCTAATGTTTGTACAATTACCATTCACGAAGATCAACAAAAAAATCGAAGAGTAAGCAAATATAAGAATAACAGATAGAAGGAATAGTCCTTGCAAATTTAGAATATATGTATTTGTATGTAGGTCGCACTTCCATTATCAACATTTTTGTTGGGCATGATCCTTTTGTCTCGTTTATTACTAATCCTTGTAATTAAAAATAATTAATGCTTTTGCAAAACTCAGAAATACAGAAACTCAAACAGAAATAAAATTTTCTAATTTTTTGGCAAACACTTACTGTGTTTTTTCAGGTGTACACATTTTCAGGACACAACATATTGTTCTTTCCGGTATATTTACTCGTATCTTTCTCTCCAGTATATTTTCCTTATCTAATTTTTTGTCATTTTCATAGTTTGTTTTCTCCAAGAAATGTATTCTGAATTTTGGATAACAGAAAACACTTAGCTACTGTAATTTAGGTTTCCGGATGAAGTACTCAAATTTTTCTTGAATTTTTCTAAAGTGGATCAGGAATGAAACATTAGACTTCTGGTTTCATTTTTTCAACCAAAAAAACATTTGTTCAAAACATAAACTATAAAAGTATTTTACTTTCCTTTATGTAATAAAATAAGGTATTGTAGACATGAAAATTATTGACCTCAAAATTTTCGCCGGAGTACGAAAAAGCAGTGTTTAAAAGGTTTGTTGTGTTTGTGATGCCGTGCAGACTAAATGTATTTGTCCTCTCTACAACCCAAATCATTTTTCTGAGAAGCGATTATGATTCAACTATATTTACCTGAAATTCGGCATTTCTACAGTCAAAGCGGATTGGCTAATCGAGATTAATCTTTATAATTAACCTTTTCCGATAAATTATTATTAACCTTTTTCAATAAATGGAAGTTTGTGTACCGAAAGTGTACGATGTCTGAGAGGTATCTATATAATGTAACCATGTTGGATTTGGAAACAAAATACCGATGAAAAGGTGCAAAAATGAAAAAATTATTATGAACGGTCGCCAAATCACCATCAGAGAAAATAATCTGAAAAAACGCCCGGTTTTGTGGCGAAACAATTCATGGTTTTTGCACTTGCAATGCACCTGCTCACACTTCATTGCATGTTAGTGAATTTTGGCCATAAAATGAAACTATAATGATGCTTCAACCTCCATATACGCCAGACGTGTGACATTTTTCTGTTCTGAAAGATAAAAAGAATATTTTACAAGTGGTTTGGCTCGGAAGATCTGAAAATGGCGATTTTCAATTTGGGACAATCTTCAACACCTTTACAATGTCACACCGCAAATTTTTGCTTTTCCAACACCTTTCAAAATAAATACGACAAATAATATTGAGAAAAATGCAATTGTTCCCAGCGCTACAACGGTAGTCTTGAGTACTATGTTGCGTTACTTAAATTTGTGACATTCTTCAAGACCTTTTCAATGATATACGACACGTATATATTCGATAACAAATATAAAATTAGGTACCAGCGCCGAAACGGTGGATTTGTGAATTAAAGCAATGATTTTAAAATTGTTGTTTTTGTAAGATTTTTAAATAATATGCCACATGATTATTGGGGAATAAACAAACTGTAACTTCTTCCAGCGCCGGAACGGTAGTTTTGAGTACTAAGGTACTTCAGAAATTGCAAGGCATTTTTCAACTTGTACATGTAATATTGTACGAGTAACGAAAAATTAGCTACCATCGCCAAGCCGATGGATTTAAGAACTAAAGTGTTATCGTAAAAATTGTGGTCTGATCCAAAACCTTTCAAATGATATAAGTACTACACCAGTATATTGGAATAATGTAAAGTAATATCGTGGTATTCGGTGAATTTCATGACCGATAATCGACCCTCTTGAGATAGAGATCCCAAAAGCTTCCCAGTTCGCCGAATTAAAAATTAAAGAAGATTGGGGGAAAAAATTGGAATCACATAGGCCGTTCTTGGGATATCTGTTTAGACATCCAGACGGACGGACAAGCTTTATTTTTGTAGTTTTGGGATCATAGACCATCAAACCGCAGAGAAAAATAGTTTTAGGCCAGGGTAATTTGTCATCATTTTTATTAGGATTTCTTACGGACCGAAGGTAAAATTACAAATGGGAAAAATTGGATTTACAACAATTTTGGCAGATAGTACTGACAATGGCCACGTTTTGCAGGCTTTATATAATCAACAACTATAAACATAACTAGATCCATGGCTTTATTGACCCGTGCAAATTTCCTTAAAACGGAACTACCAAAATATGCAACCGAATGCAACTAAAGATATTCACAAGCACCAATTAAAACCGTCATTTTCGTTCGAATTAAACAAACCTTATATAACGAAGATAAGGCAAAAATAAGAATCGAATTGGGTCAATTGGCCAATGGGTCCATCTTGAAATAGACACGCAGCACCTTAACTAAAATGAAGCTTTTAAAACTGCCGTAAGTAACCGATATGAACTATTACTTTCCTGGTAGCCAAGATCATAACAGATCTGTGCTCTTTGAAAATTTATAAATTAAGATAATTCAGTTACTTGACCAAATTTTTAAAAACTACCAAAAAACTCAGTTTATTGGTTAAAAAATTGCCAACTGAAATATCTTAATTGGAACAAAATTATAAATAAAACTAATGAGACGAATGTCACCTAGACAATTTTTTGTAATATTAAACACAAAGAAATCCGTTATTACCTTAGCTAACAGAAACAAAATTTCATATTGGTTACATATGGAAATTTCTAAAATTATAGCCAAGAACTGAGATTATGTGCTATATTTGATCGAAATTTTAAATCGAAAACTGTATAGCAACTTCTAGAATATTATTTTTTTCTAAGATTTCACATACCAGATCTTTTATCGCCTTAACCATCAGAAAACAATGGTCCATATTTAGCTTCTTGAAATTGACAACGATAAATTCTGCCAAAATTTTGTGTTGTAAAAAATACAACAGATGGTCGCACATTTAGAAATTTTCTCGCTCATCTTAAAATATCAGCAGAAACTGTTAGTTTTTGAGACGTTGTTCCTCATACCGGTGTAGAATAAAAACAACGTTTGTTTAATAGGCATGTAGAAATGTCTACCTTAAATACATCTTGAAAAATGCATATAATGTAAAATATTACGATGAACATGAGTATTCGGGAATATATCTGGCAATACTACTTAAATAATCATCCAAACTTAAAGTTATGATGTATTGTATCGTACTTATAAATTCGTTGTGAACATTGTAGAGGCTTCTTATACCTAGACTCTGATGAGAAATTCAGATTAGACATTTTTCAATCAAATTTTGAAGTCCGAGTAATCCGGAGTATCATTAAATACTCGTACGTGTTTGTTTTGTAGGACGCATTTTGCATTTTAATTTTGTTTACTCGATTTTGTTTATTTGAATTTTAAATTTTTATATTTAATAAGAATTAATTTCTTTCTTTGATTTCTTTATAAATAACTGATTAAAAAAATTAGAAAATTTTAATCCCCCACTTCAACTAAGTTCAGACATACTGGGCGCTTTCAGGGCACCCAACAGTTGGGAAGATGTTGAGTAAAATTATGCCAACGTTACGAAAATGTTTAGTTTAGTACTATGAAATTTTAAAATCAAATTGGCGATGATTTCGCTAATCATGATGCCAACGATTGGCGGTCCTTATCGCGCCCACTGATTTATGATACAAAAATTGTTACTTCAATAATTTTAAAAATCGATTTTTCAAAATTCCTTTGTTTCAAAACAATATAACCACAGTAGCCTTTTGATCATTTGTCTCGCTCAGGCTTATACAATAAAAAATGCTAGTATTAATTAATCTTTCGAATAGATACGTGTTGTAGAAAAGCAATTCCCGTGGAAGAACTTATCAGAAAGTCTTTTTCGAAGAAGGTTCTAGACAAATCGTGGAGAAGATTAAACCGCCATCATAATATCGTTGCTAATTTTTGAAACGATTCAAAAGTTAGCAACGATACGAACGTCCAAAAAAAGATAAACACGCGGACTGAGACCATCAATAATTCGTGCAAAATTATTAAGCACCTGAAAAGAGAGCGTAAATTAAATGCGTCTCTTGTCTTTGTTAGGGTAAACATGAGTCGTGACTGGTTAAAGGTAATTGAAAAACATCTTGTTCTGCTAACTAATGAATGATAAAAAAATTAATTTTGATGGGCCAGATGATATTCATTATTATTGGAGGGATATTAGAAAATATTTTGTCTCTTTTCTGGGCGGAATTTTGTTGGTGGTATGGGAGGCTATCTCTTTACCAGACACCCCCGCCTGAGCCATTCCATCCATTAAAATGAACAGCGAGCAGTATATTGGCACCCAAGAAAAGTACATTCTACCTATTTTGTAAATAAATCAAGAACAAAGCTAGATTTTCCAGCAAGATAACGCCCAGTACTTACTAGCAGAATTGTAAAATCATGGTTTGCAGAAAATTACATACCACTATTAGATTGGTCTGCTTGTTTGCCAGAAAATTTGGGGACTATTACTTCGGCAATTACAGAAAATAAATTATTTAAAATTAGCCAATCTACATACCTTGGGGGGAAATATCACCCGAAACTATCAATTCATTGGTTAGAAGTACGCCTAACAGGATTTTGGCAATAGCAGAAGACAAAGGAGGTCTAATAGCATATACATTGTTTTTATTGATGTTCGTTGTTTTTAAAAATGTGGATATCTGGTTGTAAAACTAGGAAATTTAAAACACTTGTTTTTTCGCAAACACAATTGAATCTCGCAACAGGTTCTTTATATTAAGAGACTTTGTTTGTGATGATCGTATTATTTTTGCCTCGTTTCGGGTATTGGGTAAACTATTTTCGTACCACTTTTCTCTAAATTGTATTTTTCTGGTCTGCTGATGGAATTAATTTGGTGTAAATATTTTTAAGCCAAATTAAATGGAGAATTATTTTTCCCTATACAATTTTTGTGGAACTAAAGTTTCCCAATCTACTTTGTTTTGTAAATTTTTACACAAAACTACTTCCATCAGTAGGTCAGAAAAATATAATTTAGACAAAATTGCTATGAAAATATTTTTCCCAATTTCCTATTTCCACGGAAAGCCAGAATAGTGTCACTGGTAGAGATCTGCTTTTGAGTAAGTCTGAGTACGGGGAACGCTCTAGCACGTCCCTCTCGATTTTGTGACGTAAGCAGGAGGAGTGTAAAGTTGTATAGTTTTCACAGCAAATTTGTCAAGACTTGGTTTTATTAAGATAAGGAAGGAAGTGTGCAAAATTATTTGAAAGAATTTGCTCGTTTTGTATTTTCGGTCGAGTACATAACTGCGATAACTTTAATTCATAGTTTTAAATAAGAATTTGTATTACTTGTTTTTTTAAACATATATAGATTATATGAAGTTTATGAGCAGTGTATGAATAAAAGTTTAGATTTCAAATTTATACATTTTATGTAAATAACCCACTGGATCGAAGCTTGGCTTCTTAACTTGATTTTGAACGGATTGAGATGAAAGTATGTCATTCTATGAAAGCAATTCTAATATTTTTTAGACGAGGTTGTATAAACTATAATCGGCTAATGTGGTCAATTACGGCGAAGCAGCTTTAGTGAAATTTTTAGAAGCGTACGTATTGTAACGGATTCCACTCTACACAGTTGTATCACTCGGTGGTCGAGAGGTATAGTTATACACTAGCAACTGTTATCACCCCAAAAGTCGCGAGTTTGAACCCAGTTGGCGACTATAATTTTATTAAGCGATTATTATGCTTCACATCAACGATGTTGTTGAATCAAGTATTCCTATACAATACTGATTGGAAATTGGATTTTAGATTGGCATTCCAGGGGTGGAGGAAGGGAGACGAGGAATGTGCATATAACGAAACCAATTTAAACGGCGGCGATAATCATCTTGGAAAATACTAGAATTAACAACGGCCGTTAATCATCAAAACAGGGTAATTGATGACGCGGACTGTTCACGAGTACCACTACTTGAAAGTGATTTATTATTGCAATACAATCTCGAACAGCGATAGACAAGTACATCAGCACGAGCAATTTGGGCAGCAGATTTAGTTGTAATTAAACCAGTGAACAGTGCAAGTCGAAAAGTATAATAAAGCAAAAGTGCGAAAGTGTAGTGAACAAGTAAAAGTGAACAAATAAAATGATTTGCTCTAGAAATACAGTGAAGGTATTAAAAAATAAACTTTTTAACTCCTCAAATCACTGAGAGTGTTTTATTACGAATTTTCTGTACGAATCCATATCGTATGCCCGAAACTCGTTACATTTTGTATCAGAAGTTGGATTTCACAAATAGCTGCAAAAATGAACTTACTAGAGATAAAATTCTACAAGTTTCAGAAGTTAAGGGAAATGTTGTTGAGTTGTGGGTTTTCGACCGATGGAACTAGGAAAGAGCCTATTGGCGAGGCTGCAAAATGTTAGACGTGAGGAGGAAGCTCGAGTATACAGGAATGCATTCGGAGAGCAATCACGATCACCTCCATCGGCTTCAAACCATCAGAAACGACGCTTGCTGAACCAACAGATTAAAATGTTCAGCTTTTCAAAAAGCAGTTAAAAAGTCGGGATATCGGATCAAATAAAAGGAACCTCTTTTGGGTAATTGCTTACTGCCGAGCAACAAAAACCGGCACTTGGTTTAGGAAACATGATGAATACGCTTCTGCTTCAGGTGGGAAGGATAAACGATAAACTAGACAAGCAAGCAGACGAACTAGACTTAAACAACAGAACGCGCAGATCGAGAAACTGGATACGTGTCCAAGAGAATGAAATAGAAAGGAGAAGCTGTGAAGTCTTTTGTTAAGAAAATACAAGAAATTGAAAACAGATGGGAGGCCCAAGGGAAGAGTTCGAATTAAAAATCAAGAAAGAAGTTGAAAGTAAAATTAAAAAACTTGATGACAGCTTTGGAGGGCCCATCTCACAAACAAAGGAAAAAGTTCACAGATTGCATTGAACGTTGTTGCCGGGAGCTCGACTTTTCATAACTTAAAAATGATGTGTTGCAGGCGAATCGCAAGACAGAGATATGTTCGATCGAATCGCGACAGAGTTGAGTCTCACAACGAGCATGGGAGTGGAAAGTGTATCCACTGAACCAACACCGGAGCCAAAATTCAATTCCGATCTTGTTACAGTAATCGATTAGCTGGTGGAGCGAGCAATGAAAACAATTTCAAAAGTCAAAGAAGATGCTGCAGATGCGGAAAGTTAGATCACTATATACGAGAGTGTACGCAACGATGGAATGACCGTTTTGCGCGGCAGCCCGAGTCCCGAGATAAGTAACATGGAAACTGACGAGAGGAACAAACATAGGGAATAAAGAAAACCACAGAAAGTTTAAGAACCAAAGAAGGCCAGCGGCAAATGTTTAGTTCAAAACCGAAAAGTGAAGGAAGGCTAGAAGAGGATCAATCGATAAACGCCAGATAAATCGATGAACAGATTGCTTTATCAAATGGAGCAATGATCCTTGAGAGGTGCCCAGCAGAAGATTCCAGTGCGATTGTTCAGGGTGTGCCCGGCACAATATGACGAGAGTGGAAGATTAGCCGATTTTGGACGAGGTGACTTAGAGTGGCTGAAATCCAGGAAGCGAAAAAGAAGATCCCAAAATGCACAACAAGATTGGAAAGGTCCATACAAAATTGTCAGATCAGCGACTGTGCATATCGGATAAAGAACCCTTTGGAAGTGGACGGAAAGCGTGCAAAATGATAGACTAAAGCGATGCGGCAGTGCATATGTCTGTTCCGGACGAACATATTTAAGAAGTGTTACGAATTTTGCTCTACACAGGTATATCACTCGGCGTTCGAGCGGTATTGTTATACACCATCAACTGTTATCAACTACGAGTAAAAGGTTGCTAGTTTAAACCAAGTTGGAGACTATAATTTTATTAAGCGATTATTATTCTTCACGTATTCCTCCAATACAAGTAAAAGTGAACAGTGAAAGTGAACAAATAAGTAAATTGCTGTAGAAAGTGAAGGTATTAAACCTTGTAACTCAAGTCACTAAGTGTTTTATTTTCAAAATCGAATCGTAATACGCACGAAATTTGTAACATTATGATAGCCGATGCCGTTATCCTAGTCGCATAAACTAGCCTTTGGTTAGTTGCGAGGTATGTGTCCCGTTTTATTGCTAGTTGTATCTCATTGCTTGGGTTGTATCTTCGTTGGTAGAGTTAGTACAGAAGGAAAAAACAAGATCATCCTACCCCACCCCACTCCTTCATGCCAGTCCATCTCATTCAGAAGAAGTATGCCCTTCCAGCAGCCCCGGGACTTGGCTACGATTCAAATGGCGAATATTAATTGGTACGCAATTCGTACTTCAGCAGGACAATGCTCCAATACACAACGGCAAAATCGTTATAGGTTTTTTGAAAGTTTTGATACAAACGGTATTGCCGTGGCCAGCGGAGATCTTTGACAATGTATGGGCTATTATTACAAGGAAAGATCCATTCATGGTTGCACGTTCGGAAGAAATAACTAGAAACTCTAGAGTTCTTTATGCCCAAATAATTTTAAAACAGAAACTGGTCCATAAATAGTTTTGAAATGATCTTAAAGATTTTTATAAATGAATTAATAAGATTGTTCTATTTAATTTGAAGTACGTGCTTTAGTTTTTTTAATAAAACATATTTCATCCGAAAGTATGTCCCGAATATAATTTTGGAAGAAATTTTAATTAGGATACAAAAAAATTTTCGCGCTGCACATATAATTTTGAAATGCATAGTACATATTTCATACTATTGTGTTCATAAGCACTGAAATTCAAATCTCACTTTTAAATTCATGAATAACGTAACAACTACAGTGGCTCAGCCAAAATGATGCAAACAATTTTTATTTTTTTAAGTAAATATCACATTTCATTTACTTCAATTTGTGGTCATAATTCGCACATAACAAAAAATTTAAAATGCTTTTGCCATTCTACAATTGAAGAAAAACCTCATTCGTTTTCTCGTATTGCTTATCTTTTCATATTTTCTTTCCATTCCGTTATTTTCATCTCCATCAGTAATTTCTATTTAAGAGAAATATAACAATGAACTGTAGTTGTCACAGGAGAATTGCATCTTACACTCTACATTTCTTTAAAATTATTTTAAACATAAGTTTAAAATAGTTAATGTGTAATGTTTCATGAAGTTAATATTCCCTCTTTTCATGGCATTAATATTTCAAGTTGTGCGATATACACCAAATACCATGGGTCTTTTTTCCTTTTTTAGAAACCAGCACAATCGTCATTATGCATAATCCATAACAAAAGGATCGATATGTATTTAGTTCACCCAAACCTTTTTTTACACGGTGATACATTCCAACCGTGTACAAAAACAATGCAAGAAGCCACGTAAAACCGTGTATAAACGCTGTGCAACAATGAATACATAGAAAAATAGGCCTAAAAGGCGTATTTTTTTCCTTTTTCAAAACCGCGTAAAAAAGGTTTGGGTGTATTTCGTTAGATTTTGGATATAAGAGAACCTTAAAGCTCATATAGCTTTGAGGTGCCATAAAAATTGGTATACAAATAAAAAAGTACACAATCAGATATGAGACTGTTTATACGCAGGTCGCAACAGTTTTAAAATAATAAAATTTAAAACAACCACTAGACATGATGGCCATATTATCTGTATAGCTTTTGAAGAACGTCGTTTGTTTATATTTTTTTAAAAAGCTTAACACAAAATGATGTTTATTATTATGTGTGTCAAGTATATTTTATCGTTGCCGTATAAACGTCCTCCCTTCCCTTAAGCACTCAATAAGCGAATTATGTCTTGACTCTGAGGATATCTATAAGAACAAGGGAATATTATTATTATTATTATTACATTTCACTCACTTGAAATAATATTTTTATGTTATTGTTAAATTATAAAGTGTTACATACATTTTCCTTTTCTGCTATCACTCCTGTCTTGTGGTTTTAAATTTATGATATACTAAAAATATAAAGGAAGATAAACTAGATATTCATATGTGGTACAATTTTCCAGAAAACTTTTTCACAACATTTTCTAATATTTTTTTTTGTTTTTGGGAGGAAAATCAATTTTTTTTGGTTTTTAGTTTTCCTTTTTATAATACAGACATACATTTTTCACTAATATAAAAATCTAATGTTTTCGTTTTTCTTTTATTTTAGATGAGGGTATATGATAATCTTTTCGAATTTTATTTTGTTTCGGTGTTTTTTTTTTGATCAATGTTACCTTAGTTTTATTTTTTGTCTTAAATATTTCATTACCGAAATTTTCCTAAAGGTGCTACGTAACAGTGAAACACGAATTTGTTTTAAAGAACGGCATACACCTTTTGTTTTTTAGTCGTATGCAGTCTGGAGGTTTTGGGTACCTTTAGGTTCAAGGTTTTCAGTTTGTTTAGGTTTTAATTAAACTTTTTTGGATAATCAGTTACATTACAGTTGTTTTGATATATTGGCTGTTTAAGAAAAAAACAATTTTAACATTTGATGAATTGAGAAAACGTCAGTTCAAAATTCTTCTTCTATTAATTCTGATTTAGAAGCGTGATGAGGTTCAGTTAGGTATGGTTTAATATTATTTGATATATTTTTACAATTATATATGACATTTTGGGTTATTCTGGATGATAGGTGAGATCACCGAGACGTTTGGCAGTTTTGTTTTCAAACTATTAATTCTTTAAATTAAAAAACTCGATCGTCTTATTAGACTGCAGTGGCAAAACTACAAAAATCTGGAAAATATTTTAAACTAAGCCCCTTGATAACCTCCCTTGTTAGCCCCTTGATAAGCCCGAATTTTATTGTATTTAACAGATACATGCGATTTCTATATGCAATTTTGGGTTATTCTGAGTGATTGACATAGATATTGTTTCACCCGATACTGTTAGATATCGATCTTTCAATACGCAAACTGCCGACGCCTAAAAATTACATTTTCTAAAGATTATAGACAATATTTTATTTGATTGGACGTATAGCGTCGATTGAACTTTCTTTTGTTATGCCTGTATTTAAATAGATAAGATTGAAGTCCTTATCGGAAATATTATTTTTTAAAAGGACTTGCTAATAAAATTCATTCATGTGCATTTATCAGATTACTTACGCTTAAATGAATTTTATTTGAAATTGTAGCAACAAATTATTAAAAAATTAGTCGATTTATGGCTAAATCGTAAACAAAAATCTGCTATTAAATGTACCTTCCAATTTTTTTCCTTATTAATGACAACTGAGACTGTGCTCATCTAGCAATTTATCTTTCAAATTTTTACAAATTTTGCATTTCTTAAATAATTCTGATTTGTTGGGGTTTAAACCCAATGGTTAGTCCCAAAATTAATTAAACCTATTTAAAATGCTAATTTTAATTTGGCATGTTTACTAGGTCAAGTGGCCTCGTTCTTTGAAGTGTTCTTTCAGCGACAGGGTTATCTCTCATATGACGAATATAGGGTTTATATGTTCCTGGAGCCTTATTTCGTGTTTGGTGGCTAGCTTTTTTATTTCACCTTTGATGTATTACATCTGTAAGTCCCTGTGAAGATCTTCATTTCTTGTGTACCAATGAGTATTCACGATGCTACGGAGAACCTTATTTTGAAACGTCTTTATCATTTTGGCGTTTGTTTGCTTAGTACATCCCCAGAGTTGAATACCGTAGGTCCACATCGGCTTCAGTATTTTCCGATATAGAAGCAGCTTGTTGTGTATTGTAAGCTCAGCGCCTCTACCTAAGAGCCAATACATTTTTCTGAATTTAATATTAGGTTTTTCTTTTTGACATGCTCTCGCCACTTGAGCTGGGCATCGAGTGGCATGCCAAGATATTTAGCTTTGTATGCATATGGCACTGGTCGCGAGTTAATTTCTATCGGTAGATGGGAAGCCTTTTGAAATGTAAAGTTAAGATGCGTGGATTTCGTCTCATTAAGCTTGATTCTCCAGTGCTTAGTCAAGTTACAAACCGCATTGGTAGTCTTCTGGAGTTTGCTCGTTGCATCAGCGACATTATTTTCAATCGCCATGATTGCTGTGTCATCTGCAAAGATGGCTATGGTTCCTTCATCTGTTGTTGGAATATCCCTTGTATATAATAAATACAGGATTGGTCCCAAGACACTCCTCTGTGGGACACCGACAGAGATATTCTTTAGTTCGGAGTATTCATCCTCATATTTCATACGAAAATATCTATTGGATAAATAAGATCTTAGTATGGCATAGAATTGCCTCGGCAGATCTCTATACAGCTTGAATTCCAGTTCACTGTGCCAAACTTTATCGAATGCTTGGGTGACGTCCGGAAATATGCTGGACCATACTTTTTCACTTTCTAACGTTCTTTCAATAATGTTGGTCATTCTATGCACCTGTTCAATTGTGGAGTGCTTTTCTCTGAATCCAAATTGATGTGGAGGACTTAGTTGTCGGTCCTCAATTGGTTTAAGTTTTTTTAGTAATAATTTTTCAAAGAGTTTTGATATAATTGGCAGCAATGAAATTGGTCTCTATGATTTTTTATCGTTAGGTGGTTTATCAGGTTTTGCTATCATGATTACTTCTGCTACTTTCCTTTGCCACGGAACATATTTTTACCGAAAGCTTGCATTGATTATGTGTAATAGCATACGAAATCCTTTATCTGGAGAGCCTTGATTATTTGGCAAGGAATCAAGTCATATCCTGGGGCTTTTTTAACATTCATGTTGCTTTTTACTTTTTCTTCTTCTTCTTTTAATTCTTTGAGAGTTACTGGGCGTATATCAAAATCATCTAGCTTGTAGATTGACAATAAATTTTCATTGGCCGTTTGTCTTGGTAGTGGTTAGAAGGTATCCTCGAGATACTCCGCATACAGATCAGCCTTCTCTTTAGGAGCTCTTGCCCCAGTTCCAGTCTCCTTTTTAGGAGGCACTAGCATTTTGGGTCTTTTGAATCCCTTCGTCGCCTTCCACAGAGAATAATCAAAATTTTTTTCATCGGTTAGGCTAACTAGATATCTGTTGATTGATGCATTTTTAATTTCTTTAAGAAGAGATTTGAGACTGTTACCTAAATTGTTAAGAATTGTTTTATTCTCCGGTCTCTTACCAACTCTCAAACTTTCATTGGGTAGGGTATGTCAAGCTCTGCTTATTTTGTATAATGGGGTCACTCACCAAAGCAGCATAGTGAATTGCTTCATTGAGCTGTTCTAATTCATCTTCCAACTGATGGTAATTTCTTATCGGTACCTGAATATTGATTTTTTCTCCAATACTTCACGAAAGCGATCCCAGTTTGTTTTTGAATTTGTTAATCTGGGTGCACCCCCCCCCTTTGAATTACGATTTCACTGACTGGCATGATAACCGTCGCATGATCCGATACTAGAGAATTACTGTCTTCAATGTGAATGTAGTTTTGGGATATACCTCTTGCTACATAAAAGTCTATTAGGTCAGGTATCTTCGTTTCGTCACTGGGCCAGTATGTTGGGGAAACACCAAACTGGTTTTTGTCCGCCCTGCTTGTAGCAATTCTTTACCTTTAGACGTCGTAAGTCTAGATCCTTAATAGGTGTTTTTCACATTAAAGTCACCTCCAATAATAAAATCACGTCCAAGCGATTTAAATAGTTTAAGGTAGTCCTCCCTCTTCAAGTTATGCTGGAGAGGACAATATGTATTGCAGAGACAGTAAGCTGTCTGTGTTTAATTTGGATCCTTACAGTAGTGACCTGCATTGTTTCTTCTTCGATATTTGATTCTAAATGGTGTTTTATATTTTCTTTTATTAGTAATGCCGAACCATCTCTTGCTCTTTCCGCTGGATGAATGGAGTGATATAAGTTATAACCCTGTATTTTAGCAAACGAAGATTTAACTAGATGGCTTTCAGATATTAAGAAAATGTCGATTTTTTCAGAATTTAAAAATATTTCTATTTCTGGAATATGTTGCTTAATGCCATTCGCATTCCAGATTGCTATTTCCAAAGTTGTGTTCTTACTTATCATTTTTTGTTGGATTGCGTTGAGAAAGTTGCATTTTCTTCGGTTGATCAAGTATTGCAATGCTGTTCATAATGTTTTCGATAATTTGGTTATTTTCAGAGCCCTAATATTTGGTTGAACCCAAACCTTTTACTACCTGGGAAAATGAACTTCTTTGCCCTGTATTGCATGGTTGTGGGTTTTGAACCATCTGATTTGATATTTGAACCTTTCGATTTTCGTAATTTTGCGGTTGATTTCTTGTTTTATCTCTTAATTTTTGTAGTTGTTTAGCAACCTCACAGCCTCGATAATTAGCCGGATGTTGGCCCTTACAATTTGTCCACTTGGCTGGCATATCTCTTCCTATTGTACATGCCTGGGTAAAATGATTACCTGAGCATTTCACACATCTTGGATCCCGGCCGCAATATCATTGGGTGTGATCAAATGTCTGACATTTTCTGCATTGGGGTATGCGTGTTGTGGTTCTCTTCATTGGTTCGATTTTCACCTTCATGTTAAGGATTCCTTTTATTCCATAAATGTTTTGAACATTCTCTTTGTTGTCAAATACCAGCATAAAAAGAGGGAGTCCCCTTTTACTGATAACTTGGTTTCCTTCATGGATTTCTGATCTATTTTAAGACCATTATTTTGGAAGTCTTCCATTATTTCTTTGCTTGAGCAAGTGTGCTGCAAAGCTCTTGCCATGACTTTTGTAGTTCGGACCTGTTTGTTCTCGTAAGTGAACCACTAATACTTTCCAGCATTCAATTTCATAGATAAGGTTCTATAAGAATCTGAATCCAGAGTATTAATTTTCCAAACGTCATAGTCTTTGTCAGTAACCGATTTCATCAGTGACTGAATTACTGGGTAACTGGTTACACCCACAATATTTATTGGTGCGGGTGATTTTATTTTTTTTCTTTCGGTTGCACCAAATTTGGTGTAATGTTCTTGGTCGATTTACTACCTTTTGGTTGATTGATTGGCTTTGGATAGAACATCTTTTGAATCTGGACTAGATTGTCGCCTACCATTTAATTGCTCAGTCACAGGTGTCGATTCAGCTTTTATTTTCTTACTCATCCTGAAATATGTTTTCTTCTTTAGGATCCAGTCCGTTTCTCTTTGTAACTCATCTTCATCAGTGGAATAGATGAGTTTTTCTGGTTCAATGCTTCCTATATCGCAATCTTCTTTTGAATCCCGATTCATTTTTAGGTTTTCATTTTCTCGCTTTAGATACTCAATTTCTTCATATTCTCCTTTTCTAGGTCAATAGTTGTTTTATTAGATTCGGCTATTTACAAAGTAAAATTTCCAGTGGCATCACTTATGTCGTGTAATGTTTGTCCAGTACATCTAGTTATAACGTTAGAAAAAGCATCGGCTTGGACAGCAAGCGAGTTGCTTCTATTTTTCTTTATCGGTCATCTTTGTAAATTTGATCTTCTATGGAACGGATTTGATGTTCCCTGATCGGCCCTGAAGATGGCCTTCCCCAAAATCCATAGGGCCAGTCTCCACAGAGAATGAATTTACCAATGTTGATATTGGTGTACCACCTGGGGTACTATTTCCTTTTGTTGGTAGCATTGCATAGTTTTGATTGACTAATTAGCTATTCTGCTTCAATACTACCAAGGGATTGGGTACCGCAACCGTTCGTTCTACAGAACATTGCCCAGAGTACGCCCGCATGATGAATTTTACTTGGAAGTTTATTAAACGATTTGGGATTGTGTGATGCGATTGAGAGTTTGTAATATTTTTTCTTTATTAGCTTACAGTACGCGAACTTATAACAACAGGGTTCTAGTTGCCCCATGACATGTTTCGAGTAAATTAAGTGGCAAACTTTAAGGCCTTATATTTTCGAGACATTATTTATTTTTCAAAACCTTCTTCCACGATTTGTTTCAATTTATTAGGAAATTTGAATCAACTCGAAAGATTAGCCATTAGATATTGATCGTTTTAGATATTAAAATGAACAAATTGATTCCGAATGATGATACTCATTCTTGTGGAATAAGATGGTTCTATATGTCAAATATAACTCTTTGGCAAGAAATAAATTAATTAGTAAGGCTTTAAATTCACAGCGCCTGTTATTGTTGTACCACATTAATTTGTTTTATCGGTGCTTTCCGAAGTGTTACATAAAATAAAAGGAAGGAATTGAATTAAAAGGTTCCGCAAAATTCGTTATTGTTGAATTACCTATTTTGAGAATAACTTTGTAGTAAGCTATATCAGCTAAACTCATACGTCTTGCAAAATGGGAACTTCGAGAATTCCTGATGACAATAGCTTTTAAATTTTCAAATTTGTAGTCGTATGCAAATTCAATTTCATATTCCGTTTGAGTAACTGCAACATTTTTACTTTTGTGAACGGAACATTTTTAAAATCAAAACATATTTTTGTGTATCTACCAAAGTTATTAAAATCTGACGGATACATTTGAATTATGACGAATGGTGATCTGGAATTGACATTATTTAATAGCCTGATAAGTCCCATTGGATAAAAATATTCAATTTTCGATAAATGCTTCTCGATTTGAGAGTGCGCATTGTCCACTTCTTGAAGTGCTGAGCGGCCTGGTAATGAATATTTCATCAACATACTTTGGACGTCAGGATGTGTCTTCAGAAAATGTTTTACAGCTAATTTCATTATGGAATTTTTGTTTTGAAGAACACACGAATCGTTCCAAGTAATTAATTGTGTAATGTCGTTGTCTTCAAAAACTTTCTCAAGAATCTTAATTAAAGCAGATCGATATCATTCCCACTTCTACCACCCGTATGTTCGGTCCATATTGCGCAATCAATTTTTTTCATTAATAACAAATGTGCTGTCAGATTATAGATGCTTAGCTTCGAATGATAGAATAAAGGACCAATTTCCGATCGCGGACAAGTTAAAACATTTTCTAAGTCGAAGGCTACAATTAGAATCCCAGATTCCTTATCTAGTAACTTCTGTTTTCTCATCATTTGTTTCAGATTATTGTGCTCTTCTTTTGCCTGAATCATTTCTCCGGACATTATATTTTCTTTCTTAGCCACAATATACGTTTAACATTTTCCGCACCTATCCGATTTTGGGTGAAGAAAATCTTATCTAAAATTGCTGTTAAACACGGGCAGATAAAAGCTTTCTTTCACGGGATCTTCCAGTTCTTTTTAGTACAGATGATACACCTTTCTAATACTTAAATTTGAATCAAGATAGAGCTTGAGGTATTGGTACGACATTCGAATCGCACGATGGCCGGGAATGATGAGATGTGGTCTTTGATTTCCATTAGTTTTAGTTCAAGTATTTTTTGTGGGATTTTAATCCCCTTAGAACTTAACCTTTAACTTAACTTAACCTATGTGATCTAACCAATAATTAATAATGGGAAAATCTCGTAGTTTTTTGATACCAATTTTATTTCAAAGAACACCTCCTATGCCATCATTTGATACTAACTACTACTCGGTAGTATCTCTGTGATCTGGCCAATAATTAATACACTGAAACCCAAAATCCACCAAAACGTTCCATGCAATCCGATTTTCCAACGCATTAACAAATGAGAAAATCTTGTAGTTTTTGATGAGACCAATTTTATTCCAAAGAGCACCTCTTATGTCATCATTTGATACTAGCCACTACTCGGTAGTATCTCTGTGATCTGGCCAATAATTAATACACTGAAACCCGTAAACCGCCAAAATATTCTATGCGATCCGATTTTCCAACGCATTAACAAATGAGAAAATCTCGTAGTTTTTGATGAGACCAATTTTATTCCAAAGAGCACCTCTTATGTTATCATTTGATACTAACCACTACTCGGTATTACCTCTGTGATCTGGCCAATAATTAATACACTGAAACAAAAAATCCACCAAAACGTTCCATGCGATCCGATTTTCCAACGCATTAACAAATGGGAAAATCTCGGAGTTTTTGATGAGACCAATTTTATTCCAAAGAGCACCTCTTATGTCATCATTTGATACTAGCCACTACTCGGTAGTATCTCTGTGATCTGGCCAATAATTAATACACTGAAACCCGTAAACCGCCAAAATATTCTATGCGATCCGATTTTCCAACGCATTAACAAATGAGAAAATCTCGTAGTTTTTGATGAGACCAATTTTATTCCAAAGAGCACCTCTTATGTTATCATTTGATACTAACCACTACTCGGTATTACCTCTGTGATCTGGCCAATAATTAATACACTGAAACAAAAAATCCACCAAAACGTTCCATGCGATCCGATTTTCCAACGCATTAACAAATGGGAAAATCTCGGAGTTTTTGATGAGACCAATTTTATTTCAAAGAGCACCTCTTATGCCCTCAACGGATGCTAACCACTACTCGGTAGTATCTCTATGATCTGGCCAATAATTAATACACTGAAACCCAAAAACCGCCAAAACGTTCCATGCGATCCGATCCCAACGCATTAACAAATGAGAAAATCTCGCAGTTTTTGATGAGACCAATTTTATTTCAAAGAGCACCTCGCATGTCATCATTTGATACTTACCACTACTCGGTAGTATCTCTGTGATCTGGCCAATAATTAATACACTGAAACCCAAAATCCACCAAAACGTTCCATGCCATCTGATTTCCCAACGCATTAACAAATGAGAAAATCTTGTAGTTTTTGATGAGACCAATTTTATTTCAAAGAGCACCTCTTATGTCATCATTTGATACTAACCACTACTCGGTAGTATCTCTGTGATCTGGCCAATAATTAATACATTGAAACCCAAAATCCACCAAAACGTTCCATGCAATCCGATTTTCCAACGCATTAACAAATGGGGAAATCTCGTAGTTTTTGATGAGACCAATTTTATTTCAAAGAGCACCTCTTATGTCATCATTTGATACTAACCACTACTCGGTAGTATCTCTGTGATCTGGCCAATAATTAATACACTGAAACCCAAAATCCACCAAAACGTTCCATGCAATCCGATTTTCCAACGCATTAACAAATGAGAAAATCTCGTAGTTTTTGATGAGACCAATTTTATTCCAAAGAGCACCTCGTATGTCATCATTTGATACTAACCACTACTCGGTAGTATCTCTGTGATCTGGCCAATAATTAATACATGGAAACCCAAAATCCGCCAAAACGTTCCATGCAATCCGATTTTCCAACGCATTAACAAATGAGAAAATCTTGTAGTTTTTGATGAGACCAATTTTATTCCAAAGAACACCTCTTATGTCATTATTTGATACTAACCACTACTCGGTAGTATCTCAGTGATCTGGCCAATAATTAATACACTGAAACCCAAAATCCGCCAAAACGTTCCATGCGATCCGATTTCCCAACGCATTAACAAATGGGGAAATCTCGTAGTTTTTGATGAGACCAATTTTATTCCAAAGAGCACCTCGTATGTCATCATTTGATACTAACCACTACTCGGTAGTATCTCTGTGATCTGGCCAATAATTAATACATGGAAACCCAAAATCCGCCAAAACGTTCCATGCAATCCGATTTTCCAACGCATTAACAAATGAGAAAATCTTGTAGTTTTTGATGAGACCAATTTTATTGCAAAGAGCACCTCTTATGTCATCATTTGATACTAACCACTACTCGGTAGTATCTCTGTGATCTGGCCAATAATTAATACACTGAAACCCAAAATCCGCCAAAACGTTCCAAGCAATACGATTTCCCAACGCATTCACAAATGAGAAAATCTCGTAGTTTTTGATGAGACCAATTTTATTCCAAAGAGCACCTCGTATGTCATCATTTGATACTAACCACTACTCGGTAGTATCTCTGTGATTTGGCCAATAATTAATACACTGAAACCCAAAATCCGCCAAAACGTTCCATGCGATCCGATTTCCCAACGCATTAACAAATGGGGAAATCTCGTAGTTTTTGATGATACCAATTTTATTTCAAAAAGCACCTCTTATGTCATCATTTGATACTACCCACTACTCGGTAGTATCTCAGTGATCTGGCCAATAATTAATACACTGAAACCCAAAATCCGCCAAAACGTTCCATGCGATCCGATTTCCCAACGCATTAACAAATGAGAAAATCTCGTAGTTTTTTGAGAACAATTTTATTTCAAAGAACACCTCTTATGCCCTCAATGGATGCTAGCCACTACTCGGTAGTATCTCTATGATCTGGCCAATAATTAATACACTGAAACCCAAAAACCGCCAAAACGTTCCATGCGATCCGATCCCAACGCATTAACAAATGAGAAAATCTCGCAGTTTTTGATGAGACCAATTTTATTTCAAAGAGCACCTATCAAGCCATCATTTGATACTTACCACTACTCGGTAGTATCTCTGTGATCTGGCCAATAATTAATACACTGAAACCCAAAATCCACCAAAACGTTCCATGCGATCCGATTTCCCAACGCATTAACAAATGAGAAAATCTTGTAGTTTTTGATGAGACCAATTTTATTGCAAAGAGCACCTCTCATGTCATCATTTGACACTTACCACTACTCGGTAGTATCTCTGTGATCTGGCCAATAATTAATACACTGAAACCCAAAATCCACCAAAACGTTCCATGCGATCCGATTTTCCAACGCATTAACAAATGAGAAAATCTTGTAGTTTTTGATGAGACCAATTTTATTGCAAAGAGCACCTCTTATGTCATCATTTGATACTAACCACTACTCGGTAGTATCTCTGTGATTTGGCCAATAATTAATACACTGAAACCCGAAATCCACCAAAACGTTCCATGCGATCCGATTTTCCAACGCAATAACAAATGAGAAAATCTTGTAGTTTTTGATGAGACCAATTTTATTCCAAAGAACACCTCTTATGAGATCATTTGATACTAACCACTACTCGGTATTACCTCTGTGATCTGGCCAATAATTAATACACTGAAACCCAAAATCCACCAAAACGTTCCATGCGATCCGATTTTCCAACGCATTAACAAATGAGAAAATCTTGTAGTTTTTGATGAGACCAATTTTATTCCAAAGAACACCTCTTATGAGATCATTTGATACTAACCACTACTCGGTATTACCTCTGTGATCTGGCCAATAATTAATACACTGAAACCCAAAATCCACCAAAACGTTCCATGCGATCCGATTTTCCAACGCATTAACAAATGAGAAAATCTTGTAGTTTTTGATGAGACCAATTTTATTCCAAAGAACACCTCTTATGAGATCATTTGATACTAACCACTACTCGGTATTACCTCTGTGATCTGGCCAATAATTAATACACTGAAACCCAAAATCCACCAAAACGTTTCATGCGATCCGATTTTCCAACGCATTAACAAATGAGAAAATCTTGTAGTTTTTGATGAGACCAATTTTATTGCAAAGAGCACCTCTTATGCCATCATTCGATATACGTTTATGCAACTCGATTTGAATGCTGTGCTAATAGACATATAACTGATTACTTAATAGTACATACTACAGATAATTATCATTATTAAATTACATAAAACGTTTTGTCTTACTTATTTAAATATTTTTAAATTGTAAATTTAATTTTTTTATTTCAACCAAAAATACGTTTTGATTAAAGCAAATAGTTAAAATTAAAAGAACCCCGTCTGTTGTGAGGTTTTCATTGTTAACATTGCTTTTACCGACTGTTTGTTTTTGTTAATTTTGTTGTTTTGTTACGAACTTCACATCAATTCAAGGACGACGCTACTTCGAAAACGAAGTAAATCGAAACGACGCAGAGCGAGGCTTTAGTGTAGTTATGTTAATCAAACATTAAAAACTTCCATTGGTTATTGCGATTTTGCAGAAAAACACAAATTTCAAAAATAGATCTATATGGTTTTATTTTCGGAGCCAGCTCAAACTCTATTTTGATAAACCAGTAGTTCTAGATTTACTTGTAGATACGACTTTTCTACTTACGTGATTAATATGTTGCATGGATCTTTGCAATTTAGTTTTAATCAGCCAAAAAAACTTATTGAACACGGGCTTACACATTGCCCATTTTAAAAATAAAAAATTAATTTAATTTATACAAATTATGTTTGTTCGTTTGAAAACTAATTTAACATTTTTTCTTTTCTTTCTAGGTAAGTTGTCCATGACATTATCATACTCTCAATAAAATATGTTAGGTAAACGTAAGTACGAAATAAATGGGGGATGCCATGTGACTCTTAGCAAAATACAATTTTTTTGTATTTGTACATCCATTGTTCGAGAGCAAAATTTTGATTATTTCTCCCAAGGTTTTATTTTTTTCGATCTTTTGAATTTATTATTTTACGATGGCAACCGCCGACCTAACAAATATCTTATAAAATTGTTTCTTAAATATAAAAATCTCTGAAAATTTGAAACATTAACGTCATCAGCACAGCACCAAAAATTTGTATTTTAAATGTATCTATTTGGTTCAAACACAAATGGGGTAGTCATCTGGGTAATGAAAATGTTTAAATTACAATTACTAATTAGGACAGAAGGTATTTAATTTAAGCTCCTTCCAAAATGACATTTTTTCTTTATTGTTAAACTATGGCTGTGTAATAATGTCATCTTTTTTCGTAAAATGCTCAATTAATTTTATGAAATGTGTATGGCCAAAATTAAGTGTGTGTAGTAAGAATAATTTAAAACGTGTAATTTTAGAATAAAATCTAAGTATTAGCATCGAAAAATAAGTTTACCATAGATTTTTCTGTTTTTTATATCGAGAGATAAAAATGAGTTGAATAAAAAACTTCTGATAATTCCAATGTCATGATTATATTTAGTGTTAGTTTGCATCACAACGTTCCGTTTTGTGCTTACGAGGGGTGTTTAATAAGTACGGTAAATCTATATGAAATAAAGGTATAGACATTTTTTGTTGGGTTTTTTGATTCCTATAGCCGTGTTTTAAAATTAGAGCCCGATAGATGTATCCGGAGCAGCCAATTTTCTATGACAAAACTGATTTACTGTCAGTTTATCGTGAACAATTTAGCGTGAACAGTTTAGCGTAGAACTATTTATCGAAGAACAATTTATCGTGGAAACAATTGATCGTGGAATCAATTTATCGTATAACATTTTATCGTGCAACAATTTATCGTAGAAAAATTTATCGTAGAACAGTGTATCGTATATCACAATTAATGTCTGTGATTTGAAGTATCTTAAAACATAAAACTTTTTTCATAATGTATTTCGTATAAGAATTCGGTCATTTCTGGATATGTTCGATGGGAATGGGATTCTTAAATGATTTTTGGAAGAAGTTCTGGAATATGGTCACTTAGGACGGAACTCGGTAATTTCTTAACCGTTATTAATGATATTTTGTACGTTGGATGAAAATGGGATTCTTAAATGATTTTTGGAAGAAGATTCCATTACTTGCCACCTGGGACAGACTGGTGATAGATATTAAGGCGTTCAGTCTTACCAGAAAGTTTACATCATGAGCTTAAGATAGACGCCTGCTTACGTCGCCTCTAATCTGCAGAGCAGAAGCTGATATTGGTTGTGCCTCATCAATAACTTGCCCTGGCATGTAGTGTCAATAACCAGAAGCATAATTTTCCTTGAATCGTTTTCAATAGATCACCTTATTCATTTAAAGTTATCTAGCGAGCGTATTGAGCAAGGAATTTTCACTCTCATATTACCTACAGATATGATTTAAATAATTTCACGATACAGAACTGAAAATCTTACAATTTTAAAAAAATAAAGTATATTGGCGAAATACATTCTAAAATGTGTGAATGAATGAATATTCTAAAATGAAACAATCAAAACGGAAAGGCTCCACCTATATTTTGAACAAGTATTTCAATAAAAACTTGATCATCAAGCTTTGTCGATTATTTGAAGCAATAACGAACAAGCCGAAATTTGGAGTTGGGTTACTCATCACTAACATCATCAATTTGTAATTAACTTCATACCTATTAGCCATCATATTTTCGAACTCAGGTTTCTTGAGCGTCATTTTTCCATTTCGTTTGTCAATAACTAAGCCCCAAGTAAAGATAAATTCGATTAAATCAAGCATGCTTTCTACAAACAACATCATGGAATCGTGATCAAAATACTACAATACGGCGCCAAAATATTACTGGGTGATTCAGGTTCAAATCAGAGGCACTCACGAGGTATATCGCGGAGCCATCAGTTGGAACTCCGTACATTCTGTTTTTAAACAACAAAGGGACATGAACCATTATTCTAGTTATATTCTACAATCCGTTGGTTGCAGGCACGTATTTCCTATATAAACGCATTCATGCGTTTAACGTGGTCAAAAACGTGGTGCCAAGTGGTTGCGAAAAACGGCTATCATCTACATATACACAACGTACAATAACCCTTTAATCATCATATACGTTCAAACTGTCCGTTAGATTATTGAAGCACTCCATAATCATGTTAACTGCGAATATTTCCATAATACTAATTCAGCCATTCTTCATATCGTCAGGATCAGGATCAGGATCAGGTAAGGTGCCTATATTTCAAAACTTCTTCCAAAAATCATTCTAGAATCCCATTTCTATCCAACATACCTAATCTCATCATAATCGGTTAATAAAGGTCAAATGACCGCATATTCAAAAACTTCTTCCAAAAATCATCATCCCACTTCCATTCAAAATACAAAATCCCATCAATAGCAGTTAAGAAATGGCCGAGTGTCGTTCCAGGTGACCATATTCCAGAACTTCTTAAAACATCATTTAAGAATCCCATTTCCATCCAACATACAAAATATTATCAAATCGGTTGAGAAACCCGAATTCCCTCCCAAGTGGCCTTATTCCAGAACTTATTCCAAAAACCTTTTAAGAATCCCATTTCCATCCAACATATCCGATCTCAACATAATTGGCTAAGAAATTACCGAATTCCGTCCCAAGGAGCAATATTCCAAAACTTCTTTCATAAATCATTCTAGAATCCCATTTATACCCAACATACCAATCTCATCATAATCGGTTAATAACTGGCCAAGTTCTTTCCCAGATGCCATATTCAAGAACTTTTTCCAAAAATCATTTAAGAACCACAATTCCAATCAAAATACAAAATCCCATCAATATTGGTTAAGAAATGGCCGAGTTCCGTCCCAGGTGGCCATATTTTAGAACTTCTTCCAAAAATCCCACCCAACATATTCAATCCCATTTTAATCGATTAATAAAGGCCGAATTCAATATAATTTTATAAATCAAACACACTTTAATTGTTTATTTCACATAATTTTGTTATACGGTCAATTTTACAAACTACGATAAACTGGCATACGATAAATCGAACGATTTAGTAGTCTCAGTATGACCTAAGCTATTAGAAAAACAATCGGAAGTATTGGTTACTAGTGGAAGTTTTTGAGATATCGGCCAAAAACTTAAAATATCTTATTTGGCTGCAGAAAATCAAAAAATTATAGTGAAAATTCTAATCCATCAATTTTCCCCAAATTTTCCTGGTAGTCTCAATATGACCTAAGCTATTAGAAAAACAATCGGAAGTATTGGTTACTAGTGGAAGTTTTTGAGATATCGGCCAAAAACTTAAAATATCTTATTTGGCTGCAGAAAATCAAAAAATTATAGTGAAAATTCTAATTCATCAATTTTCCCCAAATTTTCCTGGTAGTCTCAGTATGACCTAAGCTATTAGAAAAACAATCGAAAGTATTGGTTACTAGTGCAAGTTTTTGAGATATCGGCCAAAAACTTAAAATATCTTATTTGGCTGCAGAAAATCAAAAAATTATAGTGAAAATTCTAATCCATCAATTTTCCCCAAATTTTTCTGGTAGTCTCAATATGACCTAAGCTATTAGAAAAACAATCGAAAGTATTGGTTACTAGTGGAAGTTTTTGAGATATCGGCCAAAAACTTAAAATATCTTATTTGGCTGCAGAAAATCAAAAAATTATAGTGAAAATTCTAATCCATCAATTTTCCCCAAATTTTCCTGCTAGTCTCAGTATGACCTAAGCTATTAGAAAAACAATCGAAAGTATTGGTTACTAGTGGAAGTTTTTGAGATATCAGCCAAAAACTTAAAATATCTTATTTGGCTGCAGAAAATCAAAAAATTATAGTGAAAATTCTAATCCATCAATTTTCCCCAAATTTTCCTGGTAGTCTCAATATGACCTAAGCTATTAGAAAAACAATCGGAAGTATTGGTTACTAGTGGAAGTTTTTGAGATATCGGCCAAAAACTTAAAATATCTTATTTGGCTGCAGAAAATCAAAAAATTATAGTGAAAATTCTAATCCATCAATTTTCCCCAAATTTTTCTGGTAGTCTCAATATGACCTAAGCTATTAGAAAAACAATCGGAAGTATTGGTTACTAGTGGAAGTTTTTGAGATATCGGCCAAAAACTTAAAATATCTTATTTGGCTGCAGAAAATCAAAAAATTATAGTGAAAATTCTAATCCATCAATTTTCCCCAAATTTTCCTGGTAGTCTCAGTATGACCTAAGCTATTAGAAAAACAACTGAAAGTTTTGGTTACTAGTGGAAGTTTTTGAGATATCGGCCAAAAACTTAAAATATCTTATTTGGCTGCAGAAAATCAAAAAATTATAGTGAAAATTCTAATCCATCAATTTTCCCCAAATTTTTCTGGTAGTCTCAATATGACCTAAGCTATTAGAAAAACAATCGGAAGTATTGATTACTAGTGGAAGTTTTTGAGATATCGGCCAAAAACTTAAAATATCTTATTTGGCTGCAGAAAATCAAAAAATTATAGTGAAAATTCTAATCCATCAATTTTCCCCAAATTTTCCTGGTAGTCTCAGTATGACCTAAGCTATTAGAAAAACAACTGAAAGTATTGGTTACTAGTGGAAGTTTTTGAGATATCGACCAAAAACTTAAAATATCTTATTTGGCCGCAGAAAATCAAAAAATTATAGTGAAAATTCTAATCCTTCAATTTTCCCCAAATTTTTCTGGTAGTCTCAATATGACCTAAGCTATTAGAAAAACAATCGGAAGTATTGGTTACTAGTGGAAGTTTTTGAGATATCGGCCAAAAACTTAAAATATCTTATTTGGCTGCAGAAAATCAAAAAATTATAGTGAAAATTCTAATCCATCAATTTTCCCCAAATTTTCCTGGTAGTCTCAGTATGACCTAAGCTATTAGAAAAACAACTGAAAGTTTTGGTTACTAGTGGAAGTTTTTGAGATATCGGCCAAAAACTTAAAATATCTTATTTGGCTGCAGAAAATCAAAAAATTATAGTGAAAATTCTAATCCATCAATTTTCCCCAAATTTTTCTGGTAGTCTCAGTATAACCTAAGCTATTAGAAAAACAATCGAAAGTATTGGTTACTAGTGGAAGTTTTTGAGATATCGGCCAAAAATTGAAAATATCTTATTTGGTCGCGGAAATCAAAAAATTATAGTGAAAATTCTAATCCATCAATTTTCCCCAAATTTTCCTGGTAGTCTCAGTATGACCTAAGCTATTAGAAAAACAATCGAAAGTATTGGTTACTAGTGGAAGTTTTTGAGATATTGGCCAAAAACAGAAAATAAACTAATAAAAAATTAAAATTTTCAAAAGGATTGGTAATGAAATGTTCTAGTTTAGTCCAGCATGAACAGATCCTAGAATTTTGTCCTAAGTTTTGGACCCCTGATCAATACTTTTATCCAAATATCATCGCCGTTCTTTTAGAACGGCGGAAAGGCGGAATATTGTTAAATTTCAAGATTTCATTTACCGTGTTCCTTTATTTCGGAGATCAATCAATTTGTAATTTTAAGGATCACTTTTAATATTTTATTCCGCTGGAATGTTTTATTTAGTGAAAAAAGAGATACAAAATGAATAAAAATTTCCGCTGGTTATTATATAACAAAATAATTTCTCTTTTGTGATTGTGCTGCCACTTGCGGCTAGTAGCGAAATTTCTTATTTTTCGCTGAGAAATTTCCGCTATCTTATACAGCATCACCACTACCTTATACTTGACTGATGACTATAGTGCACGAGATATTAAAGAAATTATCGTGTGTTCCGTAGATAATCAATTTGTTACAATCATTTAAGTAAAAAACTCACTTTGTTAAAAAAATATTTCATTTATTGCTTAATTATTGGTTTTAGTAAACAAATAATAAAAAATAAAAAAATATAAAATATTGAAAAATTAATTTTAGTATTTAATTTTATCACATTATCTGACTAGATAATTATTTAGAGCTATATGTGCGATGTTCCGCGTGAATCAGTCGGCATTGGATGTTTGCCCTCAATATCTTGTCGCAAAATCAAGCTTATATCTTCGACAGTATGCTCTATGAACATCATTCCCGTAGAAGATTTTCTTAAAATTCGAACTGTGAGCATAGTTGGATTGTTAATTTCAAGAGCTTTTCTGATAAAATAAACATTTCGAATTTCACTAACACAAAATTTCCAGGCTTCATCATATCATGTCGCTGAGTTGAGTAAGTTTGGGTAAATTTTTTCCCTCGGAATCTGAATTTGTGGAATCACTTTCTTCAAGTAGATAATTGGAATCATCTGTCTACAAATAATACATGTGTTTCGGATTTATTTCACTTTAAGTTTGGGTTTATTTTTCCTCAAAGCATTTTGTTCATTTGATTTTCTTGTTTTTGCCAACTCTTCAATCCTGTCTTTTTCTGGCGCCTTGGTGCAAATTCGTGTTTTACCAGCTCGATTTAATATATGTTTAAAACAAATTTTGGGAACGGGTCTTAATGTTTCGCGACTCAAATAAGCAGCTGCAGAAGAAATCTTGTCATGACTGTTATTTTCTGGTAGATTTATTACGGAATTTTTTGGAGTATCATTCGGCGGCCTATTATTAACTGTTGATCTAAAACCTTTTAAGATGTTTCTGTTTCGAAAATATTTTATTAACAGGTTCGTTAGTTAACCTTTTCCGTGAATTAACTATATAATTATTAAATGAAAATGCTGCTTTGAGGAATGTTTTAAATGGCCATGTAATGGTTAAAGTCTATGTAAGGTATGTGGAGGAACAGTAGGATAATGCCATTTTCTCTACTATACATAATAGAATCATAGCTACAATGCGATGAATGATTGTCCAGCAAAATAGGATTCTGTTTGCTGCAACTAACGTTCCTTTTTATGTGTTTTAAAATATCTAAAAATACATTCTACATTCATCCATCTACTTTTTGTTGCGAATCCAACGGATACAGACGGTTCTTCCTTAATAAACACAACTTTGTTTCCTTGTCTGGGAAAAACAAATGCTAGAGAGAGATGATTTCCAGCTGCATTTATGAAGACCACAACTGTAACGCGGAAACTTCGCACCTCTGCAACACACTACGAAATCTGCTTATTTCCATTTTCGGCTAGCACCTAAAAGAAGCGTAAAATATGAAACCAGCTCAAAATTTCCGATATTAAAACAAACAGTAATATTACCTTTAGATTAAAAATTATACCTTTGGAACATCCATGACCGTGTTGTAACACCAGTTTCATCAGTGTTGAATATGTATTTCGGTTGAAAATTATGTTTCTTTAGAACATATTCTAGATCAGTGTATACCAACGCTGGCAATACGGCCTTCCTAGGAAAGCATACCGTTTATCTGAGGAGCCATATGCTAAATTCATAAATTAGGTGGTTGGACTTAAACAGGCCATGCAAATTTTGCCATGAAAATTTTATTTATTACTAACATAAATATGAAACTAAGATGCAAAAAATAAGGTTGGGAAACACTGTTACTAAAAAAAAATCGTTAACGGCAACATGGTTGAACCTTGTCATTCTGGTCATTCAAAATGGTGTTATTCCTTTTAATAAAATCTGTTTAATATTATTGGTCTTTACGAATTGATAAACGAACTCTCGAGAGTTTTAGCATATGTGAGTCTTCCATACTGCTATCGACTGCCGCTTTTAATATTTTGCACCAACTCGTCTTCCTGATCTTTCGTTAAAGTTTGATTTACCGTATATTTTGATTGCTACTTTTACTAGTATTGACTAGAGCCTTGTCGTCACAGATCCATCGTTATATATTACATCGCCTGAGAAGTTCCCGGTCTGACACACAGATGGTGCCAAAAATTTAAAACCCATATTATGTAACCCATAACCCATATCATTAGTTTCCAAGTTACAGTTGTTTTAGTGACGCCACTTTTGTTAATTTCAAAAGAATGGAAAAAAAGAATTTCGTGTGTTGATTAAACGCCGTTGTTTGATGGGGCAAAATACCGTTCAGCCAAAGTAGTGGCTTGATAAGTATTATCCGGGCTCTGCACCAGGAAAATCAACCATCATTGATTAGTATGCTGAATCTATACGTGCTCGTACAACCACCGATGTTGCACCACGCTGAACCACAGCCAAATGAGGCTGTGACCTTGTGACTTCAGAAAACATAAAAAAATCCACAAAATTGTTTTGAAAGACCGTAAAGTGAAGTTGCGTGAGATAGCTGACATTGTAAAGATATTAATGGAACGAGTTGCTTTCGCATCTGTCGTATTCGCCAGATTTGGTCCCCGGCGATTATTACTTGTTGGCAGACCTCAAAAAAGTTCCAGGGAAAGAGATTTAAATGGAGATGAAGAAGTGATTGCCGAAATTTTGCGAGACTTCAGAGCACCATGGAGGAGGATGATGAAATAGGAGGGCGAGATGCGTCTATAAAATATAACTTATTTATTACAATACAGTAAACAAAACTCATGTTTTTTAATTAAAAAGGAGTGAAACAGATTCAAGTAACATTCAAGTCGCTGTGCGCATAAGGCCACTGGTAGAAAACGAATTAATTCGAAAGTGTGCATAGATAGAGTAGATAAAGCTGGAAACGGTCTGCAAATAATTTGTAAGAACGGTGGTGTGATGTTCGTTTATAGTATATATTTTAATTTTGTATTTAATCTGTTGGAGGCCTAAAATTCCATTTATGAAAAGTTGTAGTGAAATGCTACAGAAATTATTTCAAGGTTACAATGCAACTATTCTGGCGTATGGGCAGACTGGATCTAGAAAAACACATACCACAGGCACTACATTTGGTGAACATATGGGCTTAATTCCACGTGTCGTTTGACATTTTTCAAAAGCTCAATTATTTTGGTGCAAATCATAATACAGTACCATGTTCATTTCTCGAGCTGTACCCGAAACAGTTATAAGATCTGTTGTCTGGTAAACCGCGTGAACAAAGTATGCTGGATATACTGGAATCAAATAAGGGTATTGTGGTACCACGGCTTACCGAAACTATTGTAAAAAATCCGGGAAAAACTCTCAACTGCTTGAAGATCGACTGGTCGAGTGACTGGTGCGACCGCTTTGAACTAGGTTTCAAATCGTAGCCATGCCATATTTACAATAACGTTGACATTTGTATGTGCGGACAAGGTAATCAAATCTCTTGTTGGGTTGGAAGGGGTTTAAATCAATAAAGGATTACTGGTATTATCCAAAGTAATTGTAGCTCTGGAGAAAAGTGGTAATGGAGGATTTATCGATTATAGAGGCTAAAAATATACAAGGCTATTACGGGACTCTTTAGGCTGCAATTATGTAACTCTTATGATTGAATTGCATGGGTTAGTCTCTCAGATTACAACTGCGAAGAAACTCTTAGGACTATTCGATACGCGGATCAAGCAAAGAAAATTAAAAATAAACCAATTATAAACTTGGATATCGATTCGGAGGATTTAAATAAAATTAAACACTCGAATTGAAGCTACACGAATGGAGGAAATGGAGAGGATCGGCAGGATATTGTTTGACATTTCAAAAATGTTTTAATGAAGTTGTTAAAAATAAAAAAATTTCCCAGAGTTCAATGTTGATTCGCCTCGGCGAGGTCTTTTTACTACGAAATAAGTGAATCTTTTTATTATTTGTTCGTATGCGCCACCATAAGTAACGTTTTGATTTATTTAATGAATAACTTTTCTGTTTCTGATTTTATTTTATGTTGGCATTTATTAACATTTAGATTATAGTTTGGAAATTGTTCACATTATGTTTTGACGATAATATCATTCAAATGGTGCCCATTGTTTGCTTCGACCCGACGTGCTCTTTTCAGAGCATTTTCAATAACTTTTCTTAGAATTCAGGTCCCAGCGCCCTCACTTCATCTCGTATATTGGCCTTAAAGAAAGCCCCAAAGAAAAATATCGAGAGCCGTTACTTCGGGCGAACGCGGTGGAATGTTAAAATCAGAAAAACGCGATATTATTCGATTCTGTGGCTTCATTTTGTTGCAACCACAATTCTGGATGGTTCTCTACCTCTGACCTTAAAAAATTCGTTGTTTTCTAGGCACAATTCTTGAAAACGGCGACTATATTCAATTTTAACCCGCAAACCAGTTGAATCTTATATGGAAAAAGGTGTAATTAATGAAAAGTTATTTGCAAAGATTGCCTAGACAACATCAACTGCTGAGAACTTCGCCTGGTGGAAGTTTCGTGGTTTTTCTCAATACTTGCTTTCACCTGAGTAATGTACATTATTTCGAACTGCACGAGGTCTTCCAGTACGCGGAAGATCACAGACAGACTCTTGTTGCCGAAAACGCTGATCCAATCGGTAAATTGTTGGAGCGCTAAGTGCATTTCGAACATGAAATAAATTTCGATATGAACTTTATGTCTGAATCACTTCATCATAAATTTCCCAAATTTTTCAAAGTTAATTATAAAAAAAACGAGAAAAATACGACAAACAAAATCAAATAATTTATTCACTGATTAAATCATAACGTTACTTATGCGCCACCCTTTATTTCTCGTGCAGGTATAACCAGAAAAAGACAGCTTTCATTCTTTATACAGTGTACATTTTCATTTTTGACCGAATACACAAATGCCAAACTACGTTCGAACCGTACCACTTCAATTAACAAGTGGATTCCAAAATAGGTCACCTCACCACGTATCAATTTTGGAACCGTTAGAAATAAATTAAAAGTGTATTTCAATCAAAAGCCAAAACTTTTAACAAAGTCGGCTATAAATTGACACCATTTTGTAGAGTATAATCTGCACATTTCATAGAGCCAAAGCGGTTTATATTGCTGGCACGGAATATTGGGTCCTGAGATCTCTAGATACTTCTTAAATAGATACATCTTAGATGTAATTTTTTACATATTGATTTATATCCTTTCATCAGTTTTTGTACTAAGGTAAACATTCCGTAGTTAGCAGTTGGAAAATAAATAAATATTAGTTAGTAAAGTAAATATTACATAATAAATCAAAAAGTTTTTAAATTTCATATTTATTTAATGCATCAGAATGATTAATAAAAATTGCTACCGTCTATCTGAAAAGTAACTTTATTGTTGTTTATTACGACTTTCTTTCAAATATAAGACGAGTAAAGTAAAACGGTTACTAATGTGCGATGAATAGAGAAATAAACTTTCTTGTTACCGCGTTATAAAGAAAGTCTTTTTTTAGTATTTTCTTCTATAAATAGTTCTACATAGCAAAACTTTTTGCTTTGAATATGTAGTAGTTATTTTGTAATAGTATTGGATTACACTTACTGATTTCAAATGGTACCTAATCTTTCTGTGTAAATTATTAGTTTTTAATCAACAAATGCATAGTCTAATCTAATATTAAATACAGGTAAACTAGAATTCTTCTCCTACTTACAGTGAATCGAGATTCAAGTTTCCATTTCGAGCTGAAGATCGAAATGTCCAAAATTTATATCCCTCCAGTACATTGTTGCTGTGCATAGATGAGATGAGAGCAAGTTTAAAGCTATGAACAGAAAATTAATATTTTAAAGATTATAATTATTTAAATTTTTATTTGTAGTGATGACAACAACTTGCCTTGATAAACGATTGTGTTTTTCCACGAAATGTTAGAAATTCTTAAACATCTGTTACACTCCCGAAAAATAATATTTTGCGTTTATCGGTCTTTAAGTATTCTAAATCCCCGAATTTGGTGATTTTAATAACTTTGTTTTCCCAATAAATAACAGGATATAATTTTTAATTAATTCAATTACAGTACATTAAAAATAAATTTATTTTAAATTACAAAAATATTTTAATTATTTTTCAATTAAAAATTGTTCTTCCTTCTGCGAGGGAATACGAACTTTATAACTTTTAATATAAATTATTAGTTGAAAAAAGTATTTTGTTCTAAATAGTTTGGTAGTAAACATATATTCGTATGCAAGTGTATTAGTTGTTTTTTTTTTCTAAGCCATATTTTAGTTTAGTATTGGTTATACAGTTATATTTTGGGGTCTTGTAACAGATGCGATAATTTTGAATTTGCAGCACCGAAATCTTTAATTACGGTAACTGTATTGGGTTATGCTGATTCATCTGTTATCTAGAAAATTTTTATTTATTTAATCAGCGGCTCCAGGAAAACGGTCAACTGCGCGGCTAAGGCTCAGGGTACGGGTGTGGGGTTTCTGGAGCATGATTAAATCTCGCTCGACCGTATGAAGAAAAATGATCCCCTGATAAAATGTCACAGTCACTCGCAACGACTACTTACCATCATCACATCTGCCCCTCGAATTAAATGGCGATCACGAATTCATGTTAAATTTAAAAAAAAAACACTAATATTAATAAAAAGAATAAATTTTCCTCCATTTATCAATTAATAATTTACTTTCAGAATTATTATCAACAATCATTTAAGAAAAGCAAAAAAAAAATATATATAACCATCTTGTTGAAACCACATTTCATTCATATCCATATCTTCAAGATTTGACAACAAAAACTCATTTAACATGGTTCTGTATCGATTTCCATTCACGGTAACGCGTCGTCCTTCCTCATTTTTAAAGAAATATGGACCGATGATCCCACCAGCCCATAGACCGCACCAAACAGTACATTTATCAGGATGCATTGGTAATTCTAGAACGGCGTGTGGATTATCTTTGCTCCAAATGCGACAATTTTGTTTGTTGACGTATCCATTTAACCAAAAATGCGCCTCATCACTGAAGAGAATTTTACGGTAAAAAAATGGATCTTCGTTCAATTGATTTAACGACCAATCACTGAATTCACGGCGCAAACGATGGTCGTGTGGCTTTAATTCTTGCACCAATTGAATTTTGTATGGCACCAAACCCAAATCTTTACGTAAAATTTTCCATAAAGTCGATGGACAAAGTCCAATTTGCTGAGCACGACGACGAATCGATAAATTGTCGTTTTCTTCGACACTGGCCTCAACGACAGCAATATTTTCTTCTGTACGAACTCTTCTCATTCTTGTCGGTGGCTTGGCATCCAAAAGAGTGAATGTAGACCGAAATTTGGTAATTACGTTCTTTATGGTGGTCTCTGACGGACGATTATGTGCACCATAAAATTCACGAAGTGCTCTATAAACATTTTTAATTGAACACTGATTTTGAAAATAAATTTCCACGATTTGAAAACGTTGTTCTGGAGTTAACCTATTCATAATGATTTGCCAAACAATACTGAGTAGAAATGCCACTTTGAGCTGTCAAAACAACTGTCATAAAATAAAACGACATCTATCGGAAAAACAAACCTCCTAAAAAAACACCCGTTATAATCAAAATTTTTATAATTTAACTAAAATTATTGTAGAGGTTTATTGTATTTAATTCCCAAACCTACATATGTTTAATATAAATAAAAATTAAACACAAAAAAAAATATAATAAAAATTAATTATTGGGTCAACGAATAATCTCGTGACTAATAAAGAAAAACTCAACAAGTTATTGAAGATTTAGGAATTAAACAAAAAGAAAATTATGATAGATATTACATTATAATCTTAACTATAACTAATTAGAATTTTATAAAATAAACGAGGATTTGATTTGACAAATTTGGTACCAAAAATATACATACTGGACAACTTTGAGAACGAGGTATCCAATTGAAGTTTATTGGTTGGATATAACGTAGACTTTAATTTATAGCACACAAGATGACCAAACTGTTTATTGATGTTATTAAAAAAAAAATTTACGGATTTATCAATTTTACGGATTATTTAAAATTTGTTTGGTTATGATAGGTGTTCGCATTTTTTTTCTTTTCTATTATTATTATTATTATTATTATTAAAACCACAGGGTATATTTCCTTTTAAACGTCCACCTCAGTAGTATTTTATAAGTTTCACTATTTCGTTTAAATATTTATTTATTTTTTTTTTTTTCACATAAATGTCTTTTTACAAAATTTAAGTATTTATTTATTTCGTCTTTAATTTAGAAGTTTTAACACATTTTTGTTTTATTTTTATTTTTTTTTCATTTATTTTGTCTTAATGGACGCAATACCATTAAATCATTTTTATACTTTAGTCCACCATTTTATCACAATTCAATATTAATTCTAAGTTTTCATTTATTTATTTTTTTTTTGTTTGTTTTATATTTAGTTTAATTTTATAAACTTAAGTCATCATTTGCATGCTTTACATTCAGACATGCTATCAATTATTATTTAAATGTTAATCACTTAATTTTCTAAGTATAAACTATATTTCTAACACCATTTTTTTTGCTTTAAAGTTTTACTTCCACATTTAAAAAAAAAACAGTAAATTATTATTTAATAATGAACAGAACTAATTGTTTTAAAGTTTTTCACTTTGGGTGGACCGAGACTGACTGACTAAAAAAAACGTCTTTTCCGCCTCCAACAAAACGAAAAGCACGAACCAAAAAAAATCTTAAAACAATTGTCGGCCGTTCGAGCTCGTCGTTTATTCCGGTTCTTAACTCAACCCACACACTTCCTAATCAACTAAAGTACTTTTTTAGCAATTACCCAAATCAATAATCAACTCATCAATATTAATAAAGCGACTACTTTATTCGTTGAGGCACACTCATACGGTCGAAATTAATTGATATTTTGATAAGATGAAATTACCGATTCTGCCGATCTAATATGGGGCGAAACACCAGATTCGTAACAGTCTTGATTACTTCATACCAGTAACTTATTTAGAAGACCATTGGTAGTATCTGAAACCGTAGAGGAAGGACCATTATAAAAGGGTATTGTGAATATGAAACCATTAAAATGAAAACATCCGGGCGACCGTTATGAAAATTATGGTTCGAACTACGAAGCAGCTGTACCCGATGGTACCAAGATAAAAGAAATTAAATTATCCCTTCAACCAAAAGCACGAAAATAACTTGGACAAATTAAATTGAGAATCACGAACATAAAAAGTGTAATTTACATTTTGATACCAAAATAATTTACAATCCTCTATTGAATGATATTATGCCACAGTGGTTTTCAACATACTGGTTGTCTGTAATAAATTTTCAATTGTTTAATGAACATAATTATATTCATATTTAATTACAGACAGTACAGAAATATGTTTATTTTATGAAATCGCAATTCTGAATTAAACTAGCCAGATTATTTTTATACGCGAGAAGGTGAGATTATTTCAAAAGCCTATGGTAGCTGGTTAATAAAATATCTTTTTTTAGAGGTTCACAATTTCAAATTAAAATAGAACAAAGAAAATCATTTTGAATATCAGTAAAACTAGCTTTATTGGATAGATAATTTTATGGCATTAATGTTTGAATATGATTTCGGCCGCCGCGGCGTGCGTGTAACTCCATGTAATCTGGAGGTTCAATTTTCGATCACTCTTCACATAAATTGTGGCCGTACACTAATAACTCGCCGAATGTTATGTTCCAAGTGTTCAATTGCCTCTGGTTTATCGGCGTAGACAAGTGACATAACATATCGCCAAAGGAAATAATATAATGGTGTTAGATAGATCACACGATCTCGGTGGCCAATTAAAAGAACATTACGTGAAATTGTATTTTTGACCAAATGTTTCTTTGAGTAAATTAATTGTACCCCGCGCTGTCATGTGGCACTACATGACTTCCTGTTGGAACCATATCTCTATACCGTTCACCGTTGACTGTAACATTCCGCCCAACATCTTTTTAGAGGACATATGGACCAATGATTCTGCCGGCCCATCAAGCGCACCAAACAATGATTTTCTCTAGATGTAATGGTGTCTCGGCAAAGGCTTGTGGATTATCTTCACTTCAAATTTAACAATTCTGTTTATTAACGTACCCATTCAGCCAAAAGTGAGCCTCATCGCTGCACAAAATTTTGTTTGGAAAATCAACATCAATATCAATTTGTCCTTCAGTCCATTGGCCTAATTGGCGGCGTGCGCAATAGTCGGATGGCTTTAATTCCTGCACAAGTTGAATTTTGTAAGCACGTAAACCAAGATCCTATGATAAAATCTTCCAGAAAGTGGATGGAACGAAGTCGAATTGATTGATGTCCTCAATGCTACGCTGTGGTACGCACTGTTTGACGTCTTACTGGATGCGTATTATCATTTCGAGCATATGTGGTGTGAAAACGACCTATAGTTAGCCTGATTACTCGCTCTACGTAATGCACGATGAGATTGGTGAATAGAACCATTATTTTGATAAAAACTTTCATCAATTTGCAAGCGTTTCTCTGGCGTGAATTTATTCATTATGAAATAGCAAATTAAACTAATGAGAAAGCAAATGTGAGCTGTCAAATCGGTTGTCAAACAACAGTGTTGCCAACTTATAGATGTGAACATCTAAAAACATCCAATTCTTTAATATTGTATGATTTTACATATACATAGTAGAATCAATTTAATCTGGCGAATTATAAAAAACTGTTAAACTTATTATATATAATACTGTGGGCGAAAAACAGTAAGACTTTGTTCATAATTTTAAAATTCTTTATTTATTTCTCCAAATCTATTTCGCCCCCTCAAAGTAATCCCCCCCCCCCCGGCCTCAATACACTTGTGCCAACGTTTTTTCCAAACCTCGAAACAATTGTTAAAGTCAATTTCCAGAATAGCCTCCAATGCGCGTAGCGATTCACGTTTAATGTCTTCAATTGACTCAAAACGGTTTCCCCGGAGCGGTCGTTTGAGTTTGCTGAACATCCAGAAGTCACACGGAGCTAAATCAGGCAAATACGGTGGTTGCGGCACGATATGAGTGGAATTTTTGGCGAAAAAATCACGTAAAACCAATGCAGTATGAGAAGGTGCATTATCGTGGTGCAAAAACCAAGAGTTGTCGACCCGTAATTCCGGCCTCATTTTACGAATAGCTTCGCGCAAACGACGCATAACACTCAAATAGTATTCCTTGTTGACAGTTTGGGCGGTCGGAAGGAATTCAGAGTGCACCACACCTCGATAATCGAAGAAAACTGTCAACATTACCTTGATTTTTGACTTGCTTTGGAGTGATTTTTTCGGCTTCGGCTCACCTTTGGCACGATATTCGGCCGAATGATCGTCTGTTTCCGGGTCGTAAGCATAGATCCAAGACTCATCGCCAGTTATATGTTAATATGTTAATACGTTTCATGATCCTGGTATTCGGCAAGCATTGTTTCACAGACGTCAACGCTACGCTGTTTTTCCAAAAAATTGAGTGATTTTGGAACCAATCGTGCTTTCACTTTTCTTAGGCCTAAATGATCTTTCAAAATGGTTTTCACTGATCCTTCCGATATTTCAACGATGCCAGTAAGGTCTCTGACTGTTAACCGTCGATTCTCGAGCACCAATCCCTTGATTTTATTAATGTGTTGATCATCAGTTGATGTTGTTGGCCGTCCTAGACGTGGTTCGTCGCCAACACGTTCCCGACCCTCTTTGAACAATTTGTACCAATCAAAAACACTTGTTCGCGACATACAATTATCACTGAAGGCCTTTTGCAACATTCTGAACGTTTCAGCACCACAAAATTGATTCCGCACACATAATTTAATGGAACTTCTTTGTTGAATAATTTCACTCATTGTAAAAGTCGCCGAATGCACTTTTAGTACTTCAGAAAGACAAGACAGATGATTATCTTGATGAGACAATTGGCACAGATGTCGCTGACAGTCATACCAACATAGAAAAAATATTTTTTATTTTTTTTTTTTTATTTTCCCTGATCTGTTCTGGGGCCGAAGCTCTCCTACTCTTTCGCGGTTCGCTTATTTACGTCCTTTACCTTTACGCCTGTATTGGCCAATTCGTGGACGTACGGATATAGGTTCAATTTTATTACCATCTGCACATTGCATAGCTCCATGCCAGCCTATACTGGCATGGAAGATGGGTCGGCCCGTGAGCTTCGCACTCCGACAGGGGGTCATAGATGTGTTCCTTCTCATCCCAAATTGTAATTTGTTGATGAAAATTCCCTTTGCATCCTGCCCCTATCGGGATTCGAACCCGGTACCTCCCGATCCAAACGCCAAAGCTTTAACCACTATGCCATTTGGTCGGTAGAAAAAATATTTCGACGAATGGTTTTCCGCGCGAAATTTAAATTAAACAGTCTTACTACTTTTTGCCCACAGTAGTATACCAATATCTGGGTAAATTCAAATATCAATTTGTAGACATATATCAAAAGTATAAACGATTGTTCGTATGAATGTCGAAATTTTCTGCTGGTTTTAAAATATCAACAGGAACAATTTCTTTTTGGTGACGGTGCTGCCACTAACATTAAATAATAAAAAATAATTGGTATCTTACACATCATGTGAATTATCGTTATTTCAAACTATGGATTAATAGAAATGACATCGGTTAAGAGGTATCACAAATCGATAGAATTGAGCATCTCTAAAGACGAAGATATTGTAAACTATTTCATAAACCATTAGGAGAATAATAAAAAATGGCACATTTTTGCCTGCAGTTTGACTTGAGTTTTAAAGTTTTAAGTTTCTAGGTTATTTCACACATTCTCCACATTGTCCCGATCGTATTCGGCAAAAATATTATCGCCACAAAAGTTTAACCGGCAAGTACTGGATCGTGTGCGTTGAATGTGGCATAAATTGTTGTGTCGTTTTCGTGCGCCACACACGTCCAAACTTAATTTGAGGCGAAAATGTTTTCGCCGAACGCGTTCGACAAAAATTTTTGTAAATGTAGACCCACTTTAACACGAACAAATTATCTGCTCAGCTCTTTACACGATATCTGAACATGTTGAAAATTTTAATGGATACGAGTATGGTATACTTGATACACGAGTATGATTATAACTAAACTAATTAAGGTAATTGATTGTTATGAGGGAAAATGAAAAATGTACCTTTTCTGATCCCAACATAAATTTTTTTATAATATACGAGCATGTGTACCACACGAAAATACCAAATAGGGAGTTAATGTTTAGTCATTTTACTAATTGCCCAGTTCACGTTTGGAAATTATTTTTCATTTTGTTTAAAAAAAAATTAAAGACGATTTTACAAATTATATTAGCTATTTATTATTTTCGGTTCCGATATAATAAATCATCCTCAAAATTTAAAATAAGCAACAAGAAAATTCATAGAAAAATGTTTATTATTTCCCAATTAATAAATAATCCGCATAACCAAATAAAAATAAATTATTTAACAATATTATTAAATAACTAACATCTTGAGAAGAATTTAAAATGTAAAACGAAAAAAAACATTTTACTTAACTGTGATCATTAATCTTGTTTCCTTTATTGCTGGTTTAACAAACAATTTTTTATAATAATATTTATTAAATATTTTTCGCCGTTTTCAATTTCTTTACAAGAATTTTTTTAAAAATAAACAAGGGGAAGAAACCCGTAAACTGAAAAAATGTCATGGGTTCAATAAAACCATTTATCATTATAATTATATAATATTGATTTGATTATGATTGATAACATTTCACCGGGAATTAATTTTTAAATTTGCATAGAAAAATATTATAAGCATTTTCCGTAAGGTTTGCTAACAAATTGTTTCTTGTATTTTATTGTCTCGGTCTTCCTTACAACATGCATGTGAAGTTACTGCTAAAGTTTTACTAGTAAAAAAATTATCAAAAACTTCACATGTTTATACAGCAGTGTGAAGTGTTTACTAAGTCTATGCTAAACGTTTATATGTGTTGGTGCATATCAAAATGATACCTGTACAAAGCGGAATAACGTAACTTACATTATTTTAACTATTTTGCAGATATCTTTAAAAAAACCCGAACGAAATTAAAATATCATTACCATTGCATTAATCAATATTCACTAACACGAACATTGCGGTTAATAAAAGTTTTACAAAAATAACTATAAAATCAGTATCCGAGGCAGATTAGTAGCAAACACTACACACTGAACTACATAAGGAAGAATTATTGAAATCAAATGAGATAACCGAAATAAATTTTAATTCATACTCGGGTAAACTGGGTGGGACAATATCCTTGGGTGCAAAACATACACACATCGATCAATTTCAGCAAAAGTTCAAAATATCAAAAATCAAATGTTTAATTATCTAGAATGCAGATTCAAAGTCTGTTTCAGCACCAATCCAGTGGTACTTTTTTGTACTTATACCGTGCGAACAAAGTGAATTTTGAGGTCAACATCTGAAGTACACGTTTTTTGTGAATTTGTCAGCAAGAAAATTATTAGTAAAAATCGAATTAAAACAAGGAAATCAGCAAAAACAATATTTTTAGGCCGAATAACAGCTTACATTCAACGTTCCTATGATTTCACCAAAGTTTTAACCAAATCTTGAAGTATAGCCTCCCGTTCGTTTTTGATCGCCTGTTGCAGGTCCTGGAGACTCGTTGGAGCAATAACTTTGGCTCGAACTCAATTTTTCAGTTCGTCTGATAAATGTTCAATCGGGATTGAGGTCCAGGCTTCGAGCTGGCCCCTCCATCATAGGAACATCCACTTATTGAAGGTACTGGTACACTGGACCAGCTATATGCAGTCTCGGATTATCCTGCATGAACAGGAAGTTTTCACCAATAAACCCGGCAAAAGGTACAACGTAGTCCTCGAGTATTTCCTCAATGCACCGTTGAGAAGTCACTTTACTTGATCGGCGGCCAGTATTCGCTCCAGAGATGAACACAAGGTCTGTCTTCGCCTCCAGCGACATACCTGCTCAGAACGTGCACGATCCTTCACCATACGAGACACGTTCTTCAATACAACATTGTGAAAATTGCTCTCCTGATCTTCTCTACACTCTTCTTCGTCCATCGTTGCCATGTAAACACATCCTGCACTTGTCAGAGAACAGGACTTTTCTCGAAGGCAGCCTAGCCGGTGGTCTGGGATCAATTTCGTATTCTCAATATCAACCTCGTATCTCTGCTACACCCGGCGAACGGAGAATCGGCTCAAATTTAGTTGTCGAGCCACATCATTTTGGTTCTACTCCGCATCAGTTAGTGCAACCACTTGAGCAGCTACCTCTGGTGTGGCACTCATTTTCTTGTTCCGGATGAAGAAAAAAAATGCAACTGTGGAAAATTTTAGCACCCAAGAGTCAAAAAATTTGAAAAATAATATCAAGCTCCAAAGCCAGGGAACTCCTATTTTTAGAAATCCTATTTTAGAAATGGTATACTGAGATAACCCTAGAGTTCTTAACGCAACCTCAGGTATTTGGCGTGTTAGTTGGAGACCATGTCAGTTAAAAAATATATTCAGTTGCTTATCATCCAGGGGACCATAGTTATTAGAAGAAATATTCAGTTGCTCCCCATCCAGGGGTGGAAACAATTCATACAATTTAGTATTATGACCAAATGGGTGGGAACAGTTTAGAGGATTTTGTATTATGACTAAATATAACAAAAATTCTTAATCCAACTGAGATATCCCTAAAGATCTTAACACAACCTCAGGTATATGGGGTGTTAGTTGGAGGCCATGTCAGTTAAAAAATATATTCAGTTGCTCCCCATCCAGGGGAGGAGACATTTAATAAAATTACATTTAATGAAATTTTCACTTTTTTAAGATTATTTTCTTGTGTAGTTTTCCCCCTGTTGCGTTTCGTAATTTTTGATTTAATAGTAAATAAATGATCGTTAGTATCCACTTCATTTACTCGATTATTATTTTCTCGAATTTCAGCATTATCTATTGATTCATCACTAAAACCTTCGAACTGATTCCTAATTTCAATTTCCGGATATAGAAACGACGATATTTGTGTCTGTCATTTCCACATTTTCGCATACATTTGTGTCTGTCATTTCCACATTTTCATTTTTATTTTCTTCAACAAAACTATTTGTTTGCTCAAGGTGGAATTTTCTTTCTCGAGTCTTGCAAATTTATCGACTTCTATATTTTTTTTTTCATTGTAGATTTTGTGCGTGTCATTAATTTAACTATTTGATTTTTGAACACTGCATAAAATTTGTAACTGCAAATATTTGATTTTTGGTTTTTGGGGGCTCGTAGGAGTGGCCCCCTAACGTAATTGGATCCCAGATACTCGTATATTATTTTATTTGAATTTATTGTGTAGTATTTATTTCATATACTTATTACACTTAATTATTTTTTTTCAAATGAAGGAAACAATTTGCACGAAAAAAATGACGTCTGCACTCATCGACAGCTTTGATCGTTTTCGTCATAAAAACGTCGTATTCTCTATTAAATGCCGCTTTTAAAGCATCAAAGGAACAACATTTGAGCCTTGTACAAATTATACGCAGCTAAGGGTTTTGTGAAAGCCATGATTATCAAGAATCAGTAAAATGGCGTCACTCACACTTGGTTTGGTGATTGTTATAAAGTGATTGAGCCATTCTACAAAAATATCATTATTAATCCATCCGAAATTTTAGAACCGATTTCTTTCATCTTTATACAGTTGCGGTGATAATCTGGAACGAGGAAATATAAACATATGCGGAATAAAACCACTGAATACGTTCATAACACAGCACACTGTGACATGTTTACCACGCTCCCAGCTTACGGCTTATTCAACTTGTTTCTGATCTTTTGAACATATGATGTTTCCTGGTGTTTGCACAGTGTTAATGCCAGTTTCAACCATGTTAAAAATTCTCAAAGGTTTGAATTGGTATTTAGTAAGCATTGACTCGAGGTTGATATAAAAAGTTCGACTTCGCTTTATTAAAAGCTATATGATTCTATTAATGCTGGTTGGTTCAATCTAGTTGTTTGACTAAATCGATTCGGTACGGAATTTAGTTCGGTGATGAAGATGATCTCGAATTTATTTCTCTTGTTCAACGGCAAACGCTTGCGTCTGCTCGAACCGGATGTCTTTCATTCAGTTCAAGCAAAGCAGCTTTCATTTCATTTTCCGACCCACTTCGTTTTAGCGGTTTTTCTAATGTATATTCGGGGCATCTAAAACAATTTCAAAAATTAAATAAAAATATGTACTTCCTTATTGGGTAATTCCGTGCATGCACGAAATTTCCCTCAAAAAATGAAAAAAAAATCGACACCAAAATTTTATTCGATCTAATAACACGTGCATTACACTCACTAAACATGTAACTGGAAATACCATTTATAGGTTTTATTGATTTATAATTCAAATAAATACCAGTTCCCTTTATTTTATTTTACTCAAAAATTATAAAAAGTTGACAAAATACGGGTTTCGGCATTCCGATTAAGGCCCCGATTAATTAAAAGAATGTGTGAAACAAAAGAAAATGCAAATGTACAGGGAGGTACAACACCATTATAAATATCGATAAATACAGGGTGTCCGCCGGGAAGGTATACTACTTTGTTTTGCCAGTTCATACTTGACAGTCGTGAATTAGACACGTGGCAAATTTATTATGGAAAAATGTTCGATAAACCATCTTGTCAATAGGATGGTACAGCTCGCCCATGACAACCCCGATTTTCATGAAAAAATCATAATGAGTGACGAGGCACATTTTCATTTAAATGGATATGTGAATAAACAGAATAGTCCGTTCTGGGCAATGGAAAACCCTCACATTATTCATCAGTCACCTTTACATCCATTAAAAGTGACAGTCTGGTGTGCAATTTGGTCAGGAGGAATCATTGGACCTTACCTTATCGTGATATGATTGAAAACTTTTTAACGCCACAACTGCATACTTTGGGCTTGATTAACATGTGGTATCAACAAGATGTTGCCACATCGCATACAGCCCGGACTACAATGTAGTTACTGCGAGAACACTTTCCACAACAAGTTATTTCAAAAAATGGTGATGTTGATTGGCCTCCACGGTCGCCTGATTTGACTGCTCCGGACTTCTTTTTGTGGGATATCTAAAAAGCAAGGGTTATGCAAACAAACCAGAAACGCAATATTCGTGATGAAATTTATGAAATACCGCGTGAAATGTGTGAGAATGTAATGAAAATGTGCTCAAAAGGGCTCGCATTTGTGAGGCTAACAGAGGCGGACATTTATCTGATATTGTATTCCATACATAATTGCCGACATTTAATAAAACATTTATCAATATAAGATCCATTCTCTTTCATTTAATCAAAAATCATAAACAAACAAAGTAGTATACCTTCCCGGCGGACACCCTGTAGATGCACGGAGTTACTCAAGGGCATGAAACTACCCCACTCTCCCCTACATTTAAGAATTTGAAATGAATTTAACGTAAACTTTATTCATTTTACTTTAGAACTTTCCTATATAATTGATATGATAAACGGAATACTAATTATTATTGAAATATTCATAAGGAAACCTCTCGACCCTATGGTTCATTCAGTTTCCAAATTTCAATAAAATGTGATTTTACGGAAGTGTATATATTAGCGAAGTTCCAACAGAGAATTTAAAAATTAACTTTGCGATTAGCTTTCAAACAGAAAATAAAGTCAGTCATGTCGAATTTTGCAATAAATTTCCTACAGCAGTATTTTTCTCACTCTTAGGTGTTTCTGCTGGATCTAACAAAATGCGTGAGCTTTTCTTGAAAATCAAAACAAAGATTCTAGAAAAACTATTCAATCACAATCATGATAGGAAACTCGTGCATCATTTTCCACTTTAAGTGCATTTACCAAAAACACGAATATGCATTTAATATGTCAAGCACAATAAAATGTGTTTATTTGATGTATTCATGCATCGTTTTCCACCTGGTTGTGTTGATATGCTATTTATATGTACATTTTTACGATTTTTGCTATTAGATTTTTATCAAATACAGATCAGATAATTAAATTAGAAATTTAATAAAAAGCGAACAATAAAACTTTTCCAGAATCAGTATAAAACAATACTCGTATCAATAGTAGAAAATCAAATTGAAAATTTTACTACTTTATGAACTCGTTCGTTCCATAAATTTTTTATTTCTGTTCGTTCCATCTATTTACTTTAATGTAGTTTTTACTACGAATAGTCCCCATTTTAAAAATAATGCACAGTAAAATTTTAGTTCATCTATTTGATGAGTACCTAACATTATTAAATAGGGGATCTGCATCGGTAATAATTTATGTTTGTTAATATTTTTTTAGAACGACTAATGTATAGTATTAACCTGGTTACTTGTCGGCATGTGCAATACCGAAAGAATCGCTAAACCGCGACATCGATGTACGAGAATCGCACGCCCGTTATTGAATATTTTATTTACAAATAAAACATTTGTAAAAAGTTGTCTTTCCAAAAGATTCGTCATAGATTATTGCTTATTGATTTTATTTTCATGATTTTATTATGTTTTTGTTGCCGTATTACTGTAGGGTATTTTTACGATTCATATGAGCGAACATACAGCTTTGTGAACTCTTTAGCTTTTACCCTGCAGCCTCAAGTTCTGTACACATATATAAATATTTATAAAATTGACATACATTAAACATTATATAAAAAAAAAATTATCTCATACTTACATGTAACTTTTTACGAGTACGAGTGGATTAACAATAAAAACAGTCTAATTAAAAATTTAATTAAAATTTTTTATTAGGTATATGGTACATACTTCGTTAGTTGATATACTCACGTATTGTAAATTTTGATCATAAACTTAAAAGTTTGATTTTGTTTGAGAAGAAATTTACCAGCAACAACAATATAAAATTAAAAATTAATGAATTCAATAATTTATTATTTATTCACAAATATACAATTTATAACTAATTACCAACAACATAAATAATTTATGTACATTAAATTAAGACGAATGATTTTGATATGAGTTTCAAATGTACTCGTGGTATGTATGTATGTACATACAATTTTTGGTTTCCTTAAATTTTATTTATATAAAAGTAACCCTTTGTTATATTTAAACAAGAGAACCACATAGTTTATATGCCTAGAGGAAATTTAATGTTTAATTACTTTATGACGAGTACAACGAACAATATTTTATCATGGTAGTGCCGTTTCTAACAATTAACAAAAATTAATATGTATTAGTAAGTACACTGTTAAAGTATTTCTTATAAGAATATTGAGTGAAATCCAAATAAAACTCATGAGAAAAAAAATTGGTTTCCTTGTGATAATTAAATGAAGCACAAATAAAATTAAATTAATCCATTTAGAAGAAACTAAAAAATAAAAAAACTTAATATCTGTACACGAAAAATAAAATGTAAGAGTACATAATTCGCTGTAAATAAACAGAATTTTTCGATAATAAATTTAGGACCTATGATCAACAAACCATAAAGTAAAACTAGCAGTAGTTTACATTTAAAAGCCAAAGTGCCACTATTATCGTATAATTTCTATAGGCTTAACCTTGCAAATCAAATAGGTTTGATTTCCAAACGGATTGGTCGCGATAGATTTTTCTGAGTAAAACTCGTTCATTGAATTCGTTGAGTGGCAGATGTTGAATGACCAATAACAGGCCATCGTAGAGTTTGTACCAAAATTTCATTATATATGGATGATACCTATGGACTTAACCTTTCAAATGATATCAGTGACATTCCAAAACGGATTGACATCAGACGATTTTTGAGTAGAATTTCTTCAGTGCATTCATGGAGTCTGAGTGGAATGGGTTTGACGTCCAATAACAAGACACCGCAGAGTTTGTACCAAAATGCCACTATTACTGGATGATTTGTAAAGGCTTAACCTTGCAAATCAAATAGGTTTGATTTCCAAACGGATTGGTCGCGATAGATTTTTCTGAGTAAAACTCGTTCATTGAATTCGTTGAGTGGCAGATGTTGAATGACCAATAACAGGCCATCGTAGAGTTTGTACCAAAATTTCATTATATATGGATGATACCTATGGATTTAACCTTTCAAATGATATCAGTGACATTCCAAAACGGATTGACATCAGACGATTTTTGAGTAGAATTTCTTCAGTGCATTCATGGAGTCTGAGTGGAATAGGTTTGACGTCCAATAACATGACACCGCAGAGTTTGTACCAAAATGCCACTATTACTGGATGATTTGTAAAGGCTTAACCTTGCAAATCAAATAGGTTTGATTTCCAAACGGATTGGTCGCGATAGATTTTTTTGAGTAAAACTCGTTCATGGAATTCGTTGAGTGGCACACGTTGAATGACCAATAACGCGGTTTTCTGGCTGTGGATATTTGAGCGCAGTCGTCCAATTTTCCGGCAGCTCTTCTTGGTTCACTTAGTCAATTAGATCGTATACTTTTGATACAAGATTAGTGCTGGCGGGGTTATTCGACAAACGCCTCTTCTTATGATGAAGCAATTGCTTTAACGCGGGTCATTTCGTCATTGCGATTTACTAGATTTTGGAAGTAGGTTTGCCATACTGATAGAAAAACATCTAGGCTTGTTCTCAGCTTTCCATTTCCATCTTTGAACGCTGTACTTCTTGGGTGGAAGTCATTAGCGAGATTCCTGGCATTAGCAAAACTCTTGAATTTCGTCGTTCCACTTGAAAGCTGATTTTTTTGGTGCCTGATCTCATAATCTTTACGCTTCTTTTGCCGGAGATATATTATCGTAGCTTTCTTAGCACGTAGCTTTAGTAATATCGGACTGGTTAGCTAGCTATTATTCTTAAATGTTAAGAGGAAGTTATTCGCTGTAACTCTACCGAACTAGATAGTCAGTTACAGTTGGTTCGTATCTCTGCAGGGAAGCTTGATTTTTAAAGCATCTACATTTCATCGAATGATTGTTTGTGCTTGTCTATTGAATGTAAATGACAGTTTGCACTTGTATTTGAATATGACACGCAAATGATCGCTTTCCGTGTCTTTACTACTGTAAAATCTAACGTCGGATATGCTGGTGGAATGTCTTTTATAGATCATGACGTAATCGAAATGGTTTTCCGTTATTTCATCATTCGATCTCCACGTTACTTTTTGGATCCTCTTATGTAAAAAATTTCTACTTGATACAACTAAATTAAACGTTATTGCCACGTAAATGGCGCGTTGGCCGTTGTTGTTTCTGGAGAGGTACGAGCTGTTCGGGCCGTTGTACTGTGTATTTTCTCCAGTCCTACCGATTTCTGCATTATTCACTCTCACTACGATTTTAATTTCGTCGTGATATATGTTTTTGATAACTTCCTCCAACTCGACTAACAATAAATTTTTGACATCTGATATATCTTCGGTGAGTGCATGTACATTAACGACCGTGATATTAAATTTCTTAGTACGGAGTTTGACCGTACATATCCGCATATTGATAGAGATAAGCCGATAATGTGTTGCTTAACGCCCCGCTTGATGTGAGGTGCCAACTACAAATTCTCCTCCATTCTGAAAGCCGCTGTAATGGAGTGTGTAACCATTGGTGGTGTTATGGATGCTACTTCCAGACAATCGAAGTTCTTGTATTGCGATAAAACGTAATTTGTAAATCTTTGCCTGGTTCGATGGGGTTTCTAGATGGTTAGATCTCTAAGGTGTTAAAGGAAGAATCACGTTCCATGTTCCCATTTTTAAAGCGTTGTCTGATGTTGAAATTTCTAGGTCGTTGTTGTGACGAATTTTATTTGGTAATCCGAGGCCATAGTGTAGGGTTCATAACGCTCACTTTACGTGCATGGGTCATGCACTGGTGGAAAATCTTATGACATCCTGTTGTATCATGAACATTTTTGTATACCGAGCTGATTGATACAAGACCGACGCCCGCTTTTGCCATCCTTATAACTTTGAGAACCGACGTTGATTTGGTAGGTGGGGTGATACCTGGTATTAAGGCTATTGCTCATTTGAGTTTGATTTTAGTTGTTGGAATGATTTGAAAGAAACGGCTGATAATATGGTTATGGCACATCTAAAGTTGAATTTAATTTATAGAATAGGTAAGTACATGTAGATGGTTGGAAGATTTAATAAAGTTGACTGTTTAAATGATGTTTACAATAATTTAAATTTGTTTCGATACAATCTAATAGTTTTCGTAAAATTGCTTAATTATAAATTTTTGCTTAGTTTTTCGTATAAAGTAGCAATGATGGATTTATTACGCGATCAGGTTTAATTTCAATTATAAACTTACGTAAATCATCATGGAATTCCCATTGGCCGTTGGGTCTTTTTATGCAAGACGTGTAATGCCCAAAGCCACCCGCTAAATGATGGTAGTTTATGGTTCCTTTTAAATAAACAGTGTCCTCCAAAATAGTTAGCTCTTGTTGAATGGCATTTAATTTTGTTTGATAAATGGTGGAACTATTTAATGGTTCGACGTCTACTATTATAATACAAGCATTGGATATAAGTTTGTTTTCCTTTATTCGACTTTTGCAATTAGGACACTTGGCATGAGGTAAACGAATTCTTTTTTCAATATTTGTAAATTCTAGATCGGAAAATTCAAAATAATTTATGCTCAAGTGAGAAATTTCTTTGGTTACAGTAATGTCTTGATATCATTTGAAAGGTTTAGTCCATATGTGTCTTCAGTATATAATGAAATTTTGGTACAAACTCTACGATGTCCTGTTATTGGTCATTCAACGTGCGCCACTCAACGAATTCCATGAACAAGTTTTACTCAGAAAAATTTATCGCGACCAATCCGTTTGGAAATCAAACCTATTTTATTTGCAAGTTTAAGCCTTTACAAATCATCCAGTAATAGTGGCATTTTGGTACAAACTCTGCGATGTCTTGTTATTGGACGTCAAACCTATTCCACTCAGACTCCATGAATGCAGTGAAGAAATTTTACTCAAAAATCGTCCGATGTCAATCCGTTTTGGAATGTCACTGATATCATTTGAAAGGTTAAGTCCATAGGTGTCATCAGCATGTAATGAAATTTTGGTACAAACTCTACGATGACCTGTTGTTGGATATTCAACATGTGCCACTCAACGAATTCAATGAACGAGTTTTACTCAGAAAAATCTATCGCGACCAATCCGTTTGGAAATCAAACCTATTTTATTTGCAAGATTAAGCCTTAGTACAAACTCTGCGATGTCTTGTTATTGGACGTTAAATCTATTCTACTCAATACTCAATTCTCTCTACTGGAATTTTATAGTGTGCCACTTATTTTTTTAATAATCGAGTTTTACTTAAACAAAAATCTGGCGATGGAAAATTTAATTGTTTTATCCAATTTATTATTTATATCTCCATGAAATGGTTTTAAAAAAGTTGAATTGAATAACAAACGCTCATCATATAAATCGGAATCCAACATGAGTTATATATTAAAGAGCGAGTGAGCTGAATATCATTAGAAAGAGACGAAATGAATTTTTAATATAGTTCTTATTTGAAAAAGATGGTGAGTATTGCATCTCTTTCTAATATCATAGAGCTGTCTCGTTCAACAATGTATTTAACAGTGTAGAAACTAACACATGCAATGTTGTAGTATATTCTTATTGGATTCGTATACATATTGTTGTTATTTTTTTGTTAAAAACTTCACACTCATATTTTATCATAGTAATGCATTCACAGAATCTTAATAACAAATTCACCAACTATAATTGAAACCAGTCGATCTAGTGCAAATTGGAAAATATTAGTACCTCATAAAATCAATAAATTAATTATTCAAAAAATATTTTTATAAACTTGTTATATTTACCTATTTTACAGTAGAACCTTTATTATCTATATAACTAGCTGTATTATAATTTTTTGTTCAGATTAGTGTCTACCATCACCTCCCTAATTTATTGTACTTACTTAAGAGTCACTCTGTATATTTTAAAGCTGGTTTACAGGAAAATGTTGATGAATGTTTGTTGCAACAACCGATTAAAGATAGCTTCGCGAATTTTGCGTTTGTTATTTTGCAATTAAAACTAAATTAATTTTATATTTTTTATGTGTCGCCTGCGCCCGAATGATGTTTCTGGAGTGTGTGCGAACCTTTTACACATTTTTGCGTTCATTGCATTGTCGAGTTGATATATACTCGTAGTTTATTTCATATTTAATTTACTACGTTTGATTATATAATATTTTAACGCACGTCTTGTGAGTTGAAGGGGCAGCTAAAATCTCATTATTAATTTTTTCATTCCTACGGTTTTTGTTTTTTTTTTGTTCAAAGGATTTCATGGCACTTTGTTTTCCCCATTAAATCCAATAATTCTGGAAACACACTTAGTTTTAGGAATTGCTACTTTGATAAATACAAATCGTTACATACATACACTAGTAGAATAAATTTGTTGGTTGCACCACCACACTACTCTCCCCCCAGTGCTTGAACAAGAACGATACACTTTATTGAAAACGATTTGGTTTATTTACAGTGCTGGGTAAAAAAAATAGGCAAATATATTTTATTGCAAATTGAAGTCTTTTTTTGCTAAAATTACAAAACTTTTGAAAGTAATTGGCTCATTGTTTCATTTTAAATACATGTATGACATAATTTTTTGAAAAAAAAAGTTATCTGCAATTTAGGGGCAAAACCCCGAAAAAAGCCAAAATATTCAAAATACGTTGATTGGAGTTAAAATAATGGAATAAATTAAACACCTATTTTTTAATTTTTGTTTTTTATTGATTTATAGAAGTTCTATCTTTAATATTAATATTTTGTTGGGCCGCCATTTGTTTTTATTACACCGGTACAACTCCGCAACTGACGTGCAAAAAAATGGTCAAGCAATTATTTCATTCTACGCCTACCGTTCTTGGCCGTCATTAGGATGCAGATGTTTTATTGCCTATAATTATATTTTTTGAGTAGTAATAGTGCATATTTTGTAAGAATAAGTTATTCTGTAAATGATCCTAGTCAAATAAAGAATAAGTGCAATTTTAGTTTAAAAAAATGGGAAAAGTTAGTGAGCAGCGTAAAAGCAATATGTTGATTTTGGCGCGAGCAAATTTAACCATTCGTGAAATAGCTGAAAGATTAAACGTTCCTAAAAGTACTGTCGTGTGGAATGTTAAAATAATGCGAGAGATGGGCAGTACACAAAGAAAAACAGGCTCTGGAAGGCCCAGAAAGACAACGCCAGTGGAAGATCGTTTCATAATGTTACAATGTCGTTGGAACCGTTTTAAAACTTCATCGGACATAAGACGGGATGTTGAGCGAGCAACGGGAAAACTAATTTCAGCCAGCTTAGTGAGAAAAACACTTGTTAAAGCTGGTTTGAGAGCACTTAAATCAGTCCAGAAGCCTGAGTTCACATTACTAGTGAAAAAAAACGTTTGCTATGGGCCCAGGAGCATGTTTCTTGGACTCCAGAGATGTGGAATGATGTGATTTTCTCCGATGAATCAAAATTCAAGCTGCATGTTGGAGATGGAAGAATTCTCGTAAAAAGAAAACCGGGCGAGAGGATAACAACGAATGTCTTTTAAGACTTCCACCGAAAAATGAAGGAATTATGGCCTGGGGATGCTTTTCTAGAAATGAAACCGGTCGATTGTGCTTCCTTAGTTCCAGCATTACAGTAGCTGTTTATCTGCAGGTCCTACACAACGAATTGTTAATGCTTTTTGGCCAGACTTGCAAATTTATTTTTCAACAGAACAACGATCCGTGCCATACCGCCAAAGTTGTGAGTTATTAATTTTGAATTGTAGATAGAAAAATTGCCTTTCAGATAAACATAAAAAAATTGTTAAAAACTTGTTTTTTTTCTTATCTCTTCACTTAAAGATAAAAAGTACTTCGAAGAAAGAAGTATCAATGTGTTGAGCTGGCTCCCGTATAGTCCAGACTTAAATCCAATTCAAGATATTTGGCCTTTAATGAAGCTAGAAGTAGCAAGAAAGCGCCCAAAATCGATTCAAGCTTTAAAAAGTTTGTTCAAGACGATTTGGGAATCCATACCTCCTACGACTTTGAAAAATTTATCAAATTCAATGAATCGGAGGTGTATCGCTGTAATAAAAGCAAATGGCGGTCCAACAAAATATTAATATTAAAGCTAGAACTTCTATAAATCAATAAAAAACAAAAAAAAATAAAAAATAGGTGCTTAAATTATTTTATTACTTTAACTCCAATCAACGTATTTTGAATATTTTGGCTTTTTTCGGGGTTTAGCCCCTAAATTGCAGGTAATTTTTTTTTTCAAAAAATTACGTCATACATGTATTTAAAATGAAACAATAAGCCAATTGCTTTCAAAAGTTTTGTAATTTTAGCAAAAAAAGACTTCAATTTGCAATAAAATATGTTTGCCCAATTTTTTTCCCCAGCACTGTATAGTTCGTCCTGATCTTGATTTAAATTGTTTAGTAACGTTTGGTGTGTTACACACCGTGTGTAAGTTAGGGTTGCGAAATTTTTGGTGATGAACTCGTATTCTGCGAATTATGTAATGGTCTTGCTGTATCCGTTAAATTGTCGGTTTGTTGTGACTCAATAAAACACGGCTTATGTCGGTTTATTGATACTGTTCATTCAACACCCTTGACTAACAATGGAGGTTGTAAAGGACGTGACAGATCTTTGAAACAGTTGCCAGATCTTTGAAAATGAAAACTTGATCTTTGGCATGTCGTGAGACTGTTGATGGTTGTATGTTGTTAAATTAATTTGAAATTGAATAACGAAATCAGATTGGCTGGTATACTTGTTCAATGTGACAAAATTTGCGGGCAATCGAAGATTCTGATCATACACTAATTCTGCTGACGAGCTTTGAAAATCCTCTCTAAACGCAGTTCTCAATCCGAGTAAAATTATTGGAAGAGATTTTGTCCACTGCGTATTTGTTGCACACATAATTGCAGCTTTTAACGTTCGATGCCATCGTTCAATGATGCCGCTACACGCAGGGTTATATGATGTCATTCGTTTGTGTTAGCAGCGTAAAGCAATAAATTTGGCTTCAGAAGGTGTAAAAGGTCCAATGATATCGATATGAACTTCTTCAAATCTATTACTGGTTGGTAGGTATGTACCAATTTTACTCTTAATGTGTTTGGTAACTTTGTATTTCCGACAAACAATACAATTTCTTACCGACGTGCGTATTTCTTTTGGCATTGAAGGCCATATGAACTTTTTCGTAATTTGCTTTGTAGTTGCTCTAATTCGGAATGGTTTTGAAACTAATGGACGTTGATTGCCATTCGAGATGTCACATAAAATATTTTTATCCGATCCAAATATTGGTAATTTTTGAAAATCTAAATGTCAATTTAATTCGATCAATGCGGTTCTTTATCTGGGCTGGGATGTTGTACCATCACTTTTTTTGACTTTCGACTTAGTTTATGGCTCAATTTTCAGGAATCATTTAACAATATATTACGCGTAAACAATTATATAGAGTTTTCCAATAAGAGGTTTCATTTTGAATAGCCTGCTATTCGGGCAGCTGTCAATTTTGAAGCTGTCATCTTTTGACATTTGACAAGTAAAAACTACGCCATTACTAAAAATGGTACGATACACGTTTCAACAACGCATTGAAATTGTTAAAATTCACTACAAAAATGGTGAAAATTTTGCCAATCACAGTTCGCAAAACTAAAGCACTTTTGGGTCGTCGTGAAGCACCTTCTCGGCCGAAAACAGTCAAACTGGTGGAAAAAAGTTAGTGATGTGACGATTCAAAACCGTGTACGTCGCTCAAGAAAAACTGAGAATATTGCTGCTGTAGCCCGTAGTGTTGACAAAAACCCAGGTTTGTCGATGCCTCGTCGATCTTTGGAATTAGACATTCCACAAACGACGTTACACCGTATTTTGTATAAAGACTTGGGTCTTAAGGCTTTTAAAGTTCAGTTAACACAAGAACTCAAGCCGGTCGATCACCATAAACGTCGTATTTTCTCTGATTGTGTCCTTCAAATGTATCAAGATGATCCGGGTTTTCATCGAAAAATCATTTTCAGTGATGATGCCCATTTTCATCTCGGAGGCTACGTTAATAAGCAGAATTGTCGCATTTGGGGCTCAGAAAATCCAAGAATGATCGTTGAAAAGCCTCTTCATCCTCAACGTGTCACTATTTGGTACGTTTTTTAGGCTGGCGATGTGATTGGACCTCACTTATTCGAAAATGAGGCTGGTGCAACTGTTACGGTGAATGGATAGCGCTGCCGAGCTATGATTAATGATTTTTTATGGCCGGAATTGGACGATATTGATGTGGACGAAACAATCGCAATTTTGCAAGAAAAGTTTCCTGGCCGTGTTATTTCTCGAAGAGCTGATCACAATTGTCCACCGAGATCTTGTGATTTAACACCTTTAGACATTTTTCTTTGGAGCCACGTCAAAGATAAGGTCTATGCTAACGCTCCACAATCGATGCAAGTCCTTAAAGATGGAATTCGTGAAGTTATCGAGGATATACAGCCACAAATGTGCAGATTGGTCATGGAAAATTGGTTTCATGAAAAGGATATGGTGTGCAAGCGCAGCCATGGCGGCCAGTTGGCTGATATCGTTTTCAAATGTTAATGGCATACCTTCCTCTTTACAATGAAATAAACATTCATTGATTTCTCTTAAAAAATACTCGTACACTTGATATAATTGTGGAATGCTCTCTTTGGTGATAAATAGAGTCGATTAATCTAGTAGTCTTATAAATCGTAGAAAAGAAATAGAGTGATGTTTTACTCGAGCAAGCTGAGAACACGTTAGAAAACGCGTAATTTTGGAAGTAAAATAGGCTACCATTTTACTTGTAAAAAATGAGATATAAACTAAGTCGAAAGAAAATAGTGATGGTACAATATCCCAGCCCTAGTTGTCGTGCTTCTGCCAAGAAAACGTAATCAATTGTGGTACCAATGTCCACTTGTTGAATCCGTGACAGTGTGTCGGCCACAACATTAGAACTTCCCGAGATGTGCGGAATATCGGATGTAAATTGTGCTATTAAATCCATATGGCGTCGTTGTCTAGGTGAGGCTTTGTCCAAATTTTGATGCAATGCAAATGTTAGAGGTGTATGATCCGAAAATAAAACGAACTCTCTTCCTTCAATACAATTTTTGAAGTGTTTGATTGCCAGTAATACTATGTCATATGTGCTGTAGCGTATTTGAGCCGCTTGCAACTTACGTGAGAAGAATAAGGTTTCCAACCTTTTTCTGTAAGCTGCCGTAATACTGCTTCTACAGCTAAATCAGACGCGTCAACGAATTTTGCGAATTTCGAATTTTGAATCGGATATGCTAATTGAATACATTTTGCTAATTTAGATTTGCATAATTCGAATGCTTTATAGATGTTACTTCAGTCCAGTGAATTTCTGATGTGTGCTTTTTTCGTCCTTTTAAAAATTCATATAATGGAGCTTGATCTGATGCTGCTTTAGGTAGAAAAATTCTGTAATAATTAATCATCCCCAGAAATCTTAACCGTCGCTGGTTTTCGTTTGTGGAAATTCTTGAATTATTTTAACTCTTTGTTTGTCTGGTGATAAGCCTTAATTGGAAATTTGAAAACCCAGATAATTCATTTATGGCGAATTCACATTTATTCAAATTAATGACTTTAATCCTTAATCTTTGAAGAACAATATGTACGTGTTTTAAGTGTTCTTCCATATTTTTTGATTATATGAGTACATCGTCGATATATGGGAATATGGACCTAAAATCTCTGAACAGTGAATGTATCAATCTTTGGAAAGTTTGTGCAGCGTTTCGTAAACCAAATGTCATACGTGGAAACTCAAATAATCCAAAGGGTGTAATTATTGCTGTTTTCTCGATATCTTGTGACTCCGCCGGGTCTTGATGATAAGCTCTAACCAAATCGATTTTAGAAAATGTGGTACATGATTCGAGCTGATGAGTAAAACCCGTGACAAATGGTACTGGATACAGATCTGGTTTTGCCAATGTATTTAATGTTCTGTAATCGCCAACTACCATCCTTGGACGACAGGTGCCTTGTGCTACTCATGTCTCGATTTCCGTTTTAGCTATGAGCATTTTGCGTGTACTTAGTCTTCGAACTTTTGAATGACACGGCTGACCTGTAGTTTCAATGCAATGTGTGATGTTATCAGACTTTTTGATTCGTGAGTCACTGATTTGAATTTTTCCGTACGAAATGATTTGTACTGAATTTCCTGTTGTGGTAAAGTTAATACAGGTATCCATTAATTTTTTGCGTTTAACATCAACCATTAAACCAAAATGAGCAAAAAATTGAGCACAAAATGCATCTGTCGACTTTAGCTATTACAAATTTCCAGTTGAAGGGTCTTCGAAAGCCTAAATCAAAAGATAAATGTTTTGGATTAAACGTATCGATGATTAATGAATTTGCTGCGAATAATTTAAATTCTACGGGTTTAATTACTCGTGAAGTTGTTGGAGGAATTACTGAAACTTCGGCACTCGTAACGACGAAGAATTGTAATTTATTTTGATGATCGGTAAAAGCGTTGAGTCTAATGGTTTTCCGATTTCGACACTACCGTATTTAACCGATCGAAATTACACGGTTTTATGCACTCCTTTGCATGAATACCATATCTAAAATGGTACCAGCAATTTGGAAATTTGTTGACTTGTTCATTGGATCGCGATAAATTGCGATGTCGTTTGTTACTCTTTGCTCGTGGGAATAGTGACCTGTGGTTTATTGATCGTGAATCTCTCGTATCAACTTGTTTGAATAATTCTTCAACTTTTTGAGTTAGTGCTTGGATTTGATAATGTACATCGATTTGTTGCTTATTATTAATGTATTTGAGAGTATTTACACTGTATAAGTTAATTGGTTTTTGTATTTCCACAATTTTATCGGCAGTCTTTGCTAATTGAATCAAATTAGATTCATCCATACTAGATAATATCTCTTGAGTATGGGTTGGCAGACGTTGCATTCAGAAATTTCTTAAAACCGATTCAGTAACCTAATCGGTGGATAAACACTCCATCTCCCGTAATAATTGAGATGGTTTTTTATAACCCAACTGCAATCCCGAAAGAAAGCGATCGCGCCTTATTTTTGCAGTACCATTTGTCTAATACTCCCCCTCCCTGGAATTGGTATTGTTTTTATATTCTCGATCAGAATCATGAAATCCGAACGAAAAATTATTTCTTCCAACATATTTTTATGAATCAATAGAAAATATTTTATAAGAAAACTGTAGAGGCTTGTTTCTTCAACTACAAGAAGCACTGCACAATACATTAATTGCAAACATACAATTTCCCGTATAAATAGTAATTCCAAAAGAATGTACAACAACTCTCGTTGTGCATAGAAATTGTTTTTAAATTGAACACAATCGCTACAAATACTAGAAATCAACAACAAAACAAAATCGCTTAATACAATATTCAGTTGAATACGATTGAAAGCGGAAGTATTGCAATCACATCATAGTTGGCCCCCATCATCGTTTAAATATTGCGATGACCTAAGATTCAATACATAATTAAACGATCGCGTGACAGTTGCTACAATTAAATAAAAAATCATTGCGTGATATTCAGTAACGCACGTCTACGGTTAAAATAATTTGGCAACTAGGTAGGTTTCAGTGGTTGCTTACTGCACACTTAGGCCAATTTTTAGGCCCATTGTGATACCACTCATTCACTCCACATCACTAACCCACCTACTTCACCTACTCACACAACTATAGTATACCACCTGCACATTGCAAGCTCCATGTCAACCTGTACATGGAAGGTGGGTCGGCGCGTGACACGAAATTCTGCACTCCATCAGAGGGTCTTAGTTGTATGTATTAGCATCACCGATCGTAATCGATGATGAAAATTCGATTTGCATCTAGCCTCTGATGGGATTCGAACCCAGCACCTCCCGGTCCAAGTCCCGAAGCTTTAACCACTGCACCACTTGTCCGGTAGGCAACTAGGTAAAACCAGGTTTGTTTTTATTTTTATTATTGAATTTACCAAACGAAAATACAGGTTATTACTAGACTCTTTACAAATTCAGATTGATTTTATGTTTTTGTTTGCCAGCTAAACAAATCTCAACAATCTTTCTATTCAATTTTGATATTTTTATGGACATCATCCAGCCAACCTAAAATTATTTTAATAAATAAAATATTTTATTAATTTATAAATTAAATTAAAGCTTAACACCATCTAGTAATTTATCTATTTTAAATTACTTTCTCGGTTTATGATGAGTACAACCTATTGGTTACTCCTTATTGTAAAAACAATAATTTCTTATTCTACCTAATTAGAACTGCCCAGCTCCAGATATTTATGCATTTGGAGTCTCCTCACTCCATTGATGGTGTCCAACATAAGACGGATATCTGCATTTTCGTGTCAGGATAACCGCTGTACGTGTTTCCTTGCTTCTTTCTTTAAAAAAAAATGTACCATGGGGCATTCACAATCCCCCGCAGCACTCTGTTTTGGAAGCATTGTATGATTTGTACATTGGTCTTCTTGACACAACCCCAAAGTTGGATAAGGGGTTTAGCATTTGCCTGTACAGAAACAAATTGTTGTGTATTGAGAGCTCAGAATTTTTACCCATGACCCAGTACATTTTCCTATATTCGATGTTTAACTCTTCGTTTTAATTTTTGATGTGTTCTTTCCACCTTAGCTTAGCATCGAGGATCATGTCAAGGTATTTAGCTGTATTTCCTATGGAATTTTAGAGTTGAGTACCTCAGGAATACAGTTTACATCGCAATTGCTCACTGTGTTAAATGCATTTTGATGATTGCTTGATGCTTGCGATATATATATATAGGGTTTCCAATAAGAGTGATATGATTTGCAATAATTCAATTGTTGCACTTGCTGTGTGACACGTCAAGATCAACTTCTTCCAATTTCTGCCATAAAAAGTTGGTTATCATCGATCTATACCGATCTCCATTGACAGTAACGGTGTTACTAGCTTCATTTCGAAAAAAATGCGGACCGATGATTCCACCATACCAAACTGTCAATTTAGGTGAATGTAATGGTTTTTCATGAATAATTTGTGGGTTTTCTTCGCACCAGAATCGACAGTTTTGTTTGTTTACCGCACCACTCAAATGAAAGTGAACCTCGGAGAAGATGATTTTCTTAAAAAACTCGTTATCGTTTTCAAGTCGTTCCAAGAAAACTAAATAATTTGTAAACGTTGTTCTTGCGTATATCTCACCATGATGAAATTGTAAACATTACTGAATACAATGAAACAAAAAATGACTGATCAAGACATATTACAAATGGCCGAAACGTCACTTAAAAATCAAACCATTCCTATTGGAAAACCCATTATTTTCCAACTACTAGGATAGCTGTATCATCTGCAAATGTTCCTACTGTAGTATCTTGAATATTCGGTAAATCTCTCGTATAAAGAATCTAAAGAATAGCTCCAAGTACGCTACCTTGTGGTATACCTGCTGATATTAATTTTAGTTTTCAAGTTTGAGTCTAAAGGATCAATCTGAAGGAATCGATCTAAAGGAAAATACTGGAACATATCTTCTTATTCTCCAGTGTATCCTCAATGACATCCGTTAATCTGTGAACTTGTTAAACTGTAGAGTGATTTTCTCTAAACTCAAATTGGTGTGGTGGAATTAAACATCTCTTTTCTATTATCGGTTTGAGTCTCTTGAGCAACAGTTTTTCAAATATTTTTGATATGCCCGAATGTAGTGATATCGATTTATTCGTTTTTATCGTTTGCATGTTAACATCATCTACTTTGTTTATGACAGTTGTATTTTAATTTGCTGTTTGTTTCAGCAACGGTTGAACATCTCTTCCAAATAAGCAGCAAATACACTTTCTGTTTGTCACTTTTAGCACAGGTTCCATCATCATTTTTGGTACGTGGCACATGCGTTTTGGTTCTTTTTAACTCTTTCGTTGCTTTCTAAAATGAGTAATACTCATTAGTTCAGGAACACCTTGAAATCGCTTATTTGTACTCTCGTTCTTTATTTCCTTTATTAGCTGTTTTAATTTGTTGCACATAAAAATGAGGATATTTTTGTGTTGCGGAGCCGGAAACTCCTACCAGATTCTACGAGCTTTCGGTTTCTTTTTAACTAGTTCTCTGACCTCAAGCGGATAATTGTGTTTCCTTGTGGTGTTGGTATGATGAATAGATGCACTTTCCCAAGCTGCTTGTTGGATATTATTACTGAATGTTTCTATTTTATCTTCCAGCTACATCTCTGTTATATTGGTTCAAGAGATTTGTTCGCTCTTCCTCTAATGTTTTGAATAAATCCCAATTGGTTTTATTGTTTATTAAATTAAAGCAAGTTATCTTTTTTCACTATCATCGTCCCCAGTCATGATCATAGATGAGTAAAAAACTAAAACTTTTGTTACAAAGAAGACAAGAAAATCTGGTATTTTATGTATGTCAGCAGGCCAATATGTTGGTTTATCGCCAAAGAGAAATTCACAGATGTTCTCGCGAACTGCATTAAATAACTCGTTTCCTTTACAGGTTGTAAGTCTAGATCCCCAATAGGTATTCTTTGCATTAAAATCATCGTCTTTGATAAAATTTGGTCTTCTTTTTTTAACTAACAGTAAATAGAAGAGATACTGAGATCCCTATTATTGATTGATTCAACTTTTATGGTTTTAACTTGTATAATTTCTGCACTTGCATGATTTCAGTACCGGACATTTCCGCACTTCATAATGTTTAATATTATTTTTAATAATTACGGTAGATCCAACTCTAGCGTAGCCTTCTGGATGAATAGCATGGTAGCATTCATAGTCACGTATATTTTTTAATAAATGAAGTTTCTGTTAAGTGCGTTTCTGATTCAAGACATATATCTATTTTTTCTAAGTTTAGAATAATTTCTAGCTCTCGAACATGATCTGGTAATCCATTCGTGTTCCAAATAACAATTCTAAGTGTTCCATTCATTTGAATAGTATAGCATTGATGTAACCTCATTCGTAGCTTCTTGACTATCCAGCTTATATAGAGCTTCTAGGCCATGTTCTTGTTTTGCTAAGCGTGCACTTATCGTTTCTATACTTCAGAATATCCTTTCGAGTGGATTAATAATATTAGTAAATTACTGCGTTAGTAATGCCATTAGCCCAATTCCAAATGACTTTGTACTAATACCATATAAAAGTAGTCACTGGGATGACGGGTGAATCACTCGATTACTGCTCCATTTTCATAGATTTCGGAGCACTAAAATATTTTTTTTCGAATTTTTATTCGGGCTTTTACCGATTACGAGCTTTCATCGTGACATGTGTACATAAAGATAGTGGTTCAATAAACCAGCACAGTATTACAATTAAAAAAAAACTAATTTAACCGATAGTAGCATTGTTTATTAAATTTTGTGTATAAGAGACGAGTAACTAAATAATAAAAAATATTCAGGTTCTAATTAAATTTTTCATAAACCCAAATAAATTAATAAACCTTATCTGTTCATATCGAATAGTATATTAATGACCATAAATTCGCATTTTTGGTGCCGTATGGACTATAAATGGCTTCCTAAATTAGGGTAATCTTTATCAGATTAAAAGAAAGAAAGAAACGATTTTATAATTGAAGTTTATGTGGCCTCGCAGCATAAATGAATGCCGTGTTATTTTGTTTCCTCTCTTTCTATTGGCATTTGTTATGTTAGTGAGTGTTGAGATTACATAATCAGGTATTATGCTCGGATTAATATATGGTTAGTTCATTAAATCATAGCCTGGCCTAAGCGCTGCTGGAAGAAGTACACTGCTGCTGGATGAGGCATACTGGTGTGTTGGTGGGAGGAGTTGGTAATCTCGTTTACTTCCGTTTTACAATTACTTTGTGCCGTTTCCAATCGGTCACGCAATATTGTATTAATCCAAGCAACTGTTGCTTGACGTTGATAGTGAACTTGTTATCGAATTATCTCTTTCTACAATGTTCCTGATCCCAATGGAATTTATATTGAAAAACAAAAATAACATATTACGTACAACTTTAAATCCCGGAGTCGAGCTCAATATAGTGCCCAACAAAATTTTTGTTTGCTTGGGGGGTGCTTAATAGATAAATTTGGCTTCATTATCGTTTCATTCGCAGTACCAAAGAAGAAATAATAGATAATGTTTACTGAATTTTGAATAAGGATGAACATTTCTTATGTCATGTTAAATTGGAACTTAATTAGACTTTTGAATAAACTTTGATTATTTGACCGGGTTAAAAAGCTAATTAACGTTCCTTAATAAGTCCATTAGGAGATTCAACATTTCCCAAAATAATGTGTTTTGATACCTAGTTCATTGTAGTATTTTTAGGAAATAATGCGGCTAAGAAAGAAAATGTGTTAGAATACGGCCTTTAACCATGGATGAAATTGTGGGAGACATATTTTGTTAGATTAGAAAATATTAATTAAAAGTATTAAAGGAATATTTTACTATTAAAAACCACTTCGGGGTTCACACTACAAACCTAAATCTGAAAATATTATGACTGTTTATATTCACCATCTGACCTTTAAAATAACTCATAGTTAGCAAATACTCCTGTATAGTTTAAATAAAATAAGAAAGCCACAATCGAAAAAAACATTGTCCTCCTGTGCTCTAAAACGATATATCAAAAAAATGCGAACAAAGAAATGGCATTATGTTTAGGACAAACATATAGCAAAAGTTGTAGTTAGTAAAAAATTGTAAAAGCGCACGTTAAATCAATTTCCTTGTTTGTGTAACTATGTATCATTAAATGATATAATAACTGAGAGCGAACACCGCTCCCGAAATATGTGGATGTCATATTCAGGTTACATAGACTAATTTTCAATCATTTAAAATAAGTTTAAAATTTTTATTGTTAGAACACAGCACTTAGGCGTTACTGTAAGACTAAGCGGTACCTTGCATCTCGGTATTCTCTCTCAATCGACAAACAGACCTAACGACGCCATGCTGCATTCACATCTAAGGGCACATGATTGCAACACATTGAGAATAGGAACAATTACATAAATGATAACCGGGCAATTTACCTATTCAAGATCAATTATTATATATTTTAGTACTCTGTTATGTACAATCTACAGCAGACACGCATCATCAAATCCAGATCAGAATTACCACCAATTATTCAACCTTGTCGGAAATAAAATTCACTAATTTTATTGCAATATGTATTTGGTTTGCAAATTAGTTGATATAAACCGTGAACATGAAAATGCAATCGTACTTCATTAGATTACCGAAAATTGCACAGAAAATACGTTTCGGTATGCATTTTTCTTATGTAGAAATTTCCATACGATCAACTCATGTCCAATTATAGATTAACCTTCTCTGAGCTGCACATCATAATAAATTTATTTTGGTTGCCAACTACTTAGCTAATAGAGCGAGAAAATATAGAAAAATAAAATGTGAAAACGGAAATCGTATATTAACAGATCTTTCTATCGGAGTGAAGTTTATGACAAACTAGCAAAATATACACTATGGCCCATAAGTACTTAGAATTGAAAAAACACTCAAAAATTTAACTTTCATAATAATATTAGAAAATTTTTAATAAACACAAATATTTCAACACAATTAACTAGAAAGCATTTAAGTTTTTGCAATAGCTTAGAGTGGATCTTATAAAATGAAATTTTTTAAAACAAAACACACGAATCGCACAGAGGTGATCGCAGTGGTTCTGGATTAGTATTTGATTTATTTTAAACGTTTGAAACGTGAATATCATTGAGTGTATTTCAAAAATTCTTAATCATTTGAAATTATTTAACTCAGCTCCTATGGATTGCACAGAGGTGGTCAAAGTGGTTTTAAATTAGCATTTGACGTAAGAAACCAATCAACTTGCTCTGCTAGCAATCTGCCTTCGATGTCCGTTATTGTGGATTGTTGTTGAAAGCTTCAGATTCCTAAATATTTGAATTGCTGGAAGCAGATATTTTATATTTCTTCGATTTTATATTTATTTGAAACTTAAAAGTCGTTTGAATATTTGATAACTTTTTATTAATTATATTTGACAATTATTTAAACACACTGTAATTTTAAAAATAATTTAAATATAATTCTTACACAAAAATAATAATAATTAACATCAAATTTAAACAAATAGCATCAGTATACCATCCAAAAAACAAATACCTGCACTCTCAGAATTTTATAATGTAAATAGCAGTCTGGGGCTTTTTATGTCTCATTGTTGTTACATTTATCAGTTCGCATTTGACGATCGTAGAGAGTGGTCGATAAAAATTTATTATGGAGCATCTAACGCCGCGTTGAAATTATTAAAAAATTTTATTTAAATAATTGTTCTATTTAAAAATTACGTGACCTTTTAGGGTCGTGTGCTGAGCAAGCCAATCATTCAATGTGTAATAAATAATTTTTAAAATTTCCATACACTGGGAGATAGAGTAAATACTGGGCGGGCGGCGATTGAACGTGTTAGAGGAAAGGCTTGTTTTTTTTTCTCTCCTCTAGATATATAATTTAAATGTGTTGAAATTAATTAATTGATTATTTAACTAATATATGTGTTCTTGTATAAATAAATAATAATATTAATAATAATTTTTGTGTTTTTAATAAGAAAAGTGAAAAGTTATACATATTGAATTGTTAAGTTAATTTGTGTACAGTGCGCTTGCAATGACGTAGAATATGTATAGGGTGGGCTAAATACATTTTTTTTAAATGCAATAAAACAAAAAGTTCTCAATATGTTTTCAAATTTATTTTTTCATTGTAAAGAACAATCCTTCCGATTAATTATGGAATACTGTTTCATTCATATGGCTGCCTCGACTGGCCTTGACGTACCCCATACGGTCGGTCCAGTTTTTGAGCACATTTTCGATGGTATGCGGCATTATGTCTTCAATGGCAATGCGAATATTGTCCTAGAGAGCGTCAATCGTTGCTGGTGTATCGGCGTAGCACTTATCTTTGACGGCACTCCAAAGATAATAGTCCAACGGCGTCAAATCACAGCTCCGATAATTCGATCATCGAAGACAGTGCGCAATCAATTGAAGATCAATTGAAACGTGTGCTGTGTGGCACGGAGCGCCATCTTGTTGAAACCGAATTTTGCCTATGTCCTCCTCTTCAAGTGTCGGGAACAAAAAATCGTTTATCATGGCTTGGTAGCGCCCACCATTGACAACGGCGGCTCCTTGCACATTTTCAAAGAAAAATGGCCCAATGATGCCACCGGACCAAAATCCGCACCAAACCGTCACTCGTTGTACGTTACGAAATATCAATTTTATTCTCAATCAAAACGATACAAAACCACGACTATTTCAAACAAATTCCATAATTCATCCATACAATAAAAAAAGGAATAAAACAATAAAAGGAACAGATAACGAACAAAACTTTAAAAATGTTGGAGTCGCTCATTTTCTTAAACGGGACAAAATGTTTCAGGCATAAATTGTAATATACTGACATATTTCGTTTTTTACTAGCTTCCTTAGGACCAAGCCAACTTGAAATTTATTTATAGCACAATTTGTAACGACCTCTTAGCTTTCGGTTTGACTTCGACTTTTTTGAAGCTTTCGACTTTTTCCTCAAGATAATGCTCTTCTTGTTTCCAATCCGTATCCGAGTCTTCTTCAAATTCAGTCATGGATATTATCAAACTTTCTTTAAAATCAGCGGTTTCCATTATTTTATGATAACTGTTATAAAGTAATAAAGCGTTAACTACTGCTGTATTAAACAGCAATTCGAACGCTACTTTATGATGCCAACGTACGGTATTTCGAAGGCAAGAAAAATAGCTGGATAATTGATCTAACGTCTACGTCTTGTTTAACCTTATTGTATGAAATAATAATGTTAGATTTTTTAATCTCTTGCTTATTTCTATCTTTTCTTGAAACTTCCATTGTTCCGGATTCTTTGGTTGATAAGAAATATACTTCGCGTTTGTCTCGCCATGCCCCTACTACAATTTCATTCTTTTCGAAGCAAATCGATTGACTTTTTTTAATTTTGGAAAAACCGGGATGTCTTCGATTCCTGCGAATCGCGCCTTGTAGATGAGTATTTTGTTCTAAACAAATATTTGCCAGTTCAAGCGATGTGTAGAAATTATCGGTTGCCAAACATCGTCCAGCATTAAAATAATTTTACCTTTGGTTTTTGCAATTGTAATGGTGTTATTGTGATTGTTCTGTATATTGGTATATTTCAGCACTCTCGAATTAAATTCACGAATCGTAGGAAATTCTTCCATTTAGCGTCACTATCTGTGTGATAAACGAATATGATAATCGACACTTACTTATACACAATCAACTTCCCAACCACCCCATACTTGCTTTCCTTTTAACGCCGGTCGCTAGTAGTACAACTACATGGTATGTTCTATATATATAGACAATATTCCAATGTAGTAATACAACATCAGTCGTCGCGACCTGATGAGAAGACTGATTTTTTCAAATCAATAGTCTCATTTGTTCGAAACTGATTGTTGTGATTCTTACACATTAGCCATCTATAAGTCAAAAATTCAAAAAATTAAAATAATATTTCATTAAGTAAACATTAACAGATGTGGCTACTGAGAGTTCAGAACATACAGTTCCTTTTCCCGTATAAATTTTTGAGTTATAAGTATAGTCTTCTGGGTCTGTTATTTTGAAGACCTTGATACCATATTTGTGAGCTTTTCCTGGAAGATATTGGCGGAATGATAATCTTCCTCGAAATGGAATCATAGATTCATCAATAATCAAATCTTTACCTAAAAAGTGTAATATAAATAATTTTTGTATGTATTGCAAACCAAAATTTTTTTCTATCGGCATTTCGATTTGTTTCGTCAACTATGATATCTAAAATATCATCAGTAAGAAACTTACGAAAATAGCTGAAAGAACAATTATCTTCAGGCGTTTCATTAAGATTTGGTGTCGGTGAGGTATTGAAAACGTGAAGAGTCCCGCCATTGGCGTTTTTACAGACATTAATATTTATTTCAGATGGTTCCGGATTATAGTCGCCCAAGTTATTAGAATCATCCAAATCTGACATTTCTGTATCTGAATAATTGCCTTCATCAGAGCCAGAATGACTAGGTTCATAAATGTCTTCACTGTCTGAACCAGAAAAATCAGCATCAGATTCAAATAAATCTGGACTATTTGGTTTGACTAGCATTCCAATTTTTCGGAGCCCAAACTCTTTCAAAAGATCATCACTTCCGGTATATATTTAATCGTCATCAAATGATAAAAATTGAGAAACCGTTATTGAATCGATTATTTCGTACAAATTTGGAATTATTTCAACATCTTCGATATAAGGTGGATTAGTCTTTATTTGAGCAGCACTCAAATCAACGTTATTGTTCATTTTATATCTTCAAAATACACAAATCACAACTAATTCATGCTAATTAACTATTCCCTCTCGACTGAAACAAATTTGTTTGCAACTACACTCAAATATATGACAAACATTATATTTGGTGAATCCCCGAATTACATAAATAATAAACCACGTACCCGATCATTTAGTACGTTTAACAGAGTCGAGTTATCTTAGAGTTATCCTCATACTAATTTATTATTGTGTTTTTTAGGTTCGAATGAATTAAATAGTGAAACAATCATTTTCGATTATGTTTCATTAAAAAGTATTCAAAACTATTATTATGATTTACCGGTAACTCAATGACCTGCGACAAATTAGTATATTATCTACCGGCCAATGAGTTGCGGGTGTAAAAGTTTAATAACAAATGAACTATTACGTATTTTTAATGGGATTTTGATCTAATATAATAATTTCAAGAATACTAAAACATAAAAAGGTAGAAAAAAATGCATGATGACCCGGTGCACCACGGCCTGTAGGGCGAGAAAAACTGCATGATGTGCTGGTGCTACAGTGGCTTGCAAAAAGGAAAAAATGCATGATGTGTTGGTGCACGTGCGGCGGCGAAAGTGTTAAAATAAGTTACACGTTGTTATATCTCTCCATTTTAGTTAACCGGAATGTTTGTACTTGTCATCTGTCAAATAGCATATGATACTCTAGTACAAAAAATATAAATGGCACAATATTTAAAAAGATACCTCAAATATGAACACCCTGTAGTAGTGCATAAAATAAGGATTACGTCTGTGGCTTAATTATACCATATGAAACTGAATTTAATAACAAAATCACCCTTATCACCATTTACACACGCCCTAAATTTTATTGGAATACAAAGAATAACACATTACTTATCTTTAAAATACAAAACATGATGATTAATTTATCTAGAAATAATTTTAATTATTTACTTTAGACAGAGATCAAAAAAATCATTTGATTCAATTGTTAGTACTTTTTCGCTTCTCGAAATCTTATTGGTGTTTTGCAGACTATTAACCCCAAAATTAGAAAGAAACGGGACATGCAATATTAGTTTCTAGAAGAAGAGGAGAATAGTAGTCTATGACTTCTTTTTCATTGCTTTACCTAGTAAAATCAAGTGCTTAATAACCCATGATGAACGCCATGCCTTATGTTTTCGAATCAAATTGTTGCTAAATCTCCTCCCACAATTCCGTTGTAATTTCGATGAGTGTTGATATTGTGGCTTGTAACATGTATGTGAAGTTGGCCCGAAAAACCAGCCCGAAAAACACCTTTTCTATTTTGGTGCGTTTCTTTGCTAATTTCAATACCATCCCGAAAAATATCGTAATTGTATGGAAAACGCATATCTCATCCCGAAATAATTTTTTCATCTATGTATCTACGAAATTTGTATTAATTAATATGAGAAAGCTAAAATTATCCCGAAAAGTTACTAAATTAAAAATGCGATATTATACAGATAAAAATTGTAATATTTAAAATAATTTTCATAAATATTCAATATTATAGCCTTATCTTGTACCTGGTTGTAGTGAATTTTTCCATTTTATATGAAAAGTCGCTTAAATTAAAAATTTAATTTCTGGAATCCAGGAGATATCCCTCTCGAGATTATTTGCTCAAAGTTAGGTCCATCCATCTCAGATATAACGCCAATAGCTCAAGTCTGAACGGTGAATATAAAGTCCTGATCTAAAGCAAAATCTCAGCATAGGTTTCATGTGTAAAATGGGTTAAATTTGAATTAAAAATAAAATTGCTGGAATCCAGGAGATATCCCCCTCGAGATTATTTGATCAAAAGTTAGGTCCATCCATCTCAGATATAACGCCAATAGCTCAAGTCTGAACGGTGAATATAAAGGCCTGATCTAAAGCAAAATCTCAGCATAGGTTTCATGTCTAAAATGGGTTAAATTTGAATTAAAAATTTAATTGCCGGAATCCAGGAGATATCCCCCTCGAGATTATTTGATCAAAAGTTAGGTCCATCCATCTCAGATATAACGCCAATAGCTCCAATCCAGTTTAGCGCCATATCTCCAATCACAACATGCAAATTGTCTTGAAATTTTTTGTACACATTTTAGACACCACGCCAAGTTGAGAACACTAAATTCCACACTCGGCACTCATTGTTCCGATGATTTTTTGAATTAGGAAAACTTTAAAATACTTTTTTTTATAAAAAAGGTAACGGGTTATCCAATTCGAGGTTGATAAAGTAGAAATCTGTATACCGACATCTGTCAAAGATAAACGTCAAGTACGCTGTCATTTATTTAGTTGACATTCTGCCATTTAAGAATATGGAGCATTTAACAATCGACCAACGCGTTAAAATTATTAAATCTTATTATAAAAATAGTGATTCTGCCGTATCCACATTTCGCGCTTTACGAGCAGATTATGGTCGTCATAATCGTCCTACAAAGCAAACCATATTGAATACAGTGAATAAATTTGAACAAACTGGATCTGTTACTGATATTGTAAGGTCTGTGCATCATCGAAACATTCGCAATGCTGAAAATATCGCTTCTGTAGCTGAAAGTGTGGAAGAAGATCCAAATTTGTCAATTCCTCGTCGAGCTCAACATTTAGGCCTATCTTATGGCTCATTATGGCGCATTTTGCATCTGGATTTGCATCTTCATCCGTATAAAGTCCATTTGACACAAGAGCTAAAGCCTGCTGACCATGGACAACGAAGAACATACGCAAATTGGGTGTTGGAAAAACAGGCCGTCGATGCTGATTTTTCGAACAAAATTTTCTTCAGTGATGAAGCTCATTTTTCGCTTGGTGGATACGTTAATAAGCAAAACTGTAGAATTTGGGGCTCAGAAAATCCACAATTGATTGTAGAGAAGCCATTACACCCGGAAAAAGTCACTGTTTGGTGCGCATTGTGGTCTGGTGGTGTGATTGGGCCGTATTTTTTTGAGAACAACCATGGACGAACCGTTACCGTCAATTCAGAGCGCTATGGCCGCATGTTAACCGATTATTTTTTTACGAAAATCGAAGATTATGGTCTTGACGATATGTGGTTCCAGCAGGATGGAGCAACCAGTCACGTAACACGAGCAAATCGAGATCTTTTGCAAGAGAAATTTCCTGGACGTTTGATTTCGCGATTGGCTGATGTCAATTGGCCTCCAAGATCCTGTGATTTAACGCCTTTGGATTTCTTTTTGTGGGGCTACGCGAAAGATCGTGTTTACGCAAACAATCCTCAAACTCTTGACGAATTGAAAACTAATATTCGTAAGGTAATGGCCGAGATACCGCCCGAAATGTGCCGAAAAGTCATTGAAAATTACCGCAAAAGAATCAAGGCCTGTAAGAAGTCCGGTGGAGGACATTTGAATGATATCTTGTTTAACTAAAAATAGCAAGGATCAATCTGTAAAATGAAATAAAAATTACAATACATACCGAATATTTTGTGTGTTTTTTTTAAGTTTACTTTATCAAGCTTGAATTGGATAACCTTGTATTACTAAAATTTATTATTGTAGTACATATTGTGATTCTCAATATTTTTTGTTTAGTTTTAATAATTATAATTAAACCACGCATTTCGAATTCCAAACTTTTTTCTTTGAAGCTACACTTTTTGATAATTTGTGTATCTACACTCTTTAAGTCTACACTTTTCGTTAAAATGTGTAGCTACACTTTTCATTAACGTTAAGTACTTCACAACGGTCATGAAACCTATGCTGAGATTTTGCTTTAGATCAGACCTTTATATCCACCGTTCAGACTTGAGCTATTGTCGTTATATCTGAGATGGATGGACCTAACTTTTGAGCAAACAATCTCGAGGGGGATATCTCCTGGATTCCAGCAATTAAATTTTTAATTCAAATTTAACCCATTTTACACACGAAGCCTATGCTGAGATTTTGCTTTAGATCAGACCTTTAGATCCACCTTTCAGACTTGAGCTATTGGCGTTATATCTGAGATGGATGGACCTAACTTTTGAGCAAATAATCTCGAGGGGGATATCTCCTGGATTCCAGCAATTAAATTTTTAATTTAACCGACTTTTCCAAATTGTAAATTTACCGCATTTTAGACATGAAACCTATGCTGGGATTTTGCTTTAGATCAGGCCTTTATTTCCACCGTTCAGACTTGAGCTATTGGCGTTATATCTGAGATGGATGGACCTAACTTTTGATCAAATAATCTCGAGCGGGATATCTCCTGGATTCCAGCAATTAAATTTTTAATTTAACCGACTTTTCCAAATTGTAAATTTACCTCATTTTAGACATGAAACCTATGCTGGGATTTTGCTTTAGATCAGGCCTTCATATCCACCGTTCAGACTTGAGCTATTGGCGTTATATCTGAGATGGATGGACCTAACTTTTGATCAAATAATCTCGAGGGGGATATCTCCTGGATTCCGGCAATTAAATTTTTAATTCAAATTTAACCCATTTTAGACATGAAACCTATGCTGAGATTTTGTTTTAGATCAGGCCTTTATATTCACCGTTCAGACTTGAGCTATTGGCGTTATATCTGAGATGGATGGACCTAACTTTTGAGCAAATAATCTCGAGGGGGATATCTCCTGGATTCCGGCAATTAAATTTTTAATTCAAATTTAACCCATTTTAGACATGAAACCTATGCTGGGATTTTGCTTTAGATCAGGCCTTTATATTCACCGTTCAGACTTGAGCTATTGGCGTTATATCTGAGATGGATGGACCTAACTTTTGAGCAAATAATCTCGAGGGGGATATCTCCTGGATTCCGGCAATTAAATTTTTAATTCAAATTTAACCCATTTTAGACATGAAACCTATGCTGGGATTTTGCTTTAGATCAGGCCTTTATATTCACCGTTCAGACTTGAGCTATTGGCATTATATCTGAGATGGATGGACCTAACTTTTGAGCAAATAATCTCGAGGGGGGTATCTCCTGGATTCCAGCAATTAAATTTTTAATTTAACCGACTTTTCCAAATTGTAAATTTACCGCATTTTAGACATGAAACCTATGCTGGGATTTTGCTTTAGATCAGGCCTTTATATCCACCGTTCAGACTTGAGCTATTGGCGTTATATCTGAGATGGATGGACCTAACTTTTGATCAAATAATCTCGAGGGGGATATCTCCTGGATTCCAGCAATTTTATTTTTAATTCAAATTTAACCCATTTTACACATGAAACCTATGCTGAGATTTTGCTTTAGATCAGGACTTTATATTCACCGTTCAGACTTGAGCTATTGGCGTTATATCTGAGATGGATGGACCTAACTTTGAGCAAATAATCTCGAGAGGGATATCTCCTGGATTCCAGAAATTAAATTTTTAATTTATGCGACTTTTCATATAAAATGGAAAAATTCACTACAACCAGGTACAAGATAAGGCTATAATATTGAATATTTATGAAAATTATTTTAAATATTACAATTTTTATCTGTATAATATCGCATTTTTAATTTAGTAACTTTTCGGGATAATTTTAGCTTTCTCATATTAATTAATACAAATTTCGTAGATACATAGATGAAAAAATTATTTCGGGATGAGATATGCGTTTTCCATACAATTACGATATTTTTCGGGATGGTATTGAAATTAGCAAAGAAACGCACCAAAATAGAAAAGGTGTTTTTCGGGCTGGTTTTTCGGGCCAACTTCACATACATGCTTGTAACTGTTCATAAAGTTCGTCTTTAATGTACATATGCTCCTCCATAGATGAACAGTAGTGACTTATCGTTATATTTTTATTTTCGGTTGAATCTTGCTGTTATATCATCAATAGTTCATCAAACTGGTTGGATAAGGGATGTACTAGATTTATATTAATCAAACAAGCGGTTTTGCAGACAAGTACAAATCCATCATTTTAATGTAACCATTTTTCAGTTTTGTACAAGTTTCAAAATTTTATATATCTTATATTTTTGTTGAGTCTCGCTCAAACCTAAACTTGCAAATTTAGATCTTTTATGATAAATTCCATGAGATTTGTTTCTTGAAAAGACATTTATACTTAAACCTTGTGAATAATATAAAGCCATTGAACTTTAAAATTATGTTAATATTGAGTCACATTAAACTTATTGCTTAAACACGGGTATATAAATCCAATCCTCGTTTTAAAAATTAATTTAATTTAGACAAATTATATTTTATTTTAAAAACTAATTTAATATTTTTTGTTTTTCGTTCTAGGTAAGTTATTCATGATGTTAGCATGCTCACCATTAAATACGTTAGATATACGTAAGTACGGAATAAATGGAGGATGGTGTGTAACCTGGGCAAAACACAAAATGTTTATATTTGTGTAATGAATATACGAGTACATAATTTTGATTATTACTCCCAGCGCTTTTTCCGTATTATCTTTTGATTTTAATATATTGCGACGGCAAACGCCGTCTTAACAAATATCTTAGAAATTTGTTCCCTAAAGATAAATATCGTAGAAACATTAACGTCATCACTCCGTGAATTTCGTTTTTAAATTAATCTGTTTGGTGGTTCAAACGGAATTAATCATTTTTTAGTACAAATACCTCATTATTCAGTATCAATGATAATTTTTAAATTATTATTAACAATTACGAGAGACCGGGGTTAGTTTAAGTATCTTCCAAAAATACATTTTTGTGTTTGCGATAAATTCTAGTTGGTTATCTTTTTTTTAGCGTTCTATACGACGAACATCTTATATGAAGCTTAAGTTTTGTTCATGCTTCGATGTCTGTAACAGTCAAGTCTCTCGGGACTAAATAAAGATACAAATCTGAAATGTACCAAATACATCTTATAAAACTTAATAAATCGCAGTAATTTTGAGTATTTATTTATTTGCGGATATTTAGTCCAATTATATAAAATTACCAAGTATTTAGGGAACCATGTTGTACATATATTGCCTTCTTTGTAATTTTGGTATCTTTTCAAGAATGTTTCACCAAACATAAAGATACTTTTCGGTGGTTCTCGGCCATGGCTCATCGCTAAATTTATCTTCAAATTAATAACTATTGAACATAGTAATAATTATTATTATTATAATTATTAATTATAATAATTATTTTATTAAGTCTCGTGTTCATCTCGTCGTGAAAATCAAAATTACCAAAATCGAAAAACTGATTATGTTACATTTTTGAGAGTTAAATAAAAATTGTTAAAGTTAGAGTTAAATAGAAATACAAAAATTTCGAAGTGTTTTAGAAAACATATTAGATTATGATTATGGAGCTTAACCTGATCAAGCGCACAAAATATTTCACGTTATCACTACCATGCCGCTTTGTTCAAAATCACAGTATCGGATGCCATATTCAACTCATAAATATCTCTAGCCTCGTGGCCCAAAACAACTTATATACAGCAAACTTTTTGCAATTATTTGGAGGTGCAGAAACCATAACATTAAATCAACATTATTGAGGTGGAAAGCCGATGTAAATAGTGGAGCACTTTGATCATAATAATAAATAAATGAAAACAAAATTTAATTTAATTTTAAAAATTAATGAAAAAACTTTATTAAAAAAAATAATATTCGGTGCTGTGTTGAGCTCCTGCACCTTCCAAAAATCCAAAACTGAATAGAAAAAAATTTTAAAATTTTGTATGATTTATATACAAAATTTTGTAATGCAATCTGGATCGTAAAAGTTGGATTGATCCAGTATTGTTGCATTTGGTAAACCAGGCAATAAAAATCTGAATTGCATCCACCAAATCTGGTTTCAGCCGGTTACCAATTTGTTTGTGTTATAGGCGTACGTACGCCTATGAACAGTATTGCAATGATAAATTCAATTTCTTCTGATTGCCACGCCATCAAGTTAACTTAGGTATTAAATGATTGTGCCATTGGTTATCACAATCATTTAATGATGATGGGGGGCATCTATAATACAATTTTAATAACTACCGTGCCATAAACGATGTTTTAAATATTTTTGTGTCTTGGTTATCACGCAAAGGATGCTGGCATCTATGATACGATTGCAATACTGTTCGTTTCAATGATAAGTTATTATTGGTAACGATTTTTATTGATATGAAAATCGGCATGATAATGAAATTTACTAATTTTGTTTTGTGTACAAAATTGTTTTTGTTGTATGTACCGATTTTATGTAACAAGACTGTTGTTGCATATTCATTTGGAATATAATTATTTATACGGAGAATTGTCCGTTAATAAATAATTCAGTCTACGGAGAAGTGTCCGTTAATAAATAATTCAGTCTACGGAGAATTTTCCTTTTATATATTGTGCGGTGTTTCTTGTAGTTGAAGAAACAGGCCGTTCCAACATCAAACATCTAAAATGTCTGTCGCTTTATAATCAAAATGTAAGGGAACTACGCACAAAGGCCCGTGCTCCTAAGATTTCCGTAATGAAATCACCTATTTGATTTTTTATCACTTTCAGAGACTAACATTAATGACGAATTTAGTAACAAGGAATACATGTCTTCGGATTTCAACGTTTGCCGAAAGGATGGTTTTTATAACTCGGGTAGGAAGTCAACAAGATGAAGTGTGCTTATTGCGGTTTATGTAAATATTAGTAGTTCGTCTTTCGTTATTCCCAATAACGAAAATGTTGAACTTATAGTGTAAAAGTAATGTGAAATTCTATTTACCAAAATCCGGCAAAAAAATTTGATGTACATCAAAAAATTTGTTCTATTTGACAGAAAAAATATAATTTTTTTTGTACATCAATTTTAAAAAATTTTCATTTTTTTATGTGACTAGGTTAGGTTAGGTTTTAGTGGTTGCTATCGCACACTTAGGCCAGTTTTGGTCCATTGTGATACTATAAGATACGACAATCATTAAACTCCCTTTAAACCCATCTAGTGCTATTCGCATAACGTAAGAGATCTCGCACATTACAGCTTTCGATATCAGAGAGGCTGTCCATAGTGTATTCGCCCAAGAGAATAGGAAGTGAACAAGAGTCTCTTCCTCCACCTCGTCCTTGCATCTTCTGCAGAAGTCATTTTCATCCAGACACAGCCTTCTTGCATGATCTCCGAAAAGGCAGTGTCCGGTAAGTACTCTTACAATTTTGCCTAAATCACGCTTCCTTAGTGTGATCAAGATCTTGGATCGCTTCAAGCTCAGCTCAGGCCATACTTGTTTCGCTAGCCTGCCAGTTGGACTGGCGGGCCACCTGGCACTTGCCAAGGTAACTGCTTTTCTGTGACTTGCTACTTTCAGCCCAGACATAGGCCTTCTTACACATTCTCTCCCTAGTTACAGTTGCAGAGTCGTACCGTACCTTGCTAATTCGTCTGCCCTGAAATTTCCCTCAAAGTCAGAGTGGCCTGGAACCCAGACTAACTGGATATTGAAATATTCACTCATCTCGTTAAGAGATGTGTGACAATCCAACGCCACACGGATAGTGATATCACTCAACGATATTACACTCTGCTTCCACCAGTTCATGACCTCTTCAATCGCTATAACTTCAGCCTGGTACACGCTACAGTAATCAGGTAGACGAAAAGATAAACCATCATTTAATTCCCCACAGAACACATCGGCTCCCACTCTACCATCGAGCTAGAAGCCGTCGGTGAAGAATTTAACTCTCCCGATCTCCATAATGAGGCAATTTTTCCAATCCTCCCTAGAGAGGAGAATCATCTTAAAACGGTTGCCAAAGCACAAAAGAGGTGTTATATAATCCAAATTGACCAGGTCCCTCACAGACTTGACTATATTTGAGTGCCCTTTTGCAGACACTTCCACTCCGAAATCGCTGATAGCCGGGCGGCCGTATTTACTAACCGATAATATCCACCGGTAGAAGGTACAGCATAACCTGTAAGGCACTAGTGGGGTCGTTTTCAACACTCCACTAATGAGCAAGCAAGTTGCCCTCTGCACCTTCGCCATCATATTCCTGTTTGATAATTTCTCCACAGCTGGCCACCATACACTCACACCATACAGTAGTACGGGCCTTACTACTGCCGTGTACAGCCAGTACACCAGCTTCGGTTTCAGACCCCTTTTCCTTCCGATGGCATTTTTGCAAGAATAGAGTGCCACAGTGGGCCTGCTTCACTCTTTCTATCATGTTTGGTTTCAAACTGAGCTTACTGTCGAGAAGGATCCCCAGGAATCTCGCTCTATTAGTAAGGGTGAGCATAGTGTCATTTAGACTTGGTGGAACCATTATCGGAATTTTATATCTCCTAGTGAAAAGGACCAGCTCTGTTGAAGATGGGTTGATCCCCAATCCACATCTGTGATTGATAACGCATTCTGCATCACATCTCTGATTGTACATAGGTGCTTCCCCGAGACAACTATCACTATCGGCATAAGCAACCACGCCTATTCCTTCTCCTTCTAGTTCCAATAGTAGTCCGTTGATTACTACATTCCAAAGAAGGGGAGAAAGGACACATCCCTGGGGTGTTCCTCGAACAACCTCTAACGAAGACTTCCCCATCTCCGCTATAACCCTTCTGCTAAGTAACAGGTGCGATTGATGTGACTAATACCAATACAAAAATAAGAAATGTCAATTTTTATAAACGCGTCGATTTTTGTGGAAACGTCATTCTGGTTGTGTTTTGCTTTCGTGAAAGAAGTAAAATTTGTGAACTTAAAGTGATAAAGCATAATAGTTAATAAAAATATAATTTAAGGTAAATTTTATAGTTGAATGAAAATGGAGGTTATCGATATATTACCTAACTATACTGTGTTGTTAGATGAAAACGGCTTTGTTTTTGATGGTGTAGCATTTCTCGAAAATAAAATAAGTAAGTGATAATTATATTGTAATTGTTAATTCAATTGTAATTGTAATTGTAGTTATATTATTTTAATATGTACAGATATTATTAATAGCTCGTGAACTGGTGCAAGCGGATTATAATGAGGTGTACTCCGCCGCAGTACAACACGGAGAATGCCAGCAAACGGCTGGACAAGCAACGGAGAATATGCAGCAAGCACTAACTAATCAGCATAGTGAAATTGCAAATTGGAAGTCTGGTATCGGATCCGAGTGCCACACACCAAAAATGGACAGATAGCCAAACAAAATATATGTTGTTGGCTTTGTATGGTGATTAATTAACACAGATTGGGCCTCTTAAAAAATTTCGATGTAGAATTTCTTGGCAAATGCATTAGAAAAGGAGTTTAACGTGAAGTGGTCTGGACTTCAAGTCGAGACCAGGTAAAGATGTGTAATGAAAAGAACGAAAAAAACTACGCCGACAACAAAACGATGAAGAAGTAAATCGCATCGTTAGTATGGATGATTCTTTCGTCCCGGACTACACGATTGGCCCAAAAATATTTGACCAATGACGTCATCATCATCATCGGAAATCGTGTTAGCAAAAGATAATGCAAACCCAAATGCATCGATGGATCAAGTTTGGGTCGTATAATTCGAATCTTTGACTAAAATTTCATTCCGACTGCGAATAGCCCAGTTACGGCTTGACAACTTGAGTAAATATTTATTCCAAATCTACAGTATTTTATCACATTTAAATTCACTATTTGTGGATTTATTAACAGATTAGTCATATTTACATTCTTATACATACATAATTAACTTATATTACTAATTCTATGACCAAATAATAATAATAAAAATATTTTGTACTTAAAAATTATCACATGCAAAGTTATCACTTTGTATGGCATAATATAAAGCAGTTGTTTTTTCCATGTAAACATAAATGTAGCTTGAATTTAGTACAAACTACACGTGATCGCGACAAACAACCTGGCCGTTTATATCTAAATGCCGAATGTCAATCTTCAAAACTTGGAAGATGGTTGAAACCATCGAAACGAATATCAATCGCTGTATAAAATATTAACTTCAACTTAAAGTTTCAAACAATTCGTGTACTATCCAGAAAGCGTTTCTGTTAGTTTATCCTTAAGAGTAAACCTCAAGAGTAAACCACTACCTTAAAGAATGACGGGTGGATGTCCAGTGATCCCAAAATCATCATTCTGTAACGAATTCGAGCCCATCGTTATCTACTTTCGGTATATTCGTATGAATGACAGTATTCAAATATGCCTAAACTTAATGCAAATTGATTACGATACTGGTTAACAAAATTATTAGATTAAATTAGGACTTTTTTATAGTCCAGATGGCTTTCAAGCTATTGTTGTACAAAAATGCAAAGATAAACTGGCATAATTCCGATCCACAAAAAGCTTGTGAGTCTAATGTCTCCAATTATAAACCAATAACGAAACACTATTGTAAACCACTGTTTTCATACACTCAACAAGTTTTTCTAAAAAGAAGATTTACAACGGTCAACTTAGCAGTATTCGCGTCAAGCGACTTGAACATCAAGGAAACTGAAAAAGGTTGACGCCATCGCTACTAATTTCAAAAATGCATTTGACTGCATTCCAAATAAAGTCATAATTTATAAATTGAGAGTGCTTGGCTTTCCTGTCCAAAATGTGAGTATCAGGTGGTCTTTAAATCTTCTAAGTTAGCACCATTTACAGCAACTTAGGAAAGCCACAGGGTCTCCTCGAACCAATACCTTTTATCATTTCCATTAATAATGTTGAATACGTTATTAAAAACTCGGTTATAACTCGCTTCATATTAACTTCGATTTGCTGCAGTCTGTCCTCAACAGCTTCAGCATAAGTAAGGCGTAACAATACCAATTTCAAGTTAATATAAATAAGTGCCAACCAAGGGGGTTTTCGAGTATTCAGAATCAATTACTATGGCGAATTACTATGGTTCTATGGCGAAGGTTGGGTTCCTTTTTTTAATTTCTTATTCTCAGCTTAAACGACTTTGAACAAAATTGATGAAAATTAAAAGGCGTTTTTCGAGTACTAGTAATGGATTGTGATGCGTGGTAATTTCGAAAAATTCGTATAAAGGATCCTTCGGTGAGGTCCGAGTGCCAGGTTTTTGAAAAAATTTGGTCCGAATGATTTGGATAAAAAATGGTCATTCAGGGTCTCGAGCGCCTGGAATCGATTGCGAGAGGTTCTTGTTCATGCCGTTCCTGATATGGCTTGGGGTCATCTTTAAACATTTTATTCGAATAGAACGCTTTGATAAAATTTGGCGGAACAGGGTCGATTGCAAGGAAAGGATTACGGAGTTCTCCAGAGGGGCTGATGCACCATGTTGCGTGATGTTGCACTATGTTGCACCAACTTGGGCCATTTTCCGTGATGTAGCACAATGTTGTGGTATGTTGCATCATATTGCAAAATGTACCTGGAAATTCCAGGTTTTGGTTTAGGAGACCCTACGGTTGGGCTCAGGTCCCAGTTTTTTTTAAATACTAGCTCGAACGATTTTGATAAAAATTGGTGAAGGTGGGGTTTGAGCTTCAGGAATCGATTCACACGTAGTCTTTTTAACATTTTATTTGCCTTGCTGAAATTTGGCGATACAGGGTTTTCGCTTACAAGGAAACGATCACAAGAAGTTCTGATTTCGGGATAATTGATTTAGGTTTTTTGCTGTAGTATACTTCTGGATGTTGCACTGTAGTGCGTGATGTAGCTACATGTTGTGTAATGTTTGCCTCATGTTGCAACATTTTGCCTCACATTTTATCATGTCTTTTCTGTTAATAAATGTTTGCCGTTATTTTGTTTATATTTTTATTTTTTTATTTCGCAATGTTATTTTGGTTGCGTTACTGCAAACGTTGTATGTTTGGTTGTGTTAACCGCATCTTTTCGAAAGTGTTGTTTAACATTTTGTCTCAATTTACTATTAATCTACTTAATTAATATGGGCATCCACTATTGATTTGTATTAATCTTTATCTAATTAAATTTTTTTTCAGTAGTTTGTCGATTTGCCATATATAAACTTCATATAGGTAATTTGTGCAACTGTGCCAAAGGTTTCGGAAATTATTTTTTTCGGGTGTCAGGAATCAATTGTGATGAATCTTACTGTTAGGATCCTATTCATTCAGAGTTTTATTTTCGGGTTGGACGATTTTTATATAAAGAGAGGCTAAGCATCTCAGATGAGGTAGGGGTCCCTATTTAAAAAAATTGCTCGAACGATTTTGATAAAATAATTTTGGTGACGGTATTCTTGAGTTTCAGGAAACAACTGCAATGGATCATGGGGTCCTCCCGTTTATCCGAAGAGGATGGTACTCAGATTACATGAAGTAAATGGGAATCTAATATAAATCTTGGACTTGCCTCTGGAAAATTGATAATTTACATGAGCCTAAGCCATTTCGTAACCAATTAGGCTAAATTTTAGTGTATATGTCAAATATGAGATTCCAAAATGAGTTCAAGATGAGATTTTGGAAAACTACTAAATTGGATGGAACAAAGTCCTTACTCAAACGAATAGTTTGGAACTCGGTTGGTATTATGAAAATGTTCAATTTGATTGAAACAAATCCGCGAGTGCGGGTATTGCACAAAATATTGCAATGTCATTCATTTTCTGGAACTCTATGACTGCTTCGTTCGCTCCGCCGCGTTCCATTTTCCAGTTAAGTTCAAATGTATATTATTGATTTGCTAACGGTAATCGTATTGGCACTTACTTGCTGTTTCAGTTGCTTTACTAGTTTCGATCCGTTGCTGTTTCTGGCACAGGGAGCGAATGGTCTTCCGTTCATGGTTTGGTGATATGATATTCTGCTTGCGATTCGCAGTTAGCAATTTAGTTGATTTCCTTAGCTTTACCAATAAGCATCCCTTTCCTAAGAAATTTGTTGGTGAGCTCACGTTTAGTACCGGTTAGTACTCGTACTAGAATTTTCTGCTGGACTTTTCCCAAAGGTCTCCACAATTTCAATTAATTTTGGAGTAGGTTACTTATTACCTTAGTAGTACCTCAACTTTGTCTTCGTTGATTTTCGATAGAAATTTTTGCAAATTTGTGTTCACTTTATTGGGTTTACACATTACGCCGTTTCAGTCAATAAATCACAACCTATTCTGCATCTGCCGCAAATTAGAAACCTGTTCTACATCTGCCATACGAGAACGAACAACCGACCAACAACGTGTATTGTTGTTGTGCCAAAACATTTTCGAGAACTAAAGTTTTGCAGTTCTTCCAAAATTGTGTGGTTTCGACGTTGGATGGAGATCGGAACGTCTAACTATCGACTTTGTTCATGTGCCTTAGTTCATATTTCGGGTGCTGTGGGCCTGGTACCTTGTAGTCCCAGAATAAGTGTCCCGGTTGTTGGCATTTGAACCTTCGAAACTGGGAACGCGATCATTTCCTTCCGCTAGCTCGAAAGGGTTGGCATGGTTGGTTTATCTCTTTTATGAGTGTCGTCATCTGCGTAATATCCACCGAATCAAGAAGATTAATTCTCTGGCGTGCAACTATTCGTATCTCAGATCAAGTTCTTTGAAAGCATCATCGGAAGTTCTTTCTATGACGGATACAGTGGTAGTAGAACCAAAATTAGCAAATCGATTTGTTCATCGGCAGCTATTTATTATGATGCTTTGCGGATTAGAACTGAACTTTGAAGTTCTTAAATAGAGTTTTCTTTAATTCTTGTTGAGCTCCAGAGAATACCTTTCTCGTAAAGTTTTTATTCTGCTAGCCTTGTCTAACAGTATGCGAGGTATGGATTTCAAAGTGGGCCCCAATTCTTTAATTAACTTTTCTCGTTATTAACTCCTGCCTGATTTGTCGTCCAAATTCCTTGAGCTGATCGTCGACTTTTGATTCCAACGAACTCTATATCATCTTAAAGCGGTTTAATTTGTATGTCTTTGGCATTCTGAAAAGATTCAGGTTTTTGTCCAACTCGCCAAAGCGCACGGATTGTTCCACTCGTAGTGTTGTCAATTGAGCGCTTGGTTTTCCGCCTTTCTGTTTTAGTTTGGTGCCTTCCTCTGAACGAAGTTGATTAAATTTGGTGCATTGTTGATTTAATTGAGCGCCTTGCTCTATGCGAGGTTGATTCAATTTGGCACATTCGACCATTTCCATTTCCTCTCAGTGCCATTATATTGTTCATGCTCTAACATTGCCGCATATAACTTCATACGGCTGTGTTGACTGTTAACTTTCCACCAGTTCTTCGGAAGCTTGAACTTTTTGGTTTTCAGTTGTGGCAATCGGTGTCATTATTGATTGTTGGTGACGATTGCCGCAAACTGCATCATCCTGTAAAACTAGTATTTTCAACTTCTTTTCTATAGCACGTTGCAGAATCACATCTGTTACCTTTAGGCAAAGAAAACACATTTTCTATATCATAGGCTATCAATGTTATCGATTTATCCGTTAAACGTTTTGTTTTCTTTTAATTTCCGATGTTTCTTCAGTAGGAACGGTTATGTTTTTAAACTTGCTGCAAGTATCGCAAACGTCTTTTTGGCACAGAAAAACGATAAATTATATTATGTGTTGAATACTTTCAGTTCTTTTGATCCTGTAGCCTCTATATAGAAATCATACATTTTTTTATGGGTAACTCAGCTTCAAGGTACTGCCGTTGTGTACCAGTACGCAAATAATGGATGTCCCTACACCGGAAACTCTCAATATGGTTTCGAACTTGTTGCAAACGTGTCTCGCTTGTTGATTTTTTAATGTGTTTTCCTCTAATTGTAGGCTTCGGAACGCCGGAAGCTGCATGGGAATGATTTAAAAAAAATTGTATATCGTCCTCTGTTCGCCAAAAAAAGTTCGATAAACTCTCATTTGCTCTTTTCTTTGTTTTGCGTGAAATATTTTTTTCTTCGTCATTTCAAATCGAGAAATGTTCACGAATACCTTTGCATTTTACCTCGGAAAATAAAAAGGCACAATCATATGGGCACGATTTGTCGTATGCAGCTGGTTTGGCAGATTTAGGTGGAATAATTTGTACGCTTCTATTCGTATATTTTTCACCAAATTGCCGTTTGCACTTAAATATTAATTTTTTTCAGTGTATTTTATTTCTGATTTTTTTTCGTGGGGGTTATCCTGTACCAGTTACCGATTTTGGTTGAAGAAGCATATTTTCATCACACTGAGTGTTCAATATTTGATTCGTTAACATGTTGGATAATCTAATAAATCATAATTATATATCCTAAAATTTGAATTGGAAGTTTCACTACTACAAGAGTTATTATCACGGTCTAAATCTTCAACCAGCGCTGTTTCTAAAATTCTAAATAAAAAAATTAAACAAAAAAATATTAATCAAATTAAACTCATAGGTCGGACTGAGAAAATGGCTTGTAGCTAAACAACTGTTCGAGATACCTATCAATTTGGTTAGTTCTCTTAAAAGGTAATGCAATGATATATGCCCAGCATCAACCAACCCTGAATCACCATCTCTGGGAATGACCGATAATGGCCATTCAACATTAAGTAAAATTTACCTCTTCAAATAAAGGATAATGGCATGTAGTTAAAAAACTAACCGAGATACCTATCAATTTGCTTAGTTTTGTTTAGGAAAAGTAAACAAATTGATATAGGTATCTCGCACAGATTGAATGGCCATTATCGGCCATTCCCAAAGGGGAAGATACAGAATAAAGTTTTTTAATACAAAATTATCATTAATCGCTCTTGCACGAGATTCCAACTTCACACCTTATCCTTTTCATTTAACGACTTTACCATCAGAATTATGGAGCTACGTGATTATGTTGAATTGCTCTTGCATCATTTCGCTCATTTGCTGCAAAGAGACACAATAAAAAAATTTTAATTTTACAGTAGAGCGATTTGAAAATATCACTTGTTTGTAAAAATTACTAAAATAATTTTTTTTCCTTTAATATATTGTAAATTTCTTTAGAATAGTTTTCCGGAGTAGTTCCTCTCCTAGGATAATTTCGAATTGAGTGACTTTTTATATGGAATTTTATCTATTTTGCTAGAAATAACTACATAAGAGAGTTTAATTGGATACAAAATAATAAAAATATGAATTATTGGGAATCGTTTGATTCGAATATCTTAGAAATGAGTGAATTTTGAGGTGTATCATTGTTGCAGCAAATGATCGATTTAATATTGAATTTTCTAATAAATTGTTTAACCTGCCTGATCCCATTTTCAAAATTATTTTCGGTGCGTGTTTAAAACTAAAAATAGAATAAAAAATACACAAAGAAAATCATAATTTCGCTAGTGGGATCCAAACTTGAGCTACATACATGTACGGTTAAATCAACAAAAAACATTAAAAATACTTATTGACACTGGCTCTAATAAATCATTTCTGAACCCAGAGTTCGTACATCCGTCACGGATACGTACCATAGTCCCTATCAATGTAAAAACCATGTTTAACACTCATGCTATAAACCAAAAGGTAGTAATTCCAGGACTTATGGAGTTCAAAACCAGAGAACCCATGGAATTCCTTTTGTTCAAGTTCCACGAATACTTCGATGGCTTAATGGGACTTGAAATAATGCAACAACTTGGTGTTACATTAGATCTAGCCAATTCAATCCTAAAAACAGATAAAGTAAAGATCCCTTTACTGTTTAAACCAAATTATTCATCCAAACCATATTCTATACTACTAAGAAGTAAGCTTACCGCTGAACTTTCGGTAGACGTAGAGAACGGCGATATATATGTGATGCCAACTACAATCAATGGCAATCTAATTATCCTCGAGGGAATATACCATAGTAGAAATTGGTACGCTACTTTGGAAATAGTCAATTATAGCAATCAACAACACACTTTCGTTATCGAACAGCCAATTAAAGTCGAGCTGTTAAAATAAGCTTATCGGGTCGAATCCCACCATTGCTATATACAAGAATTGGATGAAACACAAAACGAAGATATCTCAAAACTGATTAGAGTCCAACATCTCAATCCCGAAGAGAAAATAGCCATCACTAAACTTTGTCATCAATACCACGTTAAACATGAAATAAATCTGCTACAGGATGGAATTATCCGTCCCAGCTTCTCTCCTTGGTCATCACCCATATGGATTGTGCAGAAAAAGGCCGATGCAAGTGGCAAAGTCAAGTGGCGATTAGTTATAGACTATCGCAAATTGAATGAAAAAACGATTGATGACTGATATCCGTTACCGAACATCACGGATATCTTGGATAAATTGGGCAAATGTCTGTATTTTTCGACATTGGATCTAGCCTCTGGGTTTCACCAGATAGAGGTTAGAAAGGAAGATATTCCTAAAACGGCTTTCTCCGTAGACCGCAGGCACTACGAATATGTGAGAATGCCTTTTGGTCTTAAGAACGCACCATCGACATTCCAGCGAGTCATGGATAATGTCCTTGGTGAACTACAAGGCAAATCGTGCTTATGCTACATGGACGATATTATCGTCTTTTCCACATTGCTCCAAGAGCACATGGAAAGCTTAAAGCACGTTTTCAACAAACTCAGAAAAGCCAACCTAAAAGTACAAATGGATATGTCAGAATTTCTCCATAGAGAAATTGCCATTCTGGGCCATATCGTTACGAGCGATGGGGTTAAACCAAATCCCGATAAAATAAAAGCAATTAAAGACTTTCCAATTCCTAAAACGGAGAAAGAAATTAAAAGCTTTTTGGGCCTCTTAGGATATTATCGGAAGTTCATCAGAAACTTCTCCGAAATTATCAAGCCCTTAACGGAATGCTTGAGGAAAGATCAAAAGATCACACTTGACACTAGATATATCCAGTGTTTCGAATACTGTAAAGAGTTGTTATGCAACGAACCCATATTACAGTATCCAGACTTCTCTAAGGAATTCATCCTTACCACTGACGCGAGCAATGTAGCCATCGGGGCCGTCCTTTCACAAGGACCTATAGGAAAAGACAAGCCTATTTGCTACTCATCCAGAACCTTAACGGTCACAGAACAAAATTACTCTACTATAGAGAAAGAACTTTTAGCCATCGTCTGGGCAACTAAGTACTTTCGACCGTACTTATTTGGCCAAAAGTTCAAAATTGTCACAGATCATAAGCCACTGACATGGCTTTTCAATCTCAAAGAACCGAATTACAAATTGGTTCGATGGAGATTAAAATTGGAGGAATACGATTACGAAATCGTTTACAAAAAGGGTGCAAAGAATACCAATGCGGATGCACTCTCACGAATGCAACCCGAACTTAACATTATCAACAACTTAAACACCTCCGAAATTTCAGATTCCTCTACGGATACCCAAATCTCAAACAACGACGGACAAACCATTGTACCAACTTCCAATACACCTAAATCATTTTAATTCTCAATTGATCATAACTGTTGATCCTGAAATGCAAGGGATAAATGTTCAACATGAACATCAATTTGGCAAACATAGAGTGATAATATACATGCCAAGGCATCACATAACCACCATCCGCCTAAACATTTCGACACAAGTAACCAAACATCGAGTAACAGGAATATTGTGCGATGATATAGTCTTCCAAATAGCTACGGAAGCTTACCGAGAGAAATTCGGCAATTCTCACAAACCATATCTGGTAAGAACACATACTCTCTTAACAGATGTGTTCAATCCTGAGGACCAACAATCCATAATAAGGAAAAGGCATGAAGAAAATCACCATCGTGGAATAGTCGAAAACCACGAGTTCATTAAAAGAACTTACTATTTCCCGAATATGAAGGACATTATCACAAAGTACATCAACACCTGCACGGTATGCCTTCAGACCAAATATGACAGACATCCACCGAAGATAGAGTATGAGATCACAGAAACACCAAAACGACCCTTGGAAATTCTCCATATGGATTTCTGTTTCTTCCAAAATCATGCATTTCTCACACTCCTCGACAAGTTCACAAAATTCGCTGGAGCCTTCTACATGAAGACCCGCACTAGCGATAAAATTCAAAGAAAACTTAAGCGATTCTTCAGCATACACGGTAAACCAATAAAAATCATTACCGACAATGAAGGACATATGAACACACCCTCGTTCAAAACCTTCTTAGAAGAACATTATATTGAATTACACCACACATCATCATATTCGTCAACAGAGAACTCTCCTGTTGAAAGATTGCACTCAACTCTTCAAGAACTTGTCAAAATTACACATTTAAATTCTCCTCAATTAAGTAGTACAGAGTTAATGAATCGTGCTAGTTTCTCCTACAATAACTCCATCCATTCAACAACAAAATTTACACCGTTCGAATTATTGTGTGGACATTATACTATTTTAGGGAAACCTATCAATCCTACACCTCCAAATGCTCAAGAATACCTTCTTAATCATACCTTAGCATATGAGGAGCTGTGCAAGCGTATACATGAGGAAACTCATGCAAAAAAGGTTAAGTTAATCGATAAACTGAATATTGGTCGAGATAAACCTCCAAAAATGAGAATCGATCAAACAGTGCACATCCGTAATAAAAAACGCTCAAAGATCAAACCCGGATATGTCATTAAGAAAATTCTTCAAGATAACAAAGTAACCGTGATAACTAAAGACGGCAAATATCACAAGAAATTGATAAAGAATCCATTTCAGGTGCACGCTCGTCACGAGCCAGACGCTGAAAGTGACCGACCTGAACCACAACAAGGGCTTGCTACCGGTCAAGATGGGCCAGGCCAGAATAATCAATAGTTTTAAATGGATCGTCCACGTTATCGAGATCCAATTCTATGAACAAAATCTTCGTGTTATCCAAAATAACATCGACATAGTCGAAAAAACCGTTAATGGCAATATAGAATACAATTATGCATTTAAAAACAAATTAGAAATCCTTGAACACAAATTTAAGGAACTACGAACTAAAGACAACGTTAACCTTTTGAAACCTACACGGACCAAAAGAGGACTTATTAATGGACTAGGTTCCTTGATCAAAGACATTACAGGAAACTTAGATCAACATGATCTAGACGAAATCAGTTCCGCAATGCACAGCCTTTATGCGAATCAAAATAATCTAAATAAACAAAATGACGCTCAAATCGAGATAAATAAAGGTATGATTGACATATTCAATTACATACAAAAATATGTAAAGGACAGTAACAAGAAAATCGCATTTGAATTAAATAGGCTCAGTAACACAACACAATCGGGAATACAAATGATAAAAATAGATCAATACATCTTTAAATTAATTAACACAATAGATACCTTAACCCAACATATAGACGACATTTTAGACGCACTCAGCTCAGCTAGACACAGACGCATCTCTCGACAATTATTATCTAACAACGAAATTCACTTTATCAACGACTTACTGTACCTTGACCGAATTGAAATTATCAACCCAAACAACATTTACGATCTATTGACATTACAAGGATATTACAATCAGTCTAGAATTATTCTCAGTATACAAGTTCCGACCTTCTATGAAACGATATTCAGTTATTTCAAACTTAAACCAATTCCATCCAAAAACCTCATAATTACCCCAATTCCCTCATATAATATCATCCTAAACGAACAAAATTACTATCAATACATCGTACAACCATGCAACAAATTGGAAAACACGTATTATTGCACCAAACAATCATTACAAACAATAACCAACACCTGCATACCAAGCATCATTTCACAACAACCAGCTCAATGTAATCACACTGTCTACGAATTGGAAGATGGAGTCTCAGAAATCATTACTGGGAAATTGTACGTAGCCGCACCAACAGAAGTAGAATTCACATCTATCTATAGTAGTACCAAATATGTCTATCTAAATACTATAGTAGTACCAAATATGTCTACCGGGAAGACCGGGTTGTCATTATACCATATCACGACGTAGCAAGTCAAAACGTTATACAATCATTGTCGTTATCACCAATGACTAATTGGACCCTACAAGATAGAGATCACATCACGCTATTACAAGAGCGGGCGTTATCTCACAGCATACAAGCATACAGCATTACAAGCATAATTGCAATCTCTATTATTGGAATCATAATGTATTGTATCTGGAAAAGATGCAACAACGTCACACAGCCTGTAGCAATAGAAGTCAATACATCGTCAACAACGGAACCAAAGACCATAAGGAAATCCCTATCGCCTTCTCTTCGGCGGGAAGAGTTACGATCCTCTACACGCGACACAACAACAACGTAACATGGAAAACATCAATAACAAAGAACTATTTTTCTATGACGCGCGGAGTAACACCATACAAACCACGCGCAGCAAAATCGCTGAATATACATAAATGCAACCGTGCGAATTGCAACCTGGCATAAATGCATTTATGTATCTTCATAGATCGCATGACAACATTTTAGAATTAAGTATGATTGTAAATTAGTATTAAGTTATTATTCGGGCTAGAAACATTAAAATATTAAATAAATAAAATTAATTAAATATTAAAGTCGTAAAAATAAATTAAATAAAGTTTTTCTGAAAATATAAATTAACAATTTGTTTTTTTTATAATAAATTCGGTTCGTGAAACATAAGTGGCGTATCGAGTATTTAAGTATTTAAGTTACATATTTGTTTTACTAAAAGAGAAAATTAAATGCGAATTTTAAATTTGAAATCCTCTGGTGCTCAAATTATGTAACATAAAGTTTTGCTTTTAGACTCATTTGATGCTCTACTTAATTGTGAGTAAAGTTATTCCTAGGATTAGCATATATGTCGCAATTTTCCCTAAATTTGATTGACATTCACAACGAAAAAATTTTTTTTTTTATATATTTATTTATTACAACTGATTTACAAATCATCTAGTAATTTATCTTTCATAATTTATATTCTTGTTTGGAGGGTTGTAGCCCTTTGGCTAGTCCCCTTTACAATTTTATTATATTTTTAGTCGATCCTGATTGGATCTAGTAGATCATGAGGTTTCTTCCTTCGCAGCCGTCTTACTAGGTTTGAATCATCCAACATACGACGTATCTCAGCATTTTGGTGTAGACTAATACGTTTTCTCGCGTGTTTGCTTATTTCTACACTAACGAAATCCATCTTCAGATCTCTATGGAGGTTGTCATTTCTTATGTACCACGGTGCATTAACTATTCCACGAAGGACTTTGCTTTGGAATGACTGGATGATATTGACATTGGTTTTCTTTGTACAGCCCCAGAGCTGAATACCGTAAGTTCACACAGGTTTTAGGATTTGCCGGTATAGTAGCAATTTATTATGTTGAGTTAGCTCAGAATTTCTTCCTAAGAGCCAATCCATCTTTCTGTATTTGATGTTTAACTCTTCTTTTTTCTTTTTCACATGCTCTTTCCATTTTAGTTTCGCGTCTAGAGTCATGCCTAGATATTTTGCCGTATTTGCATAGGGAATTTGCTGGGAGTTCAGTTCTACTGGTATCCAGTTGACCTTCTTGTTGGTAAAGTTTACGTGAACAGATTTTGTTTCATTAAGTTTTATTCGCCATCTCTTGGTCCAGGTACTGACAATATTAGTAGCTCTTTGCAATTTGCTTGTAGATTCTTCTATGCAATTAGCAACTGCTAAGATGGCCGTATCATCCGCAAACGTCGCTATGTTAGTATCCTCTATCGTTGGCAGGTCCGAGGTGTATAGAACATATAAAGTTGGTCCCAGAACGCTACCTTGTGGTACCCCTGCTGATATTTTCTTTATTTCTGAGTATTCGCCATCTAATTTAACTCGAAACTGTCGGTTAGATATGTAAGATTTTAGAATTTCATAAAACTGCTTTGGTAAGTCTCTTTGTAATTTATATTCCAAACCTTTATGCCATACTCTGTCAAAGGCCTGTGCTACATCCAAGAAGACGCTTGAACATACTTTCTTTTTTTCAAGTACGTCTTCAATTATGTTTGTAATTCGGTGTACTTGTTCTATTGTTGAATGATTTTATCTGAAGCCAAATTGATGTGGAGGAACAAGATTTCTTTCTGCTATTATTGGTTTTAGTCTCTTTAGGAGTAGTTTCTCGAATAATTTTGAAATTATTGGGAGTAAGGAAATCGGTCTATACGAATTTTTGTCATTAAGTGGTTTGTTTGGTTTAGGTATCATAATTACTTCTGCTACTTTCCATTGACTTGGAACGTGTTTAAGTCTGAACACTGCATTAATTATTTGGAGTAGTTTACGCAGACCTTTTTCAGGAAGGGGTTTTACTATTTGTCCTGTAATTAAGTCATATCCTGGAGATTTCTTTGTATTTAGACGAAAAAAAAAAAAAAACGAAAAAAATGAAAGTTTTGTAACATTTCAAATTTAAAGTCATTTAGCAGCCAAACTAGATGCAGTGCAAATATGATTTATAGCTTGTTTAAAAGGCTGAACCTCTACCTTTCAAAACCTGTATAAATTGTATTAAGATTTTGGTAGCTGCGCCCTCTAGCGGTAAAAAGAAGTGCGGACATATATCAGAACGGAAAATACAACATTTTATAACGGGTGATTTTTTAAGAGCTTGAGAACTTTTTTTTAAAAAAAAACGCATAAAATTTGCAAAATCTCATCGGTTCTTTATTTGAAACGTTAGATTGGTCCATGACATATACTTTTTGAAGATAATTTCATTTAAATGTTGACCGCGGCTGCGTCTTAGGTGGTCCATTCGGAAAGTCCAATTTTGGGCAACTTTTTCGAGCATTTCGGCCGGAATAGCCCGAATTTCTTCGGAAATGTTGTCTTCCAAAACTGGAATAGTTGCTGGCTTATTTCTGTAGACTTTAGACTTGACGTAGCCCCACAAAAAATAGTCTAAAGGCGTCAAATCGCATGATCTTGGTGCCCAACTTACCGGGCCATTTCTTGAGATGAATTGTTCTCCGAAGTTTTCCCTCAAAATGGCCATAGAATCGCGAGCTGTGTGGCATGTAGCGCCATCTTGTTGAAACCACATGTCAACTAAGTCCAGTTCTTCCATTTTTGGCAACAAAAAGTTTGTTAGCATCGAACGATAGCGATCGCCATTCACCGTAACGTTGCGTCCAACAGCATCTTTGAAAAAATACGGTCCAATGATTCCACCAGCGTACAAACCACACCAAACAGTGCATTTTTCGGGATGCATGGGCAGTTCTTGAACGGCTTCTGGTTGCTCTTCACTCCAAATGCGGCAATTTTGCTTATTTACGTAGCCATTCAACCAGAAATGAGCCTCATCGCTGAACAAAATTTGTCGATAAAAAAGCGGATTTTCTGCCAACTTTTCTAGGGCCCATTCACTGAAAATTCGACGTTGTGGCAGATCGTTCGGCTTCAGTTCTTGCAGGAGCTGTATTTTATACGGTTTTACACCAAGATCTTTGCGTAAAATCTTCCATGTCGTCGAATAACACAAACCCAATTGCTGCGAACGGCGACGAATCGACATTTCACGGTCTTCAGCAACACTCTCAGAAACAGACGCAATATTCTCTTCTGTACGCACTGTACGCATTCGTGTGGTTGGTTTAATGTCCAATAAAGTAAACTGAGTGCGAAACTTGGTCACAATCGCATTAATTGTTTGCTCACTTGGTCGATTATGTAGACCATAAATCGGACGTAAATCGCGAAACACTTTTCGAACCGAACACTGATTTTTGTAATATAATTCAATTATTTGCAAGCGTTGCTCGTTAGTAAGTCTATTCATTATGAAATGTCAAAGCATACTGAGCATCTTTCTCTTTGACACCTTGTCTGAAATCCCGCGTGATCTGTCAAATACTAATGCATGAAAATCCTAACCACAAAAAAATCACCCTTTATATAGACACAATACTAAAAGTGCGAAAGCTGTTCAAACTGACATATCGAATAACGGGAATTTCGATTGTCAAAATAAAAAATAAAAAACACTTTTGTATTCCAACTTTTGTATTACATAAGGAACACGAAAAAAAAACAAAAAATTAAAATCTAAGAGACAAATTTTGAAAATTGCGAAAAATTCCCTGAAATATAATGGAATGATCCAAATATTTTTGAGTCATTTTTGAATTAGATTTTAATGAGTACTAATTGGTTTGTAAGTTTGGTTAACTCATTGACGTCTACGCTTTTTCAGTACTATTTTCTTTACAGGAATGAGACAAAAAAATGATAACCATTTTGCCAATTTACTTTTTCGCATTTTATTTTTTTATAAAACAAAAATTAAATTATTTTGCTCAACTATAGTTACAATAATCCTACAAATTGATTAAATAAAAATGCAAAAATGTATCTTATTCTATACAAGTTCATGAAACCTATACCTGTCTCTTGTTTCTATCTCAATTTTACAAGGTCACATATTTTTGAATAATTTTTTTCGATTAATGATCTAGTTTATATTAAAATATGTTCTTTACTCCTATTTTGACATGTTTGAATTAAAACTCATTTGTATAATTTAAATTTTTATTAAAAGTTTTGTAAATTAAAAGTCATAGCAGTGTATTGGAGCATTTAATTGGATTGAATGAAATGGCAATTAGATTTGTGTACCTATAGCCGTGGAAAAAGCCAACATCATGAAAGGCTCTTCATAACTTCATTCATTCTCACCCAATATAGGGCTATTCCGAAGAAAACTATTCGGGATATTTTTATACGCGCAGAGATCATTCTAACAATGGGAGTTAACGGGAGTTTAATGAATAGCAAGGATAGAAGTATGTAACTTGGGGGTAACCATCGATTATTGCTTTTGTTGATTACGATATACTATTCCAACCCTATTGAACAACAATCTTCTATTTTACTCCCTTGGAACATAATCTACTATTTATGTTAAAAATGCCAAAAGCAATTGACTAATACCTGTAGAACAGACTCAATACTCAGGAGGTATAATACCTGATCTACGGTTTGCCTGGATAAGCCAAGAGAAGGATTATTTTTTTAAAAATCTGTCTATAGAATTCCAGAAAATATACGCAATTAAGCCAAACAATTATTTCCAAACAAGAACACGTAAATTAAAATTCGTGGTACATATGATTGTCGCACTAGATCAAGGCTTAGTTGCTGCTTCACGACGTGATTCTAAACTTGTGATTTAAAGGAATTTTTAAAAACAACAATACAAGCAACGAACAATATTATTTTATAGGAATGATGTAGTAGTACTATGTTACACTGGTTCGTAAATACATTCAATTACACAAAGGAATGAAATTCATACTTTATAAAATCCGTTAATATTTTGAGTGGCATACAAATTTTGATATAAGAGTTTCCGGGAAGGAAGATGAAAAGCAAAGAACGACAAGCAATGTTTTTTTAACGATATATTATGATAACATTTTATACCATGCCCTAGTGGATTCATGGAAATGTCGAAGAAGAGAAAAGAAAAAAAGCTACACTGAACTTTTCAAAGATTATAAACTTTTATCTGACCAAACAAAAAATGATTATAACTTAATTCTCTACTAATGTATTTTCTCTACTGTTGCATTCAATTTTTGTTTTATTTTCCTGTTGTTTTTATAGTCTCCTAAGAGCATGGCTAATGGGTTTTCTTATAATCGGTCCTCTTGTTTATTTCCGCTTTTCACAGATTTGTTTTTGTAAAGCTGTTATTCAGTATACAAATTGTTTATTACTCATTCTAAAGTGTTGATGAAATTATGTAGAATAGGGATACTACATGCGAAATTTTATTGAACTTAAAATAATTGAAATCATTGTCTAGAATTTCAATATTATAAGGTCTAGAGATTATGGAGAATTTTAATATTAAAGTTATCAATTTGCAGAAAATGTGTTTTGTATTTTTTATTCGAAACGTTTCTAAATTAAAAATAGAATCGTAAAAGATTTAGGCCATTATACAATTGTCTACTATATTACGATTACATTCAACAATTTACAAACCGTTGGTTATTATTTTTTATAGTTTCCTTTTAATTTGTTTGGTCTTAGAAGAAACATATTGGCGTACTCTGAATCTTTGGAAATGAAATGAAACCAAACATATCACCAGGGGTAGCCGAAATCTGAAATAATTTGTAAGAAAGAGTAAATGTTTGATCATATACCGATCATAGATTGTTAAAATTAGTGACGAGAAGTAGTCTCACAAAACTGGATCGATTTGTGAGTGACTTTGAGTAAAATATGTAAGTGAAAAATATAAAATTATTTTCTCTCGCCCATTAAAATTTCCATCAGTAATGGCTGCGAGGCATCCAGAACGAACTCTTAGTATTGTATATTTTACGAAAACCTGCTGTCCATCCGTTATACGTCATTTTCAAATAATTTATAAAAATAATTTTTGTTTATTTTAATAAAAACTTTGTATTTTACTTTTTAATTTTTTGGAACTTTTTAAACGTTTCAAATTTGTTTTAGTTACAAAAATAGTAGCAACTTAATAACAATTCTGTGGAATTAAAATTGCAAAGAAAATTGAAATTTATTAAATATTTTATAGACAAAATCAAATCGTTCGAAGAATATTGTATAATTTCTTAAATCGAATTTATTATAGCAAATACTAGGACTATTCAGATTTTGGCTTCAAATTAATATGAGTATTTTTAACCGAGACCAAATTTTGGAAATGGTTTTAGAAGTATTTTGACGAATTAGCAATGTGTCTTTTAAAGAAAATCAGTGGTATACATCAATTACACCAATTGTTTCCGTCACTAATTTGCACTCATAATTTTAGCAAAGTTCTGTTTATTTCAGTCCATTTTCACTTTTAATATTTCCTTTTAGCCCCATCCCGATTAATCATAAATTTAAAAGAGGCACATCGTAGCATCCTAGCATACATTTAGGAACATGTAAATAAGATACTGAAAATACAAAATAAATATTCCAAAATTTTAATATTAAAAATCGTAATACAAATGATTTATGCTTTAGTGAAGAGATACTGGATTATTACGACGACGACGACGACGACGATTACGATTACGATGACGACGACGACGATGGCGACGACGATGACGACGACGACGATGACGACAACGACGACGACGATGACGACGACAAGTTTTAATTCTGACACCAAGATCCAAAGCTTGTAGAAGTCTTCCGTTTTTTGGAGAAATTTCAAATTGTTCTAAGATTTTTCTATACATACATTATGTCCTCTCGTTCTTATAAAATCAAACTTTCTAATCAGTGTAACGCAGAATAATCGTTGAGTAAAAGGAGCGGTTATTAGGTATTCGACAACCTAATAACCGCTCCTGATTAAGGTGTCCTACATTCAATTGGTTACGTACGTTCTTTCGTTCTGAAAATATTATTTACCCATACCTGTAAATTGGTATCCGAATAAAAATTAAATGCTAAGAATAAGGGTGCGGTCAAGAATTCAATCGTTGTGCAGCTCACGCTGCATAAAATCAGCCTGCATGCGTAAAATTGCCACTAAAATTGTGACCGACAGTATGCATGCTTGCAGGGATATTTAACAATCAAAAATGTATTGGTTAGTTTTTACTGTGTGTGTTGAGACATCAAAATAAAATCTTTATTTAATCAAATTAGAAATTAAAATGAACGCAATAATAACAAATAATGTGTGAGAATCGTTAATAGAATCCCGTGAAACATTATTACGGTTCAATTGCCTTCGAACAAGACGAAGACAATTTAGAAGGAGGTTAATATTAAAACTGATAGCAGAACGAATATCCGTTTCTCGAAATATTGTGAAAAATCCAAATTATCTAGATATTCTAGATCAGTATGATAAAAAGACATTCCATACTTTTAACACTATGCGCCGTTGGTACTTGGCGAACACACATTAACACTTAATAAACACATTAAAACACTTGTTTATTATTTCGCACAAAACTTTTTTTTTTTTTTGTTTTTTTTTCAAAACTGTTTAAAAAATTACTCGATTAATTTCGACTTGTTAGGTCATCATCAGGTAATCTAGGTATCAATCTAGCCCGTTGTAGTTGGAGGAATAACGAGCTACGTAAAGGGTATGCTACCAGGAACAACTTATATCTCCATCTTAAAGTTGTTCACACTGAGTTAGCGTTTCGTTTGCACTCTATTGAGTTCGATTGGCTGGACAAAAAATTTCGTACAGAGGTATCCGAAATTTCACATATTCAATATGTGAAACAAAAAGCTAAGCTGGATGTGTTGCGAGATAAGGCTTATCCATTTAACCGTAGAGGTAATAGTGGTTCGTCTGGTTTCCAATTTCATCCACGTTTTAAAAACTTGTCCGCAGTCGGTTTTAGTAGCGCAGAGATTCAAATGCTGAGTAGTGGAGTTAATTTTGCTCCTGCGCCAAATAAAATCAGCCTTCAGTCATTCGAGAATCTTGCTGTAGATGCTGAAACTGCCTTATTTGACCAGCCGAACCAACTAAAATCAGTATGTGCACTACAAAGGTATTGATAACTCTTCTTCTTCTTCTAACTCTTCTTCTGCTGCTTCTCTCGCTCTTGCTTCTCCTAATACTAACCTCAAAGTGATTAGTGCGATAAAGAAAAAGCTACGTGATCATGACCTGATAGCATGTAAAGCGGATAAAGGCAATACAATTACCGTGCTCGAAAAAGTCGATTACTGTAATAAAATTTCTAATTTTATTACAGAAATCAAAGCAATAGTGCTTGGTAGGGATCCAACTAGGTCTTTTAAGACTTCTGTCAGTAAGTGTATCAACCAATGCCAACAGTTGTTTAATGGAACTGGTTGGAAGTACTCTATCATGAATCCATCTGCTCCGATTCTTTACGGTTTACCAAAAATCCATAAGGAGGACATCCCGATTAGACCAATAGTTGCGTATTGCAATGCTCCTGCCTACAAGCTATGTAAGGGTTTCATAAACTTTTTCAATGATCATACTAATTTCTTTTCGGCTTACTCGTTTAAGAACTCGGTAGAATTTATTAGCAAAATTCAAGACGTCGACATTCCACTACATTCAAAACTAGTTTCGTTTGACGTTGTCAGTCTTTTCACTTCAATTCCAATTAAAACTTTATCTCAAATAGTTTGTAATTACTTAGATCGGGATGTTGTAGATGAGGGCCTACGTCGTGAACTGAAGTTGGTCTTTGAGACTTGTATTAAACAAAACTATTTCTGCTTTGATAATACATATTTCAAATTCGCTGATGGTCTACCCATGGGCTCCCCTCTGTCACCTTTGTTAGCTGAAATTTTCATGAATTTCTTCGAACAAACGATTTTATCAAACAACAATCCTTATTTTCGTCATATAATCTTTTGGTATAGATATGTTGATGACATACTATGTCTATGGAATGGAACTGATAGACTGTTAAACTCATCCTTTACTTGGTTAAATTCTCAGTATCCCGCCATTGATTTTACGTTAGAAATGTAAGAAAATAAATGTATTAATTTTCTAGATATAACAATAACCAGGATTAATTCTTCCTTAGACTTCAAAATTTATCAGAAACCTACGTATACAGACGCTATTATCCCTAGTTCTTCAAACCATCCCCATAATATTAAAATGTCAGCTTTCCACTCACTTATAGATAGACTAATAAACATCCCTTTGACAAATTTAAATTACGACATAGAGCTTAATATAATTCTACAAATAGCAACGAATAACGGATATGCAACTAAGACTATATTAAAGTTATTAAATAAAAAGCTAAAGCGCAAAGCTCTAACGGGTATTTATCCACCGGATAATCCAACGCAGGAAAATTGGCGTCGCTTAGAGTATATAGCAAAAACTAGCCAACGGATTAGCAACATCGTGTCCGATTATACCAATATTAGTTTTGCTTTTTATAATAATAACACAATAAAGAAAATGGTTTTTAACAATAAACCTAGAGTTGATCGCCTTTCCAAGTCTGGCGTTTATAGGATTAATTGCAATGATTGCAGTTTCTCATTGCAATGCTATATGGAGGCATGTAAGCAGTAAAGATAATCCCGCATATCTTGCAACCAGAGGCATAAAAGCATCTCAGCTATTATATTGTGATTTATGGTGGAACGGACCTAAATGGCTCTACACAAGTGAAGAACCTTGGCCAAAATTGATTCAACTCAACGAAATTATCGAGGAGCGACGCCAAAATGTCATCGGTTTACAACTTAATAAGAACAACGAAAACGATTTAATGGATAACTTAATCACAAAATTTTCAAAATGGAGTAAACTGGTACGAGTTATCTCCTTCATATTAAGATTCATTTTTAAAACTCGCACTTCTACAACCAAGCGAAAGGGATTGATCACGTCACAAGAACTTAACAATGCCGAAGAAATCGTAATTAAGTACATTCAGAAAATGGAATTTTCCGTCGAAATAAGTGACCTAAAGAAGAATATGATGTTAAATGCCAAATCACCACTAGTCTCCTTAGCACCTTTCATCGATGAACGAGGCTTATTAAGAGTTGGAGGTCGGTTACAAAACGCTACCTGTTCGTTTGCCACAAAACATCCGCTTATCATACCAAAGGGTCACAGAGTTGCTATAATGATCCTGAATTATCTTCATAAGAAGCACTTGCATCCAGGACCATCTCTGCTCGTATCTCTTTCACGAATGAGATACTGGATATTAAGAGTCCGACATACCGCTCGGAGTGTATACAAGAAATGTGTGCTATGCTGTCGATATGCAAGACAGGCATCTTCCCAATTAATGGGTAACTTGCCCCAGCAGAGAGTGGTCCCTTCACGGCCTTTCAGTAAAACCGGCGTTGACTATGCAGGGCCAATTATGGTGTCCTCTAGACGGGGCAGGGGCGCGAAACTTAGTAAAGCATATATTGTCATTTTTGTATGCTTATGTACAAAGGCATTGCATATTGAAATCGCCAGTGACATGACAACGGCAGCGTTCATAGCAGCGCTAAAACGGTTCACTTCACGAAGGGGAGTACCAAATGAAATATTATCCGATAACGGATCGAATTTTCGAGGCACTAAAAATTTACTATCTGATATTTACAGCCTATTTCGATCCGAAGAATGGAAAGCTGAAGTCAACCAATACGTAGTAGACGACCAAATAACGTGGTCATTCATTCCACCATTGGCACCAAATTTTGGCAGAATTTGGGAACGTGCGGTAAGGTCCATTAAGGGACACCTCGTGAAAATTACTAGCAACTCGCATCTCACCTACGAAGAGCTGAATACAGTGTTAGCGCAAGTTGAGTGCATACTCAATTCTCGCCCATTATGTGCCATTAAGAATGAGGATCCCGAAAATATAGATGCGCTTACTCCTGCTCATTTTTTAACTATGGGTACAGCTGCCTTAATACCAGATAACAACTACTTGGATACTCCACAATCAAGACTTACACGATGGCAACAAGTACAGCAATTGGTTCAATCATATTGGAAGAGATACTCTAGAGATTACATTGCAGCAACGAACATCATCAAAATCAAAAAATCGCAATTTCGGATTGAACGACATAGTTCTTTTAAAGGATGATATCAAGTTACCAGGTTGCTGGCCACTTGGCAGAATCATAAATATCCACCCCGGAAATGACGACCTTGTAAGGGTGGTGACAATCCGAACAAAAAATTCAATTTTTAAACGCCCGATATCCAAGCTAGTTCTGCTACCAATTGACGATGAATCATGTTAAAACTACATGTTTTAACGAAGAGGAGTTATGTTCGTGACTAACTCTTATACTTACCGGAATCCTGACGTTTCTCAACCTACAACACATTTCATCAGCCAACATAACCTAAGAGGAAACTTTAGAATATATTAATTATATTAATTTGCTCATAAAGGCCATCTGCCTAGAATATTTAAAATAGGAATTAATTCTTTATTATTTCGGTGCTGTAATATTCTACTTACGAACTGTCTATATTATTTTTGTATATAATCCAATAGTAACCTAGAATTATATAAAAACAAATTATTTATTTATACGCACCATTTGTATCACGTCACGTCCAAGAACATGTTTAAGATCCTAGAATTAATATAATATGTTTCATCAATAACATTAATTATATTGTGTTCGAATTTAAGTTATACTTACTTTTTTTAGATAAAATGTAAACACTCTGACATTTTTCCGTCAAATGTCATATTTGTCTCAAACGCAAAACGAAAAATGTAACAGAAGGTTTGGTTGCGGTTATATTCCACACCTTTTGTATGCGTCCATATAATTGAAGCTGGGTAATTTTAGTACATTAGTACAAAAATACGACATTACGTAAAAGAAGGGTGACAGATGGGAGTTAGTGTAAAAAAGGTAACGCGAAGACAAGCAGTTAGCAGTACATGCACAAATTTATAAATTATAAAAATAAGAAAATGGTGTTTGTCTAAAACTAATTATTGTGCCATTTAAAATAAATCAAGAAAATTATTAGCATCCGAAATACAAGATTACCAAAATTGTTATTATTCGAAATACGTTATTTACATAGTATAAAACAAATTCGCTTTCTCTGTCGCACTACATAGTATAAAACAAAGTCACTTTCTCTGTCCCTATATCCCTATGTACTCGTATGCTTAGATCTTTAAAACTACGCAACGGATTTTGATGCGTAAAAAGTAAATGACAAAAAAATGTTATTGTGGGATATCCATAAGAGATAGACATATACCATCGCGGAGTTCAGCCTGCGTTTGCAATGTAAGCGGAAAAAATGTAATTATTTACGACATCACATTAGAAACCTCAAAAATGACAGTATTTCTCCACTATTTAATGGATGTTATTATCCATATAAACCTTCCTCTTCAATCACTCTATCTATTAAAAAAACCGCATCAAAATCCGTGGCGTAGTTTTAAAGATCTAAGCATACGAGTACATAGGGATATAGGGACAGACAAAGCGACTTTGTTTTATACTATGTAGTGATTGAGAGAGTTAGTTCATTCAAATATTTGGGAGTTACACTTGACGAACATATGTTTGGGATGATCACATCAATATCACAAGTAAGAAAATTGATCCAATTGTTGGGCGACTTAGTTATGGCCTTGTCGTAAACGGAACAGCTACCTTAACCAGGCTAAAGAAGTTGCAAATTGTGCAAAATAAAAGTGTAAAAGCAGTATACAGATTGCCAATTCTATTTTCTAGTAGGTTATTATATAGCAAAGATGATATTATGATATTGCCCATAAATGTCTTATATAAGTTTCAATTAACATATGTACAAAAGCCTAAATGTATCTTCATATATGTCAAATATAAACTTTAATTACGCTGATTACATGATGATGTGTATTCAACTCGAAATTGTAACAGAATTGATTCGCGTCATATTAGAACTGAATTTGGAAGAAAATCGATCACGTATATGGCCCCATTTATTTATAATCAAGTACCTGAATTTATAAAGGAATCTGAAAACTACTTACAATTTTAAAAAAAATATTAAAAATTATTTTAAATCGTATATTTTATTATTTTGGAACTAAATTTCCGCTATCTTTAATTTTTACAATATTTATATATCTATGTAAATTTTGTAACTTTTGTATATTTATGTATAACAACTTGGATTATCCTTAAAGGAGCATTAAATTCACTGGATAATCCGCCGTTGTTATTTTATGAGAATGAATAATAAAATAAAATAAAAATTAAACATTTTAATCACTGGTCTAAGAAAAATAATATACACTCTGTCAAAAAAGTAACGGGAATTGATCATTTAAAAAACCCACTTAAAGGGGCTCACTGTCGCTAAGTTGGCACAACTGTTCTCTACCTTGACGTGAAGTGTGAGCGCAAGCTGTCATTTAGTTTGTGTACAGTGCTCTTTTTTGTCAGTTCATCTCAAGTGTGTTTCCCGATTTTAATAATGAACAAAAATTCCGAACAAAGAAAACAGAAAGAGAAGAAAGTCGGCAAGAGCCATATCAGGTGAATACGATGGTTGTTCGATGATATTTGTTGAATGTGGTGCACAATCTATGAGTAATCTTTCCACAAATAACGCCCAAAAAGAATGATTTATTTACCATCTGACCTTCTGGCACGAATTCCGAGTGCACAACACAAAGAAAACGGTCAACATTTCCTTGACTTTTTATCGACTTTGGTGTAGTTTTTGCGATTTCGGCTCAGTTGGAGCGCCATTGCGAATTGTGTTGACTAGTTCTCATTTCAAACTCGTAAACCCATGTCTCATCACCAGTTATAATGCGTAATTTCATGCCCAAAAATCCTGTACAATGCGTGATTCGTGAGACACAAAAACTTCAGCGGCTATCTCACACAAAGCTAAAGGACGATTTTCCGTCAACATTTCCTTCATTTTATTGATGTTAACTTCAATTGAAGACCTTGATGGCCGACCAAAGTGAGGTAAATCTTCCACCAGATATTGACCTCAAAAGCGGTCAAATGCACTGTGCCACTCATAAGCACGTGTTTTTGATAAAGTCGATTCATCGTAAGCTTTTTGTCACATTTTCAGCGATTCGCACACGAAATTCCATTTGCAATATAAAATTTGAGACATTCATTATAAAAATCGGGAAACACACATGAGATGAACTGACAAAATAGAGCACTGTAACTAAATGACAGATCGCACTCAAACTTCACATCAAGGTAGAGGACAGTTGTGCCAACTTAGCGATAAAACAAATTTACAATCCCTTTAAGCGGGTTTTTTAAATGACCAATTTCCGTTACTTTTTTTGACAGAGCATAATTAATTAAATATTTTAGGTATATGCAACCCAGAATTCGCTTCTTCTCTTCTTAAAATTTATAAGCTCACGACAATGCAGTATTTACATTTTGTTTTGACAAATAAATCACATAGTTAAATTTAGTTCTACTTTTTCACACAGACGTCACAAGGAGTGTTGATTTTCGAATGGTTTTCAAACTTGTACTTAAAACAGCCAACTTGATTCTTCAAAATGTTTGTTTCACGATTTTATAAGGCACTGCCTTGTATTGATACTTTTTAATATTTACTAATGCATTTTAAGTTATGTTGGTGTTTTCTTTTATATCGGTTGGAATATTTACTTTGCTATTTAAGTTTGACCGTATTTTGTTGAGAATTGAAATATTAAGGAAGGGCCCGTTTTCGAATAAGTAGTGTTTGTATTCTAATTTATCATAGTGAAAGAAAATTGTTCATCATAGTTGGCTTATTTATCAGAAGTAACAAAATTCGAGTTAAATTAAACAGATTGAAGGTTTATATAAATTAATTTGAATCGCAATTACTGCTGATAAAGAAGCCAACTATGATGCAAATTTTTTTTGTTATGATAAATTAAAATACAAAGACTTCTAGTTCGAAAACTGACCTTTAATATTTTAACTCTCAACAAAATACGGCTTTCATTAAAGAAACTCTTCTAATGCTTCTTTAGTGGATTGCAGCACGTTTTAAAATGCCATGTTTGTTTTACTGTAACATATTTGAAGAGTTTTATAAAAGTTTTCACATGCCACCACACTGGTAGTACATTTTTAATATGTGGCATTCTTTTGAACCCGAAAACATTTTATGAAGCACATTCTTGTACGGGAAGGTTTTCGATCGTATTTTTATTCTCGTAACATTTTGCAAACAACAACTGCACATCAAAAGAGAATTTTTCTTTTTAATTTTTTAAAATGTGTATTCTTCATCTACGATTTACTGATATTTCGGTAGCTTAGCGTCCTTTTTAACATATGCAGCCTCCTAACATAATACCGTTAAATCGGTAGTTGCTTGGTATGTAGCCCAATAAATAATTTTAAATTTAATGTTTTTTAAAGCAGCGAAAATCGCTAACCTACGGTATTTTTTTTTTTTGAAAGATCGATGTCCTAAATACGAAAAATATAAGACTAAACTAGAGAACTTAACATAAATATTAATTAGAAGAAACATACACAACGAACAATTTTTAAACGAGGTTTAAACTTTTTTTTATTAGAAAGGTACTCTTATGTGTATAATTACATTATTTGGGTCAAATTATTAAAATGTAAAATTGCGAAAAAATTCATATTTTAGCTAATTATTTCAGATGTACAAAACACAAATCCCGGCACCTTATACAAAACAATACGATAAGAGATAAACACAGAGACCGAAACATCATGATAAGTATGAAATATAGTAACGCTAAAAAATTAGGGTTGCCATACCAGAAATATGTTTGGATTTCTCTTTCTGTTAGGAGCAGAAATGGTGATAAATTCAAATTAAAAAATGAAAATGATGTACATTTTACTGGAGACCAAAATATATTTATAAAGATTGTGAAAATGTGAATGAATATCGTACATTCATACATATCATGGCACCACCGGCACATATATGATAAGATATAAAATGTTGTATTTTTTTGGTAACGGGGTATAATTTATTTTTCCCTAATTAAATCCCTTAATTAAACTTTATTATATATGAATTTATAATGTAATTAACAAACAAGTACAAACATATTGATATAATACATATGAGAAAAGTTTATATATAAATTTGTGACCCAACTTACTCGTATATATAGTACATACATATTTTCGTTAAAGGAATACTAATATGGATTCTCAGAAAACAAAAATGAATAAAATTTTAGCATAAAACGTAAGGCAATAGTATCATTAGCATGGAAAACTGTAATAAAGAATCTTTAGAGAATTTGCCATGAATTGGGGTAGAAGGCTCCCTAATTAAACGTCCTGGTATATACTTGAAAGCTTTATTGAATACTCCTCATTATATACGTGTTACATAAACAGTCACACACTATCATTTTAGATTTCAGATTTCTTTGCAAAAACAGGTTAGATTATTACGGTAGCAACACTGGTATAGAAACACTGAACAATAAAAAAATAAACCAAAGAAAAATGTCACTTGAACTTTCTTGGAATTAATTTAGTTTTAAAATGAAAAACGCATAGAACTGAATAATAAATGATAGGATAAACAGAAAAAGCAACACCAACATAATCCAAGACCATAATTTTATTTTCTAAAAATATAACACAAGCTGCTGGGTACGTAAATATGTAATTCGCCAGGGATTGTTCGCCAGCAAAAAAATTCAATATTCCATGTACTGTGTGGTGGGTATCAAAAAAGCAACTTTTTATGCTTAAAATTGGATACATTATTATGTTGGTGCTATTGTTTTTGTTCCTTTGCACTTTAGGATATTTTATGAGACTATCATTTCTTTTTTCCTGTGTATTGTATTTTATGAAAGGTTAGAGACAATTTTTCTTGCGGTTTCCTTTTAGTTCGTTGTTCACTAATTAAAAATAATCACATCTCTTTACAGTGAGGCACATTTTATGCATATGGAATGTATGCTGTATATGGTAAATCTCTATAAACAAATAATTAATATATTTTAGTTCAATATTAAGGTAGTCCTTATTTTGAAAATAATTATTGCTCCCTCACGTTTGAATACGCTCACAATCTATTTATTTAATGAATATGACCAATAGTCATAATATTTTACAGAAATTTTGAGTACCTACGCTAAACTTTCAAATTAGTTCTTCGAAACTGGTAGCACGGTTCACTAGAATTTTGTCGAAACACAAATTTAAAAGATTGGTCGAGTATCTGATTGTTAACATCATGTTCACTAATAATTAATAATAATTATTTGCAACCACTGTAATTTGAAATGATGTGTTGAGCGTTCAATTATAGGATATTGTTAATTGAAACACAACATTTAATTTTTAATATTAAATTTTATTTAACTTTATTCACGTGCCACTTTAACAATAATTTTTAGTTATATTTTATAATTTATTTTATTTTTGGGGTTTTAACCCGACCAAAGATTTTGACTTACTAACTAATTATTACAATTAAAAATACCTATCCTGAATTTTCGTAAATTTGTTGGAAGATTCTGATTGGTCTATTTACAAGTGGTTCGATAGATCATAAAATGATTTTATTGTTTAAGAAGAAATAGTACCCCCCTCGCAGTAAAATCCTCACGCGAAAGTAACATTCCTTTGTATCTTTTTATTCAAATCTAGAGTTGACAAGATTCCATACGCTGGTTTCAGGCGATCGATTGAGATGTGTTGTGGTTTTCCATTAACGTCAACTATAAATTTTTTGCGTAGCCTTCGAATTACCTTAAAAAGACCTTCGTAAGGTGAAGTGAGGCCTATTGGTGTTTTATCCACACGAACAAAAACAAACTCACAGTTATTTAAGTTTTTTGGAACAAATATATCAGACTGTGTTGATTTTCGAGTATCGACTGGAATTAAATTTTGCATATTTGTTCGCAGCTGGTTTATGAAATCGTCGGTGGACGGAAGAGATACTGAACCGGGACCCAAAAATATATCGCCAGGAAGTCTGAGGCTTTGGCCATACACTAAGTCTGCCGGACTACATCTAAGATCCTCTTTTACACATGCTCTGATGCCCAACAAAATAATTGGTAACTCAGAGCTCCAATATTTAGTGTTTCCTCGGGCTTTAAGTGAAGTTTTTAGTGTTTTGTGAAAACGCTCCACTATACCGTTCGCCTGAGGATGGTATGCTGTGGTGCGAATTCTGTGCGAACCCAGGATTTTTGTAAATTCTGCGAAAAGTTTCGACTCAAATTGGCTGCCTTGATCTGTCGTAATCTCTAGAGGGACACCGAATCTTGATATGTATTGCTCGACAAACGTCTTCGCAATTGTTGCAGCGGTCATGTCTGGAATTGGGTATGCCTCCGGCCAACGAGTAAACCTGTCCACGATAGTTAGCAAATAACGATTGTTGTTCGATGGTGGTAATGGACCAACTATATCCATGTGTATGTGTTGGAATCGCATTTCCGGAATTTTGAAGTTGCCATGCGGTGACTTAGTATGTTGCACAACTTTCGACTTTTGGCATGACAAACAGTTTGTTACCCAATGTTTAACATCTTGGTTTAATTTTGGCCAAAAATATCGAGTAGAAATTAGTTTACGTGAAGCACGGATTCCTGGATGTGAAAGACAGTGTAATGAATCAAAAACTGTACGTCGTAATGATTGAGGAATGTAAACTCGTTGATTACCTGTGGAAACTTCACAATAGAGTTCGTTGCCAGCAAATTGAACAAGTTTAAGTTTGTATTTTGTATTTTCCGAAATCGTTCTATTTATCAAGGTTTTTAATTCTTCGTCCGTACGTTGTAACTCTGATATTTTATGAATATTTGGAATTTCGCTGATGGAGGCTGCTTGTGGATCGCATGAGCGTGACAAAGTGTCTGCGACCACATTATGTTTGCCTGAAATGTGGCGAATATCTGTAGTAAATTGGGATATGTAATCTAAATGTCGGCTTTGACGTGGACTGCGTTCCGTCTTCGAGTAAATTGCGTTTATCAACGGCTTATGGTCCGTGAAGATTGAAAACGTACGACCTTCTACGAAATACCGAAAATGTTTAAGTGCTAAGTAAATAGCTAACAATTCTCGGTCGAATGCGGAATACTTTGCTTCAGTTTGCGACAGTTTCTTAGAAAAAAACCTAATGGTTCCCAATTACCTTTATTGTATTGTTGTAATACTGCAGCTACGGCAATATTTGATGCATCACATGTAATATTGTATCGAGAATTTTCAATTGGATGGGCCAATAATGTTGCTTCAGTCGTGCTAACTGCGCGTGAATCGGTTGAAGAAATTCGGCTAATCGTGGAATAAATCGATGATAAGAATTCACCATCCCGACGAACTTCTGAATCGATTTAATTGAATTTGGTTGGGGAAACTTTGTTATAGCTTCTACACGAAGCGGCGAAGGTTTTATGCCATCTGTAGAAATAGAGTGGCTGAGGAATTCAAGCGTTGGAACACCGAAAACACATTTTGATGTTTTAATTTTGACATCGTAATTCGCAAGTCTGTCGAAAACTTGCCTTAAATGGGATAAATGTGCCTCCTCCGTTTTACTCGCTATCAATATGTCGTCAATATAGACGAAAACGAAATCAAGGTCTTTACACACTTCATTCATAAAACGCTGAAACGTTTGAGCTGCGTTCCGAAGTCCAACAGGCATTCGTTTATATTCAAATAACCCGAATGGTGTCGTAATAGCCGTTTTTGGAACGTCTTCGGAAGCTACAGGTATTGCGTGGTATGCCCTGATTAGGTCAATTTTTGTAAAAATCGTGCATCCCTGTAGGTGCACAGAGAAATTATGAATATGCGGTATCGGATAACGATCCGGCACCGTAATGATATTCAGTCGACGGTAGTCTCCACATGGCCGCCAATCTGTTCTGTCTTTCTTTTGAACCATGTAGAGTGGTGATGAAACCGGAGATGATGACGGTTGACATATGCCTAATTCGATCATATGTCTAAACTCGTTATATGCTGTCTTATGTTTCGTAGGATCCAGTCGTCGTGGTTTAGAATACGGAAGTTGACCGTTAGTATATATGTGATGAACCACACTGTGTTTGACTGGGACATTAAAATTTGGGGATTCGGTAAGGGTCGGAAATTCCTTTAATAAATTTCCAAAAATATTATCAATTCCCCAGTGTTTTGGTGTTGGAGTATTAACAGTAACTGTCATTGCTGAAACAGTTAGTTTGGTGATCGGATCTAGAATGCGTTTTCCACGCAAGTCAACAACAAGACCGAACTTTGTTAAAAAATCAGCTCCGATAATTGGTCGGTTAACTGATGCTAACACAAAAGGATGAGTAAAGATGCGACGAAGCCCAATATCGACCGAAAGCAATTTATTCCCAAAAGTATTAATAGTTGTGCCATTCGCTGCCGAAAGACACAACACTGGATCGAGAGATCGATTTCCTTGGAAATATTTATTTGGAACAACTGAAAGGTCGGCCCCAGCATCTACAAGGAAAAGGAAATTATTATTTTGATCTCTAAGGAAAAGACGGCGATTCGTATGTATTCGACTATCTGCCGTAAAGACAGTCGAACTTAATCGTTTAAAGGACTTGACTTTGTGGATATGTTATTTTGAGACGAAAATTCGCACGGTTTTGTACATTTGAGTGCTCTTTTCCCATATTTATAGTGATACCAGCAATATTTATAATTTCTGGAAAATCTGTTGCCACTTCTAGATCGAAATTTTTGCGCTATCGAAGATCGTGGGGCTTTTCGAGCGATGACGACTACCAGAAACGAAGTTTGAAAAATACTGCTGCAATTGTGAAATTTGTTTCTTCAACTCTGTAATCTCCGATGTATGTCTTTTTGTTGATTGATTATTTGAGGGTGCAGCTAAGGTGGAATCTACTTGTGAAATATTGTTCGGTTCCGAAGCTTCATACATTCGATCCGCCTTTTCAATTAAATCGTTGATTGGTTTTTCCTCAAATCCGATTAATCCAACTTTAATAATTTTTGGCATTCTTCTCTTCCAAAGTTTTCTTACGGTCTCTTCGTTAATGTTGTCACCCGCTAATCTTTTCATAGTTCTGTAAACTTCCGATGGTCTATCTTCGCCGATATCTTTTTTTTCGACTAATTCCTCCAAGCGTTTTTCTTGAGACAGCGAATACGTCTTAATCATTGCTCGTTTTAGCGTATTGTATTTGGCTTTGTCTGGAGGTGGATATATTGATTCAGCTACTGAATCAAAAATGTCAGTAGGTAAAGAGCTTGCCACAGTCCAAAACTTTTTTTGGTCAGCTGTAATTTGATAGAGTTGGAATTGCATCTCGATTTGAATAAACCATGGTTGAGGGTTTTTTCTAAAAAAATCGGGGAGTTTAGTGCGAGTGGACTGGATTTGAGCAGTTTGTTGCTGTTCTTCAGTCTTAAGCGTATTTTCTTCGTTATCACTCATTGTTTTCACTTTTTAACACGAGATTAATTTACGAGAAAAAAAAAATTTTAAATACGGGTAAAATATTGGAAACTTTAGAATGCAAAACCTAAGTACCAATCAACACATACGAAAATTCAGTTTACAACCGTATATACATAGATTTAGATAAATAGAATTTAGAAATTAAGAATATAATTAAAGTAATAAAATTTGTTTTCGTATAAACTAATTTTAAATAATTATCAAAATTTTTAAATGTTTTATGATTGTATTACCAGCATTCATTCGGAATTTAATGATGAATAAATATTTTATTATTAGTGAATTATTGAAAAGTTTGTTGTAAAATAAATAATAATGCAAAAGGTACCGACCAAATGGCACAGTGGTTAAAGCTTTGGCGTTTGGATCGGGAGGTACCGGGTTCGAATCCCGATAGGGGCAGGATGCAAAAGGAAATTTTCATCAACAGATTACGATCTGTGATTAAAAGGAACACAACTACGACCCCCTATCGGCGTGCAAAACCCATGGGCCGACCCATCTTCCATGTCCAGTACTATAGGCTGGCATGGAGCTATGCAATGCGCAGATGGTAACTTAAATCGGTCCTATAGCCGTACGTCTTCGATTTGGCAGAGATGCGTAAAGTAAGACGGGAAAATCAACCGCGAAAGAGCAGGGAGTGCTTCGGCCCCAGAAAAAGATTGCATGGATTAAAAAAAAAAAAAAAAAAAAAAAAAATACAAAAGGTAATAAAATTAAATTTAAATTTGGATGTATAGTAGGTAAATATGACATTGAAATTTATAATCATTTAATTCTAACTGTATTATACTTATTGTAAATTCTAATATTTTTATTATTATCTCAAACTAAATAATATTTTTTTTTTTAAATTTTACTTTATCAATTAATATTAGAATTGATATACGAGTATGTAGTTTGTAATATTGAATTGTACGTTACGTACAACATAATTTTGTATGTTAATTTATTTATAATATTATATGTATCGATAATGAGCAATTATGAATATGTATAGTATAATATATTTTATGATTAAGACATTTTCAATAAATAATAAGTTTTATGATTTTATGACTATAATTGTACAATATAATTTTATGATTGAGTTTTTGTAAAATTATAAATTTTTATTTTAAATATTTTCTTTATTAAAATTAATCATTCGGTTTGTCCATTAATTTAGATATGTATATGTATAAACATTTCTTAGATAATTTTATTAGAAATAACAAACCAAAGTCGTATACATAAGTATTCCTTACATATGCTCTGGGCATACTTGCTGCTCGTATCCAAACTGCAACCGGATGATGGTGTGATGGTCCATTATTAATCCAATTCATACATATGGTTCAATCCAACTCGAATGATAATGTAGTTTTGGTATTGAACCGTTGGTAAAGATGCAAGGTCGGTTAAATCCGGTGTTTGATGTAACGGGTGATTTTTTAAGAGCTTGAGAACTTTTTTTTAAAAAAAAACGCATAAAATTTGCAAAATCTCATCGGTTCTTTATTTGAAACGTTAGATTGGTCCATGACATTTACTTTTTGAAGATAATTTCATTTAAATGTTGACCGCGGCTGCGTCTTAGGTGGTCCATTCGGAAAGTCCAATTTTGGGCAACTTTTTCGAGCATTTCGGCCGGAATAGCCCGAATTTCTTCGGAAATGTTGTCTTCCAAAACTGGAATAGTTGCTGGCTTATTTCTGTAGACTTTAGACTTGACGTAGCCCCACAAAAAATAGTCTAAAGGCGTCAAATCGCATGATCTTGGTGCCCAACTTACCGGGCCATTTCTTGAGATGAATTGTTCTCCGAAGTTTTCCCTCAAAATGGCCATAGAATCGCGAGCTGTGTGGCATGTAGCGCCATCTTGTTGAAACCACATGTCAACTAAGTTCAGTTCTTCCATTTTTGGCAACAAAAAGTTTGTTAGCATCGAACGATAGCGATCGCCATTCACCGTAATGTTGCGTCCAACAGCATCTTTGAAAAAATACGGTCCAATGATTCCACCAGCGTACAAACCACACCAAACAGTGCATTTTTCGGGATGCATGGGCAGTTCTTGAACGGCTTCTGGTTGCTCTTCACTCCAAATGCGGCAATTTTGCTTATTTACGTAGCCATTCAACCAGAAATGAGCCTCATCGCTGAACAAAATTTGTCGATAAAAAAGCGGATTTTCTGCCAACTTTTCTAGGGCCCATTCACTGAAAATTCGACGTTGTGGCAGATCGTTCGGCTTCAGTTCTTGCAGGAGCTGTATTTTATACGGTTTTACACCAAGATCTTTGCGTAAAATCTTCCATGTCGTCGAATAACACAAACCCAATTGCTGCGAACGGCGACGAATCGACATTTCACGGTCTTCAGCAACACTCTCAGAAACAGACGCAATATTCTCTTCTGTACGCACTGTACGCATTCGTGTGGTTGGTTTAATGTCCAATAAAGTAAACTGAGTGCGAAACTTGGTCACAATCGCGTTAATTGTTTGCTCACTTGGTCGATTATGTAGACCATAAATCGGACGTAAATCGCGAAACACTGTTCGAACCGAACACTGATTTTTGTAATATAATTCAATTATTTGCAAGCGTTGCTCGTTAGTAAGTCTATTCATTATGAAATGTCAAAGCATACTGAGCATCTTTCTCTTTGACACCTTGTCTGAAATCCCGCGTGATCTGTCAAATACTAATGCATGAAAATCCTAACCACAAAAAAATCACCCTTTATATGTAAAATCAACGGAATGCGCTGATAATTTGGTCGTATGATTTTTTTTGTAGATCACGTTTTTCGATCACGTTTGTAGATCACGTGATGTGTTATCGTGAATTTTTATATCTATGTATACGTATATTTTTGCGGCTAACTTGTATGTTGTATGCCTTTTTGGCGAATTTTAATAATTTGTTTTTGATTCGCCTTAAATTTTTTACTTATAGTGCACCCCGGTATTGCACAATAAATATTTATATACGCACTTGATTTTGCTTCATTCACATACTCGTAGTTCACATTTATTCACAAACTTGTACTTTGGCACGTTATTTTATATAAACTATAATGAATTTTTTATTTCACTGGTATATTGAATTTAAAGTTTTATTCAATTTCACTGTTAGGGTCACCACTTGTTGAGCGTTCAATTATAGGATATTGTTAATTGAAACACAACATTTAATTTTTAATATTAAATTTTATTTAACTTTCTTCACGTGCCACTTTAACAATAATTTTTAATTATATTTTATAATTTATTTTATTTTATTTTTGGGGTTTTAACCCGACCAAAGATTTTGACTTACTAACTAATTATTACAATTAAAAATATCTATCCTGAATTTTCGTAAATTTGTTGGAAGATTCTGATTGGTCTATTTACAAGTGGTTCGATAGATCATAAAATGATTTTATTGTTTAAGAAGAAATGTTAAAATGAGTTAAAGAAAGAAGATAGACAGGGCCGCTACAGATGTTAGTCCTCAAAAGATTTTTAGAAAATACCTAGTAAGGACGAGTACTTTGAAGTAGGATGCCAACACACGAATGAAGCTCTCTTAAATCAACAACAAAAATATACAATTCTTGGATTCCCCGTGTTAAATATGAAATTCAAGACAAATTACGGAAAATATGTCATTTAAAGTAAAATTAAAATTTTTAGAAATTCATCTTGTTGTTGTTTAAGACAATGGCACAAATGTCTAATGTTGGTTGACTGTACTACAGGAAAGTCATAATTTTTTAATGAGTTTTTAATACGATACACTGGTACGAGCTAGTAAAAAAATGTTCTAGTCTAGCCTGAGGGACAAACTTTATAATGAACATTTTCGCAAAGCAAAATATAACTGTGGCATTATCCTGTTAATTCAGGGAATTAGGGAAAGAATTTACTTATAATTTCTATTTAAATTATTATTTTCTGGTATACTAGATACAAATTTAGTGGTATTTTGTTAAATAAAATAAGATTTGGAATAATTTTCACTGCAAATTTCGCTATGGAAAATTAATTCCTAATATATAAAAAATTTACTTCAAACTTTTTTGCTCAAGTTATGTAAATTATTTCCCCGATTCCCTATAGAATTACCAGAACAGGGCCTTTGGGGGACTATTTATGTCGATAACTGGAATTTAAATATTGTGAGCTTTACCTTTGTTTCATATACGTACAAGACGTGTTGGTCTCAAATAATATTACGATTTAATGTTGTACATCTAGTGTTTCAGTCTCAAGTTTAAACCAACATCCGATGATTAGGATTATCATGCATTCACAAATGAAACATATCATGCTAGAATTTGGAAATTAGACACAAATTTAAAATTTGAATGTATTTTAGCAAGGTAGTAAGAAGTATTAGGAGCTGAAACCTCACGAAGTAATCAGAGCTTCGGTCTGAAATTGCAAAACATCACTAATTTCCAGTAAGAAAATTGGAAGCAAAACGACTCACGAAAATATTCTGTAAATATCAGTGATGGAAAACGGAAAAAAATCATAACGTTACGGCATTCGGTTTCAAAAAATTATTTAAATTTGAAACGTTATTTATAACGTTTTATATAGAACAAAAATTCCGTTTCTCTACGTTATAACGTTATTTTTGAATTTTTTTTAGAGTCTGGAAAATTGACAATTAAAAGGCTGGGTTTATTTCGTTATTCCTTTTGAAATAAAATAAATAATAATTTCCTTTTATTTAATTCAATTAAATATTATAATTCACATTTTTAAAATATAATAATAAATTCAAAATAATGTTATTAAATTCTATTGCTATTACAAATAATTAGCAATATTTCCTCCAACAGTGATTCATCGATTCTATTCCGCCTCTCTGATAATATCCATTTTAACATTGAAAATACTCGTTCGACCGAAACTTGCCGGTATAGCCAGAACGATTTTGGCAATTTTTTCAATTGATGTATTTTTATTGCTCCAAAATTCAAATACATTTGTTTTTGTAGGCACAATATCCATGTTATCAAATTGATCTATCAGGGAGTGAACACTTACATCGATTTGATCATTTGATTGTGATAATTTTTTAAACATATATTGAGTTAAAATGTCTTGATCTGTCATTTTTATTTTCCGAAGTCACTATAGTATCGTGGTCCCTATTCTCATTTTTATTTCGTTTAACAAATAAATATTGATATAAACCTGCCAAATACTTTTTAGCAAATAGCTTCTCATCAGCAGACAATAATGTTTGGTAACGTGGGTCCAAATTTACGGCAGCCATTGTAGGTCCACATTTTGCTAAAAGAAACTTTTCTCTTTTTTCCATCGCGGATTTAAGACTTCTTGAAAATGAATCGTCAATTTTTGTAAGCTCTAATTTGCATTTATACCACGCTGCATAAGCTTCGCTCATAACAAGCTGCTCAGACTGTAGACGAATTGTTGTCTCATAAGGATATTTAAGTGTGTTGATAATCCCTTCCATTCTAGTCCAATCTCTGTCACATGTAGAAAGTGACGGGTAGACTAGTTTCATTTCCTCACAAAATTCTCGAAGCTCAATAAGTCTAGTAATCATGGTATATGTTGAATTCCATCTGGTGATAACATTTCTGATTGGTTTTTTTAATCCCTTAGCTTTTATTAGCGCAAGAATAGTGGGTGTCCTTAACGGTATCACAAGAGATAGAGATTTTGCAATTATTGTTTTATAAACATCGATTGTATTTATGACATCGTTAACGGCTAACTGCAGAGTGTGTGCCGTACATTTTACAGAGGATAAAAATTTAAAAATCTCATTAGTTTTATTGCAGTTAATAAATAACGAGTCCAATTCCGAATCAACATCATCACAAATAAGATCATCTTCTATTTCATTCACGCTTTCATTTTCTTCTTCGGATATTCCAAGCAGTTCTGCGGCTTCCACCATATTTCTGCCATTATCAGAAGTGAAAGTGTAAATCTCATCCAATTTTATGTTATATTTATTGAGCACGTCTCTGAGTTGCTCACATAAACATACGGCGGTATGTTTTTCTCGCAGCTCTTTAACTGCCAAAGTCCGAACACAAATTTCACAATTTTTCTCGAACTGAATTTGATTCCAAGAACAGATCGGTCCAACCTCGTGGCACCATCCACTTTAATCGACAAGACTTTATTTTGAATTTCTTTCGCAATTAGCATTCTATAATTATTCGACTTTGCCATAATGTGTTCACCAAAACACTTCAATAATCAGCTACCAGTGCCGTAACGGGGATTTGTGAGCTAAAGCACTGATTACAAAATTGTTGCTTTGTTCAACACCTTTGAAATAATTTGCCACATGCATATACATTAAGAGTTTATAAACTCAGTTGCGGCAGTTGTAGTTATAGTTACATAGCGTAGAACAAACAGGTCGAAACTTTGTAACTAGAGCTAAATTTCACCTTTCATCAGATAAACAACCAAATTTGTACATCCATTTAAACAGATAAAACCATACTGCGTCTCTCAATAATTTGGACGTTTTACAATTTCAGTGCAGTGTAAAGCGACGATGGAATCATTGAGATCCGAAAAACAATATTTTTTAAACAAGATGTTCTTACCGAACAATGAACGATTCCGTTTTCACCTCTCACTTATCTCGCATCCTATTTCAATTATCATAAAATTAATTTTGTTAAAGTACTTTTGGCCATCTGTGGCTGAGTCACAATTTATGATACGCTCATCTAATTTTCATGTTCAAAAAGGTTTAAATATGGCATAAGATTAGTAGTCATAAGTGATGCTTTGAGGATGACTTAACAAACCGAAATCGATAGAGTTAAATAAATAAAAATTATTTAAATTTTGCGTAATAAAATCCACGTGTTTCATTTTAAAATGTTTTCACTGCATTCGCCAAGAGCCGACGTCCATAAGTGTAAATAGTTATATATTAGTCCATTAAATCCGTGCCAGGATTTAGAACTGCTGAATGAGGCTTACTGATATGCCCTGGCGATCTCGTTTCCTTCCATTTTGCAATTTATTTCAAACAGTTTCGATGCGGTCACCCAAATTTTTTATTATCACAACCAGCGGTTGCTTGTCATTACTGATGCAGTTGTTGTTGTCGAATTACAGGGTGTCCATCCAAAAGGTTTACTATTTTTTTGCCGCTATTTAAACGAATATTAATATTGACAGTTCATACTTGACAGTCATGAAGTACACATGTGGCAAACTAATCGTAGAAAAGTATTCGATTGAATCAAGCGTTATAATAGTGAAAACATTTTACACAAGTGAATCATTAAGTACACTAACATTAAAAACATTTCGTTTCGGAAGGATAATGGTGCTTCCAAAGCCTACAATTTTTCAAATTGTCAAAGCATTTGAAGTAAGGAGGACTGTGGTAAATAAGCCAAAGTGTGGGCAACAACGTATAGTCAGAATACCAGAAAATATTGCTGCTGTACGTGAAAGTGTACGAGATAATCCAACGACATCAATCAGCACTAACTCATATCAACACTAAACAATATTTTGCATAAAGACTTGGAGAGAGATCATTTACGGCGTTGTACGTATGCAAATAAGATGCTGTTACTTGACAATAACAATCCGGAATTGTTTGAAAAATGAGTTTTGAGTGTCGAAGCTCATTTTCACTTAAGTGGACATGTAATCAAAAAAAATAGTCGATTCTGGATAGTAGAGAATCCACAAATAATTCATCAATCACTATTACATCCCATGAAAATGACGAATGGTGTGCAATTTGAGCTGGAGGGGTCATTGGGCCATATTTTTACGAAAATTCGAATGGTTTTGCTGTTACAGTTATTGGCGAACGTAATCGTGACTTTTTTAGGCCAGAATTATATGCCAATAGTTTGCTGTTAGAGAAACCATGGAATTATTATGAGAAATATTTCCTTTACAGTTAATTTCGAAATCTGGTTATGTAGATTTGCCTCCACGGTCACCCGATTGACCTGCTTCCGACTTCTTTTTATGAGGTTATCTTAAAAGTAAGATTTATGCAAATAAACCAGATAATAATGAACATCTTTAAAGGAGCGATAGAGAAGAAATTAACATGAAACAGGGTGAAATGTGTGAAAAAGAGATGAAAAATGTAAACAAAAGAGTCCGCATGTGTAAGGCCAATAGAGGAAAACGATCGGTAAATATTAAATCTATTTTCTTTTATTTAAAAATACTTTATAGGCAAAAATAGTATTAAACCTTTCGGGTGGACACATCCTCAATACGAGTTTCTTCTGAATAAAAAGTATCTCGTGGTTCCAAGTGTAGCAACAAGTCCTTCTGTGAGCTCCAGCTCTAATTTCTCGGAATTTTTCATAGATTTTTTCTATTTGATATGGTGCATAGTTTATCATCCATATCATCTTCTGAGATAAATTTGGAATTGTGTTGAGACCCATTTTAGAATATTTTCACTATTCATGTCGTCATGGTACCACCAGTCTCGTGTTAATATCAATCGAAATATTTAGCTACAAAGCCCTTTTCAGAACCAGCATGAAGATTGATATATCGCTGGCCTTTTGATATAGAGTGTAAATAACCACGAGTATAATTTATAAAAGATTTTTTAATGAAATGAAAGCTAAAAATTTTCCATTTGAAATAAAATTACCACTGCTGCTATCATCCCATTACCGTTTCCCTTGATATGTGAAGTTTGTACATGTAGGCCACCATATATACTGAGCTCGCAACAACCAGAGTGGTTCTTTTTCTATGCTTCGGTTTTCTAGCGATTTTTTGAACTTAAAACGAAGCTTCTTTACGATTATTTTTAAACTGCTAAACAAAACTAAACAGGTAAATCTGTTAGAGTAAGCTAGTTTTTTTAAACTGATAATCGTAATGTTCTATTAAATCGTTTTTAGGTGATTCAAATTTAGGCGCTGTTGTTAACTATACCGGTCACCTTGGCATTGAGCACATCGGTTCCTAAATATGTTACTATACCGGCTTTTGGGATCAACTTCCGAATGCTATAAGTTTGAATGGTTGCTGATGTTGCTGGTTAATAATGGTGTAGCAACAGGAGCTGAATTATTTATGGTATTAGTATTTAGATCGAATGAGTCCTGGCTACATGCGCAGTTATCTAGACTTATTTTTTATCCTAACCTTATTTTCACGATTTTCTATCTTCTTTTGTTGCCGATGGTGAATTCTTATCTGTTTATATCTCTAACACGAATTAAACTAACACTTTCTTCATTGTCTGGTGCCATGTTCCGAACTAATTTACGTTAAAATATAAAAAAATAAAGTAAATTTTCTATACCTAGTTTTTTATTTGAAATCTAATTCACTAACAATCAAATGTAAATCCACAAACAAAAATTTCAATTACTGATTGTGAATTATTTTTATAACATCGACGTTTTCGTATTAGTTAAGATTCATTTGGCGAAATATTTACGATAAGTAAAATTAAAGATTATTCTCCTATATCTAATATAAAAAAAAACAAGTAAGCCCCCGATTCTGAGAAGAATCGAAACTTTTTATAAGAAAAATCTCAAACTCTTTTTGGCACAGTTAAATGTTACTTTGTAAGTAATCGATCAATCAATATGTACAAAAGATCCACATAATGTATAAGAAAGTATGATTTACTTTAAAAAAATAATAATTTGGTTTTATTTTAAAAAGTGAAAATTTGAGGTATATTTTAAGTCAGTTCAGTTACAATTCATAAACCAAAAATTTATTTATAACCAACATTTTTAGGGAAACTGGTACGACTTCCATGAATCAGCTTTCTCTAGTGCGGAATAGAAAGAATCTTAACTTTGGTGTCATAGGAACGTTCAACTTTTAAGATTGCAACAAAAAGTATTCCGTGTCCAAATACAGGTTCCGACAAGTAGCCCCCGGTAGGTATTTGAAAGATCGATACTTCGAATTAAAGCGATGTTACCCTTATGAGATCTAGTGAGCACTTCTGCCTCAATCTCGTTATCTGTCTTGCTTTTCACAACTAATCATGTACTTTTGCTTAATCCTTGTTAGTGTTGAGATTCCGAACTAGCTTGACTTTAGTTCCAACTTAACCTGAACCTTAAGTTCAGAGTATGTTAAGGTAACCCAGCCGGATTGATGGAACTCAAATATTCTAGTGGAAAGTAAGGATGTTTATTTTCATCTTCTGGGTCAAGCCATAAAATTAATTTTCTCAACATAGAAAAGACGTACTTTGAAGAAATTGTAACAACCATTTATTTTAGTTTTGATCAACGCATCGGAGTGTTCGAAAGCTATATGTTCAACAATAGCGATGGTCTTAAAAGTAGAGCAATGAAATTTGATAATTTTTTCCTTTGATAATGAACCGAGGGGAATTATTATGAAAAGCCCGAGAATTAACCGAACTTTTGTTTGGGAGGTACACGAAGGCATCGAAATTTTGCAAGAACATATGTTAGATTAGTCCTCTATATGTAAATCATTCATGACGATCGGTTGAGCGGCTGACATGCTCATTCGACACAAACAAGTTCATGAAGTTGTTTTGGTGAAAAATACGTAAAATCTTAAATTTGATATAGAAACCGGAAGCCGTGTTTAAAGATACAGGGCGTCAGTTATTGTGTAAAATAATCGACATGGTGTCATATATAGGCTATAAAAAGAAAACTAATTTTCCGATAATTATAAAATAGAGCTTATTTTAATAATGTGAGATTATAAAAAAAAATATAAAAGTTGTACAATGTTTGATCTGTTCCTTTTCAAAATGGCCGCCAAAATGTTATTTTAGAACGTTGGTTTTTTTTCTAAATATTGCTCATTAAGTTCTATTCAACATATAAAATTTAAACTAGTGAATTTTTTTGTTTTCTTGGAAAATACGTTAAGTATGACGATCTAGCCGTTTTGTGAATATAATGTCAAATCCTAATGTGTTGTATTAAATTTTGAACAAATTTTTTCGATTGACCTGATAAAGTAGAAACTAAGAAAAAAATTTGGTAAGGATCGTTCATAAACTATGTCACTATTTTTTTTAATTGTTACCCCTTTGTTACGATCGTCAGAAAACAATAGATTCTTGGGGAACAATGTTGTTATCATTTAACAAATTCTTAAAACTAAAAGTTTAAATGTAATACATTAAAATATGTATAACGCATGTGGATGAACGCAAGAAGTTATGTTTACGAAATATTTCCTAACTAATGTATTTGCAAATTATTATGTAATAAGTATAATTACGTGACGTCACATTTGTTAAATCTCTCTCTCTCTCTCCCGCATCGTCACACGTCGTCACGACAGTTGATACTGCCTCCTCTCCACAAAAGCGTGACGTAGTTTATGGATGGCCTCCAAAGCAATTAATAAAATAAACATAAAATTTTGGTATGAATCATGTATTTTGTTAGGTCTAACGCCCTTTCAAAAATGTGCTCGTATTCCAAGAAATAACCTTTTATTGTGAAATACACTACTACAAGAAGTACAAGGCATGTAAAACAACATAAAACATAACCAGTTGCATTAGTTAAATTTTTTTGGTATAAATTAGTGTTTAAATTAATATTTCAGTTAGTTAACTTATGAAGTTCTATGCAAAATAGTTTAGTTTGTGTTACTAAGTGTAATAATGGTTTGGTTCAAAAAGTGATGTAATCCGTTTCTTGAGTTAAAATGTTCAAAACATTTAAGAAATGTTGTTGCCCCGTTCGACTGAAGCAAATGAAAATTAATTTGTACAAGTTGCTACTACCTGGTGAGTTCTAAACGCCGGAAAGTTAAAATCGAGGTCTCACCGCTTACTAATTCATCAAATTCGCATATTACTCTAGAAACATCATCAACACTTAATGACGAGAATATTTCGAGTAGGAGTGAAAGTGAGGAGTGTCAAATACAAAATGCTATATATATCCAAGTAATTTGGACTCCGGGCAATATCATGCACAGGTAAAAAGTATTAAATTTAACTACCACACTACCATCATCATCAACATTTTTGGTATCTAGAATCGAGCTATTTGCTCGAAGTGATCGAGCGATCGATCAATCCGTCTGGGCTGTAGAGAAACAACAACATTTAGTCTGCAAAAAATTGAAAGTTGACCATTTTGAAAAGGAAGAAATGAAACAAGTTACCACTTTTATATTTTTTTATAGCAAATGAGTCTTGTTTTATAGTTCACGGATAACAAATTTTCTTTTATAGCCATATATACGACATCACGTTCATCATTTTTCTCAAAATTTGACACCCTGTATCTTTAGCAACAACCACAGAAAAAAAACCTATTCTAAATTTTTTTTTTAATCAAGACAACTTCAAACAATAAAATTAAAACATGACTTCTAAAAATTCGTGGTTTCGCGTTTTTTTTCACCATAGATAGATAATTTGTTTTGCCGGTTGCCACAAAATTAAATTTCTCAGTCTGCTGCGTTTAAAAAAATAAGTTTTTTTACGATCGTCTCTAGTGACGAAAGTAAATTCACAAATATTAAAACATCTTTATGCATATACGAGTGTATCTGTTGGAATTTGACGTTTTCATTAAAATCTAAAATCTCGTAAATTATGTCATATGCTGGGTCGCAGAAAAAGGTACGTTGCGTTACTCGTCTTATTTGTTAATTATTTTCGGCTAATAATTTTGAAAGGTATCGTATTTGCTAGATTTAATATTTTATTACAGAATACATAAGGAAGGAATTATTTGGGTTGGAAAAATTTTCACGTGTTTAGAAAGCTTCGCCCAACTATTATACGTTAAATGAGTTGAGAATTGGCATTTCGCTAGACGATTAATTAGTCTTAGTTAGATACTCGTATTCGTATTCGTTGGCGCGTACTAACGTTTTTACTTCGTTCTACAATTTATTTATTTCTGTGTGTTCCAATAAATCGGTGATCTTACTCAAACTGTATTATAATTGTTAATACATTTAATATTTCCTGTGTTTCACTGTGCTTTTAATTAATCTGTGCTAATTAATATCGTATTAATTACTGATGTGGAAAAATGTGATACAATAATGCCTGTATTCCATTCACCACCTAAAGTAACAAGCCAAATCTACAGGGGGCAATGTCGTCAAGCGGATTAACAAACGCCTCACACAATGTGCAACATACTCCAAAAAAATGTGAACGTGCAAAAAATTGCGGTGCAAGCAAATTTAATCCAAACGGAATTAAAACTAAACGGTAATGAACCTAGTGAATTAATTGAAAAAGACAAAAGTGCCAATGAACGTCGCCAATTGACGATAATATAAACTCGCAAAGTGTATGATAATGGAATAAACAGTGATGGAGGTCAGTGTTTAGTGTAAACGGGTTTAGACAGATATATCACTGTGCAACCCAAACGAAAGAGGAGCCCTAGATCAGCGGCCAATACGAGCGTGAATAAATTCATTACGCTAGCCACGGTTGAATTGGCTCATGGCAACCGGTTTTCTAGTTTAATAAACGCCAATGAAGCCAAAAATAACACATCAAAAACTGAGTAACCGCCCCCAATCTATTTGAGGGAAGAATCAAATAGAAATTTAGCAAGAACCATCGACACTTTAACGGAGGGTAACTTTTATATTTCCAGGGTTAAACGAGGAAATATAAAAGAAACCAAAATTCAGCCGCCAAATGTTGAGGCATACAACGCCTTGAGCCTTGATAAATCATTGTAATGAAGTGGGAAACCACTAATATACTTATCAACTAAAGTGCCAAAAAGGGTTGGTTGTGATGTTAAAAGGAATTGAGAGCTACCTTGACCCAAATGAGATACGAGGGCAAATCAATATATTCGTAGTATTGGTATTTAATTATGGAGTGAAAGAGAAAACCATATTTTTTTGTTTATTTTTCATCTACAAGAAACATTTAGAAACAACTTTTGTTTTATTTTGCTAAATAAATGTATTTTTGATTATACGTCAAAAGTTTATGGTGAATGTGAACCAAAATATTATACAGTAACAAAGTGGGTTAAATTATTCGAAAGTGGTAGAGAATCGCTAGAAGATGATGAGCGCCGGGGAAGACCACAGGACGCCATCACGCATGAAAACGTTATTTTGACAGAAAATTTTGTATTAGAGGACCGCCGTGTAAATATTTCAGAATTATCGAGAAATCTCAGGCTTTCTTTTGGTACCACATTTACAATTCTGCATGATCATCTTCATCTTTCAAAAGTTAGTGCAAGATGGGTTTCCCGTTTGCTAACCCCGGAACAGAAAAAATTCGTGTCGAAACTTCTAGTAACATTTTAAATATGAAAGAAAATGATCCTGATTCATCATTGGGATCCGGACTCCAAACAAGAATCTATGCAATGGAAAAAATGTGATGAACCTCCCCCTAAGAAGTTTTAGACTCAACAATCAGCTGGGAGGGAATTTTGGAAATTAATTATATGCCACAAAGACCACTATCACAAGCAACTATTATGCGGAAATTATATACAAATTGAAGGCTGCTATTAGTGATTAATGCGGTTTTGAAAAGATCTGTCACTCGCCCTAAAGTCCAGATTTGGCTCCTAGTGATTTTTTTGTGTTTCCAAATTTAGAAAAACATTTAAGGGGCCGAAAATTTTCAAATAATTATGCAGGCATGTCCGCTACTGATGGTTATTTTGAAGACCAAAACTTTTTTTTCGACGGTTTAAATAAATTATTTGAAAGATGTAATAAATGCATAAATGTTGGAGAAGATTATGTTGAAAAATAAAAATAAAATTTCTCTAAATATATAGCTCCTTTGTATCGATGCTACGAATATATTGATTTGCCCTCGTACAAGCTGCTCTCGATGAAAAAACTTCCGTGCTAAATCTATAACTAACATTATAAATCGGGAAAAGGTGCCACAGCCAATATTCCGTCTGCAATTAGAACCAGATAATAAAAAACAAAGGGAAACAAGAAATATATGATCTAAAATATCTTCTACATAGAAGAATTACTGTCGAAGAACCCAGAAAAAGAGCTGGACCGGTACACTGTGTTAAGTGCCAAGAATACGACCACACTAAAGCTTATTGCACTTTGAGCGATGTTTGTGTAATCTGTGGTGATCTGATGGTGATAAAAATAAAACTCTAGCTTCTGTCGGAAACTGCAGTAATTGCGATGGAAACCACCCAGCGAATTATAGAGGTTGCCCAGTTTATATTGAATTGAAAAGGATAATTAATCCTAGACAGCGAGCTGAGCAACGATTGCTTAAATTACATTCAGAAGCTAAAGTTCAAAATGGAAACCAGAATATAAAGGTAAACAGTAGTGTGTATCACGGGGTTTCGTACGCAAGTGTACTTAAGGGTGTCGTTCCAAAATTGGAGGCAATTGAAGAAGGTAACATCTCATCAGCTTTAAACAAGCTATCTAGTATGATGCAAAGCTTCATGGCGATGATGGAGAGAACTATGGATCTAATGGTGCAGAATATGAACACGCTGATGCAGATAGTTGTTAAAAATCAAAAATGACACTCTTCAAAATAGCAATATGGAATGCAAACGGCCTAGCGCAGCATAGAGCGGAGGTTCAAGCGTTTCTCATTGAGCACAATATTGACATAATGCTAATATCTGAAACATGCTTCACCAATAAGAACTACTTTAAAATTAATGGGTACTCTCTGGCACAGCTGTATTGGTTAAGAGAAGACTAAAACATTATGAACTTATGAAATATGAAAAAGGTCATATCCAATCAACGAGCATCTGTCTGCAGGAATGGTCTGGAAATTGTGTGATATCAGCAGTGGGCTGCCCTCCAAAGCGCGCTATAAAAAAAATTGCAGTTTATTGATTATTTTGGTCAGCTGGGTAATAAATTTCTCGCGGGGGGTGATTACAACGCCAAACATACTCAATGGGGTTCAAGACTAACAACGCCTAAAGGCAAACAACTTTATGATCTATAGAACAGTCCCTGGATTTTTTATCTACCGGTCGTTCTACTTACTGGCCCACGGACAAAAAGAAAGTACCTGATCTAGTAACAATGAGTACAGTTGTCTTAAAATCAGAAACAGCGAAACGTCTGACAAACAAATGAACTGATTGGAATCAATATAAGAGACTAATCGAACAAAATTGTCATCTTGATACCTCGCTAAAACACCAGTAGATATTGATGTGGCTGCAGAAAAGCTAACAGATGCACTGGAAATATCAGATGAAAAGGCTTCACCAATCATCAACAATTCTGAAAAAATTAATAAATTATCACATAATATCCAGTCACTAATTTAGGAAAAGCGGACAATAGCGACAAACTAAATCACCATTGTTGAAATGCAAATTAAATCGAGCTATCAAAACCCTGAAATTTGCACTGCAGAAAGAAGGAAGCCAATGTGTCCAGAATTATTTAAGTGCTTTTGTGGAAGGCAACAAAAAACCTAAAAACAAAGTCGAATTCACCGATTAGACTACCAACTGGAAATTGGGCGAGAAGCGATGAAGAAAAAGCCAATGCTTTTGCTGCACACCTAAAGACGATGTTTTCACCACACGAAGGAACTAATAATATCGTGCTGCCTCATCAGATGAATCCTTTAAACCTATAAAGTTTGAATGGAGGAAAGTTAAAAACAGAATCAAAACTTGAATTAGCCCGAAAAAGGCGCCAGGATATGACCTTATTACTGGAAAAATGATAAGGGTATTACCAGACAAATGCATAAAACTAATAATCTACATTTTTAATGCAGTCATGCGAACTAGTCATATTCCTCAAATGTGGAAGATATCCTTGATCACAATGATACATAAGCCTGGGAGAAATGAAACTCAAATATCGTCTTATCGTCCTGTAAGCATACTTCCTACAATCTCAAAGCTGTTTGAAAAAATGTTAATAAGAAAACTGAAACCAGTATTAGAAGAAAGGTAAATTATTCCAGACCATCAATTTGGGTTCCGAAACCAACATGGTACCATGGAGCAAGTGCATAGAATTGTAAATACAATCAGACAGACCCCCAAAGCTTTCCCCAAAGCAATACTGTTCTGCTGGCTTCATGGATATAGCACAAGCATTTGGCACGATGGACTAATATATAAACTTAAAGCGCTCCTGCCGAAGAATATTCACTCAGTTCTGAAAAACTATCTCCTCCAAAGGCAATACATGGCCGAACAAAATGGTGGAGCAACTTCCCTAAATGATATAAGCGCAGGAGTCCCACAAGGACGCGTTCTGGGACCTATTTTATACTTGTTGTACACGGCAAACTTACCTGTTACCGACAACGTAATAATATCAACATATTATTATGCTGCTATACAGCCATCCTGGTATCACACGAAAACCCGCAAACAGCCTCAAGAGAAGTGCAAAGTCATCTGAGCAAAATTGAGGATTGGCTCAAGATCTGGCGAATAAAAGTAAACGAAAAAAAATCAGTTCATGTCACATTCACGCTGAACAAACGCTCCTGCTCACCAGTACAGTTAAACGGGTATATATTCCTCAACAAACCAATGTCAAATACCTAGGCTTACACCTGGATAGACGGCTAACGTGGAAAGAACATATGAAGCAAAGCGCAACCAAATTAAAATAACATTTTCCAAAATGTATTGGCTGATAGGAAGAAAATCCGAGTTATCATTAAACAATAAGTGCATCAATTAGAGAATGCAATGAACTCAAGCGAAAATACTCCGATGTATCGCTAATGTTCCATGGTATATCCGAAATACTAACATACACGACGACCTTGGTATTAAAAGCGGTAAAGAAACAATCAAGGAATTCAGTTCGAAATACTGCTTAAAACTTCAGGGACATCCCAACAAATTGGCACGGCATATACGCGATTTAAACGACTGAGAAGAGCAGATCCACTCGGACTATTGCCCTGTAAAATCATTGAATGTGTAGATTACGCTTATAAGTAGGATCTAAATTAAATTGTGAACCCTAGTATTAAGTAATAACATTGGTTAAACTAACTTCTTGTTAGTTTCTTACGTAGAACGATTCAAGAATAAAGCCATTGGCAATTTAAAAAAAAAAGAAGAAGTTAGATACCTACCACTTTATGCGTACGGGCCAAAGTTCCTTAGGCTATGTACAATGTACAAGAATGTCTAACTCGGCTTTAAGCTTTACCAACTGATAAAATATGGACATAGCTTTTCCAAAAAGGAAAGACAGAAACTAATGTACAAAATTAATAATTTAGTTATATATTGACTTACGTTTCGTAAACACAAACAAATTTACTTTTAAACGAAATGTTCCGATTAAGATTAAAATCGTTGGCAAACATATTTTTAGTTTTCAGGGTTTCATACTAATCCTTATTACAGTTAAAAAAAATTTAATTGAGGTGTTGATAAATAGAAAATAAACCTTTTTTTGTTACTCATGTAGATTTATAATATTACCTTTAAAAGTATACTCGTATGTGTGGGATATTCAAGTTCTACAATTAATCCCCATCAGACTGAAGTATTATTTTGTGAAGTTAGTAATAAAGTTTTATCGTCGATCTGTGAATTAAAACCTTTCAAATAAATGTAATTAGAAATATGTTAAAATGTATGTGCTATGCTACAACAAGATTGCATTTGGCAAATAATTTAAATTACAGGTATAGCAATTTTAACAGATTAAAGCTTTTACATAAATATGTAAAGGTGATGAAGACAGGTTTCATGTCATCCGAATAGTAAAAATACGAGTACTGATTGTACGACAAATGTTTTAAACAAAATCTTCGTAAATCCTCTTGTAATGGTTTTTTAAAACCTGAGTGTATATCTCTCAAATTATGACGATTTCTTCATAATAAATCCATCAAAGCTTTTACTTTTGCCTTACAAATTATTTTCTGTTAGGTTTAGCAAACCCTGAACTCGCATATAAATATTTTATTATAGTTTTCATTTACCTGCTGGTCGTTACTTGAAAATTAAAACACTAAAATTTTTTAGTTAAATATTACGTTTAGTAAAAATATGAAAATAATGTTTAATGTATTTATTAGATGTTCGTGTCTTAGAACTTTATTTTTATATTTGAATGAGGATTAGTTGACAGTTCTTTACTGTATAGTAACTACTGTTTATTGTATTTCGTGCTGTTTTCCTTTGTTAGTTGAGTTAAAGTTTTTCATTTCTCATAAAATTTGCTTTATTAATTTTTTATCACTATTTGAAAAAAAAAATCTTTTAAATACATTTATTACAGTCTAAAGATTCATTTTCGTTGATAAAGAACATGATGTATGTACAATATAATGTACGGTTACATGTTTGACTTATTATTTTCTTTTGCGTAACATATAACGTAAACCGCCTTTTAGTAGCACGAACCGTTCGAAAATAGAAAAACTTGAATGAGACATTACAGATGAAATACAAGCTTTTGCAATACAGCTTGTTACAATATGAATATTGTTCCAGATTTTTGGTGGGTTTGTTTGGAGTCTAAATTAATATTGTAAAAAATTTCACTATGTGAATCTGTCAGCCTGAGAAATTCCAAATATTTTTTTATGAAAAATATTGTTTCTGGAAAATTTTTAATTTTGATATTATCGAAAAGAATAGTAAAAAAATCAATTAAATTTTAATTTGAGAATTGTGCGGTATATATTTTTTGGGATATTCAAATAAATAAACTGTTTAAAAAAAAATATATACCATAGACTACACGTTTTTGGAACATTTTTTATTGGATATATACAGTTAACGCCACAATTGTTTGTACTTCACACAAATTTCATACTGATGTAAGTAAAATAAAAATTTAGTTGAAAAATTCTATTTAATCCAAAAACTTTATTTGCCATTTTTCTTGTTATTTAATGATAATTCACATCAAAAAATAGTAATTAAAAAAACTGTCTATGTAATTCTAAAAAGAAGATAAACAAACTGCCACAATTGTTTGTACCTACGCAAAACAACGGCTATCGTAACGAGAATACTAGATTGTTTCTCTTTTTTTTTGCATGAATATTGCATGTGTTGATTTAGTCATAATTTTCATCTACAATAGTGCAATCGATATTTTAAACAATGGCAAAAAAACGAAAATTTTATTGGAGGTGCGAGCGGCGATTTTTGCGGGGTATTCTGCTGGAGTGCCAATTAAAGAACTAGCCAAAATGCACAATTGCCATAAGAATTTGGTACTCTACCAAATCAAAAAATCAAAGTTCCAAAATAGTTTGAAAAATATGAAAGGAAGGGATCTACAACTACCAAAGAGGACAATAGAATCGTTAAAATATTAAAGCAAAATCCACAGGAAAGCCTCAAGTGCGTTCAAAACGACCTAAATAACCTCCGCCAAACCGAAATCAGCCTAACTACTGTTCGAAGATGCTGTATAAGATAGCGAGAATTTCTCAGCGGAAAATAAGAGACTTCGCTACTCGCCGCAAGTGGCAGCACAATCACAAAAGAGAATTCATTTTGTTATATAATTACCAGCGGAAATTTATTATTCATTTTGTATCTCTTTTTTTACTAAATAAAACATCCCAGTGGAATAAAATATTCAAAGTGATCCTTAAAATGACAAATTGATTGATCTCCGAAGTAAAGGAACTCGGTAAATGAAATCTTGAAATTTAACAATATTCCGTCTTTCCGCCATACTAAAAGAATAATGATGAAATTTGGATAAAAGTATTGATCAGGGGTCCAAAAGATAGGAAAAAATTCTAGGATCTGTTCATGCTGGACTAAACTAGGCCATTTCATTACCAATACTTTTGAAAACTTTAATTTTTTTATTAGTTTATTTTCTGTTTTTGGCCAATATCTCAAAATCTTCCACTAGTAACCAATACTTTCGATTGTTTTTCTAATAGCTTAGGTCATACTGAGACTACCAGGAAAATTTGGGGAAAATTGATGGATTAGAATTTTCACTATAATTCGGACGAATTCGGAATTCGGAGAATCATTCGGACATTTGGTGGTCACTCCCAGAAGCAAATGAAAGGCAGAAAGCAATTAGAGATCGGAATGACCGTTTGAAACATGATGCGGCATGTTTGGTATCATTTGAGAAAAAATGTGATGCCTTCAAACGCTTACTTCCATCGACCATTATTCATGGTATCGTGCTCGAAACTAACCGAAAAGCAAAAAGGTATTATGAGAATAATCGACTATCTCAAAACCCAAAGCAATTACGTCGTTGGTATGACACAGGGGAAGATGAAATGTACGCATATATAGCTATATTGTTGTATGCTGGTGCAGAAAAATCCATCAAAATAGAAGCGAAGGACTTATTTCACATAACTCACATGCCCTTCTACCGTGCCGTTTTGTCCTTGGAAAGATTCGAGCAACTAACTCGATTTATTCGTTTCGATGAATCTCGTACCAGAGCCCTGCGTCTTGAAACGGATAAATTGGCGGCATTTCGACACGTTTGGAATGTTTTTGAACAAAACTTGATTGGAGTTTACCAACCATCAAAGCAACTGACAATCGACGAGCAGTTAGTTACTACACGAGAAAGATGTTCGTTCCGTCAGTTATTCCGAGTAAACCGGGTAAATACGGTATCAAGATATTTTGGATTGTCGATGCAACAACAAATTTTCCGCTAAAGGGAGAAGTTTATGTAAGCCAACAGCCAGGTGAGAATCGATCACATGGAGTATCACATGAACTTGTTTTACGGTTGTCACAAAGGTATCTGGACCATGGTTTCAACATCACCATAGACAATTTTTTTACATCTGTGCCATTAGCCTTGGAGTTAAAAAGTCGGAGCACTACCATAATCGGTACTATAAAAGCTGTCAAACCGCAATTGCCAATGCTCTTCAACAACCATACAGCTCTATATTTAGTTTTTCCCGAGGTATGCAATTGGTTAGTTTTGCCAGTAACACAAAGAGAAATGTGCTTTTATTATCAACTGCACACCACGACGAAGAAATCGATGAAATAACGAAAAAAACACAGGTAATATTAGATTATAATAAAACTAAGGGCGGAGTAGACACATTTGATCAAATGAACCGAGTTTACACCTGCAAACGAAAAACTAATCGGTGGCCTGTGACGTTATTTTATAACCTCCTCGATGTTGCAGCTCTCGGTGCTTACAGATTGTATGGCCTTAGTAACCCATTATGGTACAATTCAAGAAGAAACTCCGACAAAAGAAAGATTTTTCTGAAATCGCTTGCAATGGAGCTTGCAGAAAATCATATCACAAGAAGAATTCAAAATCCCAATCTGCAAAATTCGGTGAAAACTGCCATGAAGTTGATTGGATACGAACACGCAACAGAAACGAGTTTTCCGCCGATTCGCCCTAATACAAAAGAGAAGAGACGGTGTGAGGCATGCAAACTGGATAGAGAAGGTAATCGGGCAGATACAAAAACAACAGCCATATGTGATTCGTGCGGTAAACCTACATGCACTAAACACTATATCAGAGTTTGTGAGAAGTGTTATGTCCCTGATGCAGTACAGGAGGAAGTCGAAGAAAATTACGAAAACTTTTCTATTGATCCAATAAAAAGTTTCTTTTTATTGTTTGAAATGTATACAATATAATTATTCTGAATTCTAATTATGAAATAAATATTTGAAAAATAATCAACGTTTAATTTTTCCTCCTTATCTAAAATAATTCTACCTCAAAACTTATTATGATAATTAAAATTCACCATACAATAACATTGTGGTACTGAGTGCCCCGGTACACGATAATTAAGAAATTACATAGTACACGGGTTTAGGGTTAAATAGAATGTTTCGACTAAATTTTTACTTTTTACTTAGATCATTATGAAATTTGTCTGAAGTACAAACAATTGTGGCATTGACTGTATATACGTATACATACACATAGTCAAAAAAGTATTCGATCATTTGACTATGACGGAAATATTGCTGTATTCAGTACAAATAAAATAATTGTAAACAAATATTACTTTTTAAAAAATAATCCTTATTATATTGTCAGTTTATTCCAAGTATCGATTTGTACAATAAATTGAACCTAATAAAAAAAAATGGAAATTGTAAAAATACCGTTAATTGTATGACAAAAAAGTATTCGATCATAGGTATATTCTGGCAGGTATATTCTGGCAGGTATATTCTGACCTTTTCCGCAAGAACTGTCATTGCCGCAAGAACTGCCGGTAGTCACATTCGCAATTTGATTCCATTCTGCCAATATAATGGGTTTTAGTTGCTCTTTAGTTGCAATTTCTTGTGTGCGAATACAGCGCTCTAATTCATCCCACAAATGCTAGGATCCCATAAATAGGATTGAGGTCTGGAGATTGTGGAGGATGTGGCAAAACTGTATTTACGTTATACAACAAGTATTCTCTTACTATCCTTGATGAATGTTTGGGATCATTGTCCTGTTGAAAAATGAAATCCCGCTCTATTCCCAAGTTCTCCGCGCTTTTTTTCAAATTATTTTTGAGGATATCTAAGTAGACAAACCTGTCATAAATAAATTGAATAAAATGTGTTGCAAAGCACTAACACCTTTTACGTACCGATCCATTGTGCAGTCAATAAAAGCAAGCTCTCCCACGCCCGATGCTGCCATACAACCCCAAACCATCACACCACCCCCATTAAACTTAACTGTTTCCTTTATATTACAGTGTTCATAAGCTTCATTTACTTTTCGCCATACTTTAATTCGACCATCAGAACCATTAATATTATATTTGCTTTCATCTGAAAACAAAACCGAGTTCCAGAACTCATCTGGTTTACCAACATACTCTCTGGCATACGCGATGCGCTTTTTCCTATTGGCCGGTGAAATTTTCGGTCGTTTCCGAGCCGTGCGGGTACGACCATTATAACCCGCTTTATGTAAAATATTCCTTATGATCTGTGTAGAACTACTAAACTACTAGAAACTAAACTGAGACTGAATGTTCGATTTTGCTTAATTTGTTTATGAACAAGGAACACTAAATCATATGAACGAATACTTTTTTGACGTAATTTAGTACTGTGTGTATTAATTAATTTTTTTTTAATTTAATTGGAAATATTTACATTTTGTTTACGTGGATGAAAAGGATATGTTTAAGTGATAAAAACCTGCACATAATTTTTTTATTTGGAATTCAGTTGTTTTTCTAATAATCATAAACAATTAAAATTTCAGAGTGATCGAATACTTTTTTGACTATGTGTACATATATAGTGCGTATATTAAAATATATCTTTATACTCGTATATAGGTTTTTCAGATTTAATGAAATCTTTTGCAAATTAAGTGCAACCTTTTGCAAATTAAATGAAACAATTTGCAAATAAATTTAAACCCACAGAATTTTATCTATTTTAGATCACCTTCACCCATTTTGCGAAACAAATTAAAATCACTTTAACTATAGTTTTAACTTCTAAGTTAGCGGTTCCCCTGCTGCTGCTGATGGGAGTGTCATCATCACATCAAAAATAAAGTTGGGGCAACTTGTGGCTGTAACAGAATCTACGCTCTGTGTAATCACACCGACAAGATGTAGTGTGTTTATAGAAACTAATAAATCTCGAGCTTTGGATTTAATTTTTGGGAACGCTTTTTCTATAGGATTTAACATCGAGGAGTAATGCGGTAGAAACTGGATAGTTCCTTTATTTCTGACCTTTTATTATTCTTACTTATCGAATTTGATATTTTTTATGATGGATAATATCCTAATCAGTTAAACCCGCTATAAGCGTACAATTTCTACCTCTTACTGAAGGACGAATGATACGAGCCGGTGTAGTTTTTTTAGACCTCGCATGCCTTCGGCACAAATGCAGGTTAAAACCGGATTCATCGATGAATCACGTCGATTATAGAATCCGTGGAAGCGAATCGAATGCGGATTGGAAAATGCATATAAATAAAATGAAAAACAATTGCTATAAATCAAAGTAGCCAAGAAAACTTGTATTGATTTCCATACAAATCGTTTTTTCTGATTCCCCGTACAAACGCAAATAAAATAGTTGCGAATGTAAAACAAATTTTACTTTACTAATTGCACGAAAATCCATAGGAATTTCTATGATATCCGGATTTAAAATTTTGTTTTATGTTTTTTACATGCAGTTTTCAATCCGCAATCGATTCGCTTACGCGGATTCTATAATCGACGTGAATATCAATTTTTCACGGTTTTGTTGAGCCCATGCTGAAATTCCTCAATACTTATTAAACTATATTCTGAAATAAAAAAACAAATTATGGTTAATTACTTGAAAACTGCGTGGCATATTCTTTCCGCAAGGCCATTGTTCTTGGAGAATTCATAGACTCCAAAACGGCAATATTATCTCATCATATTGATGTTCAAGGAGCTAAACCTTTAAAACAAAGATATTACTATGTATCTCCAATTAAATAAGCAGCAATGTATGAAGAGTTGGATCGGATGATGTCTTTGGGAGTGGTTGAAGTGTCCAGAAGTGAACGACGCGATAAGACAGCTTTACCGGTCCTGGGGGTCAAGTCGCGTTCCGTGAAATAATGAAAATGAAAAGTTTTTTTCATTAGTAATCTAGTAGTTTGAATTATTCGCACGTAGTTTTAAATTCCACTGTGTGAAATCAAAATTTGTTATGAGCAATTCAAACCTACTCGATTGCCAATGAAAAAAATTTTTCATTTTCATATTTTCACGGAACGCGACTTAACCCCCTGGTCGTCCGTTATACCAGTTCACAGTGACGCCGTTTGGTCTTTCACAATGCGCCACAAACAATGTGCCGGTTAATGGATCAGATGATACCGCACGAGCTTCACGGACGTATATTTGTATATCTCTTCTAATCTCTTCTAAAACATTTGATGAACATCTTGAATTACTTTCGATGGTGGCAACTAAATTGTCTGCCGCTTGTTTAACGGTTGATATCGAGAAAAGTCATTTTCTTTTAAAAAGGATAAACTATCTGGGATATGTGATAGGAGACGCAATATTGGCAACTAATTCAGAAAAAGATAGGGCAATTCAAAATTACCCTGTCTCATTCACTTTCAAGCATCTACGTCGGTTTTTGGGAAAGGCCGGGTGGTATCGAAGGTTTATATGCTCATTTGCATTAGTAGTGTCGCTGCTTACAGATTTGACTAGGAAGCAGAGCAAAGTTATTTGGAACAATAAGGCTCAAAAAGCATTTGAAAAGGTGAAAATCGCACAGACAAATGCTCCTATACTTGTTCATCCGAATTTTGGTAAACCTTTTGTGATCCAGTGTAATGTCAGTACTACTCGAGTCGGAAGTGTGTTGCACTGAGTTAGAATGTTTTGCTGCTGTGTTGAGCATAAGGAGGTTTCCGGCATATGTTGAGAAATACGTTTTCGTAATTGTAACCGACCACACTAGCTTATGAGTCAAAAAGAGCCCACAGGCTTGCAACTATGCATTGGCTGACACTGCCGTAAAAGTAAGGACGGAAAAAGGAAACCGCAAAAGAGTTGGTAGAGCCTTGGCCTCAGGACAGATGGCAGGTATAATAAAATAAAATAAAAAATATACATATGTATTTAAGTTTGGTTGGCAAAATTCAAAACAATTCGGCCTCATTTTCAAATTTTGTGTTTCTGACGGCAAAATTCTTGTGAGTACTACGACAAATCAAAATTTAACTATTTCGGCAACTGATCGTCTTAAATTCAAATTATACGTGCCCCAATCTTTGGTTTTACATATTCTAAATCAAGCCCACAACCCTCCAACTCCAACGTCTGCACATTTTGTAAAATAATGATGTAAAAGAATTCGTAAATGCATGCAAAATATGTAAAGAAACCAAACCGGTCAATTACATAACTAGAACCGAAAAGGGTTAAGATGGTTGTGTGACCCATGCAACGTTTATTTGTAGATTTTCTCGGACCTTATCCTAGATTTAAAAATGAAAATCGTTATTTATTTATCGTTTTAGATCACTATTCAAAATTTATTTTTCTTAAACCATTTCGAAAAGCACTTGCCACTGATGTTGTTAAATTTCTAGAGATCGAAGTTTTTGTGGCCTTTTCTGTTCCTGAATGAATAAAGTTTACATTATTACTTATTTATTACTTTCAATATTATATTATATTGAGTCCAGGTTTCGTACCAACGGCATCGTCTCAATTTTTGTTAATCGCACTCTAGTAATAAAGTAGAAGAAAATTTTATTTACGTGAGTGTTAAAAATCGTATATTTGGCCATCGTTCATGTAAGGAAATACCACGACTTTTTTATATCAATTTTATTATATTTTTTGATGAAAATTTTTTTGATCATATTTTTGGATGCAAAGAAGGATATTTACAACAAATTCCTTTAGAGGTATTTTATATAAAACAAACAGAATGTTCATCTTAAAATTTCTTATTTGTGTAGGACTTTCGCTTGTTTAATTTAATTTATTCTAAAAATAAAAATTAGGTTTCTTATATTATTTATTAAAATGAAATAAACTCCAATATCACAAAATGCTTGCTTAATATTTATATAAAAAATATATGATTCAGGTACCAGGTTACATAGCAAAGTCTTCTTGGCTAGGTAGACTAGGTAGAATTTAAATGTAACAATAATATCAAAATTAAGGAAAATATAATTAAATAAACAATTTAAAATAAGAAAATTGATATTTTCTTAGAGCTTATGCTTAAATTTATATTATTGGTCACTGCACATTTTGTAGAAAGTGTGTCATCCATTTTAGTATTATCATAAAATGCGAAATAACTGTCTTCGGAATTCACCGAAATAATCAGTTCCAATTTTATAAGCACCACCTACCGCAGAACGCCTACTTCTATCCTCTTTCCATTTATTACTCATTATAGAAAATACTCGCTCGTCAAGATGATCCACGCGATGATTGATTGATTGAATTGTATTGTCAAGCCTAAACTTGTGATCCGGATGACGCCGATCTCGTCTATACACACATAACTCAAGGAGGATAAGACAGGTGTATTAGTAGCATGGAATTCGGCCCGGTTACAGACACCCGACTGATCAGTTAGTTAGTTAAATTTATAATAAATCGGCACAGGACAATCACAATTTATATAAATCGAATTTAAGATGAAATTAAAAAATCACAACTTAATCGGGATTCTGGAATGGTAAAAATAGTTATGTAAACTAATGTAAACTAATTATTTGCGAGGTGGCTCGGTCCCAGTGTTTTAACTGTAGATCTCTACAGTTATGCGAGTTGGTTAACAGTTCTTCGTTTGTAACAAGAGCCCATTATGGCATTAAAGGAGGAACCTTTCAGGGTTCCAACCAACTTTATAAATTTATTCTTGGCAAAGTTCTGGCGTATTTTCTAGTCTCATAGTTCTGGCGTACCACAATTTCGACGAGCAATTTCAAATACAAATTAAATTAATGTCGGAAAATTTTGTTGGGTTAGGAATCTCGAATAAATGTCAGATGGTCGTTATTATTAGGAATATAAAGAAAACGGTAGGAATCATCGGAAACATTCTAAGGAATGGAGGAATGGAAAGAAAATGACTGAGATATGCGCGAATGATGTACATATTACCGATAGTAGAATCGACCAAATGCAGTGTAGATGAGTGGGTAGATCGAACTGAAGAGTTTTGTTATGTGTGTGATTTTGAAGATATAAGCATTCGTCACTAAGGGTTGTTCGAAATGGTGGACGTAACTAAAGAGTGGCGTGGCAATGTCAGAAATAGGAATATGAGTTGGAAACAGTGGAAGGATCTGTTATACGCAAATTTCCCACTAACTCAAACTGCATTACAGAAACGACGCGCAGTCGAAAATTTCAAAAGAAATCATATGGAAATACAACGGCACTATTAAAAAAATTAACTCTGCAACAGTGCTACAATCTTGAGTGAGGAGGCAATTGAATTGATGTTGGTCAGTTTGGGAGACCTGAGATTCAACAATAGATTGCAGCGGTACGTTGCTAATGGAATTACGTGAAACTGATCGAATAGTTGCAGCACATCGAACAAATTTTAATAAGGCGTAACTCGCCGGTGCTACATAATGTGATTAAAACTTTAAATTTCGAATGCAATTAAAATAATTGGATTGATAGTAAGCAAGATGACAACACTAATGCTATCAAAGCTAATAAAAGTAGTCCAACGCTAAACGGGGTAACGAGTTTTATATGTTACGACCGTGGACATTTTGCGAGTCCCAACAAAACTAAACAGAGGTATTGTTGTTGATGATCTCCCGTTTAACACTATCTTGATCTGTCGATCTTTGAGAAAGATTTTCATCCACTTGATCACCATCGAATCAAAGCCGTATGCCCCAAGTTTACAAATGAAATTCTCATGTCAAACCTTGTCAAACGCCTTGGATATATCCAAAGCGATTACAAAGTTCTCCCCCATGTCTGTCTAGTGCGAGATTCCAGTTGGTTGCGACATACGTCAAGAGATTGGTTGTAGAGCGGCTTTCATACTGTTTATTATATGAAATTATTTTATTAATTTCAAGATTCTTCACTAAATATTAGTTAAATTATGTCTCAAAAACTTTGGCAACGGCTGACACGGTTGGTAGTTTGAGGGATTAGTTTTATCACAATCACTTTTCAGAACGGGTTGTACCATCGCACTCTTCCATAGTTAATATTAGAGCCAAGTCACGGACAAACTCCTTTAATATTAGAACTGAAATTCATTTGAGTCCGAAGGCCTTATTTGCGTTCATAGTCTTCAGGCTTCTGAAGACAATTAAATTGATGAGGCCGATGTTGGAACCACCATACGAAATCGATGGAGCCATAACTCCATGGGCGACAACTAATATCGAGTTCGCCAGTAAGTTGGCCTGCAAATATGGATTCACCATATGGGATTTTAGAAATAAAGGCAACCGATGCGACCACCTGGTAAAAATTGCGATCGGATATTTTCAACTAGGAAACCTTGGCACTTTTCTTGTTGTCAGCTATTTTCGCTTCCTTAGCACAGATTTTGTTACAAGTTTTTCGTCTATAGTCTTATATTCTTCAAAAGAAATTTCGTTTATATTTCTTGTGAGCAGTTTTATTTTATTTGGCGGCTCCTTTTCAAAGATTTTAAAATTTGGTTTGTGATTGGAAAATGATAATGAGGTATATTTATTCATTCTGTATAACACGGTCTCAGTGAAATTGGGGGAGGCAATCGAATGCGGATTGGAAAATGCATATAAATAAAATGAAAAACAATTGCTACAAATCAAAGTAGCCAAGAAAATTTGTATTGATTTCCATACAAATCGTTTTTTCTGATTCCCCGTACAAACGCAAAAAATAGTTGCAGATCTAAAACAAATTTTACTTTACTAATTGTACGAAAATCCATAGGAATTTCTATGATATCCTGATTTAAAATTTTGTTTTATGGCTTTTTACGTGCAGTTTTCAATCCGCAATCGATTCTCTCCCGCGGATTCTATAATTGACGTGAATGATTTTCCCACGGGAAATGTTTAAAAAATCATCGTATTCCATCAAACTCAGCCTCGATAAAATGTCAAAGACGCCTTAGCTGCTGTCTGAATTCCATTCAGGTTATGATCAGAATTTCCAATTCCACTCTCGACCCGTGATACTATGGAATGTATATACAATGGTTGTGACACAAAGTTCCAGAATATGGACTCTTGTATAATTTTGATATTAAAATTTGTCAATTTATCGTCCTGCACAAATAGTATCTTGGTGATTCAAGAATCCTATGGTGGGCATTAAAGTCACCAATTAGTTGCGAATATCATCACATTTGTCTGACAAACCATCGAAGCAATTTTAATTCGTGAAAATATTAACGATTACGATGTTATGATTGGGCTCGATCCAGGTTGCCGATTAATTGTTGGTGGTGTACGAAATGATGTACCGTTAAAAATTAAAAGTTCGGCATTTCGACACATGACGGGATTTCACCAAAGGTTGCGATTACAAAAAAAATGGACGCCATTGGATTGGAATACGTGCAACGAAAGTTGGTAAAATTAAACCTAAAAAAGTTCATTTGTGTCGAAGCGGCAAAGCATAATCTTGCAAAATCAATAATTGGGCCCGTTGTGAAAAATATAGCACTTGTGGTGATTGTATCTACGAGAACAGCTGGCAATTCACCAATCAAGAATTTCGTGCGAACAACTCAACCGAAACTTTTGAGAGCGCTTCGTAAATACGCTGATGTATTGGAAATTGAGGAATTTCGCACCACAAAACTTTGTCTGGCTGCCATACAGAACACTACATCAAAATCTCCGCACGGATATCAAGGTTGGTCAAAAATGTGGTATTATGTGGAATCGACATGTTAACGCCGGCAAAAATATCCTGTACTTGGGACTGTGTGCGATTGAGCATCGAATGAAACACGCAAATATTTGTAAAACAACAAATACCAAAGTAAAGCCTTGTAATATTTTGGTTGGATTTTATATTTTTTTAAAATAAAAAATTTACGTCTTTAACTGGTCCAACAATAAGGTTGATTTTCGCAAATCAAATTTTATTTTAGACACAAACTATTTGTTTCGTCTGTACGTGTACTCGTATGTTTTGCATTATCAACATTTAGGTGTATATTAGAAAAGTAATAAAGCTCAAAAACTACAATTGGCATTAGCTTTAACTATTGTTGGTAACAACATATGCCAAAACCGTTTCAGAAAATAACAATTTTATCCGATCATTCGCTATCGAAATATTGGTATATAACTTTACGTCATCAAATTTGGTGCCGGAAAGTTACAGAACAAAACTTCCATTTATAGAGCCAAGTTAGCTTTTATGAATACCATTTTAGTACATATCGTTTGCGATTTAGACCATAAATCTACAAAATCTACAAAAAATTGTTGCGTGCATCACATTATGTTGAATTAAAAATGTTGCTATGAATGAGTGCACTACTCGCTATTCGCATAATTACTCTATCAAAGATTGTTCAACTGTTTTTCGTGACATCCTAGCTACCGTTGTATTATTTTGCACAAAGAAAATTTAAGTTTAATAAAACGAAATAATCCTCTTTTACGTTGAAGACGTTGAAAGTTTGGTTTCGAACTAATGAAACATTCAAATCTTTACACTTACATACAAAGTATAATCACAATACCTTAGCGAAATATTATAATTCGCTACGCATTTGTCAACCCCTTCGTGCCCTTTTTTTTAATTTAAGGAATTCAATGTTTCATAGTTCGAAACCAAACCAAACTTAAAACATCTTAGTGACCTAACCTCGATATAAACATATCTGGCTATCAGCCAGAATAATAACCCAAAATTCAATACACTTTTGTTATTTAATTATATTTGGGAACGATACCGAGGAATTAAAAATTTCCATAAGAATGTTTGGATGCAACCAAACGGCCAATAATAATATTATTCACCAGTAGTGGAGGTTACCAAAAGTTTGTGGTAGCAGGTTAGTTAGATTAAGGAGAACATAATTTGTATATCAAAAAGTTAGTCTTCTCGTAGACCTCACCTCAGTGATCTACCGTTTCGCCTTGCATTTTCAAATATCACAAAAATATTTTCAATATTTAGTTTTGTTTTTTAGTTTATGTATTATCCTAATTTTGGGTGCCGGCGGAAATTTATGTCATTTACATTTTTATATTTAGTTGTTATAGCAAATGTTCGCCCAAAATTTAGTTAGTTGAATGCTTAATATTTTGAAGTGGGAGTTAAATTACACCATTTAAACTTGGTTACAATATCATCATGTCACTTCAAACAACATAAACATTTTGAAATTAAATTTTTCGTGACACCAAATTTAAAATGTTTGTTTAGTTTGAAGTGGTAATTGATATAATCGTGTTTGGGATTATAAATTCCAGTTAGAATAGCACCAGCATACATAAAATTTCGCTTCAAATGACAAACATTGCATAGTATATAAAGTGCGTATTTAATAACAAACCATTTCATTTTTACCAGCCCCGTATACACTCGATAATTAGGTAAAATGGTAAATCATGCTTTCATACTTCCCAAATGTAGGATAAACTAATCACGATACAAATTTTATCCTAATAATAAAATCCCATAATTTAATTTCCTATCATAATTCATAATTGCAAAAAATTCTGTTTAACTACAAAACGTTTTCCACCGAATATAAAATCGTTTAAATTAATAAAACCTAATGTTCATTTAAATTGTTCCTTTTAATGGTCGGTATGTACCAAAGTAATATAGCATAGAACACAACTTTCTTTATTTACTTTCGTACAATACATTTTATGTATATAACTTGTTATTTTATACTACTATGTACACAGCATTTCTCTGTATATAACGAATATATTATGTCTATATAGGGGCGAAATCTGAAACGCAACAAGAAAACTGTAAAATATAAGAAAACCAGAAATTTTTACAAAATTATGAATAGCATAAAAAAAGAATTGCGGAAGGAAGGAAGGAAAGTAAAAAAACAAAACATTTAACAATTTTTTTAAAATAGCTACGATATTCAGCTAACAACGCAAATAATTAATTTTGGTTACTTAATTTTTCTCGTTTTCTTAACTAAGAAACTTCTTCGTCTACAATTTTATATAGTTTGCGATGCGAAACAAACGAAAAACATTTTCCAAAACAAAAATATTTATTTGGTATTTTATTTACGATAAATTGATTGGAATACAAAAGACGAGGGAACGCATTATTTAGTTGTGAAAAATTGTAAAACTTTTAATTTTTATTTTAAAACGACTTAAAATATAATGATAAATTATTTCCAGTTAAGCTATTCCATTTAATTAAGAAATCTTGTTAATTCTCGTTCCCCAAATATAATTAAAACAACAGTTAGTTAGTGGAGAATTATTAAATATGATTTTATTTAATTTATGAGTTGTGTTAATGAGATAGCGTCAGTCCAAATAGTCAGTGACAGCTGATTGGTAACTCTGCAGCGATACTTGTTCTTATAGATCATCGGCGTTCCAACAGACGATCGGTTGTGCGTGTCTATTGTATGTAGAAGACAATCTGCACTTGTATTTGAAAACGACCAGAATGTGATCACTCTTCAGGTCGGCATATCTGTAAGATCAAACGTTAGAATGCTGTTAGAATGTCTGTAGATTTGGGTTTCCGTTCTTCAGTCGTTCGATCTCCACAAAACTTTGTGAATTCTCTTATGAGGAAAACCGTACTGATGACGCTGGATGAAGCGTGTACTGTTGATACTAGTGAGGTGCAAGCTGTTAGGACCGATGTGCGATGTGTTTTCTGCACTCCTACCGATTTTTGCATTATAGTCGCAAACAATTTTTTTAATGTAATGGTATCCCGCATCATTTATTGATGAGCTCTTCCAACTCTACAAAGAATAGATCTTGAAGAATGACCTGACGTTAACTGACTTATCTTCGATGAGTGCTTGAAGGTTCACGATCGAAATATTAAATTTCAATGTGCAGATTTTGAACGTGCTTATCCTCAAATTGATTGGGCGTAGGTCAATGAAATGTTGGTTTACGAGCCGGTGTTTTGAGAAGGCCAACTCCAAATTCTCCTTCGATCTGATTAACCCATCAAAAATTTTATTTACTCGAAACCATTTTCAATGAATTATTTTGCATAATTCCTTTAGAAAGTTTATGCAAAACATTCATCAAAACATTAAAAAAATTAATGAAATCTTAAATAAATGATTGCATAATAAATTTATTCAATCTTTAATCAAGTTATTGAAGCTAAATGAATTGCGAAATCGCATGTATGCGTCAAATACAATAAAATTTCAGGTTCCGAAGGGGGTTAACAATTGCGTAGCGAAACATAATAATCCACTTAGTCATTATGATTATACTTTGTATTTTCAATATTTTTGTAGTTCTAATGAGACGAACGAATTTTTAATTTGAAGAATTCAATGTTTCATTAGTTCGAAACCAAACTTCCAACGCCTTGGTAACCTCATCTTGATCTTACAATTATTTTCAAATTTTTTTTGTGCGAGGTCTATTCATTTTTCCCAAAATTTACTGCTAATTTAGTTGCGAAGGTTCCTACTAACTATTGTATTGGTTACACTAACAATGAGACGTAAATTATAACTATTTTCCAGAAAAACGATTAAAAGCTCAAAGATTCTAAATTAATTTTACATCGCAATATCGGTCCAGATGAAATTTTCAAAATTTAAGCGGAAATTGCGGTTTTTGACAAAAACTGATTTTACAAGTGTACAAACAGCCTAGACAGATTGATTAATCGGGATGAAATGTGATATTTAAGCTTTTACCATAAATTTGGAGGTCTAAGTGATGTTTGGCCGAAATCGGTCTGTCGATAGTGATAGCTTCCATAAGAAAACGATTACGAAATAAAAGGTTGTAAATTAATTTTGAAACAATACCAGTCCAGATTAATTTTCCAAAAATAACGTCGGTATGACGATTTTTGACAAAAAAACTGATTTTACAAAAAATTGGCCACAGCTTAGATGGAATGATTGATCGGGATGAAACTTCATACTTAAAATTTTCCCATAAATTGGGGAATTTCAATGATTTTTTGTCGACATCGATCCACCGAAAGAGGCAGCAAAAATAGAAGCAGCATTTACGAGAAAACAATCAAACACAAAAACATTGTAAAAATCTCCTAAGGAAGCTATTACTTCCTGTGGACCGATCTCGGCCAAAAATCACTGGAACCTCCCAATTTATGGAAAAGGCTTAATCATGAAGTTTCATCCTAGTCAATCAATCATTATGGATTGTACCAGGACCAAATTTGACTGAAAAACAGTTTTTGAAAAACTGATCTGAACCGGTATTCTCGCAAAATTAATTTAGAACCTGTTAGTTCATATTCGTTTTTGGCCTAAATTATATAATTTTCAAAATGCATACACTAAACAAGCTCCTATTAAAGCTGTTGCTACCGATTGAAAAACGAAAATCTATGGAAGCTGTTACTTCCGTTCTCTGGGATCTACCTCCCAATTTGTGGAAAAAGCTTGTATGACGTATCATCCCGATCAATCTATCCATCTGTAATGTAGAGGCAAACTGATATATTTTTCAAACAATACTTACAAAAAAGAAGAAGCTCGCTTCTATGGAAGTTCCACTTTCGGTAAACCAATTTCTAACAAAATTCACTGGGACCTCCCAATTTGTGATGGAAGCTATGGTATAAAGTTGCATCCCAATCAATCAATTCAAATGGGCTGTACAGAGCCAAATTTTTATTGAAAAACAGTTTATTGTCAATAAAAACGTAATTTCCGCGAAATTTTTGAAAAATTATCTGGACCTATATAGTTGCAAATTTAATTTAGAATATTTTAGTTTTAGATTAGTTTTTTAGTTTTTCTGATAAATGATATACTTTTAAAAATATTTGCAAAATACGAAAAACCTCTTTTGAAAGGTGCCACTTCCGGTAGATTGATTTCGGTTAAAAATCACTGGGACCTCCCAATTTATAAAAAAAAGCTTAAGTACGAAGTATCATCCTGATCAGTCAATTCGGCTTGGCTGTAGAAAAGGTACACCATTTAATGGGCACGGCACCATGCACATCCGCACACACGCATACAGTTTTTTAAAATCACTTTTTCATGGTTATTTTACTACGTAAAAGTAAAAACTATTTCACCACAAATCGACATCTCTACAGTATAGATAAATTGATTATTTGAATTGAAACTACTTAAAGCTTCCATTAATTGGAAGATCTTTGCGAAATTTAATGGAAACCGTTGCACAGGAGGTTGCAGCTTCCATGAGAGCTTTTTCAATTTCTGCAATTATGTTGAAAAGTTTAGCATTTACAAAAAACGACAGAGAATTAAAAGATTCAAATAAATTTAAATATTCGGCAAGGGCTGACCTTGTTGGTGGATTCAGAGAACAAATTTCTTATTGTTGTCGTTAATTAGATGCACAAATAATGTGTCCAGACTGGTTTGTATGTTTAATAAATTTGAATACTCAATAAATTTCGTTCAATTCATTTAATTTGCTTTCCTTATGTTGTTCTGGTGTGTAAAATTGATAAACTAATTTCTTCATTTTTTATAGTTTTGCTTCTAAACTATAATAAATCAAACATCACTAATCTTGGGCACGAATTCACAATCATAAATGGAGGGGTGTTTTTGTTGTGGCCATCACTCTACTTTCTTATAGAGCAAATATACATAGATCTCGACTACACCAAACTTAATTTCTAAATCGAATCAAAAAAATGTATATTCCTGCTTATTTCAGAAAACCAACAAGGTTAAATTTTGTTCAAAATGTATTCTTCACTACCAAAATTGAAACAGCTCCTACGGAAACTGTCACTACCGATGCTCAGATCTCCACCACATTTCGCATGAATCTGTCAATTTATGAAGATAGCTTCAATATGCATTTCATTCCGAATAATCAATCCGTCTGGGTTGATGAGATGCCGCATTTTTCCTGAAGGACAGTTTTTGTCAAAAAAATCGTTATTTCCGCTTAAATTTTAAAAAACTGATCTGGATCGGTATTGTTGCAAATTTAATTTAGAATATTTAGGTTCATAGTCGTATTTCTTGTAAATGATATACTTTTCAAAATATCTGCGAGAAAACGAAAAATCACCTATGGAAGCTGCCACTTCCGTCCGGTGGATCGATTTCGCCCAAAACTCACTGGGATCTCCAAATATGTAAGAAAAAAGCTTAGGTATGTATGATTGTTCACCCCAATAAATCAATCCGGCTGGGCTGTACAGAACCTCAGGCATTTAGTCTGCACGACAGACTTTTTAGTCCAAATTGGCCATGGTTACTATAAAAATAATAACAGTTTTTTGGTCAAAAAACGCCAATTTCGCTAAATTTTTGAAAAATTGATGTTAGTCAGTATTGTGGCAAATTGAATTTAGAATCATAAAATTAAATAAAATTTAGGGTACCTTTCTGCATTAAGTCCCTAAATTTGGAGTAATAAAGAACTCCTCCATCTGATATACGACCATTTATTTTGGCGTCCGGACCATTTACAATTTACAGCCAATAATATAATGCTGAAAAATCCTTTATACGAGGGAGGAGTGAGAAGTCTGGTAAAAATTAAACAAAGAATAATATTTTCGGCCAAAAAAAAATTTATTTTTCAACGTAGTCGCCTTTTAGCTCGATACACTTAGTCCAACGTTTTTCAATTTTTCGATCCCTTCCGAATAATACGATTTCTCCAACCCTTCAAAATAGGCGTTTGTTGCATCGATGATCTCCTCATTAAAGCCGAATCTCTTTCCGCCGAGCCATTTCTTCAATTTCGGGAACAGGAAAATGTCGCAGGAGGCTTAGTCTGGAGAATATGGCGGATGTGGAAGCAAATCGAAGCGTGCAGTGTCTTGATGGAAGATAACTTTTTCTTCGCCAAATGCGGTTGTCTTTCTTTCGTAGATTATGCCGCGTACATCCCAAAAAACTGTGGCCATGACCTTGTTGGCCGATAAAACCGCCTTAGCCATCTTCGGCGCAGATTCACCAGTAGAAATCCACTGTTTAGATTGTTCTTTGAAACGACGCAAAAACTCATTTTTATTTCGCTTGAACATCGCCAAACCTGCCTCTGAAATTGTCACATTTGTGCGTTTTTGGTCGATTGTAAAAACGCGCCACCCAACGCGCGGATAGCCTTTTCATATTCAAATGTTCGTGTAATATAGTACACACACGTTCATCTGAGATGAATACTATCTTAGGTATCTCGCGCACTTTTACTCTGCGGTTTTGCAATACCGTATCATGGATTTTGTCAATCATTTTTTGTGTGGTGACTTCATTTGAGCGTCCTGAACGTTCGGCATCAGTTGTGCTTGTACGACCACAACCAAAATCAGTAAACCACTTGTGAATCATTTTAATCGATGGTGAAGAGTCCCCATAACATTTATCAAGCTTTGTTTTGGGTTGCGTAATGTTTTTTCAAGCAAAAAATATTGTTTAATTAACACACGAAATTCACTTTTTTCCATGTTTACAAAAAAACAATGGGTTGTCTCTTTTCAATGGCTGTCAAAACTGAACTAAATAACAGATCTGTCTGAAAATTTTAATTTGGTCTAGTGACAGATGGTATTGACACATGACATCTGGGATTTGCGATTGTGACGCCCTCTGTTGCAATTTTATCAGACTTCTCACTACGCCCTCGTAATTGTAGTAACGGGTGTTTTTTTAAGCCTGATAGAACTTGAAATTGTAAAAAATAAAACAAAAAATTAAATTTTTATGAAAAATATACTCTGGCAAACTCAGTACACTCTGGCAAATCATCATAAATAGACTCATGCTTGAACAACGCTGCGAAATTATTAAATACTTTGAAAATCAGGCCGGAGATCGCGTTACGGTCAGTGGAGATCGTTACAGCACCATGATCAATGATTTCTTGTTTGAAAATATGGATGGCATTGATCCGGATGAGATGTGGTTTCAACAGGATGGCGCTACGTGCCATACGGCGACTGCAACCATCGACTTATTAAAATCAAAATTTGGCGATAAGTTGATTTCGATAAATGGACCTTTCAATTGGCCTCCAAGGTGGTGCGACACCTCTCGATTATTTCCTGTAGGGCTACGTGCTGATAAACCAGCAACAATTGACAATTGAACTTGGAGGTCAGCATTGTTCGTGTTATTCGTGATATACGGCCAGCAGTGCTCGAAAAAATGGCCTAGAATTGGAAGTCCAGAATGCGTTTCGTCAAGAACAGCCGCGATGCCCATATACCCGAAATCATTTACAAATATTAATGCCATGTATTGATCTTTCGAATAAAAAAAATGTTGATTTCAATTTAATTTTTTGTGTTATTTTTTACAATTTGAAGATCGGGCTTTAAAAAACACTCTTTACAATGATCCGGAATTTAGTGTTTTTTTGCGATATGCTAGCCGTCGATTGAACCCAAGGTGTTAAAAACCCGATGCAATTACCCAAAATCGTCAGCCATTTTAATTAATTCCTCTGAGGTTTTGGGAAACTAAAAATAAACAAAATTATTTAAAATATAATAATAACTATGATTAGGTTTATACTTACTTTTGAGGAGTCTCGCAGTACGTATATTTCCTCATATTTGTGTCCTGCCTTCGAATAAATGGTTCAACCATTTGCAGCAACTTGTCGAATATTCCGTCACTCATACGAAAATAATTTTTGTAATCTAACGCTTCAGATGTGTTTATTTCATTCAACATGTGAATATTTATTCCGTTTTTGAAGCCAAGCCTTCATCTACCGTCGACACCGAACATTCTTTCTTAAAGATAACGCTAAAATTATAGCAATACATGCCTTTTCCTTATTATTTGTTCACACAGGAAAATTTTTTATTTGGTACAGTAATATTATTATTTTCATTGTCCATAAAAGTATTAATGTTTTGGAATGATCGTGTAATGTTAAAAAATATTGACGGAGTAATGACATTACTGGTAAAGACATTAATACTGAACGTGTAATGTGCGCTATTAAATTTATCGTCGTTCTTCTTTGTCTCGTATTCGTCGTGTTGCTTTTGTTTTTTTACATGCGTGTCGTGTTGTTTCCGTTTAAGCGTATACGTTGATGCATTTACTGTGTTTACACGTACAGAGTGATGAATGATGAGTTAGCGATGAGTTTGCAAGATGTTATGTCTCCCAGTAGTGCAATGTAGCACTCAATTTTCTGATCAAATTGATGCACCTAATTCCATGTTATTCGTATTGTTGCTGAACGAAAAATCAGTTTTGTTTCCCCTAATAATAAATTTATCTCTCTCAGTTTGAGTTGAGTATAACATGTAACCAGAAAATAATATTTTTTTAATATTTTGTTGTACGAGTATGCACCAAATGTGTATTATCATTCAGATACAACTACACATTTTGAAATTTGTATACTTGCTTTATATGTTATCCATGTATTTCCATCTGAAAAACATATAAAATTAACATCATCATCCGTATGCAATGAATATTTATCACATCAACGCACATCTTCTGCTGAAATCTGGAAACTGACAGAAATGAAATAAAAAATGTCTAAATGAAACAGATAAACAAGAAGTTAGGTTGGGGTGAAAATTTAAAACCGAAGTGAATACATGTACTTATATATGTTTTCTCGTTTCGGCGAGTGCACTACTAAAAATACTAAGGAAAACGTGCAACAAGTTCTTTCGGAGTAAAGAGTCTACATATACCATAAGCTCTTGATAGACGAATCAACTTAGTAATGAAACTGATTTCCCTTAATATAATCTCCTCCTAGTGAGGTTGAAGTTCGATGTACATTCGATCTTATACTCCCTCGGGTAAAAATGTAATTCCCATTGATCTTTTTGAGTATGCACCCACTCGGTAGCATGAAGATTCCAAGATAAACGATAAGAGGAGAATTACGACGTTACAGAGAACGTCGGATACAGAATCTATGCTAAGATAACGCATTTAACATTACCATTTTCATATCAATCTCCCTTTCTGTTATAGTAAAAAACAATTTGATAATAGCCGTATTTTTTAACTCATGAGTTAATCCGGTCCAGTTCATATCCCGTGAAACAACACAAAGGCGTTTATTAGATTTCAAATCAATATTTTTCATCCAAAATAATATTTAAATTAAATTTTTCATCAAATTTTAACTGATCCGCAATTGCCTCCCCATACAAATTTAAATGCGGCACTTGCCTATGTACGCGTAACATTATTATCATTTTATATTAGATACTTGAGCCAGTGCATCTAGGTACTAATGGCCTCAAAATTTTGCTTTATGACGTCATTTTATGTATTCGGTTCCAATGTTTGACTATAGGTAGCACTATAATCAAATAAATGATATAATTTTTTTGTATAATCTTGTTTTCTTGAAAAATTATCATGGTGGAAAAAGTGATAAATTCTACAAAAAAAATCAATTAAAAATTAAATTAGAGGTTTAAAATCTCAAGAACTTTTAAGAACGTTACTGCCTTCTACAGTTTAGAAAAGAAACTGTCAACATAAATTTGTTGGCGTGTGAAGCAGCATGACTTGGTATTCTAGGTAAATTGCTTGAGCGATAAGAAATAGAAAACAAAAAAATTAAATTTAAAAATTTAACAGGTATTGAAGCACAATGTAAAATTCCCCGTATTTACTCAGGTGTTTAATTTTTTGTCAAAATTCAATTTCATACTAATCACATAAAAAGTACCTACCCAAAAATTTTTTTAATGTTTTTTGTTTTATTAGTGAGTATACATAATGCAGCTCGAGTACCAGACAGTTCTGATTGATACGTCATTAAGTTTATGTCGACGGTTTTTTTCTGAACTGTAGATGGCAGATATATTCCTAAAAAATTTATTGCCAAAACATAATAAGGGAAAATATTAAAAACAAAAATTGTGTAGTTTGAAAGACGTAAGAAAGTGGATGTAAATTATTCCTTTAGTCAACAAATTTCACTTGTCTTTTTACATACGCATATGTAATGAAATTTTGAATTCATAATTCAAAAATAATGTAATAAATTAATTCTTACCAACGGCACTGATTATAATTTTTAAAAATTTCCTTTATTTGACTATGCTGCGATCTACAGTCAAACATCGAAGACGTCAACATTAGTATACTACGTGCACTGGTACACAACACGAGCCGCACATAAAATTATTATTTTAAACGTGCTTTACATCATCCCCTCTTGAAATTTTTGTTTGTGTTCGTGAAGAGGAGAGACGAAGAAGATTTTGCAGCACTGTATGAACCGAAATGCAGCAATTTGCAAAGCATTCTGCTAAGCAAACTTTGGTAAATTTTCAAATTTAGATCATCCCTGTAATGGTTTAGTTCCTTACAGTATTGCTCAATCCATCCATCTCAATTAATCTAGATATTATGAAATATATAAATTGTGTTTGCCCTGATATTTCAAGCAATAAAATTTTGTTTTACAAGAATACGACAATTCCTCAGAATGTTTATAGAAAGACAACTGTTAGGATGGCTGCGCTATAAAGTCAGGTATTACATTATAAATTGAGACCAGAGACCGCCAACCATGAATATTTTTCCACTCTGAAATTTCTGTATCGTTAAATAATCAAGTCAACTTGAAGTGTTTATAACAAAATGTTTACTTATCTTAAGAAGTGTAAGAAGCGCATTTTAAAGATTTCCAAATCCTAGGCTGTAGATCGAATTTCTACCGCGTTCAAATTAAAGTCCTTTATTTGCTTGTTATTTAACTGAATTTTGAATAAATTGTTTTATCGAATCAAAGAGCTTCTATATTTTATACGTCTAAATAAATATTTTTACGCACTCACCTTTCGAATATTTTAAGCAAGGTTTGGCTCGACTCAAATGACACTGCTATTTGTATTTTATTTTATTGTAATTTGCTTTCTTTATTTTCTAGAAATCCAAATTGTGTGTTTCTAATGTAACAGAGAATAGAGCACAAAAAAAATATGTTGATATGGTTATTTGACCCAATTGCATTTTGGCAGTTAAAACATATAGTGGAATGAAATTTATGCAAACTTCTGTTGGTCCCACTTGAAACATTTAAAAAGCTTAAGAAATCTACCTAGATAGGCCAGATAAAAAAGGTTCAATTTAGCTGTTGGTATATACAAACTGGCGATTTTTTAATTTTATTAGACAGTTAAAAATTGAAGATTTTCAATTTTATATCTAATTTCTAGAAAACTCCATAAAATATCTCTTCAAAACCAATTTAACACTTTTACGATTTCGTCCTTTATAAATGTCTCACATCTCACGTAATAAAAATAATAAAGATTTGAAATTTATTTTGCTTAAACATTCTCGAATTGTTTTGTTGATGTTGTTTTTGCTGTAGATTTTACGGGCAGTTAGATTAAGTACCTTTTTTCAGTTTCCAGGCTATTATTATTTTATTATGTTACATTCATTAAGCTCGTTGGCCATACGTACATTTCAAATACGAACATACAGTACCAAAAAAGCAAAAATTTTACACTTGTTCTGCTCCTCAGCATACGAGGGGTCTACACATATTTCATTCCTTTACATTATACGTTAAATATGAATGAATAATAAAAATAATTCCTTAATAAATATAATTTTTATTTTTTGTTGCCAAAGTGAAAACAAAAACCATTTTCACTTAACAAAAATCATCAACATAGGAAAGCATAAAATTTTGAATAACCTTTATGATCCTTTTTGATTCTTTTGTATTTTACTTTGACTATTGCTTGAATAAACAATTTTTTGTCTGTACGTATTTCGTTTGTTGTGTGAAAAATTTTTTTTTTTTGTTATTTTTTTAAAAATTCACGCAGAAATGATTTTTCATTTGTTTCAACCTCATTTTCTGTATACCTACTGGTATAGCATCATACTCGTACACATATAAATAAAACCGTTATTAATATGGAATGGAATAGAATTGAACAAAGGGAAATCTAATTGACAATAGGGAATAAAATTGTTTTGTTATTTTTTTGTTAACGAGAAAATTTTGTTTTTCTGCATAAATTTAACTTTTGAATGGCGTACTCGTACCCCTAAAAATATTTCTAAAAGTTTGTGTGAGCAAAATATTTTAGTTTATTTTCAAATGGGTTTGTTATTTTATTTAGTGGTGCGCTTTACCTAAAAAATGTTCCATGAAAAACAAGTCGATAATAACAAGATAAAAGCTTAAGTATATTTGTTAATTTTTCCATGCTTAGATAAATCATATTACGTTTGTAAAATTATAGGTGGTTCTTCCCACTCGGCGTGATGTTGGAGTTAAATTAAACTCAGTATGTAATGTATATATCTTAATATATACAAACGTTGGGGCATATGTTCGATACCGCTAATCCCTGAAACTACATGCCCAATTTACTCCAGACGAATGGACCAAAAGACACTAAATGTTGGCCATATGTTAGTCTGGCCCTAATACAGGTTATTGCAAATTTTGAACCCGATAGGTGGTGCTGTTTTTTGGAATTCGCCAAAACCAAACAAATCACATTCCACAATTTCGCCATTATACCATCAATTTATTGCAGATATGTACGCGAAGATAGAAAGTGAGCGTTAACGCTATATTGGCCACAATCAAGCTAAAGTCGTGCAGAGGAATATATACACTTACGGGTTGCAATAATTAACAATTTTTTTTTTATATTACGACTGAGTCTTGTACCCAGTTAGTAATTTACATTGCATGATAAAGTATTTGATTAGTTGGTGTAATCAAGTGATTATCCCCAGTTACGTGTCACTTCTCCTCAGTTCTTTTGCCTCAGTAAGTCTACTGACTTCCTGGTCGCGATAAGTTCAGTGGTTTGGTTCTTTGCAGTCTTCTTGTTGGTGTGGTAGTCAGCATATAGCGTATGTCCAGATTTGCATGCTGGTGCAGACGTTGTAGGTGTTTTGTTGCACGATACTTGATTTCATCTGCGACAAGCTCGATCTTTAGATCTCGATGGAGCTTGTCGTTTCGAATGTACCACGGTGCATTAACAATGCATCGCAGGATTTTAATTTGAACTGTTTGTATGATTTTGATATTTGTTTTCTTGGCACAACCGCAGAGTTGGCTACCATATGTCTATACAGGTTTCAGGATTTGTTTGTACAACAGCAGTTTGTTATGGATCGCTAGTTCAGATTGTCTCCCTAAGAGCCATTGCATTTTTCTAAATTTTATGTTTAGTTCTTCTCTCTTCTTTTTTATGTGTTCCTTCCATCTAAGTTTAGCATCTAAAGTCATGCCGAGGTATTTAGCAGTGGTTGCATGCGGTGCTACTATCGAGTTTATCTTTATTGGTATATGATTAACTTTTAGATTTATAAAGTTCACTTGGATTGATTTTGCTTCATTTAATTTAATTCGCCATTTCTTTGTCCAATTACACATCATCATCAGCCATTGTTGTTCTTTGCTTTGCAAGTGTTGCCGTGTCGTCCGCAAAAGTCGCCATAGTTGCTTCTGTAATTGGTATATCTCTAGTATATAGGAGATAAAAGATTGGCCCAAGAACACTCCCTTGTGGTACTCCGGCTGTTATCCTTTTTAATTGGGAGTATTCATTCTCATACTTTACTTGGAAGTGCCTCTTTGCTATGTATGATTTTAGAATTTGACAAAATTGTTCTGGAAAATCTCGATGAAGTTTGAATTCTAACCCGTCGAATGCCTGCGCTACATCAAGGAATATAGTTGAGCATATTTGTTTGCTTTCTAGTAATTTCTCATTTCTTATTTCAGTAATTCGATTTACTTGTTCTATCGTAGAATGTTTTTCCCTAAATCCAACCTGATGTGGGGGGATAAGATTCCTTTCTTCGATAATTGGTTTTAGTCTTTTAAGAAGAATCTTTTCAAATAATTTCGATAATGTCGGTAGCAGAAAAATTGGCCCGTATGAAGCTTTATCATTCAAAGGTTTGTTCGGCTTAAGTATCATAATTACTTCTGCAACTTCCCATTGTCTTGGTACATATCTTAGTCGAAATACTGCATTACTTATATGCACTAGTTTCCTCAACGCTTACTCCGGTAACACTTTTATTATCTGACCCAGTGTTCCCAGGTTTCTGGAAACAAATTTCCCGTCATCGTACCAAAAAATCCGATTTATCCCGTTCGTATTAGTCCCATTTCCCAGGAAAAATCCCGTAACCATTTATATAAAAATTATTATTTAGTTCAAATATTTTATTGAAATTTTTTTTAAAAATTATTTAATAAAAATAAAAATTACAATAATTCAATATTATTTTAAATAAAAGTAACATAAATATTATTATTTATCACAAATTAGAAACTTCAGGCATAAATAACGTATGATCCTGAGTTATTTCACATTGTTACGACTAACATGATTCATGGCTCATGTGGTGCTTGCAACATCAATCCGCCCTGTATGGAAAATGGTAAATACACAAAGCGCCATCCAAGGGATTTAATATAGCAGATGCAATAACTTGAAATTATGGATATCCGTTATATCGTAGACCCTCGACGACGGTGAACATTCCTTTTTTTAAGAACGAATAATCAAGCAGATGATATTGAAATAGATAACAGCCGAGTTGAGTTGTACCATATTCGCCGTCACTTTGTTATTATAATGCTTTATTATGTTGAATATTGCAGCTCTGTCCCATCTCACATCAAATTCATAAGTAAATATGTTCACAAAGGTAACGATATGGCTGTTTTTGCAGTTCGAGGTGTGAAAGAAAATGACGAGGTTCACGTTATCAAGTGGGCAGATATATAAGTAGCAATGAGGCTGTATGGCGTATACTTTCATTTTCTTTCAATTACTGAATTTGTATATACAGAGACAGTAGAGTCCTGCGGTCATCACCCTGCTTATACTTCAATCTAAACTCCAATTTACTTTACTATAGAAGATTTAAGATTGAATGTTACTCATTGTTGTAAAATTGTGCATTGTTACTAGGCTATAAAACTTAATTGCTGCTGCTTACTTCATCTTTAAACAAAACATATTATGTTGAATAGGAAAGTGGTGGTTATATGAACCAAAATGTGCTTCTCATAAATATGTGGATTCGTGTAACATAAAACAATATCGTATAATAAATCATTGCCACATCTTTGTTTTATTTATAATTATGCCTTATAGCATTTTTTTAATTATCGCAATATGATTTATTGTTTGTTAAAATTAATTTTAAGATTTAGCTCCACCACAAAATTCAAAACGGTTTCCCTAAAGGTAACCTATATATTCTTTAAATAATTGTTGTTTTATTTTCATGGTTTTAAGAGAATAAAGAAAATTTAATAAAAATTAATAAAAACAGTATTTATGCACTAAAAAGCATTTAGGTAAAGTCGTAACATAAAAATAAGCTACCATTTTGTTTTACAATAAAGCCGGGAAAAACGATTTAACTTTTTATAATCCTGAAAATAAGTTTATTTTGAATCTAAATGACCAACAATTTTCTTTAACGGTATTTTATTATTAACGAATTTTTGAAAAAGCCAAATTTTTGTTAACTAACCCCATTCTATTTGTAGTTGGTATACACAATTATATAAAATAGTTCTCTAATAAGAAATTATGAACTAACAATAGATTCCCACCTAAAATGACTGCAACTAGTTGTATTTGTGTGTTATTTTCATTTTTCATAAGACAGAATACAATTTTCTAATGCCAGCAAAACTAAGAACTACAAAACGAACCAACTACGCAATAGTGTCACTATTAAAAATTATGGGAACAACATTTAAAACATTTAAAACATTTTTCCTGTATCAAAAATGAAGCCATAATTATAAAATAAGGATGGTTGCTATTGCAAATCATTGTTTTTAAATCATAGGCAATGGCAACACGACTTGCTTGAAATTTTGAAAGCTCGTCAGTCTGATATTCTTCGTCACGAAACAATCATGTTTTTGCTTGAGGAACGTTTCGAAATATTAAAAACATATTTTCAAAGTCTGTTGTTTAGTCGAAACCGTGCGAATCTTGAAAGGAAATATGGGTCGTGAAAGAATGACAAGTGGAGCCGCTGTAGTGAAATTGGAGAAGAATGTTCGTGGGAAAGTCTTGCTATTGAATGAAAAAAATGGTCCCCGAGTTTGGACAGTGCGCACGCTTGAGAATATTGCGTCTGTGGTCCATAGTGTAGGACAGAATTCATCGACCTTAATTCAACGCCGACAGCAGAGTAAAGGCCACTTTACTCGCACCATCGTAGTGGCATAATTGGCCCATTTTTCTTCGAAAACGCTGCTGGAAACGCCGTTACCGTCAATGGCGACCATTAATTACAGAACCATGCTGACCAACTTTATGGCCTCAAATCGACGCTAGGTATATGTGAACAACATTTGGTTTCAACAAGGTGACTCAAGACTCCATACAAACCGACCGACAATCGATCTCTTGAGCGCCAAATTTGACAACCGAATAAGCAGCTGTTTCGAAGATATCAGTTGGCCTCCGCGAAGCTGCGATTTAACACCGTTGGACTTTTTCCTATGGGGCTTTGCTAAGAATAGATGTTATGTGGATAATCCAGATAAAATTCCAGCTTTAAAACATAACATTGCGACAGTTTATTTGCAAAATAGGCGCCGAAATCATCGAGAAACTTCTTGTAAACTGGACTCACATAATGGCTTACTGTAAGGCCAGCAGAGAGAGCCACATGAACGAAATTGTTTTTCATTCTTAAATCGGAGATTCCAACCTGCGCAAACAGTTTCCATTAAATGAAGATGTATACTCTTTTAATAGCGTTTTAACAAACATTTAGAACAAACTTTTAGCTGCTAAATTTGACTCTAGCAACACGTCATCTACCTAGTTCCGATTTCAATCTGTCAATGTTTTTTATGACCCCAGTGTCTATGAAGTCTTTTCAATTATTTGTGCTTTGGAACCGAAATAAAATCCATTGCTGGACATATTAGTCCCGTTCTTGCACACATTTTCAAACTTTCCTTTGAACTGGGAGTTGTACCCGATCGATTGAAAACAAAAACTATAATTCCCCTTTTTAGGAATGGTAATCGCCTCGACAAAGGTAACTAAAAGTTCTTGAAAAGGCAGTTTAAAATAGGGTTTCTAGTTTTTTAGATCAAACGAATGTACTGAGTATTCATCAACATGGCTTTTGTCGATATATGAGTACCGAATCGGCCTTGTTGAAATTCTTAGATACAATCAATATTGGTTTAAATTAAGGTAATAGTTGCGGTGCTTTATTTATTGATACAGCTAAAGCCTTCGACTTGGTTAATCACAAGCTTCTGCTCTCTATTTTGTATAATATAGGGTTTAGGGGAGTTGCAAATAAGTGGTTAGCATCGTATTTAGATGGTAGATCGGTGAGAGTTAAGGGGTAAATCACAAGTTAAGTGATCCGAAATTTATTGGGGTTGGGTTCCCCAGGGTTCAGTATTAGGCCCGTTGCTGTTTCTTATTTACACTAGCGCGGTGTTTAAACTGAATATTCATGGTTATTCTACCGGGTTTGCCGATGACATAGCCTTGGCTTATTGTGGGAATTCTCCCAGTAACGTTATTTCGATGATCATTAATGATCTAACAAATTTACTCTCATGGTTCGACAAGCATCGTCTGATTCTTAGCCGGAAAACTAAGTTCATGTTGTTTAAATTGTCTGGTAACATTAATTTGGCCTTTTTTCCTCGAGTGACTAATCACAGCAGGTTTGACATCGAACCGGTTGACTCGTTTAAATATATTGCTGTTCACTTGGACACGTGTCTAAATTGGAAAACGCATGTTATTTATCAACAGGTAGAATTTTTTACTTCCTTCGTAACTATTGCTCGTAAAAAATTGCTTATCGTGCACTAGTTATGGCTAAATTAGAATATGGATTGGCGTGCTGTAGTGGTTGTTATGCAGCTACTCTGTACCCCTTATATGTCCAAAAAAAAATGATTTTGACCACGAACTGAACCATCTTGAAATTTATTCACTACAAACAACATCTTGCCGTTAAAACACTTGTATCTCTATAAGGTATTGAGAGTTTTTTTTACTCAAAGTGGTCTACATACTCGTATAACATTCCTAGATTTTACAACGACCACTTCCGTCGCTCTAATCTTGTCGCTGCACCAACTTTTTTTAACCATTTTACATTAGGCAGGACATTCATTTGAAACCTTTTTTTACCAAAAGTTAAACAATGGCTTCTTGAAACTGTAACATTAATTTTTGTATATAAAGGGTGTTTTTTTAAGAGGTTGCCGATTTTTTTTTTGAATAAAACACATATAAAATTATGAAATGACCAAAATTTTTTTTTATTTGGTAGATAATTTTTTGGCATTTAACATTTAAACACAATTTCTGGCATATGGCTACCACGACTATTTTTCACAAATGTCATTCTGGAGGTCCAATTTTCCAGCACTTTTTCAAGCATTTGAGGGCGTATGTCAGCAATGACACGTTGAATATTGGTTTCCAAAGCGTCAATCGATTGAGGTTTATCCACATAAACCAATGACTTCACGTATCCCCACAAAAAGTAATCGAGTGGCGTCAAATCGCACGAACGCGGAGGCCAATTCACCGGACCATTTCTCGAAATAATGTTGTCGTTGAAAGTTTCTTTCAATAAGTCGATTGTTTCACGTGCTGTATGGCAAGTGGCACCATCTTGTTGAAACCACATTTCATTCATATCCATATCTTCAAGATTTGACAACAAAAACTCATTTAACATGGTTCTGTATCGATTTCCATTCACGGTAACGCGTCGTCCTTCCTCATTTTTAAAGAAATATGGACCGATGATCCCACCAGCCCATAGACCGCACCAAACAGTACATTTATCAGGATGCATTGATAATTCTAGAACGGCGTGTGGATTATCTTTGCTCCAAATGCGACAATTTTGTTTGTTGACGTATCCATTTAACCAAAAATGCGCCTCATCACTGAAGAGAATTTTACGGTAAAAAAATGGATCTTCGTTCAATTGATTTAACGACCAATCACTGAATTCACGGCGCAAACGATGGTCGTGTGGCTTTAATTCTTGCACCAATTGAATTTTGTATGGCACCAAACCCAAATCTTTACGTAAAATTTTCCATAAAGTCGATGGACAAAGTCCAATTTGCTGAGCACGACGACGAATCGATAAATTGTCGTTTTCTTCGACACTGGCCTCAACGACAGCAATATTTTCTTCTGTACGAACTCTTCTCATTCTTGTCGGTGGCTTGGCATCCAAAAGAGTGAATGTAGACCGAAATTTGGTAATTACGTTCTTTATGGTGGTCTCTGACGGACGATTATGTGCACCATAAAATTCACGAAGTGCTCTATAAACATTTTTAATTGAACACTGATTTTGAAAATAAATTTCCACGATTTGAAAACGTTGTTCTGGAGTTAACCTATTCATAATGATTTGCCAAACAATACTGAGTAGAAATGCCACTTTGAGCTGTCAAAACAACTGTCATAAAATAAAACGACATCTATCGGAAAAACAAACCTCCTAAAAAAACACCCGTTATAAGATAATAATTCCTCTAAATTCTTTTTACGAATTTGCTGCTGTCAATTTTTGGCATAAAACTCGCTTTAATCTCAGTAAATAAATAAAATAAATAAAAAAAAATGGCCCACCCTATAATTCCTAAATCGTGACATAACATACTAATGTTTATTTTCAAAATATAAACAAGTTGCTCTGTTTATTGCAAGGTTGACAATTTATCTATACAATTTCGGGAACTTTTTGGTTTCATTTTGTAAATGAAAAGTTAGCAAAGCAAAAAGTTGTATGCCCGACTACGAGTCGATTTACGAGTTGTAAATTTTTTAAGTGTGCGTAAATTGCATGTAAAAATATTTAAAATAAAATGCGAATAATTGCAATGCCACTGGTGGGAAGGTGGGAACCTACGTAACGATTGATAACTCTAATTTGAAGATTTTATTTAATTCCTGGTTAGTGATAATAATATTATTATTTTTCTGTTTCAGGTAAGTGAAAGCGACACCTAAGAAAGTTTACAAGAATAGAATGTAAGTACTAGTTGGTTATCCACTTTTTCGAAATCTTTTAAAGTTTTTCATAAGGAATAGACTCCAGATTGAGGTGCCCTTAAAAATAGCAGACTGAATTTTTACTACCTTCTGACAAAAACTAACCGTCTATTACCCACAGAGAGCAGATAAGTTTAACAAACCATACATCACAACACGGCGAATCATCACCGTATGTTAATTCCATAAAAAAATTTAGCTTATATTTGCTTATTTGAAATTTTTTATTTTATTAATTATAATTAAATTTTATATTCGTTTCGAAAAATTTATGGTATAACTTTTCAGCCAGTATACTCATACATATTTGTTCGTTATTCTGATGCAAAATTACATTATAAATTTAAATTTATATTTTCATAACACCTTTGGGATGGTATTTTTATGACTACTCTTCTTCTGAAAATAAATTGGTTCATATATTTTTGTTCCCAAGTTCAAAGTGTGGGTGCCCACATGCATAACATAGGTTGCAAAAAGGCCAAAAATCAATCGACTGGAGAACATCGCTTTTGGCACTTTAATAATGTAAACAAATGAATGTAATATTGTATCGATATAAAGAATTCGGTTAGAATTCTGTAATAGAGAAACCGACACAACGGTCAACTAAATCAACCTTAGGAGTTTTTAAAACGATAAATAATAATTCATTAATTATCAGAAACGTTTTAGTCATATTTTAGAATTTTTTATGTATAACTTCCAATGATTGTGAAATGCAGACCAAAAATAAAACCAAAAATGTACACTGTTAAATTCAAAAATATTCCAATTGGATTTGTTTTGTAATGAAATTGAAACATGTTTAGATAATCTTTAACATTTATACTAGGAAAGTCCCTGAATCCCTAATAGTGTCGCTGTGGACTAAACCTTACGGATGTAAGGTTTTGACTTAGCTATTCAGTCATATAGGTGAGACCCCGTGAACATCTCTAGATTCGGAGATATATAAGTAGAAACATTGTCTAAAACAACCTTTTTTATTGTTAGAAAATTATTTGATCTTTACAGCGACACTATTAGGGATTCAGGGACTTTTCTAGTATAAATGTTAAAGATTATCTAAAAATGTTTCAATTTCACTACAAAACAAATCCAATTGGAATATTTTTGCATTTAACAGTGTACATTTTTTGTGTTATTTTTGGTATGTATTTCACAATCATTAACTTTCATCGCATTGTATAAGTGATTCACATTACAGAGAATTTTCTTTTAGAAAACAACTAGCTGAATTGGCGTTTATTGTAAATGAGGAGGCATTTGGGAAGGTACAGGCGAGCATGGGAATAGTATACAACATTCTGTAATGATATTATTTGACATCCCTTCCTTCTTACCAACCTTTGGTTTTAATTTTTTTTTGCAATATTTCCTTTCTTTTTACTTTAATTTCTTTTACTTGAATTACTTAGTTAGCCTTAATTTTTATTGTAAAGCAGTTCAGTAAACGATATTTTGAATTTTTCTTCGCAACTTTTCACCTTTGAATAATAAACGTCGTTTCAATAACATTCAGCATCCAGTTTCTTTATACAGAACCGTGCTCTTCCTCCTCTCCTGAATGACGCCAATCATGAATCCTGAAGTTCTATGAAATATTTGGAAAAAGTTTCATTACAACGTCCTGAATTGACGACTAATAAGATAATTCCTCTGTCACCCTTTGCTATGTATTGCATTTTGCATGACGTTAGTGCATGCCAGTCTTTGAGCATCCACTAAGAAACTTAATGTTGTTCTCGTAATATATCTCTATCATGAATAATGTTTCCATGGCGTGTCAGTTCTGGCCTTCTACTTTAACAAACGGTGAATTTGTTAGTAATGGATACGCATCAATCCTCATGTAATATGAGTGCTTCAATAAAAAATGTCTGCTGAAAACTGCATCTCTACATCAGGATTTGTTCCACGTTCTTGTCGAAGTATATTTTCACTGAGGTTTCCTTAGTGCTTTTCCCACAAACTTTTAGCATGGAAACTGGTGCAAGTTGTTAATATGAGCGTGCGCTTACGACTTAATACACCAGAATCTCATATTTCAGCACATTCTGGAATAATTGTACCTTGATTTTCTGGAAAACTGCTTTCTCGATGTGCTCCAAGTGTCGTATTTTTGAAGTTCAACACAATTGAAAAAAGGCTGTTAATGTTGTGTTTGGCAGTTGCACAGCTCTCTGTAGAAGATTTTCATCCGTTAAGTAGACTCGTTGTCTATTTGCTAAGTTTTCGCAAGGATGTACAACTGTTGGATGGACACTCTAAATTCGCCAAATAGCTAATTGAAATATAGCATGACTTCATTGAATGGTGCGAATTTTTATTCTTTTTTTTTCTGCTATCAGTTCTGGGGCCAAGGCTCTCTCAACTTTTTCGTGGTTTGCTTATTTACGTCCTTACCTTTACGCCTGTATTGGCCAATTCGAGGATGTACACAGCCTATACTGGCATGGAAAATGGATCGGCCCATGAGTTTTGCACTCCGGCAGGGGGTCATAGATGTGTTCCTTTTCATCACAAATCGTAATTTGTTGATTAAAATTCCCTTTGCATCCTGCCCCTATCGGGATTCGAACCCGATACCCCCCGATGCAAACGCCAAAGCTTTAACCACTATGCCATTTGGTCGGTGAATTTTTTTTCAAAAGTTCTTTCTAAAGTGTCATAGCCTTTTTATACCTATGACGAATTTACATACGTATTTAATTGACTTAACTGAGTTATCGTGTACGGTGAATTGATATTCAATGCTCATCGCGCATCCATCGCGAGTTTCTCTATAAAGGTGATTTTTAGTTAGGAGACCCATAAGTTTTATAAGTTTATATTTGAACAATTTAGCTGCAATAGCATGCCGATGGTTAGCATATTCCTGCATGTGTTATGAAATACCCGTATATGTAGCTGGTAATATGATCAATTTCTCAATATCAGCAATTTCTCAACTTGCCCATCAATAAGTCGTCCACTTCCGATTTAAGCGTTCATATTAAAAGCAAATTTGCGAAACAGTTGACGGCACTTCAGGATATGATTTTAATGTTGGGCTCTAATATGATACACATAAAAATTCATAACGAAACCCTTTCGTTATCGCAGCACCTGTTGCTGGATTAATTTGCATCACGTTAAAATGATATAAGTCTCCTGCCAAAACAGTATTGGTTATTGTCGAGTATCATACGATCTGAGTGTTTCAGTAACACGCTGTAGGCTTTCATTTCGTTTATGGATAATAACATCACGTCGATCGAAATTCATCCCGACCATGAAAATAGCAACTTCGTTGATCATTGGAGTCTGTGATTATCTAATGGCATTTGCCTCAAAGCAGTTTTAAATAAATTAACCATAGAATGATTGTTTTTTCATGGAAATCTGTAAACTTGATTTCACGTTTTGTTCTGAGACCAAGAGCACAATTTAAATGGTCTCCGTCCGTCTCATCGTTGCCCATGAAATAAATTTGTAAAAACTTGAAGTAATTGTCAGGTAGAGGAAGAAGGGATCCCTCATTATGGTTAACCTGACCTTGTACTTTAAACGTGTGCATAACATCATCCATCGTTAACAATTTGTGTTGCTCCAAAATATATGATATGAAAACATGAGTAAGCGATTGATTTCCAACCGGGCCTTACGCTATTCACTTGTTATACAGCAGCTCTAGCAGAAGACATTCTGCTTCGGACGTTTTCAGGTCGTGTCTTAGGATGTTTACATGTTGCAGCCACTCTTCAGGCTCTAATCGTCTGCAACTTTGCTGTAACCTGGTCAATTGATTGATCATTTATTCGGGGCATTTTGAAGGAAAGGGTGTTCCATCTGTTTATTTTACATTTAAAAAAACACATGTTGGAATACAACACCGTTCATGTGACTACCACGGCTCCTGTTACAGGCCCACATCAAAACATTAAAATTTCTGCTGACCTTTTCCAATAAAAGCAGTTCAATGGCCTCAATTTCAGCTCGAATGTTGTTCTTAAGATCTTGAATTGTTTGTGGATCATTGCTATACACTTTATATTTCAAAAAAACTGAAAGAAAATAATCTAACGGTGTCACATCGCATGATCTTGGTGGCCAATTGACATCCGAATTTCTTGAAATTATGCGATCATCGAACTTGGTTGCCAATAAGCTAAGTGTTTCATGGTCAGCTGGTTTCAATTGTTGAGTTATTTGGATTTTGTGTAACATTTTCACTTACAGCTGTTATAGTTTCGCGAGTACGACCTGCAACTGATCCAGTTTCTTCAAAACGTTAAACCATTTTGCGAATTCCAGGCTCTGGAGAATGTTGGCCAAAATCATCACGTAGTTTACGAAATATTTTTTTACAGAACAACCATTTTCGTAATAAGTTTGGATAACCAAAACGCGTGGTTTTAATGTAAACGAATACTAAAAATGACATAGTTTTGACTTTTAATGTGTTAAAAAATGTTCGGGTTGCCACTGCACAATAGATATTTTTTAGCATAAAAAACCAACAGATGGGACACCCTTTATAAATAAAAGTAATCGTAGATTGACACATTTATAATCTGAAAAATGAAATCGAATAAAAATACAGTGACTCACAGTGAAAATGGCCCACGGTTGAAAATATTATTTTTGTTAAAGGATTCTAAGAAACCAATTAATATTAAAAGCAAATGTGTATGTTTTTAAAAGTTTATTTTATTCTTGCACAAAAAAAAATATATTAATTCAACTACATTTATAACCACAAATAATAAATAAACAAAAAGATAAAAAAATTCCTCTCACAATAAAAATGGCCCACATAACAAAATGTTCTCAGATAACGGGAATTTTTCATAATTTGGTTTTGTTTTTTTCTTGTTTACTCTGTCTCATTTTTCACAATTGAATACAACTGCATTAGTCGTTGACAGTCGTTTGTTTAATTAGGCATTCAAAATGGGGAAGCACACTTCAATCGAGATGCGAATTTTAATTATTAACCATTACAACAATGAAAAAAAGTCAGAGGGATATTGCAAAAATTGTTTGTAAACCCCGTACAAGTATTAAAAATATCATTAAAAGGTACAATAATGAGAAAAGAATTGTTAATAAAATAAAAACAAGCCCGAAAAAATTGTTTACCAAACGTGATGAACGTTGGATTGTCAATAAATCCAAGAGCAATCCAAAACTAAGCGCGCCGAAATTTCGGGATATGGTGGAACAACATTTAAAAATAAATTGTAATGTTGAAACTGTTCGAAGGGTACTACGCAGAGCAGGTCTAAATGGTAGAATTGCACGAAAGAAGCCATTTGTTAGTAAAAATAATAAAAAGATAAGATTGAGTTTCGCCCACAACTACGTAATGAAAGATTTTGATTTCTGGAAAAATGTTTTATTCACGGACGAGAGTAAATATAACCTTTTTGGGTCTGATGGTAGAGTTAACGTTTGGAGAAAACCAAATGAGGAGATGAATCCACAACATTTGTGTCCTACAGTTAAACACGGTGGTGGTCATGTGATGGTTTGGGGTGCGTGTTCAGCAGCTGGGGTTGGTAAACTGCACTTTATTGATGGCAACATGGATCAACACCAATATTTGAATATTTTAAAACAAGATTTAAAACAAAGCGCTGAAAGACTCAACATTAAAGGCTCGTTTCATTTCTACCAAGATAATGATCCGAAACATACGGCCGGAATTGTGAAAGAATGGCTATTGTATAATTGCCCAAGAGTGATCAAGACTCCACCACAATCGCCGGATTTAAATATTATTGAAAATGTATGGCAAAAACTGGAAATTGAAATTCGAAAACATAATATTTCTAATAAGAATGAGTTGAAAACTGTACTATTGGAGGAATGGGATAAGATTAGCCCAGATTATACCAAGAATCTGGTTGAATCAATTCCTAAACGCCTAAAACGTGTTATTAAACAAAAAGGATTTCCAGCAAAATATTAAGATACTTCCACATATTTGAGATACATATTGTTGATAACAATTTTTAGAAACTAAACTTCGATGGGCCATTTTCATTGTGAGAGGAAATTTTTTATCTTTTTGTTTATTTATTATTTGTGGTTATAAATGTAGTTGAATTAATATAATTTTTTTTTGTTGAAGCAAGAATAAAATAAACTTTTAAAAACATACACATTTGCTTTTAATATTAATTGGTTTCTTAGAATTTTTTAACAAAAATAATATTTTCAACCGTGGGTCATTTTCACTGTGAGTCACTGTATATATCCTTAGACTAGAAACAATATTTAATACCGAAAGAATAGTCACCAACAATTATTTTATTCCAATGTACCTAAGTAAGCGGAAATAACAGACATTCAGATGTTCACAAATTAGTGTTAATTTAAACAAAACGAATAAAAAATATGTCCACTACGATACGTCTCAGCGCGAACTGTGTTTAAAAATATCGTTACGAAAAACAAAAGATGTTTTTAAAATTAAGACAATTTTACTCATACAACATTTTGTAGTAAACTGTATTTATTGTAAAGAATGCAATTTTTTAAATTCATAAGGTTAGTTCTTTCTCTCCAATTTAATATTTAACATTCATCAATTATTTAAATCATAAACTTAGTGAAATTGTAATAATAAATGGCTTTCTGAAGTTATATGGAACTTATATCTTTGTCATTTCTATTTATTAAAATAATTAGAAAATCCAGCAGTTAGTCAAATATTTAGTTTAAAACTCATAAAAAATCTTTTTGAGTCAATCCATATATTTCGACCAATCGATTCAATTGATTGATAACCCAATTTGTTTCGTACACTATTTCAGAGTCAACACTCAACAGTATTCTCTTCTGTTGCTAAATCGTTTGATCCACAATCATTTGATTTTTGCATATACTATGCTTTATCGTCTATATAAGCTCCGTATATTTTAGAAAAATACAATTTCTTGCTAGCTCTATTTAACCAGAGCGATGTAATTTTTGCGTGTGGCCATGACCTTCATGCTTATATTATAAATTCGAGTAAATGGAGACTTGAAAGAATTTCTGTGAATAGTTTAAAAAATAAAATTTTAAACCGAATCGATATTTTCGAGAAAATTGTATGGGAGCACCTAGACCTAGCGGTCCGACCCCTTCAAAAATATTACGAAAACCTGCCTATTTTTGTATAAAATTCCTACGGAAAGTATGAATCCGATTGAATGAATAGTGTGAAAAGTTATAAGTAAGGTCCCCTTGATCCAGGGGGTTTATTTGATATAATCCCATTCCCGTGAAAAAAATTAAAATAACTGAAATTTTAGAAAAAGTTTGTACGAGTGTTCCTAGACCCCTGGATTCAACCGCTTCAAAAATATCGAAAGGTTGGTTCTGGACATGCAACATATACATGGTAACGCCTGAAACGCCCATTCAGAACAAACAGACAGATATGAATTCATTTTTATCTCCTCGTTTATAGATAATTTAGTTCCTTCATCTTGGCTTTTCTTTCTGTGGTATCACAAATTCGTCTAAATTGTATAAAATAAAAACAAAATGATGTTTTATTACGCTTGAAAATTTAAAAAGTTTAATAACGACGAAAAACTTGTTTTTCTTCAACACATAAAACGTATAAAATACTCAACGGATCTGGTGTCAGGTGTACGCGAATTGGATAACTAAGGACGATAAACTTAGTGACACTCTACCATTGAAAAAAATACTACCACCTTTGGTTCGATGTGCACCAAGACGAGATCTGGTTGTCTAGCTAGACCAACATTAAAACGTGTTTAGATTATTTATACACTTGTAGATTCGTGCCAAACCTATCATTAGACTTAAGACATTAAAAATAATCGAGTAATTTAATCGCGTTTATATAAAATATTTTCAAATTATTCAGTTCTTCATTTCTAGATATAAGAAGCTAGCGGCTGCCAAAAAAAAATTATTTTATTATACGAAAAATTAAAAATTTTATTAATTGCCTTGTTGATCGTTTTACTAAAAACGCGAAGAATTAAATAAAAGAAACCCAAAAATAATCACAACAATATTTTCCTTTCAGTTTAGATGACTGATAACCGAAAATGTACAGTTCTACCGTAATACCAGGGAAAATCAATATTTCAACTAAGGGAAAATTCCTTTTAATTTTTTTTACTCCATGAATATTTACGAGTACGATGTGATATAGGAAAATTCACAAGCATATTTTTATCAGTATGACAAAGTGATTAAATGAAATGTGGCGTTACTTAGATAACAACCGTGGAATATTTTTTTTTACGAAATATGAATATCATTTCTAATTTTCAAGGGCGTGTACAAATACTTATCTAAACCGCCATAAGGGGTATTGTAGATATAGAAATTCCGATTTTCAGTTTATAACTCATTGGCATTACTGACATAATCATATATACAGACTTTAAAATTAAAGCGGTGCATACAAAAAAGCTGCTATACTTGTTACTTGGGGATTATCCACTCGTATAAAGAATAAAACCCAATTGTGACCAATTTTGAGTCAAATATATCGGTTTGTTATGATTGTCGAGTGGTATTTCGGAATCTGTTTGAATATCTGTTTAAACAACCAACTATACGAGTACACTGTACCATAATTGACAACGTGAAATCTTTTATTTATGCGACATACATTTACTCAAATCTGAGAGTTTTACAATACGTCATTTGATCCTATTCAGATTAGTACGATACGTTCATATGAAAAGAAGTGGCCACCCCTTCTGATAAACAAAATGAAACGAAAAAGTTTAAATATATTCAAGAATCAGCTCAGTAGAATTTATAGATGTTATTATTGTGAAGAAATTGTTTACTCAATAAGAACAAAAAACAGCGGAAAAGTATATGCTGTACAAGATAGCGGAAATTTCTCAGCGGAAAATAAGAGATTTCGCTATTCGCCGCAAGGGGCAGCAACATCACAAAAGAGAATTTATTTTGTTATATAATTACCTGCGGAAATTTTTTATTCATTTTGTGTCTCGCTTTTCATTAAATAAAACATCGCAGCGGAATAAAATATTAAAAGTAATCCTTAAAATAACAAATTGATTGATCTCCGAAGTAAAGGAACTCGGTAAATGAAATCTTGAAATTCAACAATATTCCGTGTCTTTCTGCCATTCTAAAAGAATGACGATGGTATTTGGATAAAAGTATTGATCAGGGGTCCAAAACTTAGGACAAAATTCTAGGATCTGTTCATGCCGGACTAAACTAGGCCATTTCATTGCCAATACTTTTGAAAATTTTAAATTTTTTATTAGTTTATATTCTGTTTTTGACCAATATCTCAAAATCTTCCACTAGTAACCAATACTTTCGGTTGTTTTTCTAATAGCTTAGGTCATACTGAGACTACCAGGAAAATTTGGGGAAAATTGATAGATTAGAATTTTCCCCAAATTTTCCTCGTAGTCTCAGTATGACCTAAACTATTCGGAAAACAATCGAAAGTATTGGTTACCAGTGGAAGTTTTTGAGATAACGACCAAAAACTGAAAATATCTTATATGGCCGCAGAAAATCGAAAAATTATGGTGAAAATTCTGATCCAATAATTTTGCCCAAATTTTCCTGGTAGTCTCAGTATGACCTAAGCTATTAGAAAAACAACCGAAAGTATTGGTTACTAGTAGAAGTTTTTGAGATATCGGCCAAAAATTGAAAATAACTTATATGGCCGCAGAAAATCAAAAAATTATAGTGAAAATTTTAATCCATCAATTTTCCCCAAATTTTCCTGGTAGTCTCAGTATGACCTAAGCTATTAGAAAAATAATCAAATGTATTGGTTACTAGTGGAAGTTTTAATCAGTCAATTTTCCCCAAATTTTCCTCGTAGTCTCAGTATGACCTAAGCTATTAGAAAAACAATCGAAAGTATTGGTTACTAGTGGAAGATTTTGAGATATTGGCCAAAAACAGAAAATAAACTAATAAAAAATTTAAAATTTTCAAAAGTATTGGCAGTCCAGCATGAACAGATCCTAGAATTTTGTCCTAAGTTTTGGACTCCTGATCAATACTTTTATCCAAATATCATCGTCATTCTTTTAGAATGGCGGAAAGACACGGAATATTGTTAAATTTCAAGATTTCATTTACCGAGTTCTTTTACTTCGGAGATCAATCAATTTGTTATTTTAAGGATTACTTTTAATATTTTATTCCGCTGGGTGTTTTATTTAGTGAAAAAGAGACACAAAATGAATAAAAAATTTCCGCTGGTAATTATATAACAAAATAAATTCTCTTTTGTGATGTTGCTGCCACTTGCGGCGAATAGCGAAATCTTTTATTTTCCGCTGAGAAATTTCCGCTATCTTATACAGCATGAAAAGTATCGTTGTTAAAAAATATTTTCAAGTATCAATAAGAAAGTGTAGTTAGGTATTAAACATAGATTTTAGCCGATATTTAATATTCCTTAGAATTTTTCTAATAAAACGTATTACTTTTTATTCAGCAGGTAATATAATGTAAAGCATTGGCCTCATAACAGCAAAAAAATTCTTAAAATATTCCTTTTTGGTGAGTAAATGCAATGGTTAGCATTTTTCAACGTGTGTTTAATACTTTTGATATAACGATGGTTAGGTTAGGTTGAACCTTGATATAACGATAGCCGGTTATAAAAAAACATCCTAAATACTTCAAAATTGTAAAGGTAACTTAGTGGAAGAATTTGCAGAGATTTGAACAATGATCGTACAGTCTTTAAGCGATTATTTTTCAAGATTATCCGAAAAGCGGAGTTTTAATCGAAGAAGCTGTTAGTTACGATAAATTCTTCATTCAAAGTGCCCCAACCCACGTATTGGTTCAAAGTCAATTAGAGCATTTTTAGTGCCGCGTCTCCTTTGAAGCCGTATTGCCTAGTAGAAGAAAAAGATTTTCCGCAAGAAATATTAGAAGTCTTGTTCATAATGCATTTTTCAAATATCTTAGAAAAAATTGATAATAATGGAATTTCACTATTCCTACCTGTTCTACTGACCAAACGTCCGGAAAAAATTCCACTTATAAGGATTAAGTTGAAAATATGCAATTTTTCTAATAAATGGTGTCTTTTTAGTGATTTACTATTTTAAATTAAAATAGATCAAAGAAAAACATTTTGAATATCAGTGAAACTAGCTTTATTGGATAGATAATTGTATGCCATTAATGCTTGAATATGATTTCGGCCTCGTGGCCGCCTCGGCTGGCACATTCATGACGTAAACTGGTGGCCCAATTTCCATCACTCTTCTTATCGGCGTAGACAAGTGACTTAACATATCCCAAATAAATTAATCTAATGGAGTAAGATCACGCGATCTCGGTGGCCAATTAACAGGACCATTATGTGATTTCTGTTTCATCAAATATTTCTATAAGTAAATTAATTGAATCCCTCGCTGTGTGGCATGTGGCACCCTTCTGTTGGAACCACATATCAGCAGGATTTATGCCAGCCAATTGTGGTACAATAAAGTTAGAAATCATGTCTCTGCACCATTCACCGTTGTCTGTAACATTCCGCCCATCATCGTTTTTGAAGACATATGGACCAATGATTTCGCGGGCCCATAAAGCGCACCAAACAGTGATTTTATCTGGATGTTATAGTGTTTCGGCAAAGGCTTGTGAATTATCTTCACTCCAAATTCGGCAATTATGTTTATTAACGTACCCATTCAATCAAAAGTGAGCTTCATCGATGAACAAAATTTTGTTTGGAAAATCAATATCATTATCAATTCGTGCTTCAGCCCAATGGCCGAATTGGCGGTGTGTGCGATGGTCGTATGTCGTTAATTCCTGCACAAGTTGAATTTTGTAAGAACGTAAACCAAGATCCTTAGATAAAATCTTCCATAAAGTCGATGGAGACATCTCCAGTTGCTGATAACGACGTCGAATTGATTGATTTAGGTCTTCCTCACGCTACGCTGTACAGCGTATATCGCTTGTTCGGTACGCACTGTTTGACGCTTTACTGGATGCGTATTATCATTTAGAGTATACGTAGTGCGACCACCATCGTTAATCAAATTACCCGCTCTGATGGACGATTATGACGACCGTAAGACGGACGTAATGCACGATGAGTTCGGCGAACAAAGCCATTATTTTGATAAAAAATTTCAACAATTTGCAAGCGTTGCCCTGACGTGAGTCTATTCATTATGAAATGACAAATCAAACTAATGACGAACCAAACGTCAGCTGTCAAATTCACTAATTTCGCTCGCTCATGCTTACTAATTCACTTTTACTGTTCATTTTTCATTCGTAACAATATTTTCTGATCCAGAAAAATTAGAATTTTGAAAGCACCATGTTGCTATAATTGATGACCTCAGCTGGATAAATATTAGAAACAACATTTCATAAATATTTCAATTACCAGATAGACAAAGAATTTTTTGTCAGATTATTAGGAGCTTCAATGAAATAATTGTTAAAACTCTTAGTGATGAGGCGTGGGTCCACTATAACGCATTCTTCTAACCATAGTTATGTCTGAGATATTTTTTGACCAATTATGCCATGAACTAGGCGCCAGTGACTTTTAATACCTTTTCATATTTTATAAATTTCAATTGAATTTAACACTACTTAGATGTTTGATTTAGTGTCTATGTCTTTTCTAGACTGTAGAGTTATTATTCGTTTCAAATTATTTGGCTGTTTACTTTTGTAGTCGCTTTATACGGTTATTTTTAAGCCGAATAATCCTTAGAAATTTGTTAGACATACACATTTGTTAGACATACAGAAATTGTAGCTTGCAAATAGGACATTTGAACTTTTCTAGCTAAATCAGAGAAGAACTTTGTATAGCTTGGTTAGGGTCATCTATCGCTAATATTTGTATTTGATCACTAAACAACAAAACTTCAACATTTTTAAGTTGATCCTGTTTTTCGACATGGGCAACGGCACATTATGAAAACTGTAAGAAGGAGATCAATTACTGAGGTAGAAATTAATTTTAGAATATAGTTTAAGTATTGTAAAAGCTTATGGTGATAACAAGTAGCCAAACAGCTGGTGCCATGAATAGATTCATTGACTAATGAGCAGTTGTAACAGTTTGCCATTACAACAGTAGGTGCTAACAAGGGCTTTAAAATATTTATGCTTAAATCAGCGATAACACGTAGATTTTTAATATAGAGAACATCTAGCGAAATCTTCAATAAAATCGATGCAGAACACCTCTTGATTAAAATTTATATTTGTGTGCAAAATGTCGCGAGATCAGTAGTCATTGACCCATACGACATGTGTAGGAAAGTCCTACGCGAGTACCGATAACTAAACTAATAAAGATATGTAAAGTGCAAGTATTGTTGCAAATGCTCATCCATGAACTTATTATGTTGTCGTTGTTTCAGGAAATCAACCCACCGCTCCTTGTTGTAAGGATGATGCTTTCAGTAGATAATTTCTTAATTTGATCTGACGTTTTTTCAAGGATACCAATTCTTTCTTCCATTTTTTGATTATTTTATTTATTAAGTTGCGAAAACTCTGAGTAAATTGACAGGCTAATTAATGAAACTATCTTATATATTTTGTTATTTTAGTGATAAGGATTATTTTAAGTTTTCGATATTTCACTCAAATAGTTAGTACCTAGTTATAGTAGTTACTGAACAAGTGTTCCGAGAATTGATGCTTATTCTTGTCAATTGTGTTTAAACTTCGGTCTGTAACACCAAGTTATTGAAATCCTGATAAAAATAATTAAAAAAGACACTCGTCCAAAACTCGACGTTTTGAAGGTCACTGATCCCGAAAATCCAACAAAAAAAAGTTGTCCGTGACTCTAGATATATGGATGGATGAATGTCTGTGCCGATGAACGACTTATGCGATTAGTATTTTTCGCCAACCTTCAATTCGCCAACCTTCTTTTATTTTTAACTCGGAGAATTGAAACGGTACCGAGTAACCGACCACCCAATACCAATACCGATATTGCTTTACATTTTCCCATATACATCAAAGGTGTTAGAGAAAGCAACAATTTTGTAATCAATGCGTTAGTTCACAAATCCACCGTTTTGGCGGTGGTAGCCAATTATTCAATTATCATATAATATACACGTGTCTTATGTCATTGGAAACGTCTTGAAAAATGCCGTAAAATTTTCTGAAGCATCATAGTATTCAAACCTACCGTTATAGTTCCTGGGAATAGTAACAATTTTGTTCATTCGCATATAATCATGTAGCGTATTATTTAAAAAGTCTTGGAAAAAGCAACAAATTTGGAATTAGCATTTTAGTTGATAAACCCATCATTATGGCGCTGGTACCTATTTATCAATTTATTATACAGGGTGGCTGAAACCAAGTGTTACCAAATGAAAACGCTGTAATTTTTTTAATTTCGATTATTTTTTATTGAAATTTCGTGGAATATGTTGAAAACATATTACATTTTATGAAAAACATGTTACTGCTCGATATGACCTCCTTTGGCTCTGATTATTTGATTCAGTCTTCCATAGAAAGCATTGCATGCTGACCGAACGTGAGCTTGCGGAATTTTATTCCATTCTCGAACAAGAGCTGACTTCAATGCATCAACACTTTCGTATTTTTTAGTGGACACCTTACTCTCCAAAATGAACCATATGCAGAAATCCATGGGATTCAAGTCTGGTGAATATGGTGGCCATTCTTTCGACGAAATCAGCCGCGGAACGCAATTTTGTAAAAATTGCTGTGTCGCTCGAGCTTTGTGTGACGGTGCCGAGTCTTGTTGGAATGTCCAACGGTTCGTACCAAAGTGTTTACGTGCCCAAGGTAGCAAAGCTTCGTTTAGGATCTTTTGGCGGTACACCTCTTGGTTTACCTTGACTCCATGTTCGATGAAAACCAGAGGAGTGCATCCATCTGCAGTCACTGCAGCCCAAACCATAACATAAGCTGGTGATTACTTGCGCATGGCAACTCTTGTGTCCAAATTATCGTTGGACTTGTGCTCTAACCAAACACGATCATTTTGTTTATTCACAAACTGTTGAATGGTGAAAATTTTCTCATCAGAAAAGACAATTTTTGGAATCTCATCACGTTCGGCCAAGACCTTTAATGCTCGTGTTCTTTCAAGCCTAACTTTTTTGTGCCTCCGTAAGATCTTGAACTTTTTGTATCTTGTAGGGCTTCAAGTGTAGTTCATTTTTCAATATGGTTTGAATGCTGTATCGTGAAACACGTAGACGTGCGGCTAATTGATTGGTACTTTGACGAGGATTTCGTTGGATTCGTTTCTTCACATTTCGTATCATTTCTTTTGATGTTGCTGTCTTTTTAGGACCGCCTCTGTTGCGTTTAGCGATGCCACCAGTTTCGTTGTATCGAGTTATGGTTCGATACACAAACATTTTATTCTCATTCAAATGCTGGAGCTGACGAACTATTGCTGTTTGTGAATTTCCACCCAAATACAGTGCAATTACACTATTACGTTTGAATTCCATTACGATTTTTTTATGAAGATATTAATTTAGAACAATTATTTGTTGACCACATGTAAACAACTAACCAAACTTCAATCTGTCAAAAAATTGACGCGCGAAAATCACAACTGCACAAATGACAGCAGAGTGAAGTCAGTAACATTTGGTCTCAGCCACCCTGTAGAATCTATAAGCGTAATATGTGAGTGGAAAGGTTTTGACGAATGTCACAAATTTAGCTGAAGCATATTAGTACTCCAAATTACCGTTGTGTGCGCTATTACGTATACAATTTTATCTCATTCTGATATGATCATATGGCATATCGTTTTTAAAATTTTAGCGAATGATAATTTTTTTATCAGCAGTTTATTTCACAAATTCAGGGTTTTGGCGCTTATGGCAAATTGCACGTTAGTGCTGAAAGCAGTTATAGTTAGCTCATTCCAATAAAATCATGTGACATCTAAATGGTTGAAAGGTCTTGAAAAACAAACTTATTACCAGCATTTTTGTTCACAAATTCACCGCTTTGGCGCTGGTGGCAAAACAGCACTTGTATTTAATGAATATATAATGAATGATGAATGAACACATACAATGCGAATAAATTTAACCCAGGCTGTTCCGCAGCCTTTTCATTTCTTTTCCTACCATTAGGCTGCGGCGTAAGTGCATCCCAGAAAACATCACTAAACTATCGCCATATTTCTTTTCATCCCAGGAAGTCACTGTCAGCCCACGATGTATCCTATCCCGGGATTTACCATACCATAAAAACTAGAAAGTACTGTCTTCCCTGGATATTCTTTCAGTCGTCACAATATCTATCAACCACTATCACCCTAAAATTTTGGTCAATAGATTATTTTACGTGTCAGACCCCTTGCTAAACCCGATGTTCTACAGGCGGTTTTATTGTGCTCGAACTCCAGTAATTTATCCGATATTTATATAAAACTTAAACCGCTGTCAATACTTCGTTTTTTAAAGGCGGATTTTAGAGACCAAGGTAAACCTACGGTGTTTAAGAGGTCTTTAGAATAAATGTTCCCCGCAATGTGGAATAAAAAATTTGGAACTGCTACAAAACGCCACAAATTTCCTATTCCCTACTCCTATTAAAAACCAAAATAGAGCCACAGCATGATGTGTAAATGTGATGTAAATATGTAAATAAAACCAAAGGTTTACTAATATCAGAAAAAAAACAAAAAATAATTGCCTATCATCAAAACATGCTTCACTCTCCTTACCAAAAACAACAACAAAAATTGAACGTGTGCGACAAAACAAAACAACATAATTAAAAACCTTTTCTCGCCTAAACCATACACGATTAACGCACTACATGAAAATATTAGCATTTTACGTCTTTAGATGTTATAAAGTACAGTTACTTTTTTGCTATATTTTGTTATCCTTCTCTTGAAACCCCCAAAATGAACTACATAGTGAATGTTTACCAACAATGCGTATGATGCATTCAAGCAGTGTATCTAGAGTTCCGGGCAGTACTTCTTAGTACGTCATTAAATTTATGTCGACAGTTTCCTTTCTGAACTGTAGATGACAGTATTGTTCGTGAAAAGTTTGTGATATTTAGAGGTTTAACGAAATGTTGTAGCCAGTGATGTAATTTTTATAAAATTTACTGCTTTTTTCAACGCGATTGACGTTTTACGTAAAAAAGATTATACAAAAAAAGCTTAAATCTCAATATCTTCTCTCACTTATTTGATTATACTGCCATCTATAGTGAAATATGGGAGTCTTCGACATAAAATGACGTCATTTAGCAAACTTGTGAACGCAATGAGACCATTAGTATTCTAAACTACGGAAATTGTAACGTACTTATTCTACACTATCGCATTCGTACCATACACAAATGCATATAACTATGAAATATGTACAACTTTACTGTTTGTGTTGCTTGCATACATAAACCCCCGGCGAAACATTCTCGCGTTTAAAATGAGCTTTTAGGGTGTCAGACCAGACCCTCTAAATAAATTTTCACAAAATCAGGGCTCATCGCAATCGATTTCTTGTACACGACAATCTTCCATTCAGCAAATTTGCTTCGAAGTCATTTGTGCTATGAGAAACAAATAAAATCATGGATCTCGGGCCCCACGAAGAGCTCTTTATATGTATTTATAACTTTGAGCGATTTTAATCAAATTCGATTGAGCTCTGAGCTGAGAAACATAAATGAAAAAAAGAGTTCGGGTTATCCCGAAATTCCTGTAAACCATATTCTTTCAGCGACATTCCGACCATGCCACTGAAAAAACCCGAAATTAATTTTCCCAAAATTGTGAAATGATATTTTCTATCACCTCATTCATTATCTGTACTACATTTAGTGTGCAACACACTGTATATATACCTAACATAAAAGGTTAAATAAAGTGGTTGATGAAATTATTTTCATGAATATCCTGTGCATTATAAATATCCTGAAATTTACCTTTCTCGAGTTTCAGATGTTACATACTACCCACATGCTTATTTGTAACCAATTGACCGAATATCAAATCCGATTGAATATGCTACAGAATTTTCGGCAAATCCTGATCGATTTTAAAAAATTGTGTTATTTTTATTCATATACGAGATATGCGAGTACGTAGCTACATAACTTCAGGGATTTTTGTGATGCTATATTTTAATTGATAATATTGGCATTTTCAGTTTGTTGTTTCTACGAATGCAAATTTGAATTTCATCAATATTTTTCTGTTAAAATTGCTTTTGGCAGTCTAATACCTAAACATTACAGCTCATCGTTTGGTATTCAAATTTTATTTATTTTCCATCGACGATTGCTTGCTTGTCATATTTGCTATTAAATCTCATCCAAACATATGAACTATGTACATTGCAGCTGCATGAGAATTAAGTATTAACAAGGCGCAAAAAGAGCAACGGTTTGTTTTTCAGTTGAACACATAGAACACAAACGTTTCTAACAGAATTTTTAATAAGTTTCATAAAAATAAATATTTGTACGAAAACATTTTTTTATTGTCGTAAGCATAAAATTAATATAAAATTCCGTAGGGATTAATACCTATGTATGTATGTATGTATGTATATAGAAAATTTCCCTTACATTGTACAGCATTAAATTACATAATGAGTATATGTATAAAGTTGTATATGTGTACTGAAGTATATAATTAGTTACATACATGGTAGGTAAAAAAAGTTACTGCTACACGACATGCCAACTGAACAACATTTTTCATTTCGTGTTATAATTTTTTGCTCCTCAACATTAGCAAAATCAAAAAGGGGGTTATTCCAGAAGCAGATATTCGTAGAAACGCACATAAAATCTATGTATTTGTTAGTCCTGCTTACATGTGTATACGACATACTTAATTAATAATTAGGTAGTCTACTAATTTATATATGATACAAAATTAATTCTATTAAGTCAGTAATGAATAAAAATTGTGTTCACAAATTTATTTCGAAGTGTTATAAATGACAGATTGCGTGTCTAAAATGGCCCGATGTAACGGGTGGTGAAATGTGTGTGTGTAAATTTTTATATTGGAGAAGTTTAAATGTTTATTTGGTACGGAATGGTAAATTAAAAAGTTCGATTTAAGTTCAACGAAATAATATTATAATTGTAACCCAAGTGAAATATGCCCCAAAAAATCCCAAATTTATTGCATGCAATAAACGTTGCGCAATAGATTTTTGCAACAAGTTTCAATTAAGACATATGTTCAACAACAACAAATTTCAAAATATTGATATGGGTGGGTAGGTTTTCTGGAAGGCTCGCGATACGTTCTCTTCACGGGACAAATAAATCGAATGTTTACTGGAGCCGACGATATAAATAACGGGTCTTTTACAAAGGGATTGTTGCAACAAATTTCAATTATTAACAAAGTTGTTCAACAAATTGCAAAAGACTGACATGTGGGTAGGTTTTATATCGCCGACCGCAGAAATCGTTCGATTCATTTGTCCTATTAAGACGACGTATCACGAGCGTTCTAGAAAACCTACCCACATGACAATTTTTTGAAATTTGTTGAAAAAATTGGTTAATTGAAATTTCTTGTAGCTACCCCTTTGTAAAAGTCCAGTCATTTATATCGCCGACCCCAGAAATCGTTCGATTCATTTGTCCCATTAAGACGACGTATCACGAGGGTTCTGTAAAACCTACCCACATGACCCCCCCTCACAACCCCAGAAATCATTCGATTCATTTGTCCTATTAAGACGACGTATCACGAGCGTTCTATAAAACCTACCCACATGACAATTTTTTGAAATTTGTTGAACAAATTTGTTAATCGAAATTTGTCGCAGCTACCCCTCTCTAAAAGTCCAGTCATTTATATCGCCGACCCCAGAAATCGTTCGATTCATTTGTCACGTTAAGAGAACGTATCACGAGCGTTCTAGAAAACCTACCCTCATGACAATTTTTTGAAATTTGTTGAACAACTTGGATAATTGAAATTTCTTGCAGCTACTCCTTTCTAAAAGTCCAGTTATTTATATCGCCAACCCCAGAAATCATTCGATTGATTTGTCCTATTAAGACGACGTATCACGAGCGTTCTATAAAACCTACCCACATGACAATTTTTTGAAATTTGTTGAAAAAATTTGTTAATTGAAATTTCTTGCAGCTACTCCTTTCTAAAAGTCCAGTTATTTATATCGCCAACCCCAGAAAACATTCGATTCATTTGTCCCATTAAGACGACGTATCACGAGCGTTCTATAAAACCTACCCACATGACAATTTTTTGAAATTTGTTGAAAAAATTTGTTAATTGAAATTTCTTGCAGCTACCCCTTTCTAAAAGTCCAGTTATTTATATCGCCGACCCCATGAAACATTCGATTCATTTGTCCCATTAAGACGACGTATCACGAGCGTTCTATAAAACCTACCCACATGACAATTTTTTGAAATTTGTTGAAAAAATTTGTTAATTGAAATTTCTTGCAGCTACCCCTTTCTAAAAGTCCAGTTATTTATATCGCCGACCCCAGGAAACATTCGATTCATTTGTCCCATTAAGACGACGTATCACGAGCGTTCTAGAAAACCTACCCACATGACAATTTTTTGAAATTTGTTGAAAAAATTTGTTAATTGAAATTTCTTGCAGCTACCCCTTTCTAAAAGTCCAGTTATTTATATCGCCAACCCCAGAAATCATTCGATTCATTTGTTCCATTAAGACGACGTATCACGAGCGTTCTAGAAAACCTACCCACATGACAATTTTTTGAAATTTGTTGAAAAAATTTGTTAAAAAATTTGTGCGACGTATTAAATAACCGAATAGCCAAATCCCAGTAAAGCTTCCTGGTGAACGGGATTTAATAATGATGATTTTTAACTTGTCCAACGTATTTTTCAATTTTTCGGTTACCGCTTCTAGAGATATTCATAGTTAGTTTAGAAAAAATTTTAACATCAAAATGAATATACTGTGCCATACATGCTACTTACAAGTTCCATGAATTTGAATCAATTTTAAGTTTTATTTCACCGATTCTAGAAAAACCACGTGAACATGGTTTCACCTACACGATCAGATAAATCAAATAATCACAGAATCTTTTTCATATTCGTGTATTCTAATAGGTCAGAAAATTTTCTATCAATATTGTGAAAACAAACGATGACTCTCACCCTAATTTTCAAAATTTAAAACATATAGTTCAAGGTTTCGACTTTCGATGGTAATTTTTAAGACCTGTTCATTGATATATGACACAAGACCTGGGATATAAAACATATTTATATTGTAATGAGAAAAACTGTAATCGCTTGCAGCACCACAATGGTAGTGTTTTGAGCCAAACAGCTACAGCATAATTTGTGGTATCCTTCAAAACCTTTTTTATTATATGCAGCTTGGAGATATTCTATAAATACAAACGAATTGTTTGCCTCTAGCGCCGTGAATCCAAAACGATGGATTTGTGAACTGAAATCCTGATAACAAAATTGTTGCATTTCCAAAACATTATAAACGATGTGCCACATGATTATATCAAAATGCGAATGAATGAGGTTAAGTACTTTTCAATGATATGTAACACTAATATGTCGTCTAATTAATGAATATTTAGCCACCAGTGCCAAAACCACATTGAAATTGTGAATTTAAGCGCTGATAAAAGTTATTACATTTTCCAAGTCCTTTCAAACGACATGCCATTAACCTATAATAAAGAGGTACCAGCGCCGACACGGCGGATTTTGGAACTAAAGTGCTCATCACGTACACGTGATTATATAGAAATGAGAAAATGAGACTGTTTCCAGCACCACAGCGGTACTTGGAAGGACTAAGGCACGTCAGTTAACATTGTGGCATTCTTCAAAACGTTTTCATCTACATTCACAAATTATAAATATAGGGTAGAGGAAAAAGTTCGTGACCTTTTTTGGTTGACATTGAAACAAACAATTTTCTTATTTCAAACGAACTTTAGTAAACTAAATATGTGCCATTTTGATCGATCACCTTTTCCATTTTTCTGGTAGAGCCATGATCCCATCACTGTAGAACTTCTGTAGTTTAGAGGCGAAAATCGAGAAAACTCATTTTCGCAGGCCTCTTTTGAATTTAATGTAAAACCATTAAGATGGTTCTGCATGGACCGGAACAAATGGTAGTCCGATGGTGCAAGGACTATATGGTGGGTACATCAAAACTTCACAGCCACCCTCTCTCAGTTTCTGCCGGGTCATTACTCATGTGTGTGTGGTCTAGCATTATCATGATGGAACTCAACGCTCTTTCTGCTGATCAATTCTGGATCTGAATTGTTTGCCTTAAACGCGTTAGTTGCTGACAGTAAAGATTAGAATCAATCGTTTGGCCCGGTAGCAGCACCTCATAATGCACGATTCCTTTCGAACCCCACCAAACACATAGCATTACCTTCCTTGGCGTTAATCCTGGCTTTGATACCGTTTGGAAAGCTTCACCTCGTTTCGTCCATGATCTTTTTCACAGAACGTTGTCGTATCTTGTCGAATAGTTCATTCAGTGCATAATTTTTTACACTGAGTTTATGAAATATATTAGCAGTGTGAAATTACCGACTGTAGTAGCGTATATATTTACTTACTTAATATATGACCAAACTCGAGATTAGTAAAATAAGCTTCACGTGTATAAGCATAAAGTTTTATTTCGTCTTTTACCAGGAAAGTCTAAAAACGACTTCTATAAAATAAAATCATATTAATTTATTTATAGCACAGCACAAAGAGTTCAGTAATTTTTCTGTTTATTAGGTGTTTGAGATGTCATAAATTTTAAATATGCCAGCCAACCTTCCTAGATAATGGAATTTAAGATTAGTATCCTTTTCTGTCTTCTGCTGAAAAACAAAACATTTTCCGAGAAACCTTCTTTTTGAGTTTGCCTTGTCAGTCTTCTAAATTTCACATAGTTTTTTTTCTGGCAAAAGCATAAAATAAGCACAACGATTTAATGTTGATGGTACTTTATTTAATGTTTGATATCCATTTATAACGCAATTGTTTAATGTGGCTAAAGTTGAGCCACCCCTTCGAACATAATAAAATTATTTTTAACTCGTATATCATATACGATTTTTTTCTACAAACAACCACTACCTAGTAGTAGTATAAGATATACTAGGAAATTACGATATAGAAATTTGAACTAAGTGCCAAACGAAATAAAAAACACAAAATTAACCGTGGTAAAAATTAAAATGCAAATCTCACTTTTTAAACGGTATGCTGTGCCAATGGGATCCAGTGTAAAAATTTTGACGTTTAGAAAATTAATTATATGTATAATGAAATTTAATTAATTAGTTACAATTTTGACCACCACACGAAACCGTGATGAAAATATTTTAGAGCATTAATTCAAATTTACTCTGCTAATGTGTTAAAATTAGTTTCCATTAAAATGTTGGCAGTGCTAGCAGTAAAACGAAATTAATCGCGCCTGATCAGATACAAAATACTTTGTGCTACTCGTTTTAGTTTTGCTCAAACTATAGGAAACGAATTTACTAATTATGTTATCTAACTATCGAAGAAAACTATCATTTTAGCCAATAGAATATTGTAAGTTGCGCAATTTTGGAAAAATACAAGTAAAACCCAGGAACATCACCGTGTTAATTCCGAATGCTTTCCATAAAATCGTAGAACTTATGCGCCCCCAAAACAACAATGCTGGGCTAATGAGTATAAAATCATTGTATTTCTATATTGGATGGCTGCCGATTGTAGTTACCCAGTAACTGGAGGCTTTATATTCTCTGAGAAACAGTCGATTATACCGAAACGTCACTTACACGAATAATACTGCTTTTGATTAGGTGGTTACCCGTGCCAACTTCAGCCAATATCTGTAATAACTCCGTTTAAAAACCTCACAAGAAAACAAAAACAAAGCACACAGTAGGGCCCGAAACGTAGTGGAATGTACGTTTGGAATACTCAAAATGTGATGGAGAAATATTTTCAATAATTCACTGGAACTTAAAATTGAAAACAGCATTAAAACAATTGTTGCCGCATGTGTGTTACACAACATTTGCGTATCGGGTGGTGATTTTGGAGAAGCCACTGAGTATAAACGTTGTTCAGACCAGAAAACTCTAAATTCTCTCTTTTAAAATTCATTCAATAAAATAAACTATAGTTTTAACTTTTGTTTGCACTTTATTTCTGAGTGTCGATTTTGCCCCAAATTTTAAAACGAGCAACAATAATTCTGTATACATTGTATACTGTGTACTCATTTAGAGTCTCTCGTTTCAAAATTCGGGACATAATCGACCTACAGACAGATATCATATTCTGAATATGATATTAAGAGCGTTGATACGTCAATATCTGGATAATACTTTTGAATCATTTGGGCAAATACGTTCATTAGTCCACAAATCTTGTTGTGATCCCGCTTCTCCAGTCTGGTCAGATATCATACGACATCGATTTCTCATTGGGTTTTGAAGACAATTGTGCTCCCCTATTCTTTGAGTTATATTGTCTAGTAAGTAACGAGGATGGGAATTATTGAAACGGGTTAGCTTAACTACCGTTAAAGCCAACCCAGTTTCACAGATTTGCCACTATCTGTTCGGTACTCTACGCGGCATTGATTCCCGCAGCTCAGTCGGGTAGAGGGATCGGTGTGAGTTTAGGGGTACCGCAGATTGTGGCCTAGATTACCGCATTAAATAAAGATAACAAAAAGGAGACTGGGGAAGGTAGGAATTGGGGTATTGGACTCCGAAGTAGTAGGTTAGCTTACAGCCCATCGCTTGGGCAAAACTGACCGCCGTTGTATTTCGTAAAATGTTTATCTAAACATTCTACCCTACTCTACATAACCTAATTAAAACTATTTGGCCCATAGGCCCCAATTGAGAAAAAAATAATGTTAGTAAGAGGGGTTAATAGTGGGATGCTATCTAGGTTGGTAACAGAAAAGAGCCGCTTGGTGTCAACAATTTCTTATTACCTTCTGTCGGTAGCAAGCTCACTATTATTATTTAGTTATTAGTAAACGCCTTCCACTCTGCTTAACTTACCAGTACCACCAGCAAATAAAATCTGCACGCAGAAAAAACACAATCATCGAACCAAAACAACAACAAAAAACGGTCGCAGTTAATTTAAACAGGCAGGCACTACTTTATTAACAGCAAAACAAAGTACAAAAAAAATTAAAACACTTAGGAACTATATAAAAATCTAAAACTTTAACCCTCAAAAAAAAAAAAAAAAACTTATCAAAAATCTAAAAAAAAACTATTTCCAACCAAATCACAAAAAAACTTGTTAAAAAAACAAGAAAAATGACCACACGTTGGTCTCGCTAAAAACTGACTGTCCCTCCAAACAAGAAAATTGTCGTACCTCTTTTTGAGTTTCGTTCGGAAACTTTTTGCGATCTCATCACAAAAATTCCTACGAAAATTGTACATCAACGTGACATCGATTTTGCTGAATCGATCCACGCGAAAATATTTTTTCTTTAATACATCCGTTGAGGAAGTTCGAACAACAACAACCACAATGCTTTTCAATATTTGCATCGGTCATTGTCATTTACCTAGTAAATAAAGCAAATACATTTGTTTTGTACATAGGCAACGTAATTGCCACACATGAAAAACACACATGAACAATTCTAAGAGAATGAATCATATGTTACCACTATAAATAAATGCAAAGGAGAAATGTAGAAAGCCGGCATGACGTTTGCATGAATGGGATGTAGTTGAAGATATTATCTTCGAGGTCATGCCGATGAGGAAATAGATTTTGTTGGGATGAGTTGGTAACGGAATCAGGTTTAATTCCGTTACATTATCTTTCAGACAGAACAGAACAACAACAAAATTGTTGTTGTTCACTCATTTTAAATGAGTCTCTCGTTTCAAAATTCGGGACAAAATCTACCTACAGACAGACATCATATTCTGAATATGATATTAAGAGCGTTGATCCGTCAATATCTGGATAATAATTTTGAACCATTTGGGCAAATACGTTCATTAGTCCACAAATCTTGTTGCGATCCCAATGAGAAATCGATGTCGCATGAGCGATATCTGACCAGACTGGAGAGGTCAGGTATCGCTCATGCATCTCCCCTATTCTTTGATGCGCTTTGATAGTTTGATGATGCGGGTGTACCTTTTGATTCTGATGATGATATAGCCTGAGATATGTCACTTGATGTGGATAGTGCAGGACTTAGCTGATTGAGGACGTATATTTGATTGGTTATACTTATTTCTTGTAACACCAGTTATATTGTCTAGTAAGCAACGAGGATGGGAATTATCTTTGTTTTTTGCATAACTATCGATCATTTCGAAATATGGCAGATCCTCCTTATCATCTTGATCTCTCGCCTCATAACCAACTCCTTCGTTCTAGAGATGTGCGGGTAGTAACTATTCGGTATTTAATACTCTTTACTTTAACTACCCGAAAGTAACGATTCCTTAAAAAATAAAATAATCGTTACTTTATTTTACTTTTAAAGTGCAAAAATACCAAAATTAAACATTTATTCGATTAGTTCTTTTTCCTCTAAATTTGTCAACGAAGATAGATGATAGATAGATAGTATTTGGATATGGTTAACTCAAAAAGGTAGAAAAGGAAAGTATAGAATAACAATAAACATTCTGTATTTTGTCTGTTGTGTGTTGAACTAAAATTTGAAACAAGCTATATGTACATATTTAAATTTATGCCTTTCTCATTTTTTACATATTAAAAAGTATAACTTTTTTTTCTTATTACCAATAGTTTGTTAAAAGAGCAACATTATATATAACGGGTTATCCAATTCGAGGTTGATAAAGTAGAAATCTGTATACCGTCATCTGTTAAAGATAAACGTCAAGTACGCTGTCATTTATTTAGTTGACATTCTGCCATTTAAGAATATGGAGCATTTAACAATCGACCAACGCGTTAAAATTATTAAATCTTATTACAAAAATAGTGATTCTGCCGTATCCACATTTCGCGCTTTACGAGCAGATTATGGTCGTCATAATGGTCCTACAAAGCAAACCATATTGAATACAGTGAATAAATTTGAACAAACTGGATCTGTTACTGATATTGTAAGGTCTGTGCATCATCGAAACATTCGCAATGCCGAAAATATCGCTTCTGTAGCTGAAAGTGTGGAAGAAGATCCAAATTTGTCAATTCCTCGTCGAGCTCAACATTTAGGCCTATCTTATGGCTCATTATGGCGCATTTTGCATCTGGATTTGCATCTTCATCCGTATAAAGTCCATTTGACACAAGAGCTAAAGCCTGCTGACCATGGACAACGAAGAACATACGCAAATTGGGTGTTGGAAAAACAGGCCGTCGATGCTGATTTTTCGAACAAAATTTTCTTCAGTGATGAAGCTCATTTTTCGCTTGGTGGATACGTTAATAAGCAAAACTGTAGAATTTGGGGCTCAGAAAATCCACAATTGATTGTAGAGAAGCCATTACACCCGGAAAAAGTCACTGTTTGGTGCGCATTGTGGTCTGGTGGTGTGATTGGGCCGTATTTTTTTGAGAACAACCATGGACGAACCGTTACCGTCAATTCTGAGCGCTATAGCCGCATGTTAACCGATTATTTTTTTACGAAAATCGAAGATTATGATCTTGACGATATGTGGTTCCAGCAGGATGGAGCAACCAGTCACGTAACACGAGCAAATCGAGATCTTTTGCAAGAGAAATTTCCTGGACGTTTGATTTCGCGATTGGCTGATGTCAATTGGCCTCCAAGATCCTGTGATTTAACGCCTTTGGATTTCTTTTTGAGGGGCTACGCGAAAGATCGTGTTTACGCAAACAATCCTCAAACTCTTGACGAATTGAAAACTAATATTCGTAAGGTAATGGCCGAGATACCGCCCGAAATGTGCCGAAAAGTCATTGAAAATTACCGCAAAAGAATCAAGGCCTGTAAGAAGTCCCGTGGAGGACATTTGAATGATATCTTGTTTAACTAAAAATGGCAAGGATCAATCTGTAAAATGAAATAAAAATTACAATACATTCCGAATATTTTGTGTGTTTTTTTTAAGTTTACTTTATCAAGCTTGAATTGGATAACCTTACATATATGTACCTTAGTCTTTTCCAAACATAACCTACACATTTATTTGTATTTAGAAATTTATTGATCTGATTTGTTACCAAAACCAAATAAATATTTTTAACTTAAATTAATTTAAAAACTCCAATTTTATGCAGTTTTTCTAATTTATAGTTAGTTCCGTCAACAGGTTATTTACGAGTACGTTTCAAAATCGAAAAAATATCATCTGTGTTAAATTAGGTATAAATAAATGAATCGAAAACGTAGTGACATTTGGTTGTCTTTTACCAAAGCATCGGATGATCACGCCAAATGCGATATTTGTAGAAGTTTATTATCATATAAAGGAGGTTCGACGTCCAATTTTAAAAAACATTTAAATGCGAAACATCCTACAATTAATTTAGAGCAACCGGCAAGAAAATCTCGTGTTGTAGAACCAAATACTAATGCTGTATCGAATAATGTAGATGTAGAACTATCTACTTCTGCTGTAACTTATACTAATACCAATCTACCAGCTACTTCTATTGTGTCTAATACTAGTACCAATACAGCAAACTCCGACAGTTCTAATACGACTGCTGTTGTGCAAGTGGCTTTTCCAACAAAATCTACGAGACAGACTGCCCTTAATCAATATATTACACGTCCTGTATCAATTGTTCGTCAGAAACGATTGGACAGTTTAGTTCTAAAAATGATTGTTAAAGACATGCAACCTTTTTCGATAGTGGAAGATAGCGGATTTCGAGAGCTGTGTCCTGGATTTGATTCCGGGTACAAATTACCTCATCGTACCACGCTAAGCAGACAGAGTTTACCATCACTCTATGACAGTTCACTACAAATCATGAGAAATATTTTAAATACAACTGAAAGTATTGCGCTTACGTCGGATATGTGGACCAGTTGTACGACCGAATCGTATATGTCGATTACTGGTCATTTCATCGATTGAGGTTCTGATTGGGTCCTAAAATCAGTATTATTGTTATGTATTGCTTTTTCAGAACGGCATACTACCGAAAATATCAAAACAAAAATGGAAAAAGTGTTGCAAGAATGGAACATACAAGACAAAACACACACAATTGTAACAGACATAACTAGGTGGAACTCTACATTTTACATGTTCCGACGAATGGAACAGCTAAAGGAGCATATAAATGCTGCATTATGCGTCCTTGATAGCCCAATTGCCAGACTAAATGCAGAAGAATGGATTGTTTTGGGAGAATTATGCTCTCTACTTGACCCGTTTGAGCTGGTTACTGTTGAGTTGAGTGCAGACCAACAAGTAACTTCGTCAAAAGCGTCAAAAGTAATTGCGCTTATAGGTGGCTTGACTAAAGCTATTTTGAAAATAAAGCCTGGGATTCATAGTGCTGTGGGTGAAAGTTTATTTGACGCTTTAATAGCTGGCCTCAAAAAGCGGTTTGATAAAATCGAGTATAATTATCGAGTATAAAGTAAGCCAACTTTTCTGGGATCAAGGTTTAAAAAACGTGCGTTTTCGAACGAACTCGCCTACAACAAAGCTAAAGAGTCGGTAACCGCAAACGTGATCGATTTAATTCGAATCAATGAGAGAAATGAATTGCACTTACAAACCATTAATCCGGAGATTAACAGTTGCGAAACCAAAGATATGATTTGGGAAGATTTCGACAGCCTAGACCAAACGGTTGTGTCGACTCCCCAATCTTCAGCTATCATCGAACTGCGTCAATATTGCGAAGAACCGACCATCAATATGAAGCAAGATCCTCTAAAATGGTGGCAGTCAAGAGAGCTAATGTACCCAAGACTAGCCAAATTAGCTAAAAAGCAGCTTGCTGTAGTTGCTACTTCGGTGCCGTCAGAGAGAATTTTCTCAAAAAGTGGGCAAATATTAAATGAAAAACGAAGCCGATTGAAACCAGAAAATTTAGAAAAAATTATTTTTCTAAACGGAAATCAAAATTTCCTACTCTAATTTTAATTTATTGAAAATAAATAATGCAATAAATATGCACGTAATCTGGATTTTTGTAATATTAAGATATATACAATATACATATGTACCTGTCATATATTTTTAAGACTGAAATGTTCCTAATGTTCCTTTACATATTAATTTATTTTTGTTTATCAGATGAATTATTTTATTTTATTTTATAAATACATTTTAAATTTTGAAAAGAAAAATTAATTTTAATAAAAATGAACAAGTTCTCTCCTGCCAAGGAAATGAATCAGCGATCATCAAAACAAAATTATACAAGTAATCGAGATTCGAGGAGGCAATAATTTCGTTACAAAAAACATGTTAATGTATTATTATTGTTGTACGTATTAGGAAAGTAAAAGTAACGATTACATTGTAACGAAGAAAAAGTAACGAGTAGTTGCGCAAAAGTAACGGTTACCCGTGATTACTCAATAGTACCGAAATTGCACATCTCTATCGCCCGTATTTAGTTTAAAAGAGGATGTCTATTATATATTATCGAATACTGACCTTGTATTTTTCATCTGCGAATTCCATTGTTGCTTACAGCTTAGATGGGTTTTTTCGGCACCTAACCTTGTACCGCAATCAGCCACTACTTTTCTAAAATCAATAAAGCAATTATTTTACGAACAATATGAAGTATTATTAATACAGTTCAATCAGATCCTACCTCCATCCTGCGCTTATGTTGGTGTTTTGCGATATAAACATATCGTCGAGTTTGATGCTCGGTTCTAAAAGAACCATTCGTTCAGTGTAAGTCCTTACAAGAGTATGTAAAAAACTTTAACATTTTATTTTTTCCAATATACACAATCCAATTATTACATTATAATACACAAGAATACTTACTTAACGCATATGGCTTATCAATTTTTCCATAACTTTTCCCATTTTCATCGCACATTTTAATTGTTGTCATGATACTATGCTTGACCAAAAACAAGGAGGAATGAGGTTATGAGTAATTTGTAACGTGGTTGTGAAAATTCATAGATGCGTTTTACAAAAAAAAAAATTTTTTTAATTTTTTGTGGTGAATATAAAAAATCTATGATTTCTGTCAAAATTTAATTTTTAACTACTTTTTTGACATATTGGACACACGCAGTGTCTTCTTTTCCTTTTTTTATTATCCCTGCAATCTGTTCTGGGGCCAAGCCAAGGCCCTCCCAACTCTTTCGCGGTTTGCTTTTTCCGTCCTTACTAGGTAGGTTTCCTAAAACGCTAGTGATACGTTCTCATAACGGGACAAACTAAACGAATGATTTCTGCGGTCGGCGATATAAATAATTGGGCTTTTACAAAGGGGTAGCAGCGACAAATTTCAATTAACAAATTTGTGAAAATTCATAGATGCCTTTTACCTCGAAAAATTTTTTAAATTTCTTGTGGTGAATATAAAACATCTATGATTTCTGTCAAAATTTTATTTTTAACAACTTTTTTGACATATTGGACACACGCAGTGTCTTTTTTTCCTTTTTTCTATTATCCCTGCAATCTGTCCTGGGGCCAAGCCAAGGCTCTCCCAACTCTTTCGCGGTTTGCTTTTTCCGTCCTTACTTTTACGCCGATGTCGGCCAATTCGAGGACGTACGGTTATAGGTTCGATTTTATCACCATCTGCACATTGCGTAGCTTCATGCCAGCCTATCCAGGAAGATGGGCCGGCCCATGAGTTTTGCACTCCGACAGGGGGTCATAGATGTGTTCCATTTCATCACAGATCGTAATCTGTTAATGAAAATTCCCTTTGCGCCCCTATCGAGATTCGAACCCGGTACCTCCCGATCCAAACGCCAACCACTGTTAACCACTGTGCCATTTGGCCACGCAGTGTCTCAATTGGTTTAAATACCGCATAAAAAGTTAAACAAGTTAAAAATTGAGGTGAATAAAAATGTCAAACTTTTTATCTGCTTCAGAGCTGATAAAATTTTTATATGAAAAATATTTGGCTGACACAAAATAGTTGTTTGTAAACAGAAGTTTGCCATGTACAAAATTTGATAAAAATCGTAATGTTTAGTTATAGACTGAGCGTAATTATAAGATATATTTTGAACTAATATTAATTTTAGTAATTTTTCATTTTTTATCTTTTATCCGTTCATAATGACGTTAAATAAGTCACCATACAATTCAAAAAGTTAAAAGGTTTAAAAAAACAACGAATAAATTTTTAACTTTTTATGCGGCATTTAAACCAATTGAAACAGACACTAAATAGGTAATTTTTTAAAATTTGTACTATAAAAGTAACCATTGACTTTTTATTTTGTGATTTACTTACTTCGCAAAACAAACGTTAAAATTAAAACGGCCACTGTTACCGGGTTTATTTAGAAAAACAGTGGAATGTTGGTTCAGTACTGAGTATATTGAAATTTCTGAATTTAATATTACATATTGACAACACATTGAAATATTTGTCGATGATACCTGTACTTTTTCTAGTCCAATACAATCGCATAAAATTAATTGGCGTATTTCGTGCTATTTATTTATTTATGTTTTTGCGTTTTTAGTTTTTAAATATACGAGCACGTAAAAATTTAATAATAAACAGATTTTAAATGACTTCATTACATTAAATATACATTAGGCCGCTACAAGTAAAACAAAAAATTGCATGTAGTCTTTAGTAGATTATGAATCGCGTACACAAACCTGAACCATTATTATTCATTAGAGAGGTTATAAAGATAAAACAAAATAAAGTTTGTGTGTGATAACTGTCAGTTTAGCAGTGAAATTACTCGTTTCGTAGATTAGATATAAATCAAATATAATTTTTTGTGTTTACACTGGGATTATATTTAGTATAGTATTAGTGTTTATATAAACATATGATATATATACATATGTATGTTGTATTTAATTTTCAAACTTTTCTTTCTGTTTGTTTTTTTCATTTTCTATTTTTCCATTAATAAATTTTCAGTGTTATCGCTTCTTATATGTATAGTGAATCACTCGGAGTGTGACAAATTATCATATAATTCTACTTAGTTTTCTCTAAAGTCTGACTTGGTTTGTGTAATAAATTTAACCGTGAAAAACTATTAATTTATCGTATAATAATTGTTCTATTTTAAATGAGTGTTTAAGTGCAGTAATTACACGCATTGCAATACATTAGACTCTGAAAAATTATTTAATTCTGACATTTAGAAAAATATAAAAGTGCGTACATGTTGAATAAACTATTGTTTTTGTGAATTTGTGTTTAATTATAACAATTGACCATTTGCAGTCTATTTATAACACTACGCTACTGCATAACACATAGCGAAGTAAATGCGGGTTACAAGACATAAAAATATCGATCAGAGTTTTTGTTGTCTATTATTAAATATGTGAATCATATATAGTTTAATTTTAGTATTTATTATCTTAAGCATATTACACCAACATTTTTGTTTTATATTATGAAATATAAAATCTTCATCAATGAAATATCAACCATAATAACGCCATATGGTTTATATTAAAACGATAAAAAAATGAAACAAATTAAAATGAGAGCATCTCAGTTGCTTGTTTTGTTCTTACGTTAAATCTCAAATCAGTACACTACACACGCTAAATATGTTGTTTTAATGACAGTATAAACACAGCTAGACAAAATATTTGATTTTGTATTGTATTGTTCCGGGGTTCGGCAAAAGCACAATGATATTTTGTATACTGGTTGGTATATGATGGCTTTCTGGCCTTTATAATTTACAATGCTAATTGGACAATAAAGTTATGGTAATCTATACAGGATGTCCCAAAATTGCACGATTAGACGAAGCAGGGTGGCAAGGAAGTTCATTTTCAACAAAACCAGCCTAATAAAGTGTTTACGAATTGTTAATGGTGCAAAAGATATTCCACTTTTAGTGTTTATTAGTGAAATCGTATGCGCACCCACCAAAAAATTAATTTAAACAAAACCAAGAGTTCTCTTGTTTAACTTTCTTTTTTAATACGATCTAGGAGACTCTAAGAGTGTGCCTTTCCAATAAAATCATTTGTAAAATCTGTATTATCTTCTGTCAAACAAAAGCAATTGTTTTGTAAAGTGTTTTTGTTTCCCAAAATTTTTTGTTGATATTTAAGTGACGCCAGTGAGAAAACAATGTACTGCAGAAACTTGACTCGCTATCAGAAAAATATGCGACACAAATGATGATTTTAAAATGGTATCACACACCAGGTTATTCACAACAGAATATTTTATATCAATTTTTTCACAAAGTTGTTTTTATTAAAAAATGCACTTTCACAAAATTTCGAGTTCTCAAATAGATGTTTTGTCAGCAATAAAACAAAAGTATATACCAATTTTTTTAAGCATATCTAGTAGCCCAAATTAAACAAAATTTATGGTATAAAAAGAAAGCCATTTTGTAATTTATATTGGCAGTTCCATACATACTCGAACGTTTATAAATAAAATATCAATAAGCAATGTGTCATATTCCCACAGTGAATATGTAGAAATGTAATTCATTTATGGTTTATGATGGCAACGCCCGAGCTGCAAAAGAATACCCGAGACTATATCCAAATCGGGAACGCTTTGTCGATTACAGAGTATTTTTAAACGTACATCAAATGTACAGTGAATGCGAAGCATCTGATCATCCGAGAAGAGATGAAACAGCCGGTCAACTTAATATAGACGAAGATCGAGTAATTGGAATGGTAACAGATGACCCATCTATAAGTGTTCGTTGTATAGCGGTGTTGCCTTGTTTTATTATTTTAAATGATTAACACTCACTATATTTATATTATATAAACTATTTATTTATAAAGTTTTAGTTTAAATTTTTATTATAACTATTATTTGTAGTATTAGTCCACAACTTTAAATGGTCGACGATTGTTCGCGGCACTTTCACTTTATATTATGAGACTGTGTGTCTTTTAACTTCTAAAACCCGACTGAATCTTTTCGTTTCGTTAAGCAAAACGATCAGTCCCTCGTATTTAAGCGGCGCGGTGTATAAATATTTTTTCTATGAGGAGTGCCACAATGTGAAAAGGATTTTTGAGCCGCTTCATCACTCCCCTTCTGGATAGAAAACCGTAGTGTTTTAAATTAAATGTAACCGTTTTTCGAACACTACGTTTTTCGACTGGGTTTACCACAAGTATTCCGTATACTGGCTTAAGCCTGTCGATACCAATTGTTGTTGATTTTCCCTCTACATCCACAACAAAGAATTTGCGGGTCACTGTATACGGTCCAGAATAGGGTGTACTCAAAGGACTTCTGACTCTATCAATAGGTACGAATACGTGTGAACAGGTTTCCAGATTTTTGGGAATGTACGTTGCCTGTTGGGTTGGATGTCTTGTGTCCGTAGGAACTAATGCTCTCATGGTAGTACGAAACTGCTTCACGACTAGGCCTTCTTTAACGGAGGTTCAAATACCCAATAGGATCGTTGGAAGTTCTGAACTCCAATCGGATGTATTACATCGAGCTGTTAACGCGGCTTTTAGTTGCCTATGGAACCGTTCGACAAGACCATTCGCTTTCGGGTTGTATGCAGTTGTCCAAATGCGATGGGAACCTAGGAGCTTGGTCCGTCGCATGTTGAGGGGAACGAAGGGTTGATTTTTACCTGTAGAAGTCTCACACCAAATTTGCTGCGTGTCTGGCAAATCGATCCGTTGCAGGTTTACGCTTGATTTCGGGTTGCGTGCTGAAATCAATTTCTGCTATTCGTAATCGTGTTGTTGTTGCACCAGTAATTCCTTCGTGTCGAAGGAGAAGACACCTTGTTCTGAGAGAAGTGTTTCACCGGAACGAGACAAACAATCGCTCACCACATTGTGTTTACCTTTTATGTGATGAATGTCGGTAGTGAACTGGGCAATAAAATCGAGATGTCGTAATTGCCGGGGACTACGTTCTGAATTTGACGCAATAGCTGTTGTAAGTGGTATATGGTTGGTAAATATAGAGAAAATTCGGCCTTCGACGAAATGTCGAAACTGTTATGTTGAACTGCGCGTCGTTCAACGGGTGTGCCAAAAGAGGGATAGCGGCAAGAGAACGCTTGACCATTTCGAAAGCTTCTGTGTAATCTTCAGGCCAAGACAAGTTTCTTCTGCGGTGGTAATAGTTCACCATACCGACGAACTGACGAACTGAAAAATTGAAGACCATATTTGATAATTTTTATTAGTAAGATGCCATATGGATGCTATCGAATAGCAAAGAGCATTGTTTCATGCTCATATATTGATTTAGTTGATCAATAAATTCGGAGACAGGAAGTGTACTACTAGATAAGCTCAATATGATCAAGAATACATGTTTAGAATGCAACATGTAAAATAATCAATCGGAAATATTTCCAGAAACCCGATACCGAGTCGTAAGTTTGTTTACCTAGGTGGTGATCTACATAATTTTGAGCTTCTTACGAAAGGACATAGCAACGGTAGAAGGCGGATTCGTCCCCTGAGTACTTGAAGAATCACCTGAGGTATAAAAACCTTTTTGTTGTGCACTCATTTCCTTAGGGTCCGGTTGTTGTAGCAACATCCAACCTAACCAGTGAAACTGGTATTGTAACATTGGAAAGAAAAACTTTTGCTAAATTCCCTATTTTCGGTTATTCCGTTTTTATCGGCAGTTGGGGTTGGTATTTCTGCTGGGGTTAATTTATATTCTAAAGTGCAAGTTGTTTTATCAGGATTCGCAAATATTTTATTACTAAATTCGAGTTTCAAATATAGTTTCCCTGTTGCTTAAATATTGTTTCATATATTTATGGTTTTACACAAACTGATCAAAATTTATCAATATTTGTTGTAGTCGGATATGTAAAATTTAGTTTAGTTGATTCATATGTTGGTGATCAAATTGGATAAAATACCCAGACACTCGGATTTGAAGGTGAGCGTGTAAATAGCCCGTTACAATCCGTCTTAGGTTATTACCCCCCAAAATAATTTACGGCACCAAAAATGACGAATTTTGTAATATTCTGGTACACAGGTGTCTTTCATCATAGAATCATCAGCTCAATGACTTGTATTACCATGTAAAAATATAAAGTTACTTATTAAAGGTTTCACTCCTGTCACTGAATCAACGAGAGACTTTTCATCGATCAAGGCTATGTCATCAAATTCTCCAGCGGAAATATTACAAATCGATATTCCTATTTTACAAAAATTAACTGTCTACCGTCGATGTCGGGAAAGAAAAGGCCATCAATTTTCACAACACGCCACATCAGATCCATATTTCTTTACATATTATATATGATTATTGGAGCAGACCGATGTTTTCCTCGGGTTCTATCGGAGAAAGCATCCAAAATAGGTAGTGAGTATTACCAAACGAGTTCGATTTTCACGGTAGCATAAACTTTCATACAATTTTTAATCAAATGTGGGAAAAATGATTCCTGCGAGCGATCCATGTTTCAAAAATGACATCGAAGCTATCCTTCAAAAATGTTCTTTCAACTTTAGGAAGTTCATTAGGGAATTCCAGAAATATTTTTTGTATTTGAAGTAAAATTTGAACCGCGAAGTTTTATTAAACACTGAATTGTTCTTAAAAATCATTCTTTAGTGTATCACTTTGAGAGAATTAACAGGGATACCAAACCCAGCCCACTATTTGTCACACGACAACAAAACTGCGTAGCATTTACGATGGACCTTTACTAGGTCAACCACAGAGTCAACTCCGTCACCGATCTTACAAAATGATAAGTCCAATAATTCATTAACAGACGTTAATTTTCGGGCGGTAAAATTGTCCTTATGGTCGATATCGAACAAATGTGCCGTCAAGTTTTAATAGCCGATTAATATCAAAATTTTCAATGTGCTCTTTCGCGGGACCGGGTTAATGAATTTTTATTTTGTTAAATTTTAGTTCAACGCTCCTAGCCATTTTCTTCAACAAGATGATAATGATGTTCAAGAAGAATATCAGGTCTTTGCTGACAAATGTCTAATAAAATGTAGGGGGACATTTTAGAAAAAGCAAAGTATCTGAAAGAGCGATTATTTAAAATAATTTCTGTAAAAAGTTTTAATTAGAAGAAGTGGAAATTCAATGTTATTGGAGTACGAAGTCATAAGATGACCGATCTGAAGCCGATGTTTTCGTTTGTGGAAAATAATTCAACTAGTAAACTATTAGAAGAAAGGAGGATTCATTGTATCTCAAGAAGGATTTATTGTAAAGTTAGGAAATTATCCCAACCAAGCGATCTTTCTTAGTTTTCGATTATCTTGATTCCTCGCATTCTTTAGAAATTCTGATTAAGAAAAGCGGAAAGGGGCGACGAGGTACCTGGTGACATCGTAATAATATGAAATAGGCTCAAAACACAACTTGCTCAATGTATGCAGAGTGAACCAGAGACAAATTCACAAGAAAGGAATAGTTTCACGTTCGTTGCGATGTAAGCTAAATTTATATTCACCTATACAATAAATTTTAAAATGCTAATTGAGCATTTAAGACAAATATGGATTCATAGATTGGCATAATGCGACGCGCTGTTATTAAACGAAGTAAAGACCAATCATTCTGCCGAAGTAGAAAATCCCATATCCATCCAATGTTTCAAACATAAAGCAAAAACGACTTTTGAAACCAGTTGTTCGAATAACACTTGTAACCCCAGTTTTAAGCTGCTGTATAGATTATTTGAGGCCTAATCTTTAAACCCGCAAAATGAATAGCGATGCAAATCTTTTTAAAGAACATTTACCAGTTTTTGTGGGTGGTGGCAAAGCCCATTCATATCGAGACAGTTACTGAATCGATTGTCAAAGCCTACCTTTCAGCGTTAAAAATATCCCAAAGAAATAATCTAGTGATAGCAGAAAGCTTAAAGAGGTTTTCCAATCCATTAACTTAAAATTAATCTTAACACTATTTAAGAATTACATACTATGAACATAATAAGTTGACATCATAAATCATGGTGAATTATGCAAATTATGGGAATCAACTATAAAATCCATTAAAAGTCATCTCAACCAAATCACCGGAAATTGTCACCTTAAATTTGAGGAGATGGGTATATGATGCCCAGCTCCAAATCGTTAAGTATTTTGTTTTAATTCGAGCATTTGAATACAATTACCTACATAAAAAACATAATGAAAATAAATTGTTCAATGAATGTTGCTACCACACCGATAAAATCGTTCTTGTCATGACTTTGGTTACTCTCAACCTAAAAAATCACCATATTTGTGCTATCAACCTCGAAAATATATTCATTTTGTTTGTGATTTAATCTTTGCAATCTGTTTTGTGGCGAAGCACGCCCAAAACTTTCGCGATTCGCTTTTCTCGCCCTATCTTACACGTTGCCTGCCAAATCGAGGACGTAGAGCTATAGGCCCGATTTACGCAGAACCATCTGCACATTGCATAGCTGAATGCCGGCCTATAGTACTGGCATGGAAGATGGGTCGCCCCATAAGTTAATTAGCACCTCCCGATCCAAACGCGAACACTTTAACCACTAGGCCTTTTGGTCGGCAAAAATATATTCTATCACGATAGTTAAAAACTGTCATTACAGTCAACATTTTCGGTCCTAACAGTAAAAATGACACTTCTAAAAACATCTTGTTTTAAGTGTGTCTCTCGCAAATACTATCACCGAAAAAATAATGAAATAATATGAAAATTTAGAGTATAAGTATTTATTTATTTATTTGTTTATTTTAGTTTACAAGAATTTTGAGGACAACACAACTTATTTTGAGCACGAAAGCTCATTTATAATGAATTGTGCCGTCTTTAAGATTTGAATACATATGTTGCCAATTTCTTCGTGACTTTTATTGTAGCAGATCCGTGGTCTTGCAGCAGTCCTTGATTATTACCTAGTCGAGCAGAAAATTTAGAACGCCCTGTTTCTCTTCATCACCTTCATAAGTTATGCTAGTCTTTTTGTGAACTACGTAAACACAAAGACATTGATGGCTATTTACTTTTATTTGTTGTTACGGAATAGTTAGTACACAAAATAAATTTAAAAGATTTTAATATTTTAACGACGAACAAAACAAACACGTCATGTTACACAAAAGTCAAAGGCAACTTTTACGAAGTAAATTTATTATCCAAATTAATAAAAAGATAACAAAACTATAACAAACCTAATTTATGAAAATTTAAATAAAACAACTTTATCAATATATAGTGGTTACAATACTAAGAATTTGTATGTTTTGTGTTAAAAACACAGACCAAAGAACGCTATTCGTTGACCGAATAAGCGGGTTACATCAAGTGATAAAAGAAGGTTTAATGTATTTTGAAATGATTTTTCACTCGACTATAACTCGAATACGAAACATACAATTTTTTTTAAAAGTTATTGGAAATATGATAGACAACGGATCAACGAATAGGTCAACGAATAGTTTCTTAAATTCGCATAATTTTCCATTATTCTTTCGGTGATAGTGTTTGCGAGAGACAATTAAAACAAAAGAAAAATGTCGACCAAAAATTTCGACTCTCATGACAGCTTTTAACTATCGTGATAGCTAGTATTTTCGAGGCTGAGAGTAAACATGTGGCAATTTTGTGGGCTGAGAGTAAAAACTGTCCTGATATTAATAATTAATGTTGTCATCGCATTTTTCGGGGATGGAATTTGGAATATCTTCAAATACATGCGACCAAGACTGGCTGACCAAACGATTCCAATTAGCATATCCATCAAAACATGTGGATCTGATATACTGTTAAAGTTAGCCGAAAGTTTCCAGCCGAAAGATGGTAATGCATATAGTGTATTTGATACCCAGTCGAAAGATGGTAATGCAGATATTAAATCTTGGCCATACGCGGAAATACCGTAATATGCCGATAATGCAGATTGTGCCGATAAAAAGTTACACTTCAATTATCAATCGAAAAATCCTGGCAATGCAGATTTAAAACTAACAAATAATTCATCAATTTTCGAAAAGAAAAATGTCAATAACAGACATATACAGAAAGTAAGCGGAAAGTAGCCAGCCGAAAATGACAGAATCGATAATACAAATAGTGTCTTGACTACTTCAGCCGAAAGTTAAACAAACTATATAATAAATTGAAATATCGTAGTCGCAAGTGACTAACCTACATAACCAGCCGCAAACATATGTACTGTAACAAACAACAAATACAATTTGCAATTTAACCGATATTAATTTATTGTTTCTATTACATTTATATGTACAAAATATAGTATAGCAGCATACAGCCAACTTTCAAAAATTTATTTTACAAAGATGTTATAGATTTAACAGGATAGACACCATACTGAGTATGCGAATTCGATAGCCCATGACCAAAGGTAGATTTTGATTATAGGTTAGGGGTAAGTCTAATGGGGTTAAAGGGGTGAAATTTTTATATTTCCCCTCTTCTGACGATAAAATCGTCCATCATTCGAGATTTTGCAACATGGACACCAATTTGACTAGGCCGATTCCATAGCCTATGACCATAGGTAGATTTTGATTATAGGTTTCGGGTAAGTCTGAAGGGGTTATAGGTGTCAAATACCATATCGGTTTCATACAGCCGAAAAATTTCGATGAAGATTTTGAATGATTATCAAGCAAAATCGTCCATCATTCGAGATTTTGCAACATGGGCACCAATCTGACTATGCTGATTCGATAGCCCATGACCATAGGTTAATTTTGATTATAGGTTAGGGGTAAGTCTGATGGGGTTAAAGGGGTGAAATTTTTATATCTCCCCTCTTCTGACGATAAAATCGTCCATCATTTGAGATTTTGCAACATGGACATATGACCATTGGTAGATTTTGATTATAGGTTAGGGGTAAGTCAGATGGGGTTAGAGCTGTCAAATAATATATCTATTTCTACAGCAGAAAAATGTCGATATAGAAGTTTAGTGGTTATCAAGCAAAGTCGTCCATTACTCGCGATTTTGCGATATGGACACCAATATGACTAGGTCGATTCGAAAGCCAATGACCATAGGTAGATTTTGATTGTAGGTTAGGGGTAAGTCTGATGGGATTGTAGGAGTGAAATTTTTATATTTCTCTTCTTCTGACGATAAAATCGTCCATCATTCGAGATTTTGCAACATGGACACCAATCTGACAATGCTGATTCGATAGCCCATAATCATTCGTAGGTTTTTATTATAGGTTAGGGGTAAGTCTGATGGGGTTATTGGGGTGAAATTTGTATTTTTCCCTTCTTCTGACGATCAAACCGTCTTTCATTCGAGATTTTGCAACATGGACATCAATCTGACTAGGCCGATTCGATAGCCTATGACCATAAGAGCCGACCGAAAGCCTATGAACCGTAGGCTCCCCTAACTATAATCAAAATCTACATGTGGTCATGGGCTTTCGAATCTGCATAGTCAGATTGGTGTCCATGTTGCAAAATCTCGAATAATGGACGATTTTATCGTCAGAAGAAGCGAACAATTAAAATTTCACCCTCATAACCCCATCAGACTTACCCCTAACTTATAATCAAAATCTAGTTATGGTCATGGGCTATCGAATCGGCATAAACAGATTGGTGTCCATGTCGCAAAATCGCGAATGATGGTCGACTTTGCTTGATAACCAATAAACTTCTATATCGACATTTTTCGGCTATATGAAATAGATATATCATTTGACACCTATAACCCCTTCAGACTTACCCGAAACCTATAATCAAAATCTACATATGGTCATGGGCTATCGAATCAGCATAGTCAGATTGGTGTCCATGTTGCAAAATCTCGAATGATGGACGATTTTATCGTCAGAAGAAGGGAAAAATAAAAATTGCACGCCTATAACCCCATCTGACTTACCCCTAACCTACAATCAAAATCTACTTATGATTATGGGCTATCTAATCGGCCTAGTCAGATTGGTGTCCATGTCGCAAAATCGCGAATGATGGTCGACTTTGCTTGATAACCAATAAACTTCTTTATCGACATTTTTCGGCTGTATGAAATAGATATATCATTTGACACCTATAACCCCATCTGACTTACCCCTAACTTATAATCAACATCTACCAATGGTCATAGGCTATCGAATCGGCCTAGTCAGATTGGTGCCCATGTTGCAAAATCTCGAATGATGGACGATTTTATCGACAGAAGAGGGGAAATATAAAAATTTCACCCCTTTAACCCCATCAGACTTACCCCTAACCTATAATCAAAATCTACCTTTGGTCATGGGCTATCGAATTCGCATACTCAGTATGGTGTCTATCCTGTTAAATCTATAACATCTATGTAAAATAAATTTTTGAAAGTTGGCTGTATGCTGCTATACTATATTGTGTACATATAAATGTAATAGAAACAATAAATTAATATCGGTTAAATTGCAAATTGTATTTGTTGTTTGTTACAGTACATATGTTTGCGGCTGGTTATGTAGGTTAGTCACTTGCGACTACGATATTTCAATTTATTATATAGTTTGTTTAACTTTCGGCTGAAGTAGTCAAGACACTATCTGCATTATCGATTTTTCACTTTCGGCTAACTTTAACAAGGTGGATCTGATGCTAAAAATAGAAGTTATATTCCGCTGGTTTATCTTCCTCCGTACCATGGCGTACTACATCCAGGGCACGAAGCACTTAGTTGGAGAATAAAAGTTCATAAATGACTAAACTTTATGGCTTTAAAATTTGTATTAAACGTTGATTTGCAGATTGTAAACGGTTTGTTTGGGATAAATGTAATAATTGGATTACAAGAGTAAAATAAATATACGTAGACGTCATTACGATTTCTCGTCAATTAAACCAATTTAAATTTTACGAGTGCGTACCTAGATACGGAGTATACAAACACGTACCACTTTTTTTATTACCAAAATCGTTTAAATTTGCATAAAAATACTTTACATATGTTCACGGTTCATATCCCGTTACCATATACATATGAAAATTTATGGATAAAATTTAAGGAAGTTTACATTTTCAATTACATAATGATAAAATAATAATTCTTTGTTAACTCCACAAGCAGCCTGTTATATCCCTCGGTATTATTCTGTTACTCAAGCAAGATATTCTACTCGTACTTTTGTGTTTTAGAGAAAGCAACAAAAAGAAGAAAAAATTTTAACGAATATTTATTACGGTTATAATAACTTCCATGCCTATAATTTTCATTATAAATAATCTGAAAGTTAAGTAATAAATTTTATTTATATTATACAAATATTTATTGTGCGAAAGAAATTTTGACAACAGCATAGAAAAAATCAGATTTTGTTTTTTTGCCGAGGCGGTTTCGGAAAATTGAAATTTGAACAAAAACACAATACTTGCATCACAGACTAAAAAATATTAAAGACGTCTCAATTTGAACAAAAAAAAGTGTTTGTTGGGTGTTAATATACTTTGAGGTGCTGTCAGTTTCTGGAGGTTTTGCGTATTACCTAATTTTACTTGGGGTTCCATAAAATATCAAGGGGCCATTATAAAACTAACATGATTTTCAGTAATTAACCTTGATTAAGAAACAAAAAAGAAATTTTTAGAATGTTCCTACCCTAAGACATCTCTATAATATTGTGTTAGTCTATGCTTCTACATTTGGATTTCAGCATCTAGGTAAAATCGGTTTACATAATCAAGGGAAAATATTCTCTCGTGATTTTGTCACGATCGCTCTTACGTTGGTTTATTATTGGATTAGGACTACCTAGGTATGTGTGCTAACGAATCGTATGAAATATGTGTACCGATGACTTCGCACAAAAATAAATAATTTATGACATATTTTTTAACAATATTTCAGTTGAATTTATAATGATGCATAAAAAAGAAAATTTTATGATTGTTTTCGTACGAATAAAATTGCCTATTATTTTATATTTTAGAATTGAAATTGTTTTTATTTCCATTTTTGTTTCAGATAAAATATTTATAAGTATTTTTATTCTGCGCGTAAATAATAAATAATTAAATTAAATTAAAAATTATATAATTTTTATTTTATTGCCCTATGATGCTATAAAGGTATAATATTTACATACTCGTACGTACGAGTGAGTGTATGTACTTTATCTAGGTAAATAATAATAAATTTAAACGAGTAAAAGCAAATAAAAAAATTTATTTATATTTTCTTTCGATGCATAATTTAATTATATATTCTGAAATATAAATTTAATTATGAAATATAAACAATAAAATGTCTAGCACAAATCCATCCTACGTCGGTATATCGACTTATGTATGTATGCCATATAAAGTTAATTTCATTCTCATATCTCGATACGAGTATTTAGAAAAACGAATAATGGTTCTAATCCCAACGTTATCATTTAACAATAACCTAAATTTGTCATTTATTATGATAAAAAAAATTAAGAATTTTTCTGAAGTGTTAATTAATGGTTGGAGCTGTTAATGGGCGTTTCCGCACGTGTATTGAGCAATCACATCAAGATAACTAAAAAGGTGCCTTTGAACGAGTGTCTACCATAATAGTAATATTTTCTTGTTTGTAGTTGGTAGCATTGAACAAAATCTACGAAACGCATACATTACCGACTTTAAATATGGTGCAATATATTTTATGAAACCCAGGAAAGAATTTACGGAAATTTATAACAATTGCGGACACTCGTTTGCATTCACTTTTTCGTTGTCATCATGTGTTGTGCTCAATACTCCTGCGGAAACGCAATTACCAACTCAATGTCACCCTACAGCTCGGTTATCTAGAATAAAAAAAATTCTTTATTAAAAGTAATAATTCTGCCTGTTGGAAACAGGATTCCTGTATTAGTAGTGTAGGGTCACCATTCGATTGAGGTTCAACTTGCAAAACCTGATCATAATATTCCATTTTAGATATTAATTGTCTACCGTTTTGGACATTTTTTATAGTAAGTCTTTAAACAATTGTTTGACCTTAATGAGTATACAATAACTATTATAGTTAGAAAGAATAAGAAAACATAAAAAGGATATATCATAATAATTATAATCTCACACTATACTTATAATGATTATCTAGGGGCCTATTAAGGTATTTTCTACAGCGTTAATTTACGACACCTCTTAAGGTGTCGAATATCTTTACGAATACATAAAATATGTATAAAATTATTGTCTACGCACCCAAACCAAATTAATCTGAGAGGCAATAAATTGTTAATGCAACCGGAACATCATTGATGTCCTGTATATTTAAGTTACATACCTTTAATTCACTCAAATATTGTTAAAACATGGCGTCATTGATGATGTTCCAGTTGCAATTCCTAAAACTAAGATAAGAAATGTAATTAGTTAATATTGAAGTTACCATACCTCGTTCACTTATCTGTCCAGAAGATCCAACATTAATTCCGTACACCTTTAAATTTTGATCACCTGAAATTATAATAATAATTAATAATTTGTTCAATTTAAATGAAAACAAATAATTTTACTTATCTTAAATTTCCATCGAATCCAAATGTCAACAAGTGGTAGTTGGATTCGAATGCGTTTTTTAGTGCAGTGCACGGATGAAAATGAGAATTATGCTCGCCGCGACATCTGCGTTTGAACTTTATTTTTCGACCATAATCTTTGAATTCTCATTGTCAAAATCCGTATATTTTTTTAGTTAGTTGAGTTCTGTTTTTTGATCTGGATGGTGGCGATTTTGGGGGGGGGGGGGGGCGGTTAGGGTATGGTGGCGTGCAAATATATAAATTGTGAAAAGTAAAAGTTAAAGTGTATCATTACATAGAGACTGCGACCCAACCGTGCATAACGTACAATTATACTTACAGTATTAAATTTTAGATTAAATAATTTTAATTAATAAATTTGATTATAAAAAGTTTTTGTAATACAAATTTATTGAGATCTTTATATTTTCGAAACAATTGAAAATTTCATAATACCCGTAGCTATTTTCGATGTTATCGAAACGTTCGATATTCTCGGAAACAGACGCTATCAAAAATACCATAATAGGCTCCCGAACTATTAGACTCGGAAATAATACGAGATAATTCAACTTTTGACTACAATTTTATTCAATAACAATTCTTCTAAAAACTGGTGTTGTCGTAATTCTGTTCAAACCGGCAACAGATGGCGCTGTTGATCTCAAGGTCATGTGTGGAAATATGTCTTTCGCTGAGATTAGCCGACATACCTTCTGCGGGCCTGTAATGAATTAAGGTACTCCCTTTGCCATCCAACACTTTAACCGATGGTCTGGTATATTCGCAACGGTTGACTTTGGCCCTGTTGGTTATGGCCGTTCGACCAAAAACCCGCCAAGTGTTAATGCAACACCTCATTTAACATCATCATGTAATGCGATGATCGGCCTGGAATTCTGGCGTGGATATGGATTAGAAGCATGTTCAATTAGTGCTAAAAAATTGGCTGCTTTCCGATGACCCGCAGTAAATGTTTCTTAGTGTATAGTACCGCTGCCTCCCAAATCCCGCCAAGATGCGGTGCTGCTGGAGTGATAGACTGCTATTGTGATCATTGGATGACCCACAGTAGTCCAAACCAGTATTGGCATTGGCGAATAGCCTCGCGGTTGAGCCTCGCGTAAGGCTTCCTCTTCTTCAGCTGCTCCTATGACTTAAGTTCTCCAATATTTACGCACAGCTGGTCGAAAGCGTGTATAAGAGCTGTTGTATGCAACAGTCTTTGTATTGTAAAAAATCGTTCAATAAGTGGAATGCAATTTTTACCACCGACAAAGTTTGTAATCTGCAGCCTGTTGCGATCTCACTTACCACCGTCTCTTCTTCCAATGTAGATAACATAGGATTTTCACCCGTTGCAATTGATTCTTGTTATAAACATGATGGACCACTCGACCATAACAAATGTCCTTCCATGGCGGTTGGTGATAATTCGCGACTAGCGCATTCCGTTGCATTGTATTCTATACGAATATGTCGCCACCGACTGATAGTAGAACATTATGTTTATAATGTAATGTGTATGTAAGCCACTCGATTTTAAATGTACGATTTCAACGTTGCTGTTGCTTTTTGTAACCAAAATAATACAATTCTGGAGTCGCTCTATAATGTGTATCCCGCGGTACGTACGTTGTTCATCACTGTTACAAGTAGTTTGGCTGTACACAATTCCAACCGAGGAATTGTAATTTCTTTAACCGGGCTGACCTTTGTCAGTGGGACACGAATATGTATCAGTTGTTGTAGCGCGTTGTGAAACGTTAACCAATAGGTTCGAAATTCAGCTGGTAGTGGCGTTATGCAAGATTCGCTTCCCATAAAATCTTTATGAATATGTTGGCACCTATATTGTAGTACATACGGTTTACTATATAGTCTAGCTTTATCACTAAGTACGAGGCATTTGGTAGGTATGATATCTGACTCATCTTCCTAGATTTTGTTAAATAAATTATCGGTAATCGGGTTCTAATGTAGACTGAGTAAGCTACTGATTGCGAACCGACAATCGTCACTAGTGTTTCCGTGTCATTTGAATTCCATTTCCTTATTTACCTCGTCCAATATGAAATCAATACCAGATGCTACAGTTACCGCTTCATTGGGAGAATCACTGATATCAAGGAAACCATCCATATCTGTCACGTGCTGGTTGGCCGGCGTCGGCTATTTCCCCGTGATTATCAAATGCGCATTGTTGTAATGTGCGAATTGCGTTGCAAAGGCAATGTCTTCACTTGTTATCTATGCATCACGCCATACAATTTTTTGCCATCATCGATGTCGTGGGTCTACCTCCACTTGGTGGAACATTTATTCGACATCTTCCGTGATAGCAATTCATTCTCTTCGGATCCGAAATATTATGTAAAGCCAATATTGTGTCGTTAAGTGGCATGCCGTTGCTTGTCCTAACGTTGAACACTACCCGAAATTTCCCGGTCACCGCATGATGTGGATTATAATATGATTAGGATGGATCCCCTAGAATATTTGAAACCGCTTCCTTGTGATTTAATGCGATGTTTTCGCTCAAGTCAACATATTTGGACCGGAATTTGGAATTACTGGCTAACCATCGTTCCAATTGATGATGCTGCCTTAAAGCCAACTGATGAAAGTTTCTAAGTGCCGGTGCGTCCGGGCGAAATGGGATTTAATCACTATAGCGACTCGTGTTGTCTTGAATAAATGTGTTCTTGAAAACCTGTCCACATAGATCTGAAGGAAAATCGAAATTGATCGTTTGGTCTTCGAGTTCCCAGAACTTACGCAGTAACTCATCAAGTCGTGGTTTATCGACACGTTTGATCGCTATAATTATGTGCGATGCTTGACTCTCACCGAAACACTTATTTGCTGTAAATATATGCTGTGGCTAATCACCAGTGGCGGCTGTGGAGGCCGGCCAAAACACCACCCAACCCATATGATTACGCATCGCACATGTTTTATCGCACATGTTTTTGCTGTCCAATGACAATTTTTCCCTGAACTATATTGTCCCAGTTATCTGCATCAATAAGAGACTCCAGGTTTCGTAAACCTTGGGCAAACAAGCTGCAAGTTTCTTAAATGATCCCAACCTCCAACATGATTTGACGACACCGGCGTTGATGACGTGATTGGATGCGTATTGGATTGAACATAAGAATCGTAATTCAAATTGCACATCAATCGAACGCATAGTAATAGTTATTTGGCCACGTGTATAGGCATTAGTGCACATTGCTTTTTGCGATTATTCAGATTGTTAACCCGGGATCACAAAGTATTCTGCAAATACGACTGTTACTATGGCGATCCAAGAAAACTACGTTTGCTGTGGCTAGCAGAACGATCCAATTGGCATGGAGTATGAATGATTGGATATCGCGCTGGTCATTGTTGTTTCTTACTGAATATCATGGGCGCTTGGCCTGCTGATGCGCCAAGCACCAATTGAGTCACTGAATATCTACCGATCTGGATGACCTATTACTTCAATAGTGTATGATGTCTCTGACGACAACGACCTGCTTGACACTCCTGATGATTGCGATTCGAAATTAAACAACTGAAACACAACCTGAAGTTTTTCACTGCGTCTCAGCATTGAATAATACTAAATTTACGGAAGACTTATAGATACTGGATCCAAGCGCACGTCATCAGCCTTGTTAGGCAAATTTTCCATCTTTGGTTTTGGCATATAATACAAAAGTAATCGACGTATTTTGAAGCAAATATTGTCCTAAAACGATTCAACCTGGGCTAACAATTTTTGAGTAAGAGTCTATGGTATCGACATCTGATTCTCAATTAATCGGTGGAAACGATTTTTCTATTTTCACCCGACCAGAAGCAATCATGTTATTTTGTTGCTGCTAGCACGCGCATAATATATGTACGCGACGATCTTGTCAAATTCAATTCTGCCATCTCTATATCGAGGAGTCGTTAGTTCAATTCTCATAGGAGATGCCAAAATGTATAATATTTAACTGAGCTGTTTATTATACTCCAAAATAATGCTAGGTAATACCACTTTTAACTGCAAGTTTATTCATCAAAAATTAACCTTTCACAAAACAGAAACACGTCTTGACTGTGCAACCTTCCTTTTTACAATATCTTTATCGACTCTAAAAACTTAGGAGTGACCAATGCATCTAAAAATTAGTGTTGTCGTCGTATTGCTGTTCAAACTTAGCAACAGATGGCGTTACACACTATACATAATTTGTGTTTTAGAAATAAGGTTTCAAACATTTTTTGAATTGTTTTAAATCTCGCAAATCCTTAATTTCTTCAGGAAAATTTTAAATTTGCCCAGCAAGTCATTTTTCACTCTCCCAAATCCTCCTGGTAAAGCAAAAGTCTTTGCAAATTGTAGTATTATTTTTTTATTTGGGCAACGCATCATCGGCATTTGCTGGATAGACACTTTGAACTTTGTTCACAGATATCGTTGTTGTAAATGTTAAATAGAACTGGTTCCATAGTTTGGTTAATTCCAGACATTGATTTGGTACTTCTTTTTTTAAAGAATCTATATTGTACTTTAGCAATATGTGTTCTTTCAGAAATTTTGAAAGTTTAGCATTATGATTTTCTCATAAACTTTTGACACCGATGAGAAGACAGAAATAGGTCTATAGTTACCTGATTTTAGAATATCCCCATTCTTGCCGGCGAGTTTAGCACAATGTTCACCATTTTAAGTTCCTGATGAAAAAATCCCTCAGAGAGCGATCTGTTAATGAGTTTTGAACTTTTCTGCGAATTTTCAAATTTAAATCTCCTTAGATAACTTCAGGCCATCAAAGATGTGCACCACGTTCTGTTCGCTCACATGAACTGGACTCAAATCAACACTTTCAACTCGTTCTCGAAAATTTAAGTTAAAATCGTCAAATTCGCATACATTGATAAATGATATGATTCATGCTTTTTCCCACTACTACTCAATCATAAATTAAAAGACCTTCGATTCTGCGCGGCACTTCTTTTTGCCTCGAATCCCAATTCTCTACGTTCTCATAAAGATTTTAATTGGCGACAAGTTTATAATTAAATAGTACGATCGATCAAATTTGTTCACCTTTTGGGCTATGTAAGCTTAGTTCAATCTTGATTGCACTGAGAAAGGCAATTCTTCCGTGTAACTGAAGTGAAACCAGGTATAAATTATTTAAAAAATACATGTCCAGGCAAAAGATTCGTTTTCGTGAGTAATTATTATTTTAACTTCGGTTTATAGGACTAAGTTAATCAAATCGTGACAAAAATTGCAAAGCCACTTTCATCTATTTCCTCGCAACCACGTGTTGAAAGTCCCTGTGCCTAAATAAGAAACAAAAATATCTGTCTATTTGAATGTATCTACTCGAATGTGCCTGTTATAAGGCCAAGGTTTGACGTGCCAATTTTTTCGCCAATCGCAATTCGTTGTGTTGAAAAATTTTGTAGCCTGTACTATTATATAAGAATATGGCTTTACAATTTGTGTTGCCATTCCCATGTACGCAAGGTAGCTGAGGTAGCGGAAACATCTTAGGTATATGGTAGTACTGAAACTATCGCTATGATGCTGGAACATTTTTTCTTATTCCCATACAATCATGTGTCTTACCGTTAGAAAGGTGCAATAATTTTGTTGTCAACACTTAGGTTCACAAAGTCATTGTTTTAGCGCTAGTGGATAATTGTTCGTTTATTTTAGAAGGTATACGTTTAGAAATGGTTGGATATGTTTTGGAAAATATCGCAAATTTACTTGAAGCAGCTTACTATTCAAAACTACCCACCTCCATTTTTCTCTTAAAATTGCAATGTTGGGAAAGCAACAATTTAGTTATCAGGACTTTAGTTCACAAATCTGCCATACTTAGCCCTAGAGGCAAATTATTCGTTTATTGTAGACTAAATACAGAGTGGGCCAACCAACTTTTTTTTTGAACTAGCGGTTATTTTGAGTATGGTAAGGGTTATGTCACTTCTGATTTGACAGAAAGTTAGTTTTATCTTTCCGCTCAACGAAAATGGTTGTGTATTCGCTTGAACAACGCTGGGAAATATTGAAACATTACTTTGAAAATCATGGTTATCTTGCAGAATGTGTGCGAAAATTGCGTACGGTTTTCGGAAGAAACGCGGCTCCATATGTGCGTTATTTTGTGAATAAAATTAAAGAAACTGGCTTGCTAATTAATAGACCAACACGAACCAAGCAGCCAACCAACCGTACACTCGAAAATGTTGATGCTGTAGCCGAGAAAGTGCGTGAGTCGCCGGGAACGTCTACTCGTCATCGTGCTCAAGAATTGAACATTTCACGCACAACATTGCGACGAATTTTGCGAAAGACCTTGGTATGACACCGTATAAAGTTCAATTGGTTCAGGAATTGAAGCAAAGATACCATCCATTGCGTTTTCGGTTCGCTGATTGGGTTTGCGATTGAGTTGAAGAAGATGCCGATTTTGGCAAAAAAAATCATATTTTCAGATGAGGCGCATTTCCATCTTGGCGGCTATGTAAACAAGCAGAATTGTCGCATTTGGGGCACGGAGAACCCGCACGTTATCGCAGAGAAGCCGATGCATCCTCAACGAGTGACTGTTTGGTGCGGTTTTTAGTCCGGTGGCATCATTGGGCCATTTTTATTTGAAAATGAGCAAGGAGCCGCCGTTACTTTCAATGGTGAGCGCTACCACGCCATGATAATAACAGAAACTGAACACAAATAAAACCAAGTTAATAGTATGTTAATCAACTTTCATGACGCACTTCATGTTAATGTAGAACACGTCTTTTGAGTTTGTCAATAAAACTAAATTGAAGTAAGTACTAAACTACTGTTTGTTTAAATTGCACTGCCCCGTATCCATTCCTCCAAGATTCTCTCCACATTTAGTCTTCAAACAGAATAATTGTTTTTGTTGTGCAGAATTTTTTCGGATCAAATATATATTTTAACCATTTTTGAAAAACTAATGTCTAGACCTTTCCATCAATACCAGCACTGAATGACACCTAAAACCCATGTTATTTAAATTAGAAATTGTGAGTGCCATCTTAACCTTTACCTTTAAATTAAACACGGTATAACAGTTAAAATAACTACCGCCAAATAAAACTTATGTCCCATCAATGATTACTGGACGAAAAGGGGACATTTTGGAGGGAGCTACATGCTTTGGGCAATGTTATTTTCTCTATAATAAATACCGTGGCGAATTTTAAATAAGAATGGTCAATAAAACCATTCATTTGCAAACCTATCCATCTAGATCACTGAAGCTCTAAAACACCTACATTTTAAATTAGCAATTTTTAGTGACGTCATAGAACCTTTATTATAAAATATGGTATAACTTTTTAAGTAATTAACGGCAGATAAAATGACTTGCCCGTCAATGAATGCTGGACGATTCTGCTCGTAAAAAAAATTAATGGTTTGGCAAGGGGTGCCAACTATGCAGTAAAATTTTGTTTTGTAATAAATAGAAACTAGGTACTCTCAAATATTTTTAATTATCCATAATTGACCGTTAATCAAACATTTTCAAAAAATAAAAAATAAATTTTCCAAAAGTGGATGGCTAACACCATGGAACTTTGTATTTCTGTAAACAAATTAATAAATATATGTGTACAGAAATACCCCGTTTAAATTCAAAGATGCATTCCAAAATTCCATAATGTTCCTTACCGTCTGAGACTTGAGAGTTGGTGAGTTTTTCTGCTGTTTCACTAACATACTAGATGCACTAAATTAATATTTTTGTTGATTGATGTAAATAAAATTAAAAATTTTAAATTTACATCTAGTGTGCTGATGAAACAATAGAAAAACTCCCATCACTCAAGTTGCGGTTTTCGAACAAAATTCGTATACTGAATACTGGATTTTCACTATGATTTCGATAGCAAGTGATATCTAATTCAGTCCTTTCTCTAATTTTTTTATGAAGGGCTGACCTTCCTTGGCTGCTCGCAAATTTCGATTAAATCTTTGACACTTAATTCTTCATTTAAAATTTCGTTTATATCCTCAACATTGATTATAACTGCTAAGCCGGCTTCACTTGCCAAATTTACGATATCTGGCACAATTGGATTTATGATAATTTCTTCATGTTGTCCTATATCTGGCCATAGTTTGCGCCAAACACCATTCATTGGTCAACTTGTAACTTCTTTGCTATATTCTCCGATGTTCTCAACAGTTTTTGCAATATTATAGTCCTTCCATCAATCCTTAATATATCCTTTGTTTTGGGAATCAGTATCCTCTACTAATTGGGTAAACTTTCTTCGTAAATAATGTGCCTTAAAATTTTCTATAATCCCCTGATCCATATGCTGTAACAGCGATGTTGTATTAGGAGGCATAAAGACAATTTTCACTGGTACAGCCGCATTTAAATCTAAATCATCCACCCAGACGCATTATCGAGTAGTAGTGTAACTGACTAAGTGGAATATTTCGTGCATTTTGATCTTCAATCCACTCGTTAAGCAGACGTTTAAATTTAATCATGGTAGTCTTATTGGGTGATTGTAGCAGATAAAGATGTAGTAGTTTGTGCAGCTGATTTATTTTTTTCTGCTGTATCCATGATTGTTCCGATTGTAGAATATGGAAGTTTATTTTTTTGCTATTTCCGATGTGATGCTATTTCCCTCTGATACTACTTTCCTAATTCTTTCTAGTTTTAGTTGCAGTGGTATGCACTTTCTTTTATTGTTCGATGACTCAGAATCGGGTTTGTTTTTATTTGACATTATTACATACTGCTTAAGTTACTCGAAAGTTTCCAGCCGAAAAATTGTAATGCAGGTATTATGTTTTACATCCCAGCCGGAAATTATATAATATATCGATAATGCAGATTATATAAATAAAGAAGTTTAACTTCGATATTCAACCGAAAAAGCCGGCAATACAGATTTAAATGTAACAAATGAATCATCAATTTTCTAAAACAAAAATGTCAATAACAGACATATATACAATAGTCTCGTTTAGCTGATGAAAGGTTTGTATATCAAGATTTTGATCCGATCCTACTGTACCAATTTGATGAACCATGACCCTAAGTAGAATTTGATTATATGTTTGGAGTGGGTTTGATGAGGTTATATTGACGAAATGTTCTATTTTCCATTGTTTCGACGATACAACTGTTCACCGATCGCAATTTTTCCAAATAACCAGTGCCTGTCTCACTATGAAAACTCTATAAAATACGACTTAAGATTTAAATTCTTCTAAGATTAGGCTGAAATATTATGAGTAAAAATATTATTTTACCCATGTTTTGTTATTCATGATGAACGATTTTTATCATCAGAAGAAGGAAAAACTAAAAATTCTTATCAGAGTGGCCCCTGACCTATAATCAAAATCTTCCTATGGCCATGGGCTATCGAATCAGCCTAATCAGATTGGTATCCATGTGGCATAATCTCGAATGACGGACGCTCAGAAGAAAGGAAACATAAAAATTTCATCCCTATAATCTCATCAGACTCACCCCTAACCCCTAACCTATAATCAAAATCTACCTATGATCAATTGCCATCGAATTAACATAGTCAGATTGGTTTCCATCTGGCAAAATCGCTAATGATGGACGACTTTGCTTGAAAATTATTAAACTTATTTTTCGACATTTTTCGGGTGTATGAAACAGATATGGCATTTCACCCCTATAACCACATCAGACCCACCCCTAACCTATAATCAAAATCTACCTATGGTCATGAGCTATCGAATCGGCCTAGTCAGATTGGTGTCTATAACAATTTTACCCCTATAACCTCATTAGACCCACTCCTAACCTATAATCAAAATCTACATGGAAACATAAAAATTTCACCCCTATAACCTCATCAGGCCCACTCCTAACCTATAATCAAAATCTACCTATGATCAAGTGCCATCAAATTAACATAGTCAGATTGGTTCTATGAGGCAAACTCGCAAATGCTGGACGATTTTATCATCGAAACAAGGGAAAAATCACAATTTCACCCCTATAACCTCATTAGAAACCATTATTAAAACCTATATTTCAAATCTGCCTTTGGTCACGGCCGATCGAATTGACGTAGTCAGATCGGTGTATGTCTGGCATAGTCTAGAAATGCAAACCACTCTAACGACACTTATAAACCATTTAAAGCTTGATAATTTTTAATCTTCTTTAACGGCAATTTTTGGCTGTATGAAACAGTTATGGCATTACTATACTTTCTCAAATTATTACCGCTTACAAACCTCTTTAAATGAGACTTTTTCCAAACATAATACTTTTAACGTTAAGTTATAATAAAGTTTTGAAAATTGGCCGTATGCTGCTATATACACAGGAAACAATAAATTAATATCGGTGAAATTACAATTTGTATTTGTTGTTTGTTATGATACATCGTTTTCGGCTGAATTTGTAGGTTAGTCAGTTTTCGATACTATTAAAGTTAGCCGAAAGATTCCAGCCGAAAGATAAAAAATCGGTAATGCAGATCGTGTCATCACTATCCCAGCCGACAGCAAACAACATGGACAATGTTAATTGACTTTCTTCAGCCGAAAGATATCAGCAAATATATCAATTTCAAATAAAAAAATAAATAAACATATAATATATATATATATATATATATATATATATATATATATATATATATATATATATATATATATATATATATATATATAGTTATATATATATATAATTTATATATATATATATATATATATATATATATATATATATATATATATATATATATATATATATATATATATATATATCATTTCAATTTTCAATGTATTGAAAATTCATTGAACGCTGAGTTGCTCCAGATAAACGACCTAGGCCATTAATGCCACTATGACTATTTCATAGGTCATATTATTGTTCAACTCTGGTCTAAGTGTGGAGTAAGTCTGAAGGAGATACAAGGTGTTTATTTCTAAAATTTCGATTTTTGAATGTATTGAAAAATTCATTGAACGCTCTGTTGCTCCAGATAAGCGAAATAGGCCATTAATGCCACTATGACTGTTTGATATGCCATATTATTGTTCAACACTGGTTTAAATGTGGAGTAAACCTGAAGGAGGTACAGGGTGTTTTTTTCCAAAATTTCCATTTTCAATGTATTGAAAATTCATTGAACGCTGAGTTGCTCAAGATAAACGACCTAGGCCATTAATACCACTATGACTATTTGATAGGTCATATTATTGTTCAACTCTGGTCTAAGTGTGGAGTAAGTCTGAAGGAGATACAAGGTGTTTATTTCTAAAATTTCGATTTTTGAATGTATTGAAAAATTCATTGAACGCTCTGTTGCTCCAGATAAGCGAAATAGGCCATTAATACCACTATGACTGTTTGATATGCCATATTATTGTTCAACACTGGTTTAAATGTGGAGTAAACCTGAAGGAGGTACAGGGTGGTTTTTTCCAAAATTTTCATTTTCAATGTATTGAAAATTCATTGAACGCTGAGTTGCTCAAAATAATCGACCTAGGCCATTAATGCCACTATGACTAATTGATGGGCCATATTGTCGTTCAACCCTCGTCTAAATTTGGGGTAAGCCTGAAGGAGATACGGGGTTGTTTTTAGGCAAAATTTCCATTTTCAATGGATTGAAAAATTCATTGAACGCTCTGTTGCTCCAGATAAACGACCTAGGCCATTAATTCCACTATGACTATTTGATAGGTCATACTGTTGTTCAACCCTGGTCTAAATGTGGAGTAAACCTGAAGGAGGTACAGGGTGGTTTTTTCCAAAATTTCCATTTTCAATGTATTGAAAATTCATTGAACGCTCTGTTGCTCCAGATAAACGACCTAGGCCATTAATGCCACTTTGACTATTTGATAGGTCATATTGTTGTACAACACAATGAACTTTCAATACATTGAAAATGGAAATTTTGGAAAAAACCACCCTGTACTTCCTTCAGGTTTACTCCACATTTAAACCAGAGTTGAACAACAGTATGACCTATCAAATAGTCATAGTAGAATTAATGGCCTAGGTCGTTTATCTGGAGCAACAGAGCGTTCAGTGAATTTTTCAATACATTGAAAATAGAAATTTTGGAAAAAAACACCCTGTATCTCCTTGAGATTTACTCCACATTTAGACCAGTGTTGGACAACAAGATGGCCTTGAAAATGGAAATTTTGGAAAAAACCACCCTGTACCTCCTTCAGGTTTACTCCACATTTAGACCAGAGTTGAACAACAGTATGACCTATCAAATAGTCATAGTGGAATTAATGGCCTAGGTCGTTTATCTGGAGCAACAGAGCGTTCAGTGAATTTTTCAATACATTGAAAATAAAAATTTTGGAAAAAACCACCCTGTATCTCCTTGAGAATTACTCCACATTTAGACCAGTGTTGGACAACAAGATGGCCTTGAAAATGGAAATTTTGGAAAAAACCACCCTGTACCTCCTTCAGGTTTACTCCACATTTAGACCAGAGTTGAACAACAGTATGACCTATCAAATAGTCATAGTGGAATTAATGGCCTAGGTCGTTTATCTGGAGCAACAGAGCGCTCAGTGAATTTTTCAATACATTGAAAATAGAAATTTTGCAAAAAACCACTCTGTATCTCCTTGAGATTTACTCCACATTTAGACAAGTGTTGAACAACAAGATGGCCTATCAAATAGTCATAATGGCATTATTGGCCTAGGTCGTTTATCTGGAGCAACAGAGCGTGCATTGAATTTTTCAATACATTAAAAATGGAAATTTTGGCAAAAAACCACCCTGTATCTCCTTCAGATTTACTACACATTTAGACCAGGGTTGAACAACAATATGACCTATTAAATAGTCATAGTGGAACTAATGGCCTAGGTCGTTTTTCTTGAGCAACTCAGCGTTCAATGAATTTTCAATACATTGAAAATTGAAATTATATATACAGGGTGGCTGAGACCAGATGTTACTGACTTCACTCTGCTATCATTTGTGTAGTTGTCATTTTCGCGCGTCAATTTTTTGACAGATTGAAGTATGGTTAGTTGTTTACATGTGGTCAACAAATAATTGTTCTAAATTAATATATTCATAAAAAAATCGTAATGGAATTCAAACGTAATAGTGTAATTGCAATGTATTTGGATGGAAATTCACAAACAGCAATGGTTCGTCAGCTCCAGCATTTGAATGTGAATAAAATGTTTGTGTATCGAACCATAACTCGATACAACGAAACTGGTAGCATCGCTAAACGCAACAGAGGCGGTCCTAAAAAGACAGCAACATCAAAAGAAATGATACGAAATGTGAAGAAACGAATCCAACGAAATCCTCGTCAAAGTGCCAATCAATTAGCCGCACGTCTATGTGTTTCACGATACAGCATTCAAACCATATTGAAAAATGAACTACACTTGAAGCCCTACAAGATACAAAAAGTTCAAGATCTTACGGAGGCACAAAAAAAGTTAGGCTTGAAAGAACACGAGCATTGAAGGCCTTGGCCGAACGTGATGAGATTCCAAAAATTGTCTTTTCTGATGAGAAAATTTTCACCATTCAACAGTTTGTGAATAAACAAAATGATCGTGTTTGGTTAGAGCACAAGTCCAACGATAATTTGGACACAAGAGTTGCCATGCGCAAGTAATCACCAGCTTATGTTATGGTTTGGGCTGCAGTGACTGCAGATGGATGCACTCCTCTGGTTTTCATCGAACATGGAGTCAAGGTAAACCAAGAGGTGTACCGCCAAAAGATCCTAAACGATGCTTTGCTACCTTGGGCACGTAAACACTTTGGTACGAACCGTTGGACATTCCAACAGGACTCGGCACCGTCACACAAAACTCGAGCGACACAGCAATTTTTACAAAATTGCGTTCCGCGGCTGATTTCGTCGAAAGAATGGCCACCATATTCACCAGACTTGAATCCCATGGATTTCTCCATATGGCCCATTTTGGAGAGTAAGGTGTCCAATAAAAAATACGAAAGTGTTGATGCATTGCAGTCAGCTCTCCTTCGAGAATGGAATAAAATTCCGCAAGCTCACGTTCGGTCAGCATGCAATGCTTTCTATGGAAGACTGAATCAAATAATCAGAGCCAAAGGAGGTCATATCGAGCAGTAACATGTTTTTCATAAAATGTAATATGTTTTCAACATATGCCACGAAATTTCAATAAAAAATAATCAAAATTATAAAAATTACAGCGTTTTCATTTGGTAACACTTGGTCTCAGCCACCCTGTATATATAAATTATATATATATATATATATATATATATATATATATATATATATATATATATATATATATATATATATATATATATATATATATATTTATCTTTCGGCTGGAATATTTCGGCTAACTTTAATAAGGTCAGTTTTCGGCTGAAGTAGTCAAGGTACTATCTGCATTATCGATTTTTTAACTTTCGGCTAACTTTAACAATGTCATTATCACCATGTTTCCATGACAGAGTTAACTTAGGTTAACTCTAGTTTATGTGCATGGAAACGCAGATTAAGAGTGAGTTTCGTTAAATCTGTTTTAACTTAACGAAACTACTATGGTTGGGTTAGGTTCTATCTGTCAACGTTTTCTACGTGTATTTTAAAATGACGCTCATGATAAACTATTAAAATACACATTTTGTGTAAAAGTATTTTAAAATTAACCTTGAAAATGAGTAAACTATCGCAACAAATTTTAGCATAGCCGTCAACTTAACTTGGTTTCATGGAAACGTTAAGAGTTAACACCAACAAATTTTCAACTCAACGAAACCTAAACCTATTTTAACTCGGTACGTGGAAATTTAGTTTTCAATTTGAAACTTTACAATAATATGTACAGAAGAAAATTACCAGTACGAATAAATAAGTAAAAGTGGTAAAATACAAATAATAAACTATTAGCCTTTTTCTTGTGTTAATGAATTATTTAAATTCGGGGATGCCCCTCGTTAACTAAAATATTGGTTCAAATCGAAAGAATTTGAAGAATTTCATATTTTTTTAAAGATATTTTTTAGGTTTATTTTGATTCCGGCAATTCGAACAAAAATATTTTGTCTTTTATTTTAAAAATTTGTCTAAGAAAAAGGTTTTGCTGTATAGTGAAAAACTGGAGTTTGGAGTAAAATTACTTATCACTGCAACTTAGGTCTACTTTCTCCCATAGGCCTCTTCTCTATATAAACATTTACTAAATATGCTGCTAGGTTAAGAATATTTTTACTATTACATTTTCAAAATTCAAATTAAAAAAGTTTTTTCTGTCAAAAGTTTATTTTGGCTAATATGCACAGACACAACAAGTTGCTTCCGTAAAAAAAATTTTGTACAACACACCACCGTCCTACCTATGGGCGAATAATACACATAACAACATTTCGAACTTTTTATGACGATTAACTTCATCGGTTATAAAGAATGTACCTATACATTGAATTTACCCTCCGTTAATTTTCAAATGTACAATTCGGTATCTTATCTATCGCTACTGTATTCTTACATACATTTATGCTTAAATCATTTATCGACTTTTATTTCTACTTTTGAATGTATATCGACTTCTTGGCAAAATCAGAAAAGAAATTTATTTCCTTTTTCTCTATTTACATGTTCCCGTTGTTTCCTTAATAAAATCAAGAACTCATATACATATTTACATACAAAAACAAGAACGAGAACAATAAATTATTCATAAATTTTGGTTTTTAATTTTATGAAGCAACAACGCAAAGTATGTAGAATAGGAATGTTGTTAATAAATTTTCAATATACTCGTATTTTTATATTTGCATATAAATATTTTGTAGAAAAATTTATACGAAAGTCAGAAAAGCTTTGCTCAAAAAAGTTTGAATATCAAATAAATCAAATACGAGAGAACACAAGCAACGGAAACTCCTTTCAATCGTGACTTTCTTATTTTTCAATTACTCAATTTATACCTACAGGGTATCAAATAAAAATGTGGCCAAAATTTAAATCAAATGATACGGAATGATATGGAAACTAGGTATGAATTCTGGTGTTCAATAGTTAATTAAGTGTAAAATTTGGAAAACGAACAATAAAGTACGCTTAACGATTATTTTACAATAATTTACTGGTTTTAAATTTTATTTCATTTATCGTCCGAATATACATTTGATTCACTGTATCTAAAACAAAAAAGTCTCAAAAATCAAAACGTCAAAAAAAAATAAAAAATTAAATAAAGGAACCACCTTTCAATTTTATAATCGTTTCAATTAAATGTCAAAGCCTAATCGAATTAATAAACAATCAATTCATTAGACTTTGGGAATGACAAATATAATTAAGAAAACTTGTGTTTATGGGTTTCCCTTACTTCCACTCAAAAGAACATAAATCCGGTTAATTTTATTTGAGTGAGTTTTAAAAAATTTCCTTTTAAAGGCGATATTTTCCTTTACATAAAACAAATGAATTCTTGGAAGTTTATGAGTGTTTGTGCGTACGGAATACATGTATATATATTGTTGGCAAATGTGTATTAAATACGAGTAAATGGATGTGAAAAAACCAGTGAAAACATGATCCAGCATGAGTTTCAAATTTTTATTAGATTCGTGTGTGTGTGTGTCACGTATTCGTAATATGTATATGAAAAAACCGGAAATATATTCACTTTCAGGAAGAAAAAATCCCTGGTGATATTTTTTTTTCACAATGGGTATACCGTGAACGTTTTTTTTGGGGATTTTTTTAAGTGAAAAAATATTTTCATTTTATGCGCTACACATACATTATTTTGATGTCGGAAATCCCTAGAAATTAGCTCTTATATTCTAATTTTTTTAAAAACGTTTTCGTTTTCACGGATACCTAAACTCTCCTCCCACTTTGTATACGAAATCAAAATCATTATTCGGCATAAATTTTGAAATTCAACAAAAAACTAAAATACCAAAATCTGTATTACACATAATATTTATTCATTTTTAAGAAAACCCTAGGATTTGCACGTGGATATTCATACACTAAGGTATGCACAATGTGGCTATCGAAGCCCAATTTCCCGGTTATATTTTTGTGATAAATAAAATAGTTTGTTCCAGATACGTCATCAAGGTAGTACCAGGTGTTTTCTAACATATTATACACAAGCCAAAAAAATTAAATTATTAAATTAAATTTATCAAGAATTTCATCGTTCCAGAACACAGAGCCGCAAATATTTATTTTTCACAACGGGTAAACAACTTCCACTTTATAGACTCTATATGAAAATGAATTTTCTGAAGTTGCATTTTGTTTTTGCTTATGTGTTTTCGAAAAATGGAAAATGTAAATTTTAAAATTTTAAATAAATTACATAATAATAAATATTAAATAAATATGTATATATAATAATAAATATGTATATATGTTTAAATTTGCATCACAGAAAATGCATGTTTTGTTATCATGATATGCGGTAAATGACACTGCAAATGTGTATAACGAAGCTCTTTTGAAGCGAGAAATAATTTATCAAGTGGGACGAAACTGAGGTTGGTAATGTTTACGAGTTCAAAAAAATTATTTTCGACGAATGAAACCAGAGACATTTTCCTTCGCAAACGAATAGAATATTGCATTGTTACGGATCAGACATTTAGTTCTGAAGAATAGAGTAGTTCGAGTTCAATTATAGCAACGTGATTTTTATTAGTGTTAAAGTTGAGACCATTCTGTGGTAACAAGAACTCAATACAATGTTGCAGCACCTTGTTTTCTGTCAGAGATTTCGGACAAGGAAATTGAGAGAGTACAACTGGCCAGGTTAACAGATCCGCCGTAGATCCAATATGTAGTTGTTGATATTATTTTTACGTGTCATTTTGTCCAAATTTTCTTAAGTTGAAAAAATCGAGTTTCTTTGTTAACTTATGGAGGTGATAAGATAACCCGAGAAACTCAATTTTTAACGTGGCCGACCTGGCAGTGATGTACCATGTGTGAAGAATATACTTGCGAACAATAACAAAGTCGTGCTATTTAAATTAAAACAAACATGCGTTTGCAAAATTAAATAAAAAATACAAATAATATACTGGAAAGTAAAGTGGGGTACATTAATCATTTAGCATTAAAATTGAAGTAACAAAGACGTAATAATTTTTTTTTCGGAATTAATCTTTAACCTTAAGAAACTGACGACTTAAGAGCATTTTCTGATCATTACAAATATATATTTTTTTTTAATTTCTGGTGAAAGGCCGTAAATAGCCGAAGTGCCTCAACGCGGGGCACTTTCGTCAATAGAAGGTGCACATTCGTCATAGTTGTCCTAATTTGGTAATGTGATATGCAATATTAAACAATTTTGTACATAGGTTAGGTTAGGTTAGGTTAGAGTGGCTGCTTCCGCACACTTAGGCCAATAGCGGCCCATTGTGATACAGGATTCTATTTTCCCTTTACCCCCGTTAACACCATCCAGAGCTTCTTATGTAGCGTAAAATATCTCGCACTCCACAGTTCGCGAGTTCCGAAAGGCTGATCATCCCGTACACACCTAAGTATTTATGCCTTCTGTATGATAAAGCTGGACACGAGCATAGGAAGTGATCTAAAGACTCTTCCTCCTCTTCGTCCATACAACTTCTACAAAAATCATTCGTCTGTAGACCCAGCCTTCTCGCATGTTCCCCAAAAAGGCAGTGTTCTGTCAGTATCCCTACGACCAAACTTAAGTCCCGTTTCCCCAGGGGTATGAGTGCCTTGGAGCGCTTCAAGTCCAGTTTTGGCCAAACCTGCTTTGCTACCCTGCACGTGAGAGTGTTGGTCCACCTCTCATTTGTCAAAACGATTGCCTTTCTCCCGAGCGCCAATTTGAGCGCTGCTATAGATCTCCCCAGAACTGCCTTTTCCGGCTGCATCTGGAGAGTCGTACCGTACCTAGCTAGTTCGTCTGCCCTGCAGTTTCCCGTGACGTCCGAGTGACCAGAGACCCAAATTATCTGGATGCTGAAATACTCGCTCATCTCATTAAGAGATGATCGGCAATCCAGCGCCACCCGTGACTTCAGACAAACCGCCTCTAGTGACTTGATCGCCACCTGACTGTCCACATAGATTGCGATATCCCTCCCGGATACCACATTATGCTTCAACCATGTCATGACTTCCCCGATCGCCACCACTTCAGCCTGGTACACGCTGCAGTAGTCAGGGAGACGAACAGAAATATTGACGTTTAGCTTCTCACAGAAGACTCCGGCTCCTACCTTACCGTCTAGCTTAGAGCCGTCAGTGAAAAATTGCAGTGCCTCGTTTTCCAGTATTGATCCGTTCCTCCAGGATTCTCTCGAGGAACAGATGGTCCCGAAACCTTTATTGAAGCACAACGTTGGTTTACTATAATCTAGATTCGTTCTTTGTACCTTTTCCATCATCCTTACATATGTTACCTTATTCAGAGCTGGCCACCACACGCCCACCCCATACATCAGCACAGGTCTTACCACTGCGGTATAGATCCAGTGCACCAGCGCTGGTTTCAAATCCCAACTCTTACCTATGGCGTTCCTACACGAGTAAATGGCTACATTAGCCTTCTTCACCCTTTCTATAATGTTGGGCTTCCAGCTGAGCTTACTGTCCAAGATTATGCCCAAAAATCTCGCTCTATCAGGAAAAGCCAGTCTAATGCCGTTCACGGTAGGAGGGCTAACTACCGGAATTTTATATTTCCTAGTAAATAGTACCAGCTCTGTCTTGGAAGGGTTGATCCCTAATCCACATTTGCTGGCCCATCTAGTAACGATCAGGAGTGCATTTTGCATAACATCCCTAATCGTATCCACATGTTTGCCTGAGATAACTATCGCTAAATCATCTGCATACGCTACAACTCCTGTCCTCTCCCTCTCCAGTTCCAACAGCAATATATTCATCACTGCACTCCAAAGAAAGGGGGACATTACATCTCCCTGCGGGGTTCCTCTAACCGCCCTTCTTCTAATGGTGGACTCCCCCAGTTTTGAGGTAATGATCCTGCTTACCAGCATCTGATTTATCAACCTACTTATAGGGTAGTCCACCTTCAAACATGACAATCCTTCCATGATCGCCTCCTTTTTCGCCTAATTTTGTACATAAAACTGTTTTTTTTGGAAATAATATAAAATCACAATGTATTCAATCAAAATAACAAACTAAAAATTAATAAATTCAGTCTCTTAGTTTCTAAGACGCCACTTTTTCAAGTATAATGGCAATAATGTCATTATCTAATATTATATTTAGATAAGTTGGTCGAAAAATTATATTTTTTCGCCGATCTGGAGGTTCCCGGGGGATGTTCTGGCATTGCAACTTTCAAAGAATGTTAGTCCTTAAAACGAAAGAAATGTCTACTATTGCAGGTTTTATATTAAACTCCAAGACGTACTTTCCTGTTTCCTGTTTCCAATATATCCGTATCATTTATAAGCGTTTCCGAAATATCATAATTAGACGAACCTTCTTCGAAAAAGGAAACTGAATCAATAGATTAGGCAAACGAAATGGCGTTCGAATCGTCTTCTGACGATGAAAAATGAAAACTTTTTTGCGCTTTCCTTTGTTGCTTTTGCCTTTGGCTTTTTGATTATTTGTTCATTTTATCGTGTTTGGTTTTTAAAATTGCCTCAATCCGATTTTTTCAGGCGTAGATGTATAAATCCGTGATTTGCCCTCTGTTGTGGTTTGATTTATCTTCCGAATTCGAGGAATAAGGCGAACTTCATCGAGATTCATCACGCTATTGACGTGCTTATTGTTCCCAGAACAGACTACGATATTCTGGTTTATGTTCTCAGGTAATTTTTAATCCAATCCCATTTCCTCTGAAAGAATAAGAAATTTTAAAATTAATTTATGAATTGGTAAGTAAGTAATAAATATGAAAATTGCGGCCCACCTTCAGCTTTACATAAGCATCATCAGCGAAGATCATGCCGTTGAATGGAGAAATACCCGTTTCGAGAAATCCGTTAATTATATTTTCTGAGGGAAATGCTTTTAAAAATGGTAATTTAGTCAATTGAGCAATGTCATAAATATTGATTGTTGTCTCAGGATTGGTTGTCAAAAAATCGTTGAACGATGTTTTACAATATTTTTTAAATGCACCAAAAACGGACACATCAAGCGGTTGAAGTTTGTGCGATGTATGTGATGGAAACGATAGCATTATGATACCATTTTCACGCCCATATAAAATTAACTCAATATCGAAAGTCGCTCGTTACATCGAATGCGAGGTTAATTGTAAGCAGGGAGTATATAACCTGCTAAATTAATAATTCTCACTAGAGTAACAAGAGATCCACGTTGACCCGATCTAAATACAACAATCAGTAAACCATAAAAATGAATTAAGGTAACTTGTGCTAAAATGTACTTACTTTTGGTGGATCTATAACGATGCTTAGGCTCGTTTCATCCAAATTATAAATATCTTTCACACTAAAAGAAAATTTGGTCAAGCAAGACTTTAAGTTTTCAAAAAAATCGTTCACTGCAGTTCTGTAGAATTCTTTGAGACGAGGCCACGCTGGTTTTTTCGGGTTTCCTTAGAGAAAGCGCAGGATTCCTTTTAAGATGGCCAAACAGCCAGTCTCTTCCTGCAGTTTTATTTATATCCCAAGATGGAAGGCGTTGAACGTTATTAAGCCTAGCAAACTGGTACGCAAAACTCTGGACAGCCTTATAACATAATCCGTATTGCAGCTTCGATTGCGTTTTTAAATGTTTGGCTATGTCTTCTTCCTGAATTTTAAAAAAATACTTGACGGCATATTTTGAAGAGAATCTAAATTGAATCTCTTCGTCACTCAACTCATGACCCGAATCAGAGTTTATATCTAATGAAAGTGGATCAATCGGCGCTACTTTTTTTAATTCTGGAATTCAAAATGCTTCTCTTAATGTTGTATTCATGGATTCCTCGCTTATAGCACTCCTAGCAGTCTTTTTTTGTAATTTCGCACCATTTTTTATCACCTGATACCTTCAAATGAAATATTATTATTTATTAATTACGAGGGGCAGATTCGCCAGTACAATGGGGCACCTTCGCTGACGTCGAAACTGCTCCATATGACGTTGGCGAATGTGCCGGGCACCCCAAGTCCCGTTAATTACAAATAAACCAACAAGTCAATTATTTATTTTGATTTAATTAATTGCAACACTTACTTCACTTGAAAACTATTTAATGGTTGAAGGTACAATTAATGCCGAAAAGTATAAAAAAATAATAATTGACGCGGTAGTCCCTACTATTGAAGAACTCTACAGTTTCGAGCCAAATGTCATCTTTCAAGATGATTCCGCCCCATGTCACAGAGCCCGCCATGCATTAAGTATAATTTAGAAAATTTCATCAAAATATGGTGTAAAAAGTATTTATAATGTTTTAGATAATAAATTTGAAACAGAGGTTGGGAATGAATAGCCTATTATGGCTGGGAAACAGCCCAGATCTCAACCCCAGTGAAAATGTTCGGCCGAAAACAATAGTTCAGCTGAAATAGAATATTCTGGACGTCTGGAATAATCAAATATCCGAAAACTATTTAAAAATGTTGTACCACTCTATGAAAAATAGAACTAAATTGGTGAAAAAGGCCCGAGGTGGACCAACAAAGTACTAGGTCAGTTAATTATGGAACTTTAAATTTTTTTTATTTGAAATACAAGTAATTATATTTAAAAACTATTCCTAATTATTTAATAAATTAAATATTTAAAAAAATGGTGAATTTTGGAACTTTAATAAAAATCTTCGTTTGGCTAAACTTATTGGTCTCAAGAAAGCTGAAGCATTTTCATTTCTTAAAACTGTAAACTCTATAAAAATCCGTTTAGGATCTGGAAAAAAGAAATTAAAAATGTATAAACACATAGTAATTTCTATGTCTAGACAAAAAACATCGATACTTCAGTGAAATTCAACCATTGAAATCAAATTTTTAGTTAATTTTTACGTGATTTATTTTGGAACTGAGTGTTTTTAAGAGTGATCCACCCGAACCCGAAATTGATCACTCCCTTTGATTTCACAAAGGAAGCCCGGGATTCTTTATTGATCAGCATGATTGCCAATCTAGAGCCCCCTTTGCTTGCTCCTGCTTTACAATCCTCCAATCTTCCGTTGGAAGATCGGGATTACTAGCCCAAATGATCTAAGGATCTCTTTTGGCTTGTCCGGCTCGGTTGGTAACCAGACGCGTGCCCTCGGTGGGTTCGGGATTTCCCCTTTGCAGACTGCCTCAAGTCTGGCGCTCTGCCACACCTCGCCTAGTTCAGTCGCTGCTCTTTTATAGAGATCGACCAATCTCTAGTTCGAACACGCAGTTAAGTTCACGCCAGCCTGATACCATCCCGCATCTCTACAGAACTCTCAAAAATATGAAGTTTAGTGCATTATTACACAACTTTCCACTTCTCCGGCGTGATGCTCCCATCTTTCTGACTTCTGTCAATGACGGCTAGCACTAGCTCGTGCTCCTTTAGGATCTCACTGAATAGCTTCGGTTTTTAATATTTAGGAGCACCCGACTTCATGTCTGTTTGCACCTTGTCTGTTAGGACCTCTGTCTATTAGACCCAAGGACCCTTTCCGAACTATCGCAGCCGACAGTTTTCTTAGCCCATGCCACAGACTCTTTTTATTGTACTGTTGTTGTTTCTCTATAATTCTATACACCGACCGTCTCTCCCTGTACCGTCGCTTCGCCGGACGGATCTCTCTCAATCCCCCACAATTCTGTTTGGCGGTTCCGCGTCCTCCTGGCTTCGATGCTATTGTGTCGCTTGCCACTGATGAGAGAGCTCCACCTTTATGGTTAGAGTTAATCTCTTTCTTTCTACTTTCCGGTTTTTGGACGATCCCGACCCCTTTATTTTTATTTTTTCCTTGGTCATTCATTTTCCCACCAGTGTCGGAGAAATACAGGTCCACCTGCGCAAAGTTTCATATATGCCAGTAAGGCTAAATACAACTGGAGGTAGCCTGCTATCCCGAGGGATCTGTTCACGACTGGGCTTTGTTAAATGAGCCTCCAGCCTAGTTGACCATCAGCACGAGTCGCATGACACCTGAATCCGGCCCACAGCCTTACCAACCACCACCCCCGGCGCCCTCTCCCCCCTCCAACATTCACCTGGCCATTCAGCCATGCATATGGATATCCCAAACAAATCCGACCCATTCCATTCAAGAGACGACCCATTTATAGGATTCCCCACTCACTACCTGGGGGACCCGAGAGCGGAGGGAGATGCGACACTCAGTTCGCCGTGGTTAGCAGTCGATGGTTTTATGGCGCCATCAGTTCACACTGGGTATCATGGGCACTCAGAATTTAGTGAACAGAGGTTAACCACTCCTCAGTTCCCTGAGACCCAGCAGAGCTGCAGTTGGAGAGCGGCTTATTTAGTTCACCGCTAACCTACCTATCGATAGGTCGTCCACTATCCACCACCTGTGACCCCTCGATAACTGCAGCCCACCATGGAACTGCATTTTACGTAAGTAAATTTAGGAAAATTTACCGCCATTTACCGGTAATTCGAAAATCGCTGTAAATCAGAAACCCTATACATTACTCGTATGTAGATTTTCTAATTTGAGCTCTACAAAAAACTTACAATATCGTCTACTGTTTTATAGCCAAAGCTGTCAACTATTCGAGTATTCCGAGATGAAAAATAAACACTGTGAACTTAATTTTGTGACATATTTTTCGTTATTTTTATTTTGTCGGCCTTAATACTTACTTCCTCGGTATATTGTAGAAGCGTAGTAAAATCGCTTTTTGTTTAGATACTGGTAAAATAGTGAAATGATATTTATCTCTAACGGTTTGTAACGGCATAACGGTAACGAATTTTCAAAACCCCGAAGCACAATTTGATGCTTAAAATTTAACCTTCTATCACATATAATACTTTACATTCAGTGCAGAACACTCTGCATATCAAACAATGAATGTGGACATCCATTACAACCATTTCGGATCATATACACGTGATCCTTAACCCCTCCTACAAATCCTAACAGCTAATCAACTTTCTGTCTAGACCGTAAAATCATATTTCTTTTAAAAATTGATTAGCCTTCCCTAGGTTATCGTACATCTAGGTATCCAGACAAATGGACAAATATTTGTTCATTGTTTTTTTACTCAGATTATCTTCAAAAATTGAGAAAAGTATTACTGGCCGAAAACTATTATTGATATTTTAATCAAAAAATTAAGGAATGTACGAGGCAGGTCTCTATCGGAGAGAAGTTAAATGTCGCGAATGTTACAACCACTTGAGCTTGTTTTACCTTCTGTGAGTTGGTTTGCTTCTTATAGAATGATTTACTCTTACTGATCTTTTACTTATTAATTTTCTCCATCTTTTTCGGATCTGGTCAGTATTACCATATTATAGTAATTTAGATTTCATATTCGGATTAACTTCATTATTGCAGTAAATCGGAAACAGGCAAATACTATAAATGAGGTGGAATTTATGGGTTTATGAGAGAGAGTTTATGGCCCATCGCTGCACCATTTATCTATATAAAAAACTAGATCCTTTTAAAAAATCTGATAAACACTACAATTTAGAATTTCTAACAGAAAGAGCAGCTCCATCAGATTTGTATCAGTTTGCTTCGCGGCCTTGCAAAAGTTTTATTTATTTATTTGTTTGTAAGAGAAAGAACCATTTGCAGGGTTTTTATAGTTTCTGTCCAAGCAAAATTCAATCCATAACCCTATATCTTAAAAATAATACCTTACCAACCATACATGCACGAATATATGAGTTCGTTTATGATTGATGCGTCTGTTATGTATGCTGTAGTAAACTATTACAAGAACAGCTCTACTCTGTTTCATCGTTATAAATTTAATAGTAGATAAACATTTTCTTAAAAGTACCTATTTTCATCTGCAGATACATAGCATTCAACAAGAGTACGGTAATCTAAGAGACGAGGAGAAAAGTCAAACAACCAAATCTGTTTTCCTTTTTATCACAATAATATTTCTTCGTTTTTGGAATTTCTGCATTATAAAAAAAAACGTCTTAATAATAAAATAATCTATCCCATCTCTAATCCAATTCAAGGTTTGTTTGTTAGTATTCCTGTTTTCCTTTTATTGGATTTATACAAGAAATGATGATACTATTTCAATGCTGTGTTCTAGAAAATCGTAACAAGAAAATGTAATAATAATAAATCCGCCATATCATCATTAAAATTGATTTTATCGAATTGGTGGTTTTGTCGGAAGACACATACACGTTTCTAGCTCTGCAATGTAATTTATTAGAAAATGTTCTCGCATCTTCGCTTTTAAAAATTGATAAGAATCAAATCGATCGATAGCGAAAATTTTTACTTCTTATTTCTAGTGTAATAACTGAGTATTATGAATGCGTGCTTTTGATTTTTTAACACAGCGATTTTATGGCTGTGTGATAAATTTGAAAATATTTTCAATAACGTCTTTATTTTATGATTACTTTTGGATTGTAATGTTGTTGTTTAAGACATGATTACAAGTAATGCAAAAATTATATTGGGAGGAAAATGTTTAGCACAAAATTAAACTGCTACCTCAAAAAGGTGATCAAATCTTAGAATAGATATCGCAGTAACATTAATAAGTTAGCTAAAGTTTATGACCCAAATTTCATTAACACATGTACTGAATATATTATCAAAATTCGACGATGTGATTCCGGGCACCCATGACGGTCAGCAAAGTTCGTTGTAAAATTTATATTTCTCTTGACTAGTATCTTTAAGACACACAAGATTATATAGTTTTTTATTTATCTTTAAAAAACCATTCGAATTCGGTGAATAAAGAATATCATAAAAGTACGTTATCATGACAATGTGATATGCCTAATGTGATATGTATTAGAATCAATTCTCAACTAAGAAAAGTTTGGTTTATGATAAATGTGCAATTTACTATGAAACGTCAACAAAATGGCATCAAAAGCATCTAAGTTTTATAACTTCGTTTTAATATCAAACTGCCTTATTTATGTAATTTGTGAAACTTCATTAAAACCCGACATAAGGAGCAGTGAATTTGTTTGCCATTGAATTTTTTTTGGCTCAAAGAAATCGGATGTTGGCCTACTGATAGCCGTACTTCTAAACTCTGGAATGTTCCCGTAACTTTAGCCCCATCGCGAGAGTCGAACAAATTTGTGTGAAAATCAAAATTAAGCAAACCAATCTATTCATCTACGCTGCATATATACCACCTCAATCAAATAGTGATCACCACGCAACTTGCATCGATGCGATTGATGAAGTTATTAATACCACAAATACGTCAGATTTAGTTCTTGTGGTTGGTGATTTTAATCTTCCAAATATAATCTGGAATTTGGACTCGGAACTAAATTGTATTTTACCATGCAATATAACAACAGATGCGGAATCTTTATATGTGGACGCCACGCTTGATTATAATTTGAACCAAATAAATACAATTACTAATAGTCCTAAAATTCCAGAATGCGTGTTACCTTTTGTCATAAATGATATCAATCGCAAATCTTTAAAAATTGTATTTGACTCAACTAATTTAATGGCGAGTTCCTAACATTTACAACCAATCAAATACAACTTCAAAAAAACAAACCGTGCAGAGCTACAAAGGTACCTGGATTCCATCAACTGGCAAACAACTCGCAAATCAAATGATATAAACGAAAATGTTGATAAATTTTTTCTTGACATGATGCAGCAAGGCTTTGAAATTCTAATCCATCAATTTTCCCCAAATTTTCCTCGTAGTCTCAGTATGACCTAAGCTATTAGATAAAAAATCGAAAGTATTGGTTACTAGTGGAAGTTTTTGAGATATCGGCCAAAAACTGAAAATAACTTATATGGCCGCAGAAAATCAAAAAATTATAGTGAAAATTCTTATCCATCAATTTTCCCTAAATTTTCCTGGTAGTCTCAGTATGACCTAAGCTATTAGAATCACAATCGAAAGTATTAGTTACTAGTGGAAGTTTTTGAGATATCGGCCAAAAACTGAAAATAACTTATATGGCCGCAGAAAATCAAAAAATTATAGTGAAAATTCTAATTCATCAATTTTCCCCAAATTTTCCTTGTAGTCTCAGTATGACCCAAGCTATTAGAAAAACAATCGAAAGTATTGGTTACTAGTGGAAGTTTTTGAGATATCGGCCAAAAACTGAAAATAACTGATATGGCTGCATAAAATCAAAAAATTATGGTGAAAATTTTAATCCATCAATTTTCCCCAAATTTTCCTTGTAGTCTCAGTATGACCCAAGCTATTAGAAAAACAATCGAAAGTATTGGTTACTAGTGGAAGTTTTTGAGATATTGGCCAAAAACAGAAAATAAACTAATAAAAAAATTAAAATTTTCAAAAGTATTGGTGACCTAGTTTAGTCCAGCATGAACAGATCCTAGAATTTTATCCTAAGTTTTGGACCACTGATCAATACTTTTATCCAAATTTCATCGTCATTCGTTTAGTATGGCGGAAAGAGGGAATATTGTTAAATTTCAAGATTTCATTTACCGAGTTCCTTTACTTCGGAGACCAATCAATTTGTCATTTTAAGGATCACTTTTAATATTTTATTCCGCTGGAATGTTTTATTTAGTGAAAAAAGAGATACAAAATGAATAATAAATTTCCGCTGGCAATTATATAACAAATAAAATTCTTTTTTGTGATTGTGCTGCCACTTGCGGCGAGTAGCGAAATCTCTTATTTTCCGCTGAGAAATTTCCGCTATCGTATACAGCATCTCTTCTATTCTGAAGAAGTACGTTGCTATTTTAGCAACTCCATTATGTTACGTATTCAACCACTCCTTAAGCACCGGCGTGTTTCCCGAAAAATGGTAAATTTCAAAAATTACACCAATTTTTAAATCGAGTAAACGAGATGACGAGTTACATGCTACAGAGGGATATCAACTACATCATCAATTCCGAAATTGTTGAATTAGTATTATGCAACAACTTTAAATCTACAATTACACGCCATGTAATAATAAACCAGCACTGGTTTATGCCTGGCCGATCCACATTAACTAATCTGGTTGAATTCACCCGTAAAATAATTTATGAGATAGAAAACCATCATCAAGTTGATGTAGCGTACACGGATTTCAGTAAAGCATTTGATTCCATCTGCCATCAAAAAGCACTCTAGAGTTTATTCGCATTTGGGTTTTCACTCGATTACATAAATTGGTTCAAGGATCATACATCGGGCCTTGGCTATTTATTGTTTTCATAGATCTAATAACCAAGATAATCAAAAACTGAAAAGTGCTCATATTTGCTGATGATGTGAAAATTCTCGGAGTTAGCAGGACTTATTTTTAAGTAGATTTTGGCGAAGCTAATTAAAAATAAAATTACACAAATTTGAAATATGTATGGAATATAGTGCCATCTATTGTTAAACATTTCAGTAAATTGTTTAGGTTAAATTTAAAAATAAAAAATACATAACAATTCTCTTTTACATACCGGCCCATCAAGATGGGAACGGAAAGCACTTTAAAGTGATGGACCCACTTCAAAGGGATTTAACAAATAATTAAAATAACATTGAAGTATATAAACATAGACGACTAAAGCAATTTGAATCTTTTGATCAATTTATAGTCACCAAAAGCAAGGAATCTTTTGGGTTTATTTTACAATCTTCGACCGTTTGATAGACTTATTGGTCAGAGACACCTCTCCTTAATATTCATGATAATTAAATCCACAAATACATTGGCTTGAGGCTAACGACTCATCGTTAGTACATCTCGTTTTTTGAAATTCGATTCAGTGTTGTTCTATTTTTGGCATTGTTGCAGCATATGTAAGTACTCATCCGGATATGTCTTACAAAATATTTGAGAAATCCGACTAAACGTTGGTCAGTTTAGTAGTTATCCGTAAAACCATCATAAGAGCCATCTGCTGGAGTTGAAATTGGTCGTCCCGCCAATTTACTGCATGGAGGTGGAGGGTAAGAATCTTTAGGAACATCTTAACTAAAATGATAATTCTTCATGGTATATTCTAGTAATTGATCATGTGGTTACGTGTTACCTCTTGAAGGACTTTGTGGAAGCTCCTATAATCCACCGAAGTTACAATTAAATTAATCTTCTCCTTCTTCATGTTTCGTACAATATTGGGAGATTCCCTTGGATTTCATTTTATATGTGAATAATTCAAACGTTTGTTGTCTCAATTTTTGGTCAGCTCCGATATAGTTCTCTCATCAGATGCGTATGTGGTTTCCCTCGGCGGGCAATAAATGTTTTTAGCACTACTATAAAACAATCATAAGAAAATACACTCATAATTTTCGTCGGTTCTGTAACACGAGTGGCATTTCCATATCTTAAATGGACTACGTAAATCGACATCTGGGATAGTAAATGTTAATGATGGTAGCGCTATTGATCCTTTTTTTCAAATATGATTAGATGTAGCATCTAATACGTTTATATTACAAATGCTAATTGCAGCTGAGCGCCTACATAAATGAAAGAATCCATGCAAATCCTAGCATTGTTCTCAAGAAACTACTAAAATTGAACATAAATTGAAACTGTAAGTTTTTGTTTGTCAGCATAACTGTTGGCTCTTTCTTTAGTACTGCAATAGATTCGCCAAAGTTAGTAGTGAATAATAATTATAAATACTAGTATAATACAATACGGTACAACATATGTTTTGAACTAATTTAAAAATTGTGGACCATTACACCATAATCGGTCGAGACAAAAAGTCGGCAGAATTATCGGTACATGGTACATGACTCTAAACACAATGGGACGTTACATTCTAACTAATATCAACACGGTTTCTATAAATTGCTTTAATCTATTGGAACTGGTATACCACAACACATGCTAATGCAATTGAATCTTTAACGCAATTGACTAAGTTACTCAAGACTTCCTCATTTCTAACACTTCTAAGATATCTAGGTAGACATAAGCTCCGTAAACAGATTTCGAGGCACAAACGAATCCGCACAACTGTCGTGTCTGAGCCTTTACTGGTGAAATGTGTGGGGTCGTGAATTTTACTAGATATTTATTCCTACTTATTTACACAAATTCCTCTTAATTCCAATTTGATTTGTAAAAAAAATGATTAAAAACAATAAGATTGTAATTTAAGTTCCAAACTAAATCAGATCAGATCATTTTTTAAATTTTGCCGGAAATGATAAGTTTTGATAAAATAAACTGTATTTTAGTGGAAAAATTCGGTATATCTACAATCCAGGCTGATTGACTGTTCGGAATGAAATTTCAAACTTATACTTTTTGGACTAATTGGGAGATCCTTGTGAAATTAGGTGGAAATCGATATACCGAAGTGACAGCCTCCATGGGAGCTCTTTTGTAATGATGTTGAAAAGATATTGCATTTACAAAAAACGGAATAGAATTAGAAAAGTCAAATAAATTTAAAGTTTGAATTTTCAGCAAAGGTTAATTTTGTTCGTTTTCTGATATTTACGCAAGAATAATGATTTTTGATTATACAATACAGTTTTATCAAAAGTCCGGTAAGTTTGATCGAGATCTATATATACATTCGTAGTAAAATAAACTCGGCTGTTGGCCACAACATACTCACCTCTTCATGTTTTAGTTTGCAATATTGTAAATGAAAAGTACGAGGTACAAGAGACGGATATAGATTGCTGTAAAATTTTTAATTCAAAATGTTGTACTAATATAGTCGGGAATCAAACCAAATAATCTGAAACTCAAACCATTTAAGCTTGTCCTACTTATATTTAAAAAGATTTTAAAATAGTTCAACTACAATATTTGAGTTGCATACACAATTACACTAATTTCTGATAAATTTTTAGCGGTTTTCAGGTGGTTTTGGTTAGGTGGCTGAATGATCAAGACACCAAGGTGAGAAAAATTCGCACCAAAAAAGTTGAAGTTGTGTATTATTGGTACTAGGTTATTTTAGTTTTTTGTCTCAATGACCAACTTCATGTAGAAGTCAGGACCTGAATCACGATCTCCAGGAATGACCGATAATGTCAGTCATCTAAAAGTTGAAAGCTCGTTCGTTCTTGAAAAACCTGAAATCATGCATTTTCAGAACTACATAAGTGGTTTTAGTTTTGTAACTCAATGACAACTTCAAGTACTAGACAAACCAGACTCATGATCTCCAGGATGACTGATAATGGTCATAATCATCATTGAGTAAAAATAACATCAGACATCTATATAAGTGAAACTTTCGTAGCAAAAACGGCAAGGCGTGCATTTTTAGAAATAGATGGTTTTAGCTATATTACTCTATGCCCAACTTAGAGATTAACTCTATGGTTTCATACTTTTAACACTATGCGCCGTTGGTACTTGGCGAAACACATTAACACTTAATAAACACATTAAAACACTTGTTTATTATTTCGCACAAAACTTTTTCTTTTATTTTTTCAAAAATGTTTAAAAAATTACTCGATTAATTTCGACTTGTTAGGTCATCATCAGGAGTATCTACTGATTGGTAAAAATAAAAATTTAGTTATATATAGTAGAAATAAGCAAAATGAAATAAAAGAAGGAGGGACAAAAAATAGGCAATAAAAATTAATCTATTGATCGTTCCAACCATCTTTTGTTTACACGGAAAAATTACAAATAAAAAAGAGGGGGTGGAATAGCAGGTAAGCGATTAGTTATCGGTTGAGTAACAAAATTCAAGGTATATTGAAGTGCATTTAATTACCCGACGTATTAGTCATATTATTAAGAGCGTGAGAATAAAACAGGGCGGGATCTGTAATTGGTGAGAAACGGATTTCTCTCTGTTCGTTAAGGATATCTTGGTTAAGGAATATGGATTTTCGAATTTCGTAAGATTCTAAGGTATCTAAACGTCTGCTTTTAGGTTGTATATGTAATATGTCTAAATTGTTTAAGCTAGCTGTATGATTTTCTAAAGTTAAATGATTATGGAACGTTGATTGATTGCAACCAGATAAATGTTCTTTAGATCTAACTCCAAAATTGCGCCCAGTCTGTCCGATATATGAGAAACTACAATCATTGCAATTAATCCTATAAACACCAGACTTGGAAAAGCGATCAAATCTAGGATTATTGTTAAAAACCATTCTCTTTATTGTGTTATTATTATAAAAAGCAAGACTAATATTGGTATAATCGGACACGATGTTGCTAATCCGGATTAGCAACATCGTGTCCGATTATACCAATATTAGTTTTTTTAATATTAGTTTTGCTTTTTATAATAATAACACAATAAAGAAAATGGTAATATTAAACCCAGTGTTCCCCTAATTTTCCCGGAAAACTCATGTCTTCTAGTTGGACTGGGTCTAGTACAAAGTGAAAACACTTATCCCAAGAGTTGTAACCTCTTAGAAATATCTTAGGACAGAGAGTTTGCACTTTAATTTCGACCTTTAAAACTTATGAATATTAAACTCAGTGTTCCCCTAATTTTCCGGAAGAATCATGCCTTCTAGTTGGACTGGGTCTAGTACAAAGTGAAAACACTTATCCCAAGAGTTGTAACCTTTTAGAAGTATCTTAGGACAGAGGGTTTTTACAACTACAACTTTTGAATATTAAACCCAGTGTTCCCCAAATTTTTCAGGAAAACTGAAAAACCAACTTCTAGTTGGATTGAATCTAGTACAAAGTGAAATCACATATCCCAAGAGTTGTAACCTCTTAGAAGTAACTTAGGATAGAGGGTTTTTACAACTACAACTTTTGAATATTAAACCCAGTGTTCCCCTAATTTTCCCGGAAAACTCATGTCTTCTAGTTGGACTGGGTCTAGTACAAAGTGAAAACACTTATCCCAAGAGTTGTAACCTCTTAGAAATATCTTAGGACAGAGGGTTTTTACTTTAATTTCTGCCTCTACAACTTTTGAATATTAAACCCAGTGTTCCCCTAATTTTTTTGGAAAACTCATGTTTTCTAGTTGGATTGGGTCTAGTACAAAGTGAAAATACCTATCTCTAGAGTTGTAACCTCTAAAAAGTATCTTAGGACAGAGGGTTATTACTTCAAAATTTACCTTTAAAACTTTTGAATATTAAATCCAGTGTTCCCCTAATTTTTTAGGAAAACTCATGTCTTCTAGTTGGATTGGATCTAGTACAAAGTGAAAACACCTATCCCAAGAGTTGTAACCTCTTAGAAGTATCTTAGGGCACAGGGTTATTACTACGATTTGTACTTCTACAACTTTTGAATATTAAACCCAGTGTTCCCCTATATTTTGCAGAAAACTCATGTTTTCTAGTTGGATTGGGTCTAGTACAAAGTGAAAACGCCTTTCCCAAGAGTTGTAACCTCTTAGAAGTATCTTAGGACAGAGGATTTTTACTTCAATTTCTGCCTCTACAACTTTTGAATATTAAACCCAGTGTTCCCCTAATTTTTCCAGAAAACTCATGTTTTCTAGTTGGATTGGGTCTAGTACAAAGTGAAAACTCCTATCCCAAGAGTTGTAACCTCTAAGAAGTATCTTAGGACAGAGGGTTTTTACAACTACAATTTTTGAATATTAAACCTAGTGTTCTCCTAATTTTCCCGGAAAACTCATGTCTTCTAGTTGGACTGGGTCTAGTACAAAGTGAAAACACTCTTAGAAATATCTTAGGACAGAGGGTTTTTACTTTAATTTCGACCCCTACAACTTTTGAATATTAAGCCCAGTGTTCCCCTAATTTTTCCGGAAAACTCATGTTTTCTAGTTGGATTGGGTCTAGTACAAAGTGAAAACACTTATCCCAAGAGTTGTAACTTCTTAGAAGTATCTTAGGATAGAGGGTCTTTACAACTACAACTTTTGAATATTAAACCCAGTGTTCCCCTAATTTTCCCGGAAAACTCATGTTTTCTAGTTGGATTGGGTCTAGTACAAAGTGAAAACACCTATCCCAAGAGTTGTAACCTCTTAGAAGTATCTTAGGATAGAAGGTTTTTCCTTCGACAGTTACCTCTAAAACTTTTGAATATTAAACCCAGTGTTCCCCTAATTTACAGGAAAACTGAAAAACCAACTTCTAGTTGGATTGAATCTAGTACAAAGTGAAATCACATATCCCAAGAGTTGTAACCTCTTAGAAGTAACTTAGGATAGAGGGTTTTACAACTACAACTTTTGAATATTAAACCCAGTGTTCCCCTAATTTTCCCGGAAAACTTATGTCTTCTAGTTGGATTGGGTCTAGTACAAAGTGAAAACACTTATCCCAAGAGTTGTAACCTCTTAGAAATATCTTAGGACAGAGTGTTTGCACTTTCATTTCGACCTTTAAAACTTTTGAATATTAAACCCAGTGTTCCCCTAATTTTTTTGGAAAACTCATGTTTTCTAGTTGGAATGGGTCTAATACAAAGTGAAAACACTTATCCCAAGAGTTGTAACCTCTTAGAAGTATCTTAGGATAGAAGGTTTTTCCTTCGACATTTACCTCTAAAACTTTTGAATATTAAACCCAGTGTTCCCCTAATTTACAGGAAAACTGAAAAACCAACTTCTAGTTGGATTGAATCTAGTACAAAGTGAAATCACATATCCCAAGAGTTGTAACCTCTTAGAAGTAACTTAGGACAGAGGGTTTTTACTTTAATTTCTGCCTCTACGACTTTTGAATATTAAACCCAGTGTTCCCCTAATTTTTCCGGAAAACTCATGTCTTTTAGTTGGACTGGGTCTAGTACAAAGTGAAAACACTTATCCCAAGAGTTGTAACCTCTTAGAAATATCTTAGGACAGAGGGTTTGCACTTTAATTTCGACCTCTAAAACTTTTGAATATTAAACCCAGTGTCCCCCTAATTTTTTTGGAAAACTCATGTTTTCTAGTTGGATTTGGTCTAGTTCAAGTGAAAACACCTATCTCAAGAGTTGTAACCTCTTAAAAGTATCTTAGGACAGAGGGTTATTACTTCAAAATTTACCTTTACAACTTTTGAATATTAAACCCAGTGTTCCCCTAATTTTTCAGGAAAACTCATGATTTCTAGTTGGATTGGGTCTAGTACAAAGTGAAAACACCTACCCCAAGAGTTATAACCTCTTAGAAGTATCTTAGAACAAGCTGTTTTTACTTTGATTTTAACCTCTAGAACTTTTGATTATTCAGCCCTGTGTTATCTTAATTTTTCCGGAAAATTCATGTTTTCTACTTGGATTGGATCTAGTAAAAAGTAAAAACACATATCCCAAGAGCTGTCAGCTCTTGGAAGTATCTTAGGACAGAGGGTTCTTACTTTTTAGAAAGGTTTTTAATGAGATTGATGACCACCTCATAGAATCTTGACTTTTATTCTTTTAAATTCCAAGCAAGTTTTAATAATATTTATATTTTAGGCTTATTTTCAATTTATTGCCAATTAATTAAATTTATTGCAATTGTAATAATTTTTGATATTTTAAAACTATCGGTAAGAGCTATTATTCACAAATGCATATTTAACTTTACAAATATTTATATTTTTTGTTGCGAAAGAAAATCTTTATGTAAAATATAGTTTCGCCTAAATGTTGAGTTTTGGTGTATATTTACTAATACATATACAGATTTTTTTACTTAGGATTTATTTAGGAAATATTTCATTCCGGTAATTCGCCGGAATGTTTACTTTCACCAATACTATTACAATAAGTACAAACTTAAACTTCTGATGTCATCTAATCTATGTATTATCCTTTGTACGACATCAAAATATATTTTGTACATAGCAGTAAACTGATTGTGTACTGTTGTCTGCAATATTATTTTAAGGATTATGCTGTTTAAGGTTGTTTTATCTCCAGATTCGCTCGACTTATATTTTCTGATATTGAAAACCCCGTAATAGTTTTTTATGAGTTTTGGGTTATTATTTAAATTTTATTTGGTAGTAAAACCAATATTTTTTATTATAAAATGCGCAAAACTATAAAGTTCATATAATTCATACAAAAATATATGTAGATTATATATGTAGATCCTTTTATTGCATTTAGATTTCGCCTTAGAGTAGAAACGCAAAAATGTAAATGTATAAAATCTACTTTACATTAAATTATGTTTCATCGACAAGCTAGAGAGCTTTCGAACGAAACAATTTTTTATTCACAAAAAGTTTTATGCTAATTACAGACGAATATGCAAGAGAATTCCATTTTCATTCTGTTTTATTATGAAGGAAATATGGTATTCACAAGGAATTAAATTGCTCTATCCCCTTAGACCATCATACTTCTATAACAAAATTATCATTATCTTATTTTATTTTGTGTTTCCATTCCATTTCCAAATAAATTAAATTAGTTGATGTGACATTATATTTGTGTAACTAAAATGGTCATAATACTACCTGAGTCTACCTGCATGCCATGCATGCTTAATCGGCGAACGAGTACGAGACGAAGAACAAGACCAAATCTTCGTCGAATATCCAGTCGTGACATTAGTATAGTGCCATGTTCGATTTTAAAAGCGACAGCGATCGATTACTCTGTAAAAGCTAAAGTGACACGGCAAAGGGCGGTTCGATTCCACGATAGAGCTGCAATCCCGTATAAATTGAATAGGTAAAATGATAATTTCAAAATATAATACATTAATAATAAATATTTTGTGTAAATTTTATTTAACATCGATTTAATGTTTTCTTTATGTTTTTCATTCCAGAAAATCACTTGGCGGTGATTCCAGTAGTCGGCAAATTCGTTGCACTCCTGACTGGAGTGAAAATGCAATTGCAAACGACCATTTATGGGTTCCAACTTCAATATCGGGAGATTGTTGTTATGTAGGAGATAATGACTGCACGGTGGGAACTATTATTAATTAGTCTATGCTATTTCTTGATTATATACATAACCAAACATTTTTATTTTGTTATACAGAAACATGGGCCAAGAATGAAATGTTCTGCATGCAAAATAATTGCGCACGCTAGTTGTATATCGATTTTAATGGAACGTACGCAATTAGCATGTAAACCTACGTTTCGAGATGTGGGCGTACGCCAATATCGTGAACAAACGACAACTCATCATCATTGGGTTCACAGGCGAACCGAAAAAGGAAAATGCAAGCAGTGTGGGAAGGTAAGAACAATTTTTTTTAATCTACCAATTTGTAATTAAATTTATTTCTAATATGATTAAACTGTATATAATATATACCAAAAATTGTATGGTTTACCAAATGGAAAATTTATCAAATTGTTGTCTAGGTTTCATCATTTTTAATTTAAAGGTTAAACATATTCTCGAAATATTTTGGTATTGAACTCTTATAAACAGCTGTTTACCTTTTTATGGTTGCTAAAAATAGCGCTACGTTTTCATAAATTTAGTCTGGCTCTTTACAACCTCCACGTATTTTTACCCCTTTTTCCATTATTTTTGTGGACTAATTGTTTTCGGATTATTCGAATGGTCAATCAAACGAATCACTTGATACGATATAAATTAAAGATAGTTTCGTTACGGCCATTTTGGTAGCAATACTTCAACGTTGCAATCTAGACCTCCATTTAGCTGACACCTCATCAAGTGAATTATCTAAAACCTAAAGTTGGGCCTAATTGGTCATCGAGAGAAAATTTTTAACACCTCAAGAAAAATCGTGCAAAAATGAATTCTATCAATCCCAATCAGCTTACCCCAATAATTGGTTAGGCCTACATGAAACGGTAAATTAAAACATGTATAAAAGATTAACGTACCATTTTTGAAGGTGTTTGTTATAAGAAGAGATGCGCATGGAACACAAATTGAATTTGCGGATTTATTTTTATTTGTTGTATTAAATTTAAGTGTTTATTAAATTATATTAAAACGCAAATTTGACGTAGTATTAGACACTGATAATTATAGTCAATTAATTTGAACGAAGGGTTTGACATGCTTCAACTTAAACAATATGCTTGGGTTATTGAAATACGTAAGTTTTTTATAAAAACCTTTGAACTTATAGCCATGATGCTTCACTGATTTTTTTAAAAGCGCATCAGCAAGCTGTCCTCTTGTTAATGCTCAACATGTTGAATTAATAGCGAGGATGCTACACAGAACAATGTGATACGCTCGCAACATCGTTTATTACATCGTCAACTCTATAACAAAAAGTGTTGTAAGCCACCTGACCAATTGAGACACATTAAACTAAATTTTTGTTTTTACAAAAATTCCCTTGACGAAGTGCCAGCTTGGAGACACATTCATAACTTCCCGGCTTGATTAGTTGAATACCTTTTTTAATAATTAGGTATATTGTAAATATATAACTTTTGTGTATTTCACTGTATTAAATTAAATTGAATTAATAAAACGATTGTAAATATTCCTTATAGGAATTTAATTCTTCCTCAGTTCCTTTACAACTATTACAAAATTTTAAAACTATTCGTCTTTTATACTATTAATGGGTCTTGATTATTATGCTCCTCCTACTTTTGTTCTGTATTGTGTAATAAAGTCATAAATCTTGTTAGTTTTAGTGTTGACTGCGTCATTCTATAATATTTTGTTAACTTTGTTCTTGTAAATTTCAAATGATGAGTGTAAGTCCTTTTCTAGCTTTCTGCAAAATGGTTCGATTATTATCATTGGCTGTAAATTTGTGTATTTCGGTTTTAAAGTGTTGTGCGTAATTTGATTTTGGATATCAACAAATTAAATACCATAAAAAACGAATGCAACACAACATTAATCGAGAGAATCAATAATAAACATTTAATAAAAACACATCTACAAAACATGACAACATCAACAAACACCGTTACCATAATCCAAAAATACGTAAGTGTAGCATTCAACAAAGCAACTAACAAAGTAATACAAAAAATCTGCAGTGGACTCGGATATAAAATTGCTTTCATAAACAACAACAAAATACAACAAAAACTAAAAGGCAACCAATATACCATAGACAATCCCTAGACACAGGGTTTATACAAACTAACTTGTAACGATTGTAACAAATTCTGCAAAACAGATCCAACACCAAATCAGGCACAACAATTTAAAACCGAAATACACAAATTTACAGCCAATGATAATAATCGAACCAATTTACAGAAAGCTAGAAAAGGACTTACACTCATAATTTGAAATTTACAAGAACAAAGTTAACAAAATATTATAGAATGACGAAGTCAACACTAAAACTAACAAGATTTATGACTTTATTACACAATACAGAACAAAAGTAGGAGGAGCATAATAATCAAGACCCATTAATAGTATAAAAGACGAATAGTTTTAAAAATTTGTAATAGTTGTAAAGGAACTGAGGAAGGACTCGTTTCATTAATTCAATTTAACTTAATTTAATATATATATAAAGTGGAAACTAGGTATAAACTAGATTTAAACAATAACAGCGCAATTTCACTTTATTCGATCTTTGCAATCTTCATTTACGTTCTACGATTTTAGTTTATTTTTAAAATTATTAATTTTAACTACAAATGGTGTAGAAGTGCATATTTTATAGCCAGCCAACATTTGTAATTCATATTTTCGATTTTTCCTACCTCAATTATCACAAAAGTGGACACAAATTCCAAACGTTTTCCTAAAATGTATGTATTGATTGTCTATCGAGGTCGACAAATTCGGTGTAAGGAATCGGTGCGTATCGAAATCTTACTTTTCAAAATCTTACTTTTACAAAATCTTACTTTTTAAAATCTTACTTTCGAAAATGAAAAGATCTTACTTTTTAGAAAAATCTTACTTTTTCTATAAATGTAATAAAATGTTTAAAAATTTTTTAAAAACCTTAGTATACTTATGATTAGTATAATTATCCTTTTTTTAATTGAACTGTGTGGTCGTTCTGAAAAGAACGGAAATAATTCATTCATTAAATACTCGTAACTAAAAAATATTAATTCACTTGTCAAAATATATAAATAAAAAATTAAATAAAAAAACCCAAGTTAGTAATAAAAAATCATTTTGCAATTCATTTTCGCAGTGCCATATTGTGGGCTATATTTTTTAAGTAACTAATTTTATCCATGTTCTGCCTTTGTTTTATAACGTTGGAAATGTTTATGTTTCGTGCTAGTAGCTTTTTTTTACTTGGAAAGGTGCTCCAGCCCGTACTTGCTGTATTCGTGTTTTAGCTATTATTATTTCCTTTGCTAATTCAGACACAAGTTGATAAAGCCCAATGTGTGATTTCCCAATTAAAACTAGCAACCGCCGATGCCATCCTTCTACGGAGTTCTGGGTACGCGGGACATTGCTTTCTATATTATCGAAAATTGTCCAAAAAATTGGAGAATAAGCTGGTTTACCTTCTGGGTTGCTCTTTGTTTTTATACCAGTTAAGTAGTTTTTCTCGAACCATATTCCGATTTTACGAGCATCCGAATTCATCGATTTTTTTAGTTCTCTATAATACGCTATTACTTCATTTGCTGGTACAAAAGCTAAACTTTTGATCATTCGAATTTGTAAAGCAAAATTCTCATCATTCCCATATCTTTTAACAAATCCTTGCGCTTGAACCTTTCGCCAAATTATCTGTCCAAAATGGAATAAACATCCTGTATACAGTGCCTCTGGAAAGAAGATTTTTAAAGCCGATACGCTCGCCTTTTTGAAGTCCGATATTATTAATTTTGGCTTTAAATTTATATTCAAATCGCATGCTAATTTGCAAATCTCGTAAAAAATTTCAACATATGCGGCTTTAGTTTTCAAGCTCATAATGCAAAACAATAATGGCACAATTGAATGTTGGAATTTGCCATGAATAGTAAATAGTTGGCGCATAAAAACTGGAACCACTTCGAACGTCCCATCCATTAGCCAACATTCTGTTTCTCCTAGGAGTTTGAGAGTTGATTGCGAATTATAATTAAAAATATCATTAGGTTGTCTTATTGCACTAGACCGCACTCTACTAACTTTCTGCTTTTGAGCCGATTTGCTTGGTAAGTAAACGCGCATTGTTGGTGCACATTTGATGACGTTATCTCTAATAATTTGAGATGGTAAGCTGCTTGAGGTTATTGCGTCATTTTTCACATTTGCATTTGTTTGAAATACCGATTTCTCATAAGGAGACGGATCATGGTTGTGGCTGGACGGTCCCTTTTTTATATTGTGTGAACCATTTATAATCGTTGTTACCACTCTTGCCTTACAAAGTAGTAATTTTGTGTCAGCGCGCATCCACTGGAAAGTATCGCCTTTTCTTTGTAAATGATACGCATATCCGTCGATAATTAACTTTTCTTTCCCCTTATTGGTTTTTACAATCTGAATATTCATCTCGAATGTAACTTTAAAAATACTTACGATATTTTTTTAACTACTATTTTCACTATTATCAATAATAACTACTACTACTCACTTATCACTTTATCACTATACCTTTAGTTAATTTACCACTTATTTATCACAATCACAAACGAAAAGATAAATAAACGATTATTTGCCATCACTTAAGATAATAGTATTACATGCAAGGAGTACAAATATTTTCATATTGGGAATCCCCGGCAACTCAATTTTAGTTATTTAAGGGATTTCCCTATTTTTATGAAATTTCTCATTATTTTTTGTTATTATTCGTGTGCCATACAAGCAAGAATGGAAAATATTTTCATGGGAATCCCCGACATTGAAATTGTATATAATTGTGTGATTTCCCTTTTATGAAATTTTTAATTTTTGTAATTTTTAGCATATCTCACACATAACAGATTTAAAATCTTGCTTTTCAAAATCTTAGTTTTGGCAATGCCATTTTTATTAATTCGGCCGCGCGCCCGAATTAATAAAAATGGCGTTGCCAAAACTAAGATTTTGAAAAGTAAGATTTTGAAAAAGTAAGATTTTAAAAAGTAAGATTTTGAAAAGTAAGATTTCGAACCCAACCCGTAAGGAATGTTAAATTGTAAACTTTGTAAACTTTAAACAAAATTTTATTAGTATTAATTAAGAAATATTCGAGTACTATCCAGCATAACCAAGTTTCCGAACTTCCTTCAAAATGCAACTTTGGGACCACTTTGAGACCATCAATACAACCTATATTTTGAACATTTGAGTGTCTAGAATATGTCCAATGATGATCAAACTTTTAGATTTAATATTGCTTAAGTCAACCCGTACAATTATGAAACGAATTTTAACCGATAGATGGAATATAGATTCGCAAATTTCCCGTTCGTTAGAACGTTTCATAAAAATTGTTTCAGAAATGGCTGAGCCCCGTGTAGAATGTACGCATGTTAGATCAAACTTTTCAAACCATATGTCGATATAATAGGTAACGAAATGGCGGAGTTTGGTTTTGTTTACTATTAGATGCAGATTCCAGGATTTTATTCCAGAACCCACTTAAAATCCTGATCATTAGAACCAGACCTGGACTACACACGCTATTTCTTCATAATTGGTTAAGAAGAGGCAAAGTTTCGTTTAGAGTTTTAGCATTTCAAAATCCCCTAAACCGAATTCCATGACTTCGTAGGTCAACCAATTTGACAATTTAAAAGAAACTTTTTGGATATTGATAAAATGAGGTACGAAATCACAAAGCAATAGACCGACGCTCAGCAGAATATTCAGTACAATTTATGTTTTGCGATAGTAATGGTTTATTTTAAATCTAACTATATATACTAATCACATCGATACGACAACTAATAGCCCTGTTACGAAAATGTCATTTATTTGACAACTTTAAAAATTGCATACGTTCTATGTTCCGAATCTGACTGTAGTTCCCAAAAGTAACAGATTTCCAAAATACAATCTCCCAAAAGCTTCTATGCTGATGTGACTTTTGCAATTCAATATATGTATTCCTTTAACGATACTTTAATCTTGAATCCTAAGTTCCTGAAAGTTTTTAAAATTAAACAGTTTCTATTAGAAACTGAATTATTTAATTAATTAAATGCTATGTTTTCCGATAAATAGATTGCAATATGGGATCATTTATCTACTCAAAACTATAATTTTGTACATTACTGTTGCCTCAGGTTTTAACATTTAAGATAGGTTCTTAAGAACAAATAGACTAAATTTAAAACGAATAGCAAATGTTTCAAATTATTACCATAAAACATGATAAATAAAGAGCAACATGTGACCAGAACCAAATATAAATCGAACAAAAGGTTTCTCTTTCGAAGAGGGGCAATAATAAACTAACTTTATTTAAAACTAAGAAACTATTTAATAATTGCACGCATTTAGCCCATTATTAAATTATTACAACACAGTTACCTAGTCAAATAATTTGTCGACTAAAACAACATACACTCAATCTTTAATCCGCGCACCTAAATTAGGAAGCTATACCGCAAAATAGCAATGATAGTGTCCTTTCCCCAGGTTACTTTTTATTCAGTGCACTCGCTTTCAAATTTCACTCGAAAGTGTCAATCTGCAATCTAGAATTTGTGTGCCTTTCAATTTTAACCCTCCTTTTTAACCAACTATATTTTTATTATTTTCAATAAATATAGCGCCATCTTGTGTCTCTCTTTCTATACTATAGAGATATTTGAATTTGTTAAGATAAAATAAACATTTTCGTATTTTCTTAAAACAAGGCTATTTTGTCACGAAAATCACACGAAAATAATATCTTGGACCATCACGTTTGATAAATAGGTCGCTCTTTATGTCATCAGATTCACAAATAGATTTTAATTGTCGGCTTTTTCCAGACTTTTCATCACTGCGTGATTTTGTTATACGCCAGAACTAAAATTTTCTTCAAAAAAAATTGTGTTAAAATAAATAAGTTTTGTAAAGCGCGGTAAAATTTAATGCGTTTTCCTTCGAAACAACCTTCCTGCATATAATTACATAACTGATTCGACTTCGTTCCATTTTCGCAACACGCATTTGGAAAGCCGATTTTTTTAATATTTCGTACTTTGCTTTTTAGTAGCCTTTTCTCATTTTCAGAAAATAATAACTTTAATGTGTAACCTTTTCAGCGCACCTAATTGTTTCGAAAGAGCCCTTTTTATGTACAAGATACGGTTCTGCGCGATATTAATATTTGCGATAACCACTTGGTGCTCATTTAACGTTTCCAGTTCGATTGTATACTTGAAGTGGATGTGCGAAACGTTAACTGGAATAAAATATAATTCAATGTAAATACAATTTTGTGTGTTGTATGTGTGCCCTAGACAAAAATATTTTACTCGCTAAACAAGGAGAGCCATTTACAAACCATAAACGAAGACTACACTTCCTACAATAGTTCGCAAACGAATCGATTAACCCATAACCCAAAATAATTAGACTTTTTAGCGCAGTATTCGTTCGCATAGTGTTCACTTTTCGTGATACACAAACGTAACACTTTTGCGATTCACTAACGCAATACTTTTGCATATGATTTCCAATAATTTTATCGAAGATTAAAAGAATGTTGGAAATATGAACACAAAATTAAATTTATATTTATTTTTAATTTATATTATTTTTTATTTTTGTGCTATGCCTTCCTCATAAAAAATCTGGTGATGTTACGGTTTTCCCTTGTTGACTAGAAACAATTTGGTCGCTTTTTATCTTCAACGATTGCAAATAAATTAAATTTCATAAAATATAAAATACTTACGTACTTTAACTAAAAAGTTAATAACATAAATACACAATGTGACGCCCTCGCTCAAGTAAAGAACGTTATATGATTTAGTTTATGGAATCTTTGTTTTATCCCTTTAAAATGGGAGAAAACAAAACAAAAACTTATTCGCCCATAGTTCGTATATTTACCATATTTTGCGAGTTTGATACGAACGTATCCAGATTTGATTAATGTTACCAAAGTTACACAATGAGTATAAAACCAATTTAGCATCAAAACGAATAAACTTTTCCCTTTAGGACCAAATATTACATTCACCATGCTTAAAGGCGAAAGAAAATGGAAAGATTGATAAAACCATCAACAACTTAAAACCATGAAACGCGAATACCAATATACAAAAAACTAGAGCAGATTGTGTTGGTTACACCATTGCCACTTTTACTACACAGGCCTCTGAGCTAAAATGATGACGAAACGCTAAGTCAACGATTCATCATATATTATCCAGGTGGCAGATAAATTTAAAAAAATAAAATTAAAGTACAAAATATATTTAGTTAAAATTATTACATCGAATTAGACGGTTATTCGTTTTTTATTTTCGTTTTCCAGTTTTTTAGTTTTTGTGTCTCCGCCTCGTTCCCATAAACATTTTGACTGTGACATTTCTAAATGTCAAAAACGTTGTTCTCCATATATTGCTGAAGACTCGTTAATCGCGTCGAATATAATCGCTGTCGTTTCAAATCATAATTTTTACTTTTGAGTTACGCCGCGTCGTACAAACTGTTGAAACCGAAGGATATGCGTTTTCTCATTTTTTTGTAATGCATGTACATTTTATATATTGGCCTATTTGTCATTTTTATTTAACAAAAGTCGATTTCTAATATTATCCAATTCGAAATTTTTGTAATTAGTACGTAGATTCACTAAAAATAGCAAAAAAGTACGAATATCAAGTAAAATACAGAAACAATACGTCCGATGGCTTCGATTAATTGTGTGACACTAAATGCTGTACTTTATTTTTTGTTTTGCTTATCCACGAAGATGACGTGTTCAATATAAACAAATGACATGTGGATGTCGTCTCGCATACTAGTTGGACCAAACATTTCTGGGATTGTTATTCGAAATGGCGTAAAATGTTAAATTACTAGATAATTGAAAAATTTTTAAAGTTGTGAAATCAACGTTAAACTTGGATAAAATAAATTTAACTTTAATTTTAATTCAAACTTTTAAGTAAGCTATTTCCTAATTTCAGAGAATTGATTTTTAAATTTTTTGATAGTTGCTTAATTTTAAAGATGGACCTCGGCGAAATGCGGAGTAAAGTGTAAATATGTTAACATTATTATGGCGCCCTCTTGATTTAGGCATAAATTGACGTCATATACGTAAAATGAGAGTAGTGAGGGACCTTTAGTAAAGATGGCATTGGTTACACTGACAATGCTTTTTTTCTTTTTCACCACTACTTAATAAATTAGTGCGCATATAAAGGATGATCCAATAATAGCTTCCGGAAGTTTTTTTTAAAATAAAACGCATTAAAATCAATTTAATAATCAAAAATTGTATTTGTGACGTAAGTTCGGTTTATGAGATTTAATGTTTCAAAATAATTTCTTTTAAATGTTGTCTGGGACTGACTCTTAGATGATCCATTCTATGGGTCCAATTTTTGAGCACTCTTTCGAGCATTTCGGCCGATATTTTGTTAATTACGCGTGTTATGTTCGATTCTAATGCAGGGGTCGATTGAGGTTTATTGATATAAAAAAATGATTTCAGATACACCCATAAAAAGTAATCTAGCGGCGTTAGATCACAAGATCTTGGAGACCAATTCACGGGTCCGCTTCTTGATATGATGTTATCATTAAAATTTTCTTTCAATAAATTGATGATTTGGCCGGCTGTGTGGCACGTTGCACCATCCTGTTGAAAGTACAAGTCGGCTACACCAATATCTTGAATTTTTGGCACTTAAGCTGATAGTTAATATTTCGGCCGAAATGCTCGAAAAAGTGCTCGAAAATTGGACCCATAGAATGGATCATCTAAGAGTCAGTCGCAGACAACATTTAAAAGAAATTATTTTGAAACATTAAATGGCATAAACCGAACTTACGTCACAAATACAATTTTTGATTATTAAATTGATTTTAATGTGTTTTATTTCAAAAAAAAATCCGGAAGCGCTTATTGGATCACGCTTTACAAAGCGGACTTATACTTTAATACAACTATTTGTAATTTAGTTTCTTTTGTATTTGTTGCTTTATCAAGGCTTTATATGTTGTTGCCTTATCCTTTTATGTGGCAAAGGAAATTCAGAAAATTAAAACCCAAAGGATGACAAAAGGCAAATGCTATTGCGTATATCACACTACTCATCCAGATAATTCAGCCAGAGGAGGAAGTGCAGTCATCATAAAAAAAGTATCAAACATGTTGAAGAAGCAAAATATGAAAAAGAAGAAATTCAGGTCACAGTGGTTTATATAAAAACCAACAACTTCCCTATTGTTGAGGCAGGATTGTACTGTCCACCAAAACATTCGATTAAATACTCAGAGTTCTTCAAACGTCTGGGAAAAATGTTGCTAATAGGTGGTGACTTCAAAGCGAAAAATACTCACTGGGGTTCTAGATTAACTTCAACTAAAGGAAAACATTTACTGATTGCCATTAAAGAAAATGGATGTCGATCCATTTCAACAGGAAACTCAACATACTGGCTAACTGACCTAGGAAAAATACCTGACCTGATCGATTTTTTTACAACCAAAAATATTTGGTTGTAAAACGGATCATTCTCCGTAGTCCTAACCCTAAGCGAGTATATCAATCAAAAAAAGAATAATACAGTACTATCCAACAAACATATGGACTGGGAAAGTTTCAAAGTACACCTTGAACGAAGAATACTTTTGAAAGTTCCTTTAAGACCTATGGATCAACTGGACAAAGAAGTAGAAAAATTCATTGCGGATATTCAACAATCAGCATGGGAAAGTACTCCAGAAATCAAATCAAGGTTAAAAAGAAATAACTATCCAGTAGAAATTAGAAATCTCCTTAGGGATAAACGAAAATTCAGAAAAAAAGTGGCAGCAAACTAGAGCTCCACAAGACAAAAAAAAAACTAAACAATCGTACTCAACAATTAACAAGAGAAATTCAGAAACTAAACAATGAGTCAGTTAATTTCTACTTAAGTAAGTTGACGAATGACAATAATACGGATTATTCGCTCTGGAAAGCAACTAAAACTCTGAAAGGGCCAATAATGCCGATTCATCCTATCAGGAAAATGAATGGAATATGGGCAAAGGAAAACAAAGAAAAAGCTGAAGGATTTGCTAACCATCATGAAAATATATTTCAACCTCATGAATATCAATTACGAGAAACATTGAATGGAAACACAATAAAAATTCTCGAAGATGCCACACCTACATCGCCTACTGATCTGATTTGATCTGATTACCGGAGAAATAATAAAGCAGCTACCAAGAAAAGATACGGTTAACTAGTACCATATACCCTGCATTCAGGTTAAAATATGTGCCAAAACTTTGACACATATGGCTGAGATGTTCATGATTTCCAATCCAGGAAAACCCCCCATATCTAATAACATCACCTAGGTCTATATTGTTGCTACCAATAATGTCTAAACTCTTTGAAAAGTTACTATTAAAAAGACTCAAACTAATAATTGAAAAATAACCTAATTCCGAATCACCAATTTGGTTTTCGCACTGAGCTCTCAACTATTGATCAAGTGCATAGAATAACCAATATCATTGAGAAGACTTTAGAAGAAAAAAAAGTTTGTTCCGCAGTATTCCTTGATCTAGCGCTGGCCTTTGACAAGGTTTGGCACGAAGGTTTAATCTACAAACTTAAATTAATCCTACCTAAACAGTACAGCATAATACTGGAGTCGTATATAACGGAAAAATATTTCAGGCTTAAGCAAGAAAATGAATATTCTGAGCTTAAGAAAATAAGAGCGGGAGTTCCACAAGGAAATGTACTTGGGCCAATTCTGTATTTACTATACACCCGAGATGTTCCAATCCCACAAAACAACACGATAGCCACTTTCGCCGATGACACAGCCATCATGGCAGCAGGTTATCACTCAGATACAACAGATAAATTTCAAACCGCCATAGAGGAAGTACACAACTGGACAAAAAAGGCGCATAAAATCAAATGAAACCAAATCTGTACATGTCGACTTTATAAACAAGAGATCAATACACAAACCAGTATATTTAATTAAATAATCATTAAATACCACATCCAAACACTGCTAAATATCTTGGTATGACATTAGACGCTAAGCTTCGCTGGAAAGCTCATGTAAAGAAGAAAAGAGACGAATTGGGATTAAAATACAATAAAATGTATTGGTTACTGAGAAGAAACTCCCATCTATCAATCCCTACTAGCTACTGCTTTATAAGCAAGTATTGAAGCCTGTCTGGACTTATGGTATACAGCTGTGGGGATGTACCAAGCAAAGCCACATGGATATGTGGCCAAAATAAAGTGCTCAGAAACATCGTCAACATACCATGGCTTGTCAGAAATAGCGACATCCTCAAAAATCTGGGTAAAGAATCCATCAAAATCGTAATTATGAAATTTGCTAGAAGTCATGAACCATGGCTACTTCACCATGTCAACATAGAGGCCATCCAGCTACTGGATAATTTGGATTTAGTTAGAAGGCTCAAAAGAGTAAAGCCTTTTGAGTTAGGGTAAAATCAGCTAACATAAATCTCTATCTAGCGCACAACAAAAGTGCGTTCAAATAATAAATATCAAAGCTGAGGAGTATCGATGGATGAACCCTTAAATTTCAGTAAAATGTAGTAATTTAAGTTAAAATAAAATTTCGACTAGATTGTAATTAAAAAAGAAACAATAAAGAAGAGTTATTTTCAAAAAAAAAGTTAAGTCAAGCATTCGAATATTTTACTCGATCCTTTTGGTTAGTTTTAACTCCAGACTTTCCACAAATACAACAGACCAATAAATTTATAATTTTACATTTAAAGTAGGAAATAAACGAAATGGAAGAAGACTTAAGGAATAGAATATTATAAAACCAGATGATCTGAGGATTACTGCAAAAGCCATTACATTTCAATTTTCCGATTTTCAAGTACAAAAATGAACGCAGTTTTCAAACCACATAACGAGCAAAACTGTCAACTTGGTGTGCACCCGTAATATTTTACTAGTCTATTACACTTGTTCAATTAAGAAAACCGACGAGTACAATAAAAAAACGTTTAATATCTCATTTAGAGATACTATTAGCTCTCAATAAATTTTAAAATCATCCAATGCTTAGGACAAATTTAGAACAAAAATGAACGACTATAAAATTTAATTATATTATGCATTAAAAATAAATAAACTTTTAACTAGCACTAAAGTCGAACAAGATATTTATTTCATAAAATTGATTTCCAAAGAAACAGGTAATTGATCCAAATCTCACCTCATACACGTTAGTGATCCTAAAGATTATTAACCCATACATTTTACAAAGAAAATTAGCTTAAAAGTTAGCTCAAGACAAAAAGCAAAAACGTCACTCGATAACTAGACCTAAATCAAATAACTAGAAATGGTTTCGATTAATAAATTTTAGGTACTATTGAGGAGTTAGTCACAGGCACGTTAGCTTCGTTGCTTAAAACGAAATTCTAAAATTCAAGACAATCTCGAGTTTACCGAGAATGTTTCGGATTCCGAGATCCGACTATTATCCTTAGATATTGCTAGCTCGCACGTTTTGAAAGAGCTAAATAGAGCCCTTCGTCTTCAACAAATACACTGAAATTAAGATTTCCAAAACATATCGTAAATAATAATTTCAAAATAATGTTATTTTGTGCTTAGAATAAAGAATAGCCTTTATAGGGTTTAGTAAATACAATATTAATCAAAATTCAACGGAACAGGTGTAAATAAGACTTATATTGTACACGCCTTTATCATACGAAGTAAAGAAATATTTGACTGTTCTTTTCTAACATTTGATTTGTTTTATGTCTTTATCAAACCGTATTTTGATTTTAATATCAAATAACTCCCGACTTTGACTATTTGTCAATATGATTTTTGGGACTATTTTTTGAGTTAGTAAAGAAAGCGCTCGTTTTGACCTTTAATGTTATCTTTTTACATAACTCATAAGAGCGTGTTGTTTTGTCATTTATTTATCGTAAACGTTTTAAATTTTATCTTAACGTGCAGTTAGAAAATGCGAATATTGAAGAAAAGCAAAAATAATTTTCGTTTACACGTTTAAAAATTATCTTACTGATTAGACAATTTTTTTTATTTTGCTTGCAGCAAACTGCAACGTGAAAACTGGAATAACAACATAAACATTTATTCTGAAGTAATTTTCTTTTAAATTTTATAACACTCGGTTTATTTAGACGAGCTTTCTTTCAACATGATTCTTAAGTGTCATTAATTTTTTGTAGTATGTGATACAAAATGAACGAATCGGCTTAAATATTAAAAGAAAACTACCCTAGCAGGTCCAATTGTTAATTGACGTTCTTTAGATTATCCGCTTTAATTAAGATTTGTCGTTAAAGTAAAATTGAAACTGCTTCCTGGGATGATGTAACTTCACGAAGTTGTACCTCTTTTTTTAGAAGGATATTGACGACTTTTCGATTATTATTTTCTATTGCGATCGCAACTTACTAGAGTAAGTTTGTGTACTACTCTCTCTCTCTCTCTCTCTCTTCCCTAATTTCGTTGATTTTTCGAGAACAAATTATTTGGTGATATTCATCAAAACCGGTCTGCTTGACCGGTAAATGATATAAAATTGAAATAGTATCCAATTTTGTCCTGGAGAAATGAGATCTACGAGTAAACTTCGCTAATCTATCGAATACGTGAGGTTACAACATTCTGCAAAAAATCATCTAATAAGTTCACGCTCAACTCCATATCTCTCGATCCAAGGCTTGGTTTTTACCACTACAAGGGGGCTGGATTGATCTCCCTTGCGACGTAGTAGAATGTGATTTGCATTTTGTTCAGTAGTTGCCGCAGCTTCTTTGTTAGAAATTGCGAATAGTGTTGAAAACGCAAGCCAAATCACGAAAACAAAACTCTTTTAGAATAATATTTCAAAAGTTTGTTCAAAATAAAAAAATTTATGAAATATTCATAAATGAAAATATGAAAATTTTGAGTAAAAGCTAATGGAATAGGTGGAAAGGAAAAGCCCCTTATTTTAATAGGATAAATTCCGGTGTAAAGTTGGTTGTAAAAAGCCATTATAAGGAAATATCACGTTAGAGTAAGACATTCAAATATCAGGAGAAGAGAGGTATCCTTTATTGTTGTCAAGCCTATTCTATCGAGATAAGTTCTGATCGAAAAGGTTGGCATAAAATTCTTGACTTAAAATTTTAGCTTGTGGTGTTAGGATGTGCCCTAATTGCCCTGTGGTATATTGCTTATTTGCACATGTTCGCCCAGATTGAGTAATATAAAATTCACATTTGAAATGTTTATTGAACGATTGCAGAGATATTAAATATATCATGACAACTCAAAATCATTATTCACATCTCTAGGCCTTAACGAATTGACCATTTTCTTTAAATTTTGTTTTAGATATTGGGGGCTATTCAAAATTATATTTTATATCTATCCTAATATAAGGTCTGAAATCAAAATTTTCTTCAAATATCAATACTAGGTGTTTGGCTGATATTTCAACAACTGAAATTAGCGACATTTTACAAATATGTTGTAAAACCGATAGAACAGATGGTCACTCCTTTATTTGGAACACCCATAGTAACAACTGGAATAAAATGGACTATAGTGTACTTTGGAGTATTATCATTTTTATGCAATTTATTTAAAACAATAAAAATACCTTTCGATGTAAATTAGTCGATTCCAAATTAGTTGATGTAGTGTAATCCTGACTCTTATCAATTCTGAAATACAAATACTTCTTTATTGATCCCGAAATTATTTATTTTATAAATCAAATTTAAACAATTAATGAATACAAATCAACACAAATTAAAACGTCAATGCGAAATGTATGTACGTAAACACGGTAAATTGAACAAAGGTTGAACATACGTCTGCTTTAAAAATAACAATACTGAAAATTATCCATTCGTTTTTCTAGCAATTACAATAAATTATTTATACAATTTTTCTCCCTAAAATGTTCGCTTGGTTCCCATACTGGTTTACTAATCCACATTTCAAAACTGAAGGCTTTGATCAAATTTTACTCACGGTAATCATTGATAATTTGGTGATATATCGCTGTTTTATTGGCGCCGTTCACATTTGTTGACCTGAATAAAAAACGTGGGGTACGAGTTTCAACGTAATTAAATTAAAATTTATCGAATAATTGAAATATTTAAAATTCTAATATTCACGGTTCTTTATACATAAAAACAAAACATTTTAAACTTTAACTCATTGCATCTTCATTCCCTGGGGTCAGTAAAAATAACATTTGTCTTGACATTACAAAAATTGATTCCACAAAAATGAAAACGATAAAAATGGAAATGAAGGAAACTCTGGGAAAGATAAACAGAATAAAGCTGCGTCTGTTGAACTTTATCCTACGTTATTACATTAAAACCCCAAAAGTATTTTAAATATACGAGGATAATAAAAATAAAATGTTATTACTTTTAAAATTATTAATAAGTATCCATTTATTTTTAGTAAATAAACAAATTAATTATAATTTTAAACAACAATTCCAATTTTATACAATCCTCTGCCGGGATTATTTTTAATTAAATTCAATACATTATGCTTCTTATTTTTGTATATCGTTCTATTTATTAGGAGATTAGTTTTTTTTTTGGTACATGTAAGAAAATATAAAACATTCTATTTATTTTATTTTAATTTTAAAGCACACGGAGAAAAATTATATTAAGGTAACTAAAAAAAGTAAACGAAAAAATAATTTTAGGGATTTGGAAAATATCGCCTTTTTCTTAATTTTTTTTTATATATGAATTTATGACGCAAAAATAATCAATAAAAATTCTGCTGATTTTGTATGTTTCTGTATATGATTTTGATATAAACAAATTTTCACTATATCTATTTGGTTTTCACTATTTTATAATTTAATTTGTTTGTAGCTCTTCCACAAAGCTGTTTCTACTTGCTATTCTTGCTATTCGTTCTTCAATTTAAATATTGTTTAGGGGAGGCTTTCAGTAAAAAACGTTATCATGAATTGGATCTTTATTGCATTTTTGGTCGCAAATTGAAAGCGAGCAAAAAATTAAAACCAATATCTGTGTTACACGTATGTGAAGTTATCCCATAATTCTATCCCAGAAAATAAAAATATTTAATCAGGCAACACTAACATATCAATAACGAATTTGCTCTTGTGTGAAGTTAGCCCAGTCCAAAATTTTTATCAATTTTAATGAAAAAACGAAAAATTATCAAATTTATTAAATTTGATTTGTTTATATATAATAAAAAAATTAAAAACTAAAGTACCAAAAAACTGTAAACTTCTGAATTGCATAGGGCGGATTGAAAATGAAACTACCTAGCGCTAGATGGCAGTACAAACACAAAAATTTTTGTTTTTTAGAAATTGCGATCTGTCAAACATCAGCTGTTAAAATTTCACCCAAATTCATCGATTAGTTTATTTGTTGTAGTCGTTTGAAGTAAGCAACTTTTGTGTTTCTTGAAAAATGGAAAAAAACGAATTTCGTCTCGTAGTAAAGGAAAATTACAGGCAATGTTAAAAAAGTTCGTTCCGTGACAAGTTCTGCGAGAACAGTTCATTTTCGGGAACTTGACACGGAACGATTTTCTTCTAATTCAATTAAAACTTAGCTGCTAGTGTATACATTTCAAAATCATATACCCCTGATCCGAGACATTTTTAGTTTTGGCGAAATAAATTTAGATTTATCGAGTGGGACGAAAAATTATATAAAAATCAATGAAATGCCCAGCCCAGAGTTCATTTTCGGGAACTTGCCACCGAATAATTTTCTTCTAATTCAATTAAAACTTAGCTGCTAGTCTATACATTTCAAAATCATATACCCCTGATCCGAGACATTTTTAGTTTTGGCGAAATAAATTTAGATTTATCGAGTGGGACGAAAAATTATATAAAAATCAATGAAATGCCCAGCCCAGAGTTCATTTTCGGGAACTTGACACGGAACGATTTTCTTCTAATTCAGCTCAAAATCAGCTATTAGTGTATATATTTCAAAATCATATAGCCCTGATCCGAGACATTTTTAGTTTTGGCGAAATAAATTTAGATTTATCGAGTGGGACGAAAAATTATATAAAAATCAATGAAATGCCCAGCCCAGAGTTCATTTTCGGGAACTTGCCACCGAATAATTTTCTTCTAATTCAATTAAAACTTAGCTGCTAGTCTATACATTTCAAAATCATATACCCCTGATCCGAGACATTTTTAGTTTTGGCGAAATAAATTTAGATTTATCGAGTGGGACGAAAAATTATATAAAAATCAATGAAATGCCCAGCCCAGAGTTCATTTTCGGGAACTTGCCACCGAATAATTTTCTTCTAATTCAATTAAAACTTAGCTGCTAGTCTATACATTTCAAAATCATATACCCCTGATCCGAGACATTTTTAGTTTTGGCGAAATAAATTTAGATTTATCGAGTGGGACGAAAAATTATATAAAAATCAATGAAATGCCCAGCCCAGAGTTCATTTTCGGGAACTTGACACGGAACGATTTTCTTCTAATTCAGCTCAAAATCAGCTATTAGTGTATATATTTCAAAATCATATAGCCCTGATCCGAGACATTTTTAGTTTTGGCGAAATAAATTTAGATTTATCGAGTGGGACGAAAAATTATATAAAAATCAATGAAATGCCCAGCCCAGAGTTCATTTTCGGGAACTTGCCACCGAATAATTTTCTTCTAATTCAATTAAAACTTAGCTGCTAGTCTATACATTTCAAAATCATATACCCCTGATCCGAGACATTTTTAGTTTTGGCGAAATAAATTTAGATTTATCGAGTGGGACGAAAAATTATATAAAAATCAATGAAATGCCCAGCCCAGAGTTCATTTTCAGGAACTAATTCAGCTCAAATCAGCTATTAGTGTATACATTTCAAAATCATATAGCCCTGATCCGAGACATTTTTAGTTTTGGCGAAATAATTTTAGATTTATCGAGTGGGTCGAAAAATTATATAAAAATCAATGAAATTCCCAGCCCAGAGTTCATTTTCGGGAACTTGCCAAGGAACGATTTTCTTCTAATTCAGCTCAAAATCAGCTACTAGTGTATACATTTCAAAATCATATAGCCCTGATCCGAGACATTTTTAGTTTTGGCGAAATAATTTTAGATTTATCGAGTGGGACGAAAAATTATATAAAAATCAATGAAATTCCCAGCCCAGAGTTCATTTGCTGGAACTTGTCACGGATCGAACTTTTTTAACATTGCCTGTAATTTTCCTTTACTATATGCAATTCAGAAGTTTACAGTTTTTTGGTACTTTAGTTTTTAATTTTTACTTTAGTTTTTAATTTTTTTATTATATACAAACAAATCAAATTTAACAAATTTGATAACTTTTCGTTTTTTCATTAAAATTGATAATTCACACAAGAGAAAATTCGTTATTGATATGTTAGTGTTGCCTGATTAAATATTTTTATTTTCTGGGATAGAATTCTGGGATAACTTCACATACTTCACAGATTTCGTCTTTCTGGATTGTGTTTCAGTTTGAATAAAACCAGTGATTTCCGAAGAAAGTGATCGAAACTCAAAACAACATCCATCTGGGAGTTATGCTTAATATTTACATTCATATCCCATTTTAGTTTTCCCACTTGACGAAATGGTACATATGGGTAAAAGTTCAATTCCACTACAACAGCGTTTTATTTTGCAGAAAATTAGAGCGAGATAAAAATATAGATTCTTTTCGTGTGTGACCCAACAGTAGTTTTTGTTTCTGAAATTTGTTGCTGTTGTTGAGTTGGTTGCCATAATTATAAATAAAAAATATCAAACAAACTATTTTTTATGTCAACCAAACTGAAAAAAATTACCCCACTCTCAGCACACTTTTATTTTTTTGATATTTTTATGGGAGTAACATAGATCTGCTGTGCTTGGTGCGTCAACACGTCTAAAAATGTATTTTTGGAAAAATAATATTGGAAACATTTGAATTTGTAAATTGTTGGTAATTCCAAACTTAATTGATTAAAACGGATAAAATTGGTTGAGGAGATTGAGGCAAATTGGTTAGAAGATTTTTAAAGTTCGTTTTCTGCCGGATGTATGTTTCCGTTAGAAGTTCTCAATTCAAAATTTAACAATAATACTACTCACAGTACCCACCCGTCTTCATCTTTGTATTGTGTCGCTATTAACTATATGTAATTACCTATACCAAAATAGTTCATTCGTCTACAAAAAAGCACCCTACCTAGGCATCACATTGTGCTGTACACAAAATATTAAATACACAGAATTTGCAGGTGAGAAATATTTTATTAAAAATTATCATTAAAATTTATTTTAATTTATCTAAATCCTCATATAATCACAACAAAATAAATTCTGTTTTGTCTAGTCCGGCTGGTGAGCGATTCCTTGAGGAATAGAAGGATTAAATTCCTTTTAATCCGTTCCCGCGGAAATATTAAAATTTCTATACTTGTATCAATTCGGATAATTTTGTGTGTCGCGTAACGCAATTGTTATAAACGAACGATTTATCTGTGTGGCTAACTGCAGCAGAGAAACTTTCGAATTTTAAAATGAAACTTTGCATACCGTTTAAGCCCAATTTGTGTTAATTAGTGCTCACGGGAAAAAATTAGTTCTAGTCCAGGAGCCGAAAAAACGGGAAAAGAAAATTTCAACTTTCGCCTGAAAGACGGAATAAATAAAACCCGATTTCTAGAAAAAACCAGAAATAATTTAAGCCTAATTTTAAAACTCTAAAGGCCGCTAAACTGTTGAAATTGTTGCTTATCATAGAAATATGATTTTCATAAATTTTCATTCATTAATCGAGGAAAACCAAACTAGCCCCTGAAAGATACTATATTAAAAGTACTTTATAATCACTATTTTAGTGCAAGGCAATTTTTCGTCAGCAAACGTATTTTAACGCGACAAAATACGCGTATTTTAGCTTGGAAGAGAATATGTATTCACTCTTTCATATGCGGATCGAGCGCTGCTTTAGACGCAAAGGATTTATTGCAGAAGTGTTCACACCGTATGGCTTCCATATTGAATTGTTAACTAGCCAATTCTAGCTAGTTGATTCTTACTGATAAACAACTATTGGCATTCGGGGCAAGAAAATTCATACCCTGACATGATTTTTTCATGGTTCTTGAGGTGGTGAGAAAATATGGACCTCTTATCGCAGCTTTTGCATTTGTAAGGTCAGTTGGATGAATGTGCCTCATATTATGTACTTTAATTTCCAGTTTTGGTTTACAACCCTTACTACATTAGGCACATTTAATGACATTTTCGGCTGTGTGATATACAAAATTATGTATTTCGAGTTCTTCTTGGTTTTTAAATGAGCTGAAATTTATTCATTTGGTTAGTATAGAAGTTGTAAATTATTAAACAATTCGCACTCATCATTGTTTCACTTTTCGAAACATTTAAACGGTCGGTCATGATTAGGGATGGAATTATGCAACTGAAGATATCTAAAATTATCGAAATTTAATTTACAAACTTGGCACCCGAATACATTATCCTGTACGATATTTTCCTCCACAATCGACACAATCGCACACAAGCTGGTTGGTGCTTTTTCGAAACCTGGTGGATTTATAACGTTAGGTAAATTCTCATAGTGTATTGAATATATATTTACCCGCATCCTTCACTGGCCGTTTCTATTAGGATTTTATTTTACTTTAAAAAATTTCGCAGGCTCGACTTTATTACCTTTTATCAATTTTTTTTGCGCCTGCTTGAATAAATTTCATTTTACATTTGTTTTTTGTATAAATAACCTTTATGAACTTGTCAAAATATTCCCCTCACATAATTTATAGCAAACCACCTTTTAGATAGTTTCGTAAATTATCCAAAATAATTAAACGGCATTTTTTCACCGCAAAAATAGTATTAAATTTTTAGTAATTTTTTGGATATACAATTGGCGGACATTAAAAATAAAGATTTTTTAGTTTTTTTCAAATAATTTATAGGTTAGGTTTAGTTTATGTCAAAATTTCCCCAACTTTTTGTAGCATAAAATAAAAATGTTGTGTCTCAGTCGTTCTAATGTAAATTTTAGTTCTTGTGTTTGACACTTCTCAGTAAAAGTTTTGTAAAATTTTTACGGCTAAGATGTTGTGGTGAGCTTTAGTGATAAAGAGAAAGCCAAAGTGCATGAAAATTAACCGGTATTATTAAATTGTTATTGGAAATTTTATCATTTATTAATCAAATCAATCACCTCCAATTTTATTAATTTTGATTGAGAAGAACACACCGAATAAAATTACAATTAAAGGGTGTGTTTTTAGAAGAAAGAAAAATCTTTTGAATATCAGTTAAACTAGCTTTATTGGATAGATAATTTTATGCCATTAATGCTTGAATACCATTTCGGTCATGTGGCCGCCGGGGCTGGCGCGTACATGGCGTAATCTGGAGGTCCAATTTTCGATTACTATCTCGCTAATATCTCGCCGAATGTTGTGTTCTAAGTATTCAATCGTCTTTGGTTTATCGACGTAGACAAGTGACTTAACATATCCCCAAACAAAATAGTCTAATGGAGTTACTACACAACACCGATGGCCAGTTAACAAGACCAGTACGTGAAAGTAGTCTTTCATCAAATGTTTCTTTGAGCAAATTGATTGTATCCCGCGCTGTGGCGTGTGGCACCATTCTGTTGAAACCACATTTCAGCTAGATTTATGCCGGCCAATTGGGGTACAAAAAAGTTAGAAATCTTGTCTCTATATAGCGTTCAACATTGACTGTATCATTCCGCCCATCATCGTTTTTGAAGACACATAAAGCGAGCCCATAAAGCGCACGAAACTGTGATTTTCTTCGGATATAATGGTGTTTCGGCAAAGGCTTGTGAATTATCTTCACTCCAAATCCGACAATTCTCTTTATTAATTTATTAATGTACCCATGGAAAATGAACATCAATATCAACTTATGCTTCAGTCCAATGGCCGAATTGGCGGCGTGTGCGATGGTCGGATGGCTTTAATTCATGCACAACTTACATGTTGTAAGCTGAGAACGACGTCAAATTGATTGATTTGTGTCTTCCTCAATGCTACGCTGTACATCGTCTATCGCTTGCTCGGTACGCACTGTTTGACGCCTTACTGGATGCATATTATCAGTTAGAGTATACATAGTGCGAAAACGATATTTATTTAGTTAACCGAATTACCCGCTCTGATGGACGATTATGACGATCGTAAAATGGACGTAATGCACGATGAGTTTGATGAACAGAACCATTATTTTGATAAAAAATTTCATCAATTTTCAAGAGTTGCTCTGACGTGAGTCTATTCATTATGAAATGGCAAATCAAACTAACGACAAAGCAAATATCAGCTGTCAAATCGGCTATCAAACAAAACAGTGTTGCCAAGTTATAGATGTGAACCTGTAAAACACACCCGTTACAAAGCATAACTTTACATAACTTTTTCGTCTACCGGAATACCAGTCAAAAACATTCAACTAAAAAACGAAAAGAATTTCATTCATAAAACTATCTACACAAGTTTTATGAATAAAACTTCTTTCATAAGAAACTACAGTCCACGATAGAAAATTTCCTGTAGTACTGTTCTGGCTTTTCCAGGGAATAGGGAAATGGGTAAAATAATTTCATGACATGTTTTTGCTCAATTGTATCATTTTGGCCTGCTATTGTAATAACTTTGGTGTAAATATTTTTAAAACAAAATTTAATTGAAAATGGACAGTATTTCAGTCACTAATATTTTAGTTGCGTTTGACTGAAATGCCTTTTAACACCCATACCGTTTTGGTAGCTTTATAAAATAACAAATTATAGCATACGGTGACTTTTCCTTCTAAATATAAGGGTCGTATTCTGATATGCACTTATGTAGTTACTGGGTGGGATGCCTCCCATTTTTTAAAAATCTGTTGTTTTTCATTATCATCTCGAACGAAAGCTTTCATGTAATTTCTTCATTTTGTTGGCCACTTAATCTTACTGTGGCCCTATTCTGGTAATTTCCTGGGAATGAAAAATTGGGGACAGAATTTACATAACTGTTATTTGTAAATAAGTTTTTTATGGTCTACTGAGGACAATAGTTTCTAACTAATTGCATGGCATTAGTCTAAAGTCATTGCAAGTAACCGCGCCCCTCATTTCGCTTATTTCCCTGATAGGGAATAGATAAAACTGCTTCACAACTGATTTTTAATCTTGTAAAATTTAAAAAAATAAAATGTCGCAAATTTCCCGATTTCGCACTTAAACCGTAACAAATGTACTACAAAATGTAAAAATGTGTAAATCAAAAATAAACTGTAATACTGGTATTTTACAAGGGTTCATCAGATCACACCGAAAGAAATGATAGGCTTATTTTTCTTAATAAAGATGAAAGTGGTAATGAACACCGAAAATGGTTACTAAGAAATTTACTCTACTTGGATGTTAAACAAAACAAAGAATGAACTCATTTGTCTTTCCTGCCATTTTTAAGCGAGAACAAGAGACTCTTTTAGTAGACTAAGTGCTTAGCACTAAACTAACATTCCGTAAGATTAGAATGCCAAAATGTCACCACGCAAAATGAAAGTCTGGTGTTCGAGATATGAAGAGTAGAACTAATACATGAGATTTGACAAAATGAATGAAAACTGTTTAAAAGCGTATATCCTGCGTATTTGAAGACCACAAGTTTCACTAAATAATAAAATAATTAAGATGAATATCACAACCGAACACCTTCGTGAAGTTGAATCACAACCCTCTGCCAAGTATAATGAAAACACTTGCCAAACTGTCGATTAAAAAGGTGCGTAGTTTTTTTCAGTCAATTCAAGTATTTGATTATTATTTATTATGCCATATTTTAAATCTGCATACAGCTACCCAGCAACTACCAAGAACATCTAAAATGTGAAGTTTGTGCAAATACTATGGATAAGAATCGATCTGTTTTTGAATGCTCGAATTTTCATCCTACATGCAAAAAACTCTACGACAAACAGAGCAGCATCTAATAGCAAATAAAGTATGATACGCCTGTGAATGCATCCCACCAAACAGTCTCCACTCTTACTAAACTGGATGAAACTTCTGTATCGTGCAATGAAAAGTTTAAATTACCTTGCATCGATGGCAGATGAATTGTTTAAAAGACAAGAATACTTGTTCTCGATCGTCGACCTATGATTGTCCAACACAAGTTCCGCTTGAAATTCGTGTTATACTGACTGGGTCTTCCAACAAAAAGCAATCAGCAAAATACATTGTTAATTGATAACTCAAAAAGTATAATTTGGAGAATATCGAGCACAATATTGGACCAATGCAGTACTTAAATCATCAGGCAAAGAGACCTCTAAATAACAAAGAGCTCCAAGCTGATAATCGAAATAAATATAACCTGCTCATCACTTTCAAAAATTGTTCTGCAAAGCAAGCACTCTTTCGTGAAAATCGAAGAAATAAGTATCTGGTGTAATTTTAGACTATTGAAGCTGCAAAGGATAAACCTACACTGCCGTCAAAAAATCCCGGACACTACATGTTTTCACTAAATATTTGTGTTTACGGTAACTATTCGTATTATTCGAGTAATGGTTGTACGAAATAATACAATATGCCCGAAAGGCACTAACAAGTTTTTGCTTAAGCAGTCAGTCCTCTGTGCACCAGGTTTGCAATGTATTCCTAAGGTATCATTTCCCATTATTCCTACATAGCTGATTGAAGATGATCTAAGGTTGCTGGCCTTTGCCTTAAACGACGCCCTAGCATATCTCACACGTACTCAATGGGATTAAGGCTAAGACTACGAGCGGGCCGAACAATTCGATCAATTCCCACCTCATCCTAATAATTTTTGACAACGTTTGCAACATGGAGCAGTGTATATTCATTTGACATAATTTAAAATCATTCCCAAAGTTGTATAATGTAGCAGTTTAGCTTAAAACAACACAACTGAAAGTATCCATGAATAAGAGAACAAGCATATTTTTTCGTAAATGGGACGGGGTAAATACGAAACGATTGCTACTAAAATTAAGAATATCATATCACCAGACGTCGCACGTATCAGTGATGCAACTCAGAACATCAGATTAAATTGCACATACTTTTCACTCATTTTATTACGAGTATTAAATCGAAATCAACTTTTACTATGTTACTATGATAATATCTTACTATGTGGCTATGTTACTATGTATCGGGTGGGCCATCTAACTTTTTTTTTGAACTAGCGGTTATTTTGAGTATGGTAAGGGTTATATCATTTATGATTTGACAGAAACTTAGTTTTATCCTTCCGCTGAACGAAACAACGCTGGAAAATAATGAAACATTACTTCGAAAATCATGATAATGTTGCAGAATGTGTGCGAAAATTGCGTGCGGTTTTCGGAAGAAACGACGCGCCGGGAGTTCCATATGTTGTTTATGGCATTATTTTGTGAATAAAGTTAAATAAACAGGCTTGCTAATTAATAAACCAATACGAACTAAGTAGCCAACCAAGCGTACACCCGAAAATGTTGATGATGTAGAATTGATGCCCAGAATTTGTGTGAGTCGCCGGGAACGTCAACTCGTCATCATGCTCAAGAATTTAACATTTCACGCATAACATTGCGACGAATTCTGCATAAAGACCTTGGTATGACGCCGTATAAAGATCAATTGGTTCAGGAATTGAAGCAAAGAGACCACCCATGGCGTTTTCGGTTCGCTGAGTGGGTTTGCGATCGACTTGAAGAAGATGCCGATTTTGGCAAAAAAAATCATCTTTTCGGATGAGGCGCAATTCCATCTTGGCGGCTATGTAAACAAGCACAATTGTCGCATTTGGGGCACGGAGAATCTACACGTGATCGTAGAGATGCCGATGCATCCTCAACGAGTGACTGTTTGGTGCGCTACTGCGCAATGATAAACGGTTTTTTGTTCCCGGCACTTGAAGAGGAGGACATAGGCAACATTTTGTTTCAACAAGACGGCGCCCCGTGCCACACAGCACACGTTTCAATTGATCGTTTGCGCACTGTCTTCGAAGATCGAATTATCAGCCGAAATGCTGATATGATTTGGCCGCCTTGGAGCTGTGATTTGACGCCGTTAAACTATTATCTTTGGGGTGCCGTCAAATATAAGTATTACGCCGATAAACCAGTAACGATTGACGCTCTCAAGAACAATATTCGCATTGTCATTGAAGACATAATGCCGCATACCATCGAAAATGTGCTCAAAAATTGGACCGACCGTATGGGGTACGTCAAGGCCAGCCGAGGCAGTCATATGAACGAAATAGTATTCCATAATTAATCGGAAGAATTGTGCTTTACTTTACAATGAAAAAATATTGAGAACTTTTTGATTTATTGCATTTTTTTTAAAAAAAAATTATTTGGCCCACCCTATATATTTCTATGTTACTATATTACTAAAATTACTAAGTTATTAGGTTACTATGTTACTTTATTCCTATTTTACTACCTTTTACTTAGCTCAAGGCGTTTACACTTACAGATCAGCTTAGTGCTTGATGACAATGCAAATTCAACTATTTACAGCACGCTATAAACAGTATTTCTCGTTGTTTTTTCATTTTATGTGTGGAATGGAAGTCTTAGTTACCCACAATATGCAGATTTTGTAAAACGTGGTGATTAAAAAGTGTCCTCGCCAAATATGCAAATTTAGAACTTAATTTTAATTGCATACTCAATAGTCTCGGTACTTCGGTACAGTCAAAGAGCTGTAATTTTAATTTTATTATCACAGTCAGCTGATCATATCAATTGTACCTTAACATTAACGTACACAACTGTATTTGGCAAACTGTCACTTATAATTTACTTTAAAGTGGTGTTAGTAATGCTGGTAATGCAAGTCTCAGTGTGGCGTACCTGGATGCAAACAAATTAGCTAATGTAGAAATTATAGCACGCCAACACAATGTTAATTAGTTTTATTAGTTTTCCAATCGGCCCTCGCATGTACTTATACCTAATACGCAATTCTCACAGAATTTCGTGTAATTCCTCTTCCAAAAAAAACTTGAAAAATTAAAGTTCAGGTATCAATCCGAGATTGCGGCAAAAGAGAAAAAATTAAATTACGGCGGAGATGGATTTTCGTTGGAAACTCGCTTTTATTCCATACCAAAGAAAGAGAAAGAAAATTATTTTCACTCAAACTAGAAATGTCTTTGTTTGATATTTTGTAGAACGGAACTTAGAGTGCGTTTCAATTGGTTTAAATACCGCATAGAAAGTTAAAACGTTAAAAATTGTGGTGAATAAAATTGTTAAACTTTTTATCTGCTTCAAGAGCTGATAACGCAGTATCAAGCAGTATCATAACACCATACTAGAAAATTTATAGTAAATCACTTGTACTTATAATTACATGCAATGATTCATTGGAAAAACTAATAAAGGACTCAAGTTTAGGAGTCTACTGTATTATACAAAGTGACTCTTAAGTAAGTACAATAAGTTCGAGAGGTGATGGAGAACACTAATCTGAATAAAAAATTATATGAAGCACATATCCTATCTATAACTGTTTTAGAGATAATCAAGGCTCTACTGTAAAATTAGTTTCTTTGAATTTCATTCATGACTTAAAAACTATTACTCATAAATTTCTCAAATAAACGTTTAAAGATTTGTTTATAAAGGGTGGTTAAATTTTAAGGGCCGACCTTGAATGTGAACCACACCTAAACGTCAAGTTTTTTTCTGCATTTAATTTGACATTTCTCAATTTCAGGCTAACTCAATTTGAACCATGGAAAGATACGGCGTTAGATATGGCGTTCAAATCAAAATGCATATCGTGCACTTCGTGATTTTTTCGGTCAATTTAATCTTCCAAATGTGCGTACAATCGGAAAAATCGTGCAAAAATTTGAGCAAACCCGGTCTGTAGGAGATTTTAAAACACCAGTGCATGCTCGTACAGCTCGTACAGCAGAAAATATTGCTGCTGTTCGCGATAGTGTGGCTGAAGAGCCGTCCACCTCAACTCGTCGTCGTGCCCAACAATTGCACCTCTCACGCTCGTCGTTGATGAACATTATGCATAAAGACTTGCATTTACTCGCTTATAAGGTGCAATTGACTCAAGAACTAAGGCCTCTTGACCATTCCAGACGTCGTCAATGGTCAGAATGGTGGCAAAAAATGGCAACAGTGGATGATCAATTTTCGAAGAAAATCATCTTCAGTGATGAGGCACATTTTCACCTCAGTGGATTCGTTAATAGGCATAATTGCAGCATTTGGGCGAATCATAATCTAAGAGTGATTGTCGAAAAACCAATGCACCCACAAAGAGTAACTGTTGGCGGTGCGGTTTATGGGCTGGCGGTATCATCGGACCGTATTTTTTCAAAAATGAGGCCGGTCAGGCAGTTACTGTGAATGGTGTTCGCTATCGTGAGATGATAACGAACTTTTTATGGCCCGAATTGGAAGATATGGATGTGGACGGTTTCAACAGGACGGTGCCACTTGCCACACAGCTAACGAAATAATGACTCTTTTGCGCGACAAATTCAATGGCCGTGTTATCTCACGTGGAGGCGATGTCAATTGGCCGCCAAGATCATGTGATTTGACACCGTTGGACTTCTTTATTTGGTTTTATTTGAAAGAAAAGGTGTACGTCGATAAGCCAGCAATAATTCAAGAGCTAAAGGATGAGCTAATTCGGCACATTAACGGCATAGAACCTCAATTATGCCTAAGCGTAATCGAAAATTTGGACCATCGGGTGGAGGTGTGCCGCCGAGGTCGCGGCGGCCATTTTGCCGATAATTTGTTCCACACATAATTGAACCATACCATATTATCAAAATAAAAAGAATTGACAACAATTTCCTAAATAATTTGTGTTTTATTCAAAATCAACATCGGCCCTTAAAATTTAACCACCCTTTATAACAGCAGTTTGTTGCGCGTTGCCAGTTCGGAGTTTCTTCCAATAAGGCAGTGCATTTTTCTGAATTTTAAATTCAGTACTTGCCTTTTTTTAACATGTGCTTTCTACCTACACTTAGAGTCTAGCGTCATGCCGAGGTACTTAGCGTTGCCGGAATATGGAATTTGTTGCGAATTCAGTATAAACGGAATATATTCTAATTTCCTATTTGTAAAGTTTATATATGTTGATTTCGATTCATTTAGTGTTATTCTCTATTTTTTTGTATAGTTATTCACTATATTAATAGCATTTTGTAGTTTCCTTGATGACTCAACAATACTAACGTCAGTGGTCATAACAGCTGTGTCATCAGCAAACGTTCTTTTTCTAGTTTATACTATTTTTGGCAGATCATGAGTATACAGTAACTATAATACAGGGCCCAGGACACTGCCTTGTAGAACGCCCGCCAATATTTTCTTTAGTTTTGAGTATTCCCCTTTCTGTCTCATCCGGAAGTAAGGGTCGTTGATAAATATCAAAATATTGTTTTGGTAAATCTCGTTGGAGGATAAATTCCAGACCACGGTGCCAAAGCTTATCAAATGCTTGGGGTACGTCTAAAGATATTGCTGAACATACTTTCTTTTTCTCCAGCGCCTCCTCAATTATATCAGTGATCTTATGTACCTGCTCTATTGTTGAGTGCCTTTCTCGGAACCCAAATTGATGTGCTGCAGTTTTTCGAAAATCTTTGATGTTGTTCTTAGCAAAGAAATCGGCGAATTTGGCCTAAAATCGGCCGATTTTTTGTCGTTTAGCTGTTTATTAGGCTTTGGAATCATTATGATTGTTGCTACTTTCCACTGTCTTGGAACATAACATAGTGTAAAGATAGCATTGATTATGTGATGTGGTTTCCTTAGTGCTTTTTCGGGTAGGGCTATGATTATTTACCCGTTATCAAGTCGTATTCAGGGGCTTTTAGATCTTTGAGGTTTTTGATTTCTTCTTTGAATTCTCTTATTGTCTCTCATTCTTTGTAGCTCTCTGTAGCGACCCCGCAGTGTCTGTAATTTGATGGGTGATGATTAGCACAGTGTATGCATTTCACTGGTTCGTTCTTACTTTTATTGCATTCTTTTGATGGATGTTTTCCAGCGCACTTCACGCATCTGGACTACCTATTACAGTATTTGCGTGTGCGGTTATACGCCTGACACTTGTAGCCTTGTGGCATTCTACTGGTGTTCTTTTTTAAGGTCTCAACCTTAACTTTCATATTTAGGATTGCTGTGATTCCATATACCCTATCAAAAAGGGGGAGGCCAACTTTGACTATTGCTCTTTCACCATTTGCGTTTTTAGTGACCTTTTTCTTTAGTATGTTCACAGCATTTATGATTTTGAATCCTTTCTGGCTAAGTTCCTGAATTATTTCTTCGTTTGGCATGTAGCCCTCTGGCCATTAAAGTTATGAGTGAAATTCGAAGAAATTAATTTTACAGTAGAAGCTTGATTATGTCTATAACGGTTACAGATAGAATATGTGATATAATATAATAATTTTTTTTTCAGATTAGTGCCCTCCGTCACCTTCCGAATTTATTATACTTACATAATAGTTAACCTGTGTAATTAGTTTACTAGATTCTATTGAGGTATTAAATTTTATTTTATAGTACTCTTGATTGGTTGTCTTAAAAGAAATCTTTTTCTTATTATCTATTCCCCATAAAGGGACGAGTAGAAAAATTTTGTACAGAGAATCATTCACACAATCATTTTTCACACAAAACAGACCATGGTAAGTCTCAATACCGCTCCATGTCTGAGATTAAAAATTCATTAACAGCAAGCAGACTCTCGAATCTGAGAATATCAAATGATCACTAACTTTAATTATGTCTGTTTATTCAACCATTTTAAATAAACTATAAAAGTTGCTTACTTTGACTTATTTGTTTATTCAGTTATAAGGTTGTGTTAATAAAATAGTTAAATCGGTAAATGAAAATCATAAAATGTGTTTTAACAATATTCTAAAATGATTGAAACTTAATTAAAATCTGCTGATAAAAACAAACTGATTTCCCAGATTTCTGTTGCTTTGACGCTCTCCTCTAACTATTCGTAACGCATTTCGACAACTTTTCAGTAATACCTGTTTTCCAACGTCCTTGTCTTGAAGGACACATACATGTTTGAAAAAAGCAAACAGACTTTGCTAACTTCTATTTATGGATTTCAACCGAACCAACGCAATTTCTTTAAACAGTTCATCAAACAAAATTAATTTTTTAAAAGAGGTTTTAGTAACCGACGGGTTCTTGAATCATACTTTTCTTTAGGACGCAAAGCACCAGGGAGCTAGTTAGAATAATTTCTACAGACACTTAGTTACGACATAATTATGTACAAAAATAAATTTTTTATCTATAAACTCGTTAGTTGTATCTGAATGCTTTTTTTGCAAAACCATGGTGCTATATTTTTAATAATTTGCGCTTCATGCTTATCCTCTATAATTACAGTCTTTAGGCTGACGAACCCTAGTCGCATATAGAGCAGTCCAGCCTCTAACAATAGTGTCTAGGCCAAAGTTAACAATTTTTGCCGAGCACTATTAAAACTGTAGCTATAACGATTTATGCCATATGTCCTCCAAACAGTATTCGGCGCGTTCTTTACTCTTAAATTAAAGTGAATTCCGAAATCTTGCTTTTTACAGGTTATTTCCAAATTTCCCCAATTTCCAGTTACTTGAAATTTTTCTCGGATCAAATTAAACTCTTTTCAAATGGAATGAAACTCGACAATAAGCTAACGACAAATAAAATGAAACCCTATGAAAAATAATTGAAATTTAGCCAAAGGTTGGATTTTACTAGGAAAACATTTCATTCCATTGAAGAAAAGATTCATTTCTCCTCAATAAATGTGAGTTAATTTAAAGAAGATTAGCCAAAGGTTGGAATGAAATTAGCCAAAGGTTGGATTTTACTAGGAAAAAATTGCATTCCATTGAAGAAAAGATTCATTTCTCCTCAATAAATGCGAGTTAATTTAAAGAAGATCTCGCTTAACTCGTAGCAATTTGTTTCACAATTCCGATTAGTACCGATCTATGTTTACTTGATATATTGTAAGCATGGCCAATCTACAATGAAGACAAACCCTTTCCATTAGAAGTCAAAATGCAAGGTGTGAAATTTAATTCGCAGAGTAGTTTCACAGAGCAACCACCTTGCAACTTACCAATAAATTTTAAAGTAACTGCTGTTTATTTGAACTATTTAGAAGCAATAAGTAATATTAACAATTTAAAATGTAAGTGACGATTTTAGGCTAGTAAAAGTTGTTGAGGGTGCTTGTGCTTGTCCTATACATATTTGGTGTAAATGGGGTTTAGTAGGTCCTAGAATAAAATTATTTAGCACTTGTGGCTCATCATAGCCCTCAAATTCTCCTTTTACTAGACTTATTTTGAGAGGACAAACTCAAAATCTTTTCTCAAAATATTTTAAACCTGTTTTGTTTTTGTTTTTTCAAATATTTTTGGGATTTTTAGGAAACAGTTTCTATTTCTATGTTGAGATGTTGAAAATTTTGTCTTGCATTTGTCTTGCATTTGTGTATACTTATGTTCCCAGATTAGAAAATATATATTTAGAAATTTCAACAAATCCATATATGATGAAATTAGTAATAAGCAAACTCTCTCCCTCTCACATCGAGATGAAGTTACGGAGAGGTTTGTAAGTTTGGTTTGAAACAAATAATAATTTAAATTTTGTTGCAAATAAAAAATTTGGCGCCTCATCAGACTGCAGTGCAAACTAAAAACAAATCGAAGGTACAAACAACCTTAGCGAATTAATGCAATTTCGGTAAACATTTGGTAAACTCTTCATAACCTCAAATTTCATTGATTGGGGGCTACAACATCGTTCTAAAATAACCCCAAATTTCGTAACCTCTCTCATTCTTCATGACCTCAAAGTTTTACCAATTAGAGTTTATTAACAAAAAATCAATACAATTCGTATTAAAATAACAAATCAAATTTCCGCACACCACAAAACAATTTAAATTAAACCGTGAAATTTTAATTATTTATGGTATGTAGTAATTCTACGAATTCGAATCGCTGTTTCGTTATAATGGGTTTGAGTTCTTTGGAAATCAATTCACCAAATACTCATCAACTTTAACAAATAAAATATTTTTTGTTTCTCTACTTTTTTTCATTAAAATTATAATTACAAACGCTTAAAACGAACTTTGCAAATGAGTTATTTTTTTTTTTAATTAATTTATTATTAAATAAATAAAAGCACACGAAAACAATATTTATTTATTGAATTAAAGTTCTTTACAATATTTCCATTAATTTCTATGGCTTTGGTTTGTTGCGCTTACGTGATTTCATTTTTTACTTCTTAAATTACAAATCAATAAAATTAATTAATATGAAAAATAAAAAATTATATTATTATTATATAAAAATGATATCTGATTTGATTGGCCATTATTAAAAATTGGTATATAAAAATTTATTTATTGCGTTATCTCTTTGCATGTGATTTTGTGTACTACCGTTTAAAAATTAAAAATTTAATTACTCGTAAAATTAAAATTAAAATTTTTATTACTGTAAATTAATTTATATGTTTCTTCTATTTTTCTCCTTATATTTTAGTCGCTTCAAGCAAAATTATCATTTAGTTCTAAGGAGATTGTTGCTTTGTCGTGTGCCTGGTGTAAATCATCATATCATAATAAAGAGGCCTGTTTTAATCCTCAACGAATAGGAGAACAATGCTCTCTGGGTAAGTTTTCAATAAGCTAGATTTAAATATATTATTATATAATTTTTTGTTACCTTCACTTGTGTGAAAGATAAAAGGTTGTGTTAGTAAGTATACACAGACAGTGCCAGATACATTAGTAAGTATTCAACTGTTGAAAGCAAAATGAATAGCCTAGAAACTAATGATCTAACTCTGACACTTTTAAGAAAACCAGTAACTACGTCCATACAGCTAGCAGAATCCATACAGCAGAACATTTCAAGATAGTATTGATAATTATAGGCTAATTAAAGGGGCTGTATCCCTTCCAACTAAAACGATGGGTCCTGCTAGCCTTACAAAAATTAGTTTAGCGTTAGCAGAACCCATATCAAAAAAAGGTTTAACAATTAGAAATTTTTTTTTTAATATACAGGGTGGCTGAGATCAAATGTTACTGACTTCACTCTGCTGTCATTTTCGCGCTTCAATTTTTTGATAGATTGAAATTTGGTTAGTTGTTTACATGTGGTCAACAAATAATTGTTCTAAATTAATATCTTCATAAAAAAATCGTAATGGAATTCAAACGTAATAGTGTAATTGCACTGTATTTGGGTGGAAATTCACAAACAGCAATAGTTCGTCAGCTCCATCCATAACTCGATACAACGAAACTGGTAGCATCGCTAAACGCAACAGAGGCGGTCCTAAAAAGACAGCAATATCAAGAGAAATGATAGGAAATGTGAAGAAACGAATCCAACGAAATCCTCGTCAAAGTGCCAATCAAATAGCCGCACGTCTACGTGTTTCACGATACAGCATTCAAACCATATTGAAAAATGAACTACACTTGAAGCCCTACAAGATACAAAAAGTTCAAGATCTTACGGAGGCACAAAAAAAGTTAGGCTTGAAAGAACACGAGCATTGAAGGCCTTGGCCGAACGTGATGAGATTCCAAAAATTGTCTTTTCTGATGAGAAAATTTTCACCATTCAACAGTATGTGAATAAACAAACTGGTCGTGTTTGGTTAGAGCACAAGTCCAACGATAATTTGGACACAAGAGTTGCCATGCGCAACCAATCACCAGCTTATGTTATGGTTTGGGCTGCAGTGACTGCAGATGGACGCACTCCTCTGGTTTTCATCGCACATAGAGTCAAGGTAAACCAATAGGTGTACCGCCAAAAGATGCTAAATGATGCTTTGCTACCTTCGGCACGTAAACACTTTGGTACGAACCGTTGGACATTCCAACAGGACTCGGCACCGTCACACAACGCTCGAGCGACACAGCAAATTTTACAAAATTGCGTTCCGCGGCTGATTTCGTCGAAAGAATGGCCTCCATATTCACCAGACTTGAATCCCATGGATTTCTCCATATGGTTCATTTTGGAGAGTAAGGTGTCCACTAAAAAATACGAAAGTGTTGATGCATTGAAGTCAGCTCTTGTTCGAGAATGGAATAAAAATCCGCAAGCTCACGTTCGGTCAGCATGCAATGCTTTCTATGGAAGACTAAATCAAATAATCAGAGCCAAAGGAGGTCATACCGAGCAGTAACATGTTTTTCATAAAATGTAATATGGTTTCAACATATTCCACGAAATTTCAATAAAAAATAATCAAAATTAAAAAAATTACAGCGTTTTCATTTGGTAACACTTGGTCTCAGCCACCCTGTATTTATTTATTACAACTGATTTACAAAACATCTAGTAATTTATCTTTCATAATTTATATTCTTGTTTGGAGGGTTGTAGCCCTTTGGCTAGTCCCCCTTACAATTTTATTATATTTTTAGTCGGTCCTGATTAGATCTTGTAGATCATGCGGTTTCTTCCTTCGCAGCCGTCTTACTAGGTTTGAATCATCCAACATACGACTTATCTCAGCATTTTGGTGTAGACTAATACGTTGCATGTGTTTTCTCGCGTATTTGCTTATTTCTTCACTAACGAAATCCATCTTCAGATTTCTATGGAGGTTGTCATTTGTTATGTACCCGGTGCATTAACTATTCCACGTAGGACTTTGCTTTGGAATGACTGGATGATATTGAAATTGATTCTCTTTGTACAGCCCCAGAGCTGAATACCGTAAGTCCACACAGGTTTTAGGATTTGCCAGTAAAGTAGCAATTTATTATGTAGAGTTAGCTCAGAACTTCTCCCTAAGAGCCAATCCATCTTTCTGTATTTAATGTTTAACTCTTCTTTTTTCTTTTTCACATGCTCTTTCCATTTTAGTTTCGCGTCTAGAGTCATGCCTAGATATTTTGCCGTATTTGCATAGGGAATTTGCTGGGAGTTCAGTTCTACTGGTATCCAGTTGACCTTCTTGTTGGTAAAGTTTACGTGAACAGATTTTGTTTCATTAAGTTTTATTCGCCATCTCTTGGTCCAGGTACTGACAATATTAGTAGCTCTTTGCAATTTGCTTGTAGATTCTTCTATGCAATTAGCAACTGCTAAGATGACCGTATCATCCGCAAACGTCGCTATGTTAGTATTCTCTATCGTTGGCAGGTCCGAAGTGTATAGAACATATAAAGTTGGTCCCAGAACGCTACCTTGTGGTACCCCTGCTGATATTTTCTTTATTTCTGAGTAATCGCCATCTAATTTAACTCGAAAGTGTCGGTTAGATATGTAAGATTTTAGAATTTCATAAAACTGCTTTGGTAAGTCTCTTTGTAATTTATATTCCGCACCTTTTTACCATACTCTGTCAAAGGCCTGTGCTACATCCAAGAAGATGCTTGTACATACTTTCTTTTTTTCAAGTACGTCTTCAATTATGTTTGTAATTCGATGTACTTGTTCTATTGTTGAATGGTTTTCTCTGAAGCCAAATTGATGTGGAGGAACTAGATTTCTTTCTGCTATTATTGGTTTTAGTCTCTTTAGGAGTAGTTTCTCGAATAATTTTGAAATTATTGGGAGTAAGGAAATCGGCCTATCCGAATTTTTGTCATTAAGTGGTTTGTTTGGTTTAGGTATCATAATTACTTCTGCTACTTTCCATTGACTTGGAACGTGTTTAAGTCTGAACACAGCGTTAATTATTTGGAGTAGTTTACGTAGACCTTTTTCAATAAGAGCTATTAATATTTGTATTGTAATTAAGTCATATCCTGGAAATTTCTTTGTATTTAGGTTGAGATTGATTTCCTCTTTTAATTCTTGTAATGTGACGGGAGATATATTGCAGTAATCCATTTTATATACTGGTGGTATGTTTTCCTCTGCAGTTTGTCTAGGTAGTGGCTGAAACGTGTTCTCGAGGTGGGATGCAAACAACGAATCTTTTTGCTTTGCACTTATATCCCATGTGCCATCTTCATTTTTTACTGGTGGAATTTGTAGTTTAGGTCGTTTTAAACTTTTTGTCGCTTTCCAAAGGGAGTACTCGGTATCTTTTTCCCCAGTAATGTCACTCAAGTATTTATTAATGGATTCGGTTTTGATTTCTTTAATTAGCAACTTTAGTTTATTGGATAAAAAATTTAGAGTTGTTTTATATTCTGGCGCTCGACTTCTTTGCCAGGCCTTTCTTGCTTTTCGTTTTGCTGCAACCAGTTCCCTAACTTCTAGAGGATAAATAGCATTTCGGCGCATTTCCTTTGAACTTGAGGGGTACTACTCCACGCCTCTTCTTGTATACTGTTGTTGAGTTGTTCTAGTTCTTCTTCTAGCTCTATCGGGTTTTTAATTGGCACCTGAAGATCAATATTATCCTCAACAAGTTTCTGGAATTTCCCCCAGCAGGTTTTTTGTTCGTTAGCGAAAGTGGACTAGTTTTTTTAACAATCGTTTCACTGATTGTTATAATAACAGGCGTGTGATCCGACATAATCCCCTCGCTGCTTTCTAGGTATATGTAGTTTTCATCACTCGTTTGCACTGGTTGGGTGAACACCTCTAGCCATAACTTTAATTGGGCGATCATTCTTATCCCCATAGGTAAACCACTGATGCCCCTCGGAATTAAGCTTTGTAGCCAAAGCTCTATAAGTTTCAGAGTCTATAACATTAATTTTCCAGACGCCGTTGCTTAGAGATACGAGTTTGTACTCGGCTATCGTAACCGATTTCATAATCGATTGTATAGTGGAGAAATTTGATATCCCGACGACATTTATTGGTGAAGGTGATTTTTCTTTTGGTTTAGCTGGTTGTAGTTCTATGTAGAGCTAGTTGTTTCTTGATGATTAACTGATTTCTGGAAACCTCTTTTGAAGTTGATGGTAAAGTCACTGCCATTTCTGGTGAGTGTTGCGCTTTCCTTTTCTTACTTGGTCTTTTATTCCGGTTCAACATCCAATTCTCTTTCTAATTCTTCTTCATCCGTAAGGAATGAATTAATGCCATTATCGACTGTTGGGCTAGGTGTCGTCCCAAGTTCTGCACGTGTTTCAACTGCTTTTTTGAGTTATTCATTCTCTTTCTTTAAAATTGTAAATTCTTCTTTCAATTTAGTAGTAAATTCTTTTATTTCTCTTAGTTGTTCACGGAGTTCGGCTTTTTCCTTCTCGTACTGAAATATATTTCCAGTTGAAGATCTTGGTGATCTTGATAATTTGGAACTTCGTCCAAATGGGTTAAACAATGATTGGCCAACCCCAGAATCTGTTGGGCCTGCCTCCGAAGAGTGTGAAGTTGGCAGCATATCTGCTGCTGTACCACCTGGGGTATTACATTCCGTTTTTATTGTACTCATTGTTTATTTTAGCCAATTTACAATCGAACCACTGGCATTTGGTCCCCGGTAGCACTTTGCTACTGCCGAAGCAGTAGCCGCCCCCCCGCGACGAGGACGCGGCTACCTTGGTGTTACCTAGGTGTACACAGAGACCGCCGAAGCCCTCTGAGTACTCTAGGCTGAGGGGCTGGAAAACAACAGACAAATAGGAAAATTAAAGGTTAATTTAAGGCTAATTAAATGCCTTATTAAATTATTTTTATTCTGCTCATTCTAGAAAAATCATTATGCTTTATCACTTCAAAGCTGGCAAAACTCAAATCAAAAATCGGACCAAAACCAAAATTATAACGCAATCCAAGACTCATTAATATACCAATAGATTTAGGCTTATTATGGCTTATTTAAATTTCCCGGTAAAAAATGTTGAACTCTACTCGTTCTTGACTAAGCTTAAGGTCATTTAATTTAAATCTGGCAGAACCCAAATCGAAAATCGGACCTATACCGAAATTAGTACGCAAAACAAGATCAATCGACATAAAAACAATTTTAGGCTCATTATGGCCTAATGAAATGCTATATTAAACAATTTTGGACGCCACTCACTCTTGACCAAACTTGAGGTCATTTAATCTAAAGCTAGCAGAATTCAAATCTAACTAAAACCGAAATTTTGGTCAATAGATCAAGTTTCGCGTTCTAATTTCGATTTTGGTTCGATTTTCGGTTTCGGTTCTGCTAGCTTTAAATTAAATGACCTGAAATTTGGTGAAGAATCAGTGGAACCCAAAATTTTGTAATCGATCATTCGATTAGGCCATAATGAGCCTAAAATTGTTTGTATGCAAATAGAACAAATTTTACGTTCTAATTTCGGTCTTGGCCCGATTTTAAATGACCTGAAGTTTAATCAAGAACGACTGAAGCCTTAAATTGTATAGTGCGACATTTGATTAGACCATAATGAGCTTAAAATTACATCTAGGTGAGGTTACCAAGACGTTGGAATGGAAGCTTCGTTTCGAACTAATGAAACTTCCATTCCAACGTCTTGGTTACCTCATCTAGATGTAAAAGGAATATCTGGCTATCAACCAGAACAATCCAAATTTCATGAGCTTAAAATTATTCGTATGTCAGTAAAGGATCTTTCAAAAGTCACGCCTAGATGTCAGTAGTAAATAATATCTAACCGCAACCTTTTTTTATGTCATGTTTGACATTTGTGAAGAACGCATTAGTTATTCAAACTTATTATGAAAATCATCGATCTTTAAAAAATACGTATCGTAAAATTCATGATTTTTGGTGCAAAATAATCTGTCAAATGAGTCAACAATTCCAAGGTTAGCGAAAACGTTTGAAAAGACTCGTTCTGTCGAAGATCGAAAAATATCTGCCAGACCAAAAATTGAACGTTCTAGTGAGAACATTACTGCTGTGGCCGAAAAAGTCGAGGAGGAACCTTCAAGATCGATATCACGACGTTCTCAGGAATTAGACATTCATCTATCGATAGAACAGAAACTGGTGACATAAACTGGCCACCTGGTTTCTTGAAAAGTAAAGTTTATGTGAATAAACCAACAACAATTGCACATCTGAAAAACAACATTCGGACCGTGTGTGAGCGAGTTCTTTAAAATTTTGATTTTCCTATAGAAGCCTGTAGACGTGCCCCTGGTGGACATTTAAATGATGTCATTTTTCACACAAGAGCCATATTTTTACAAAAAATAAAAAACACCAGAAAAAATCTAAGTATCTCCATGTTTTATTTTAAAATACATCTAAGCACGATTTTTGAAAGACCCTGAAGATTTTGTTATGCGTTCTAAATTTCGGCTACTGGTTCGATTTTCAATTTGGGTTCTTCAAGAACGAATGGAGCCCAACCGCTGCGTTGAAAATATCTAATTTCAACACTTTCGGACTATCGTGTTTCAGGATTTCGTTTTCCGAGATATCATGTTTCAGGATTTCGTGTTTCGAGATTTCAATTTCGGGTTTTCGTTTTTCGGGTTAGCAACACCAACCAGAATTTGGACCATAAAAACAAACGTATATTTTATTTTTATTTATTTATGATTATTTCGATTAAACAAACAAAAAAAAATATAAATCAAATTTCGATTTAACAATTAAAAATTTAAAAAATAATTCTTCATTATATTTTTGAAGTCGTCCTTTGATAAATTAAAGTCAAATAGGCCGTCGATGATGTTGAATAATTTTGACAACCTATTAATGGCGTTATTTTCTCCATAGTTTGCGGCATGGTGTTCTAGTGCTAAAAAAAATCATGGTTTCGAAATGTTCTGCAAGGTACATGAATGAATTGATGTGTTATCCAAAACGTAAGCTGAATCAATCTGATCAAGCAAAACGTTACAGGACATCAGCCACATTTGTTCTCAGCTCTCCATTCCCGTCTTTGATGGCTGTACTTTTTGGGTGAAAGTCTTTAGTTAGATTCTTGGCATTAGCAAAACAGTCCCTTTAATTTCCTAGTTCCACTTGGAAGCTGATGTTTTCGATGCATAATCTTATACCACCAATGGTTACACTCTCCATTACAGTGGCCATCAGAAATTGGAGCTGGCTTCCTTATCCTTCGGCACGTGAAACATCATGAATTTAACATCACGATCGTTAATATACATGCACCCACCGCAGATAAATCAGATGACATAAAAGATCTCTTCTTTTTCGATCTGGAGGAAGTCATCAATCACATACCGCACCACGACATTAAAATCATCGTGGACGACTTTAATGCAAAAATCGGTAGTAGTGCAGGAAATACAAGGCAAATCGGTCCTAACAGTCTGCACCATTTTGTTTTTTTTTTTTCAGTATTTCATGACTTTCATTATTTCGGGATTTCGTGTTTTTTTTTCTCGGGATTTAGAGTTTCGGGCTTTCAATGGCATCCCTCCAAATTGTTACAATCTAAGAAGGCCCAC